>OX031009.1:160357366-161607366 GCA_943735925.1 Pollenia amentaria
TTTATAAAAACTTTGTGTTTCGTTATCTTTTTATTAATTCTGTTATTTATTTTCAGCAAGAAACACAGAACACCTTAGCGGCACTGGCAACGTTGGTTATGACACAACGGAGTGGCTCAACAATAGCAATGACAAATTAAACAACAACCGTTTTTCCCAATACAAACCATCGAAAAGTCTGCCGGACCTACCTGAAGACGACGAGAGTGAAGCAGAGCCCGATACACTGGACGACCTAGATGTAACCAATTTTCCAGATATAGGTGCTCTTCAAGAGGATGCGTTAGAGTACATATCAGGGTACATCATCCGAAAGCTTCACCTTGAAGAGCACCTATGTCATGAAAATTCGTATACATATGTCGATCAGCTGTCGAAAGGCTATTTAAAAAAACCTGCTCGGTCATTTGTGAAACAAATTAAAGCTCTTGAGGGCATTTTTTATAAAATAAATGGGCTTGAAATTTCCCATTCAAAATGCCTTCATGAACGACTGCTGAAGGAAAGCGAATTTATCGAGCTCTCTGGAAAAATAAAAGCTTTTTTTTTCAAGTGTCGTATTCACTTTCGTATAAGGCACTTGAATAAACGTTTAAAAGAGCAAAAACTTAAACAGAAGAAAATGGGATTCAAAAAGATGATTAAAATTAATCTTTAAAAGTCCTATTACTCTTCTTGTTTTAAAAATCGCAATCAGTTTTTTGGGACGGGCCACCCTCAACGCAAACCCGCATTCATCAGTACTTAACCCATTAACATCGCCTTTCATTATTTACCTCCTTAAGAAAAAGTTTGGTCGTTAGAACTCAAAAATAGTGATATTAAATTAAATTGTAAGTGGGAAAAAGGAACCAGTATATATATATATATATATATACATATATATAAATATATAATTTTTGTAATATATATATATATATATATATATACATATATATAAATATATATATATATTACAAAAATTAGTTCCGAACACATAGGGCCTAGTCAATAAAACAATTATAAAAAACACCTAAGTTTAACTTTTTTAATATTATTTTTTTAAATAAAATGAAAACACTGAACGAAATATGAATTGAAACGATTTTATTTACCTAGCTTCTTTTGGGCCACAAACAAGTAAGTTAAGACCTTCAATATAGTAGAGAGATTAATACAAACATAATTTGTTGGTACATTTATATTTGAGCAGCATCGTCCGCTTTAATTTGCTACCGTAATTCATTAATTGTGTATTGTCACAGTGCAATCGACTGCAAAATGTTAATATACATACATACATACTTATATCCTTAGGCTGATAGTAAATTTAAAAATACCTTTAAAATTATATGTTTCATTAAAATTGGTAGAATATAAAATACTTAAAAATCAACTTCAATTTTCAAAATTGTTCCTGTATTTATATATCGTTACCTAAAACGTAAAAAGCCCTACCTAACATTTTGAAAATGTTACAGAAGCAAAAAACTATTTAAAATGATAAATTGATAAATCACTTTAAACTCTTTATAATTTATTTTTCTTCTATTATTCTTGTAAAACCTACCAGTAGTTTCGACAATTGATATTATAACAGATTAATATATGCTTTATAGAACACGAGAGCAAAATTCGTCCGTTTAAATTACATTGAAAACAAAATTTCCAAATTTGTTTTTGTTTCAAATTTAAGTTTAACGGACGAGTTTCGCGGTCGTAATCTATAAGCTACACACAAGATTTTCTTTATTTGTTTAAAAGTCGGCAAACTCTTACAGATCATAATAAAAACTACACACTAGTGCCTAATCTTGATTTAAAACAAAAATGTTAATTATAAAATGGATTATAAGTAATCTCTTGTTTGTCCTTGTTCACTTTTGAGCGAGATAAACAATGATTAGAACAAATCTAGTTTACCGACGCAGCTCCAAATAAAAAAAAGTACCCAGGGTGATAGAAAATGGAAAAATAAGAAGAAAAAATAAAATAAGAAAGTTGGCGCAAACGCTTAGTTTTCGAGTTATGTACGTTTAAAGTTTTCATATAAATATGCAATTTTCCACTAAAATTCTAAACGTATATGGCCAATATTGGTATAATTTTAAAACTCTTGAGCAGATTTTTCTGAATATAAATAATTTATTTTAAACTCTACCTCACATTACAGTTTTTTTTCATTTTCGTCGAAATATTACGGAAGTGCAATAGAAAAGAATGCAGTTTATTTAAATAAAAGTGTAATACAAATTTTATAAAATAACAAACACTAGCATCGCAAAAAAAAAACCTTTGCATAGCCAGCCTTTGGTCGGATGCAAGGATCTTCTTCTCTATGGTATAACAAACACCTGTTTCGCTTATTAAAGCTTCCTTGCATAGCCGGCCTTCGGCCGGGCTCAAAGATTTTCTTTCCTATGGTATAACTAATACCGGCTTCGCTAACTAAAGATTCTCTGCATATGATTTTCTCCTCCATGGTATAAAGCTGCTCTGCATAGACGGCCTTTGCCCATGGGCAAGGATTCTCTCCTCATTAGTATAACATAAACATAAAGAAGGTTTTACTTTAATTTTAATTAAAATTCTTAAATAAATTAGTATGTACAATATACATACATAAACAATTAGAAAAAAAAAGTTAAAAAAATTTGGTTTTATGCTTACTAAAAACTTTTGTAATTAATTGGTATTGTCGTTATTTTATTGAACTGTTAAAAATATTGAAATAAATTATATATGTCCAGAAAGATCTAGTGGAAAGCTTTGCAATGATACCAATATTAGCCATATACATTTGAAAATGTAGTCAAAATCACATATTTATATGAAAACTTTAAACGTCCATAACTCGAAAACTAAGCATTTGCACCAACTTTCTTATTTTATTTTTTCTTCTTATGATTCCATTTTCTATTACCCTAGGTACTTTTTTTTATTTGGAGCTGCGTCGGTAAACAAGATTTAAGCCCAATGATTTATAAACATCACTGGCATTTGGATCTTTGGCCACACTATAATCAGTTTCTAAACGTTTCAACTCAGGATCCTCCAAAACGCCAGAAGTAGCACCTAAACGATTTGCATTGGCCACAATTATTGTTTTTGATGATTTTAATGAACACGCCCGTTTCAATGAATTCTCATTATGTTTTGTGTTGATTTACGGATTTTGACACAGCCGAAAGGTGCCGGAAGAACTACCTTTAATTTCCTTTAAAGTTCTTTCAGGCATAAACATTCCAAAAGCCACGTTAGATTTAGTTTTACAGCCTCAGGCAGTCGTTCGATGACATTTTGTTTGGAATACAAACATCCCAGTCCGCATAGAACAATCGGTTCCTGCAAGCGTTGTTGGGTAAAGCACACGTTCAGCATCTTTATATTTCTAAAATTGTAAAATAAATTAGTAATATATTGTCTTTTTTAAAACAAAATAAACTCTTACCTGTTTTTTACACATGTGCTACAGACTACTTTTTTTAAACTTATGTAGAGAAATGTCAAAAGTTGCTTACAATTGAATTCGCCTTGTTTATGTTTTTTGACACACGGACCAACTCAAGCAACAATAAAACACACTGTTGTTATTCGTGTTGTTGACTTGTTGTAGTATCGACGCCACCTGAAGTAAATTCGCCTTGAACGATAGTTCATAACTACCAAGGCGAATTCATTCCAGGTAATCTCGGTAGTACAAGTACAACTCGTACAAAAACCACAAGCAATGTGTTTTTGTAAAATCATTGTACAATGTCAAAAACCGAAACACATTAAAACAGAAACAAAGCTAATAAACAACATTTTGACATCCAACAATTATAAAGCTAAAGAAAAAAAGGTATCAGCAAGGCTTTTAGGATCACCTGTAATGAATTCGCCTTGATAACTACAAAGGAAACTAACAGCCTATTCAAAAAGGTATATGCAAAAGTCTGCGTACAAAAATTTTTTGTAATGTTTTTTGTTTTGGCATAGAATCGACTACCTTCGATGTCTCTTGAACGGAAAGTTTGTTCCATTCTTTAATTATCGAATTTTTAATGTTTGTTTGGAATAAATTTTGTGCTGTCAAATACGAGGATCCAATAAATCCTATAAATGTTCTATGGGACTTATGTATGTAGACTGCGTTAATTCTCGTGTGCCCCGTTATCTGCGTTTCAGCCGAAAACAGTATACATTTTCGAAAACAGAAAAAAGGACAGTTTTCTTTTTTTTCATATTCCATCAAAGTTAAAAAAATTTTAGAGCTTAACACTAGTTGCTTGTCTTTACATATGAGGAGCCGCAGAACAAAACGTACTTTTTCGCATTTTTTTACAAATTGGTTTTTTGATATTTTTATAATATTTGGGTTGAAATCTTTAAGAAAAAATCTACTTAGCATATTTTATTTTTTTTTACCAAGAAAATGGGTACAAAAAAATTGATGCATAACAAAACGTACATTTTTCATTTTTATTTTTCAAAACGTGCTTTTTTCATTGTTTTTGCCATTTCTTCGAGTAGTTGTTTTAATAACATAACATTTCTTAATTTGTTTGACGTTTATTTATGTCATTTAATTTTCGTTAAAATTAACTGTTGAATAATAAATTTTTGAAAACGCGTCGAAAAAGTGAAAATTTTCATTAAAACAACAACAAAGTTTAAGAAATTTTTTTGTGTTTATCATACAATTTACCGTTTTTTAAAGAGAGAGAAACGCGTCAAAATTCTCATGTATGTATATTTAATTTACTGCCTATTTCACTAAATGCGAACGAACGCTTTCTTTCGCACAAAAACATGTAAAACAAAAACAAATTCTCAAAAATTTGTTTTTGTTTCATATGTATTTATGCGAAAGAAAGCGTTCTTTCGACATCGTGAAATTAGCAGTTAGAAATGTTTGACAAACAAAAACTATTTTTTAAACTTTGCTTTTGTTTTAATGTAAATTTTTATTTCTTCGACGCGTTTTCAAGAATATCCACCAATAATTGCAATAATTTAACTATTGTTTGGTGAATGAGTGTTATGAAAAAAATAATTAATACAATAGTATAATTAAAACATGGAAGAATTACAAGAATCTGTAGAAAATTTAAATATGAGAATACGTAAAAAGCAAAAATTTAAAAATGCTAAAAAAAGTAAATATTGCGAGTTTTATTTCAACATTTTGAAAACGACGTTGGGAAAAAAGTTTAACTATTTAAAAATTATTATACTTAATAACTTTAAAATCTATAACTTAATAATTATAAAAAATAATTGTTTAATTTTCTATTTAATTTGAAATAAAATAATAAAGTTTTCATTTTACTTATTTTTTATTTATTTTTTACTTTAATGGTTCTGGTTTAAAAACATTCAGTCAAAATATTATCGTCTAAAAAAACGCACACAAAAACGTTCCTTTTTCTATATTTTTGAACAAAACGTACTTTTTTCATTTTATATATATATATGGCGCAATTTTTAGTTAAAATTAATTTTTTATCCAAATTTAGATATTTTTAATAAATCAATTAAAATAGATAATCATTCATTCAAAAAGCAAATTTCGATCTACCAAAGTGAAATACCATTTGGTTTAAGGATTGATGTTTGACTATTGACGTCGCCCGGCCTCAATAGCCGAGTGAGTAAAACGGCAAACCCCACCGACGAGATTGTGGGGTTACAATCGAAACTAGTCTGGGCAACCTGTCCGTGAACGCCTGGGTTCAAATCTCAGCGCAGTCAAGAATGAAAAATTATCAATATAAAAAAAAAAAAATTTTAATTAATTTCATGTTGTAAAATTCCTGTCTTCATAAAAATAATTTCATGAAAATTAAATTCAATGAACTTAAGCCTAATTAAAAATATCTAAATTTGGATGAAAAACCATTAACAGTTCAATAAAATAACCACAATACTAATTATTGTTAACAGCTAAGGCACGAGCTATGTTTACATTTGTCCTTCAAGTTGTGCTGAAAAAGGTCAACAAGAAAAAAGAAAGACAAAAACATCAAAATTAAAAAATGTACTTTGGACTTCAAGAAGAATTCTTGACAAAAAGTACGAAAAAACAGAAGTTAGGAAGAACATGTAAATCAATTAAAATAGATAATCATTCATTCAAAAAGCAAATTTCGATCTACCAAAGTGAAATACCATTTGGTTTAAGGATTGATGTTTGACTATTGACGTCGCCCGGCCTCAATAGCCGAGTGAGCAAAACGGCAAACCCCACCGACGAGATTGTGTGGTTACAATCGAAACTAGTCTGGGCAACCTGTCCGTGAACGCCTGGGTTCAAATCTCAGCGCAGTCAAGAATGAAAAATTATCAATATAAAAAAAAAAACTTTTATTTAATTTCATGTTGTAAAATTCCTGTCTTCATAAAAATAATTTAATGAAAATTAAATTCAATGAACTTAAGCCTAATTAAAAATATCTAAATTTGGATTAAAAACCATTAACAGTTCAATAAAATAACCACAATACTAATTATTAATTTTTTATGTAATAAAATATTAGGAAATTTTTTCTTAAATCTTAAGTTTACAAAAACAAATAAACTCACACTTTCGGAAAGAAAACTTAGTGTAGAAAGTGAAAAAAGTCAGGGTGTAAAAAAAACAAACTGGACTTAAAATTTTTATAGAATACTTATTTTAAATAATTTTTTTTTTTCATATACATATGTACATACATACATATGTAAGTATCTAATATTTTTAAGCAAACTCGGTACCAACAAAAGGGAAGGCTCTGTAGAATTGAAAAAAAATTATAATTTCAATTTCCCTGAACAAAACTATAAAAAAAATTTTCTTTTCAAAATTTACCCTTAAGTTTACATTAATTTTTTTTAAAAAATTGTTGAGTTATTTCTCTCAGTTTAGAAAGTGTGTTTGCTTTTTCTCGAAACAAAATTAATTTATGTGTATGTAGAAATTTAATTCATTAGATATTTTCCTTTTAATATTCGCATTCATTTTAGCGAATGCATGTGCGAAAATAGCAAAAATAAGCGAATAGTTCGCAGATGCGAACCCGAATATTCATTGCCCATAATATATGGTTTTGGAACTTGTTGAAGATTGCCAGCCAGGCTGTTAGGACTCATAGTATAGCGTGTACTTAAATTCTACTGTATATGAAACATTTTAATACTTAAATGAAATTAATAGGAATATTTACGTATTTTTAAACAATATATTGAAAATGAGATAATATTTTGAAAATTCCCTAAATTTTCCTTTAATTAAAATATCTGTCCTTTTTCCCCTACTCTTGAATATTTTCTCAAAAAACGGAATATTCCCTAATATTGTCATCACTGATTAGTACAACAGTATTCCTGAAACTCAAGTAGCTGTTTAACCATTTTACCAGGGCTGTCAGATGTGGCGATTTCTCGCCAAACGTGGCTTTTTTCGAACTTGTTTGGCGACCTAATTTTCGATTTCGCAACTTGGCGATTTATAAAAAAGATAGTGATTTTGTTGGCTATTTTTGATGAGCCATGAAATTTGTTAAATGCAATACGAATAAATAATATTTTTTTTCTAGTATCTTAATGTATGAAATTTGATGCATTCTAATGTATCACCAGTATTTAAAACTAAATTATGTTGAAATGACTGATGAATATAATGAAAAATCTTCCAGAAAATTTAAATTCACATTTAAGTAGAATTTTTAAAAAATTAATATAATTACAGTTTATGAACATTTTTTCATTATAAAATGTGATAAATTATCAAAGATAAAATTCGTTGTTGTTAAAGATATTTTAAAGATTTTTATGAATCCTAACGTACATTTGGTTGTTAAAAGATAATTTTAATGATGATATTCAATCTAATTTAAATCAGTTTAGGCCAACAATTTATTGCTACAAGAATACGGCAGGTATGAAGTTTTCGACACGTTTTTGCGAGTTAAAAGTTATATGACTGTAAATGGTACATGATGCATTTCTTTTGTAACTTCACAATGTATTCCAAAAATAAAGATAAAAAGGGAGTCTTCTCGGTGAAGTATATAGCGTTTTAGATACATATATAATAGAACTGCAACTACATACAAATGTATTGTATATCCAATATTCGTTAATACTTACCGCAAAAATTATTTTTTTGTTGCTTTAAGTAGACTTCTATAAAATATTTTAAACATTGTACGTTTTTGTGTTCACTAATCAATTTTACTTTGTTCTAAATAAAAATTAAACAAAAAATATCATGGCCACTTTTTTTCTGAATTTTTGTCGGATTTTAGCGTTACGGAACAAATTTTTTTTTTGGAATTTATAAAATTTTTTTTTTAATTATTCTAAAAATATATATATTATTGTCAAAAACTAAAAAATAAATGCTTTGGCGATTTTTGACATTGAATTTGGCGAAAAAGTTCAAAATCAATCTGACAACCCTGATTTTTACTTCAAATTCTCTTATGGCGATTTCTTTTCTAAGAAATATGTTGCATAAATGGTACATGCTCTATCTCTTTTGTGTAGAGCATGTACCATTTATGCTACATTTTTCTCAGAAAAGAAATCGCCATTACTTTGGCGCACTCTAGCGCGGACAAAATTAGTTAATCTAAAAATTCTTTGAAATTCGTTTGAATTATATTGTTATCAATCGATCTATACATTTTAATGTTCAATATAAGACTTTTTTATTTTTGTCTATGGGACACAGCACTTGAAATTAATTTATCCGATTGAATTTTTCAAATTAAAAACTTCAATCCAATATTATAAATTTATTTAAAAAATATGTTTCCAATATTCAAAAAAGTACATAATGAATTTTGTGTTTGCTTTAGCACTAAAAATGCTTTAGTTGAGAAATATTTAGCGCCCCTAACATTTGTTACTCTGATTTGGGAAGCAGACTGTCATCTGAAACCATTACAGGAATTTTATTTACTAAAAATATAAATATTCCCTGCAGATAAGCCAAATGGCTTCGCGGTATTAGATATAAGATCTTTAATGTTGAAAATTTACAAAGGAACGGAAATGAACATTTTGAACCTTCGCTAGATATATGGAAATAGAACATATTATTAAAAGTTTTTATTTAATTTTTATGAATTTATTTGAGATTTTAAATGTTATTTTTGTTTAATTATTTTGAATTACTATATGAATTTTAACAGTATGACTAATATTGAACTTATTTAAGTGAATAGGGTATTATGAATTTGTGCTGATATGTGAAACACATACAAATATTTGTTGTAGTATATTGATCGACTTAGAATCAGTATCTGAGTCGTCCGTCTTGTGGGCTGGCTGTCTGTACAAAGTACAGGTCACAATTTTTAAGATCCCAATAAGCACTGAAATTTTAAAAATTCAAGTGCTCTAAATATTGCTGGAATCTAGCTTTAATTTATGCCCTTTTTAAAGTAGAATTCCAGTTCATACAAAAATGTTTGAAACTATTTTTTTTACTTTTGTATTGCTTAAGCTATCAAAAAAAAAAAATATTAGCGAACAAATATTTGTAAATATTTCTGTGTAACGAAAGGATTTTAAACTTTCGAAAAAAATGGAACCATTAATTTACTAAGTCTAAATTAATCTTACAACGAAGATGATGATTAGGAATTTCATATACATACCATTTTTTTCTTTATGCCATGTTAAAAAAAAATTAATATGATTTCAATTGAAATTGTAGGCTTAATTTGTATTAGTATTATAGGTTTGATTTATACTTGGCTTCAATACTTGAATTCAAGTATAATTATTACGTGTTTGAGACTGGAATTTCACTGTAATTCAATGCTTGAATTTTACTGTATTTACATTGTTGTGTTTGACTGGATTTCCAGTACCCGTTCTGCTGGAGTGTGCCATTGAATTCCACTGTAATATAAGTATAATTCAAGACTTGAAAATGGAAAACAGGACTGGAATTACACTTGATTTATACTTTTATTCCATCAAAATTGCTTATTGGGATAATTTAATGAATATAATATAATATAATATGAATTTTTTTTTTAATGAAATTTGGTTCATACGTTGAACTTATTATGTTGGGATTTGGACAAAATTTGGCCCAAATATATTTTATTTCAACCTAAATATGACCATCGCTCCCATACAAATACTACTCACAAAAATAGCTTGTAATGCCATAATTGCCTTATAAATATTGGTATGTATTGATAAAAACAAAAAATGGACATGGCGAAATTTTGCGCTAGAACCTTACAAGGGAACACTATTAAAAATTTGTCTGTAAATACTATGGTGTAGGGTATCAAATGTTCGGAATTGACCGACTATATACTTTCTAATTTGTTCTTTAAAATTGAGTAATTTTGCGTCATCTCAAGTGTAGTTTTGAATTTTGTGGTGGTAGCACTGCCACAGAGACTCAGTGAAATACTAAATGGCAACGCTGCTACTATTAAAAATATCAGTAGTGCGATTCACTAACTTTTTTTACGATAATCGTATCGTTAAAATAAATATAACAGTATCATTTTAAACGATATTCGCTGTCGATTAAAGTCAGCTGTTACTTTAAGCATGTTTACATTGTACGATTTTTGTCGTTACAACTTCTTGCGTATACATATAATTTTGCCGCTAAGAATGAATGAACAAAACAAATCGAAGAGTACACTCGCTTGTGTACCCTTTTTTATTCCTCTCTCCCCTCTCGCTTATAAGGTAAGAATCGCAACGACAAAAGTCGTATAATGTAAATTGGGACATAGTTGCTCAGCAATGTATTTTAGCAATGGTTGCTGAACATGTATTTTAACACATATGTAAAAAAAATATCCAGGAACGCCGCCAGTTCTATATAACCCACCACATCATGAAGCGCACTCTCAACATACCTACCCTTAAGATAGGCATGCTGAGCGCCGCTGATGATGCCGGCGTCAATCTTCGTCCTCAGATGCAGATCAATCAGTTTTTAATGTCTTCAAAAGAAAAAACGATAGGCTGATTGGTCTAAAATCCTTGGGTTTATTGACCGCCTGCATTAGGTATTAAAATAACCCTGACCTCTCTCCACCGTCTAGGAATGTAGCCGTTAAGCAGACATACCCTTAATAGTTCCACTAGCAATGTATATTCTGTAGCATAGCCGGATATATACAATCTGGTCCTGCCGACCCAAAAGTATTAACCGCCCATGTAACCTTATCGAAGGTGATAATATCACCCCCCCCGATACCTTTATCTCACCTCCCGAGCCCGATCCAGAAAAGGGGTTACCACATCCCACCTGTTTCCCTGTCCCAGGATCGACACATCCCGGTAAGAAGGAATGAAAAATAACCCCAAATAAAATCGCAATTTTTGAATTACTTCTATATAATGCCAATTTTAATTTGCGGTGCTTTTAAAAAAGTAGTAAAATTAATTAATATATAAAATAATAATAAAAGTTATTTTCGGGAATACAAAATTTGTTATTAATTTATTTATTGATGACGTGCTAAATTCCCTAGCTTTCCCACAACAATAAATTTCAGTATTTTTTTATCAAAAATAAAAATTGGGAATTTAGCACGTCATTAATAAATAAATTAATATAAAATAATTTTTATTGGGAATTATTTCTTCTTAAGCAACTTTATTATATTCAACATTTTTCGAATTTATTCTATGAGTTAAATTTCAGTTATGTATTTTATAAATACAATCAAGGTGAATTCATTACAGGTGATCCTAAAAGCCCTGCTGATAACTTTTTTTCTTTAGCTTTATAATTGTTGGATGTCAAAATTTTGTTTATTAGTTTTGTTTCTGTTTTGATTTGTTTCGTTTTTTGACATTGTACAATGATTTTACAAAAACAATTGCTTGTGGTTTTTGTACGAGTTGTACTTGTTGTACTACCGAGATTACCTGGAATGAATTCGCCTTGAATACAATATAATAGTCTGGTAGTGTAAAAAGTAATTTCTAAAAAAAAAAATTTAAGTAATAGATCTATTACAAAAAGCTTTATAAAATATATAACTGAAATTGAACTCATAGAATAAATTCGAAAAATGAAAAATGTTGAATATAATAAAATAATTTTTTTTAAGTAAACTCATTTTGTTTTCCAATTAAGAAGTTAACTATAATAATTGTTATACCAGAGGAGAAAACCCTTGCGCCCAGCCAAAGACCGGCTATGCAGCGAAGATTAAGTTTGCGAAGACGATGTTTGTAATAAAATAAAGGAGAAAATAATTGCGACCGGCCGAAGCCCAATAATTTAGCACTATTACTAAGTGAATTGAAACTGAAACATTAGTGCACTACCCCCATCCATCTATGATATAAATGCATATACCACATTACCATATAGTAAATTATATTCCCTTCACTATATTTATAGAGACTTGCTGAAATACAACAACTACAGAGTATGTGATATATCATTTCATTTAAAATATGGCTGTTTTCCTACACGCGCGTTCACAATGTGTAAATACAGTATTGACACCGTGTTGATGCATAGTGTACCTTAATTTTGACCTATGCTGTATTGTATAAGTATATTTTTTGCATCTAAAAATTGTTAACTGCTTTATTTGCTTTTCTCTGCGCAGTGACAACCACAAAACTGCGTTTAGGAACAAAATGCATTGTCAGAATTTTTATGGTTGCATTTAAGAACAAAACAATGCAACTGCAATTATTACAATGCAGCAGGCGTTTAGGAAAAAAGCCTATTATTCATTCCCATTTAATTACTTACCACAAATCCAGCCAATGCAGGCCAAACCTGGCACATACAAGGTTCGGTAAACAAAGGATGATTGACATGGTACGATACATAAGCGGTGAATCCCCAATAATAAGCGCAATTCTTGAATAAATTGCGCAAGGGCATTGTAGCATGAGAGAAACGATGAACAAATATTGTTTCCAACAATCGTTTTACATAGTGAACTGTATAACAAGCCGCAGCAACACTAAAACAAATTTTAAACAAAAAATGACTTTAAAAAGAAACTAGTAAACTAATTAATGCAAAAAATAAAAAAAAATGAGAAACAACAAATTATACGCGCTGAAATGTTTAACATATCGGTGTGTGTTAATGGAAACCAAAAGGTCAATTTAGGTTAAATTTTAAAGGTACTGTTATGCCACGACTTTTTGTTTCGCAATTTACCAAATACAAGTTTTGTTCAAAATAATTTTAAAGAAATTAAATGTTAATAATTCAAAATTTTTTTAATTCAGTGATCACTTACTGTGTTGTTAGACTAATAGAAAGTGTAGCTGATTTTCCGTAAACCAATTCAGGTCTTGTATAGAATAGCAAATAAACAATTAAAGGCCCGGCATATTCGGCTAAGAAAACAGTTTTCCAGCCAATTTGTGGTCCCAAATCCTTAATATATACCTGATCGCCGGAGCGCAAATTTAAGGATTCTATAGTATCTGTGTCTTTTAACGATTTTCCGCGCGGTTCCAAACGCAGGGATTGCCTATTGGAATGAGGTGTTGATTTTAACTTTTGATGTATTAACTCTCTTAAGCCTCCAATACTTGTGGCTGCAGGTGCAGTTATTTTCCCATAGGATTTAGAGTTTTTAACATTGATTATTTCTATCTGCAAATAAAAAGAAATTGTATTATTCAAAATTTGAATGATATTTTTTAGTTTACCTCCATTTGATTGATAATTTATTTAGTAATATTCACTAGTAAAATAAAAATGATTTACTTAAAGCAACGAACGTCTTCCACGGAATCAACTGCTTCTGTGTTGCAAAATGACATGAAAAAATTTCAAAGTTCAATATTAGAGAAAGTTTTTGTGCAATTAATTGTTATTGGAACAGAAAGAAAAAAGCGTAACAGGGTGAGACAATTCCACAAATTATAACAATTCATTGAATGTTGTAATCAGGGTTGTCAGATCTCACAATTTCTCGCCAAACTTGGCGATTTTAAAACTAGTTTGCTATGTATTTGTTTTGAGAACCGTTAAAGTAAATACGAAAAAATTATAATTGGGGTATTCACAAGGTGTGATGTCATGGTTTGTTGTCATAATGTTCTAACATTTTACAATGGTTTAAAAATATTGTTGTTGGTTTGTAAACAAAAAGTGTCTTAAATAAATAGAACGTTGCTTGCTATGTTTATTGTGCTGTCGTAAATAATAGCACATTAAATTATGAGGGGTTGCTCACAAAAGTCGTATTTTTTCATGTTTTTATTTAAGACATATGACTTTATGACACCTTGCGAATCCCCCAATTATTTTTATTTTGATATTGCTATGTATAAAAACAGGAATATTTTAAAGTTTACCAACATTTTTCCAGTATAAAATGTGGCAATTTATTATCACAAGCAAAAGTCGTTGTTGTTAAAGATATTTTAAAACGTTTTGTAAATCCTAAGAAATCGTTGGATATTTATGAAACACAATAGCCAAAACTAATGTTTCTTTATTTAAATCAGTTTTGTGCAAAAGTTTATAGGATTCGGCAAGTAGATTCCATTTTTAAAGAACTTGCTGTACTTTATATGCTGGTAATTCCAACTATTAAGGCATTTGTTGAAAGATTATTATAAATACTGAACGCCACTAAAAGTTACCTTTGCAATAAAATTCAATACGACCTTTCTTACACGTTATTACGAGTTATAAATTATATGAATGTACAAAGCACATGTTGCAACTCTTTTGTACATTCGCAAGATGTGTTGAATGAACTTAATTTCCATTCAATGTATTCTAAAAAAAGAAGGCAATGACAAATATCTTGATGATGAAATTTGTAGCGTTTTAGGTATATAATAGAACGGCAACTTCATACAAATGTTTATACAATATTTGTTTAAAAGTAATCAAAAAATATCTTTTTTGCTGCTTTTTGTAGACAACCATACATTATTTTGTAGCTTTTTTATGATCACTGATCTTGTTTACTTCGTTTTAAATAAAAATTAAAGAAATACATATATATCATGGTGACTTTTTTCCATTGTCAGGAAATTTAAACGATTCGGAACAATTTTATTTTTGTGGATTTATAAAAAAAAATTTTATAACTAAAAATAATGTATATATTATGGTCGAAACTTGAACAATTAAGGCTTTGGCAATTTTTTACATTGAGTTTTGGCGAAAAAAGGTAAAAAAAACAGCCCTGTACCCATGTCCTGTAACTTTGGTGAGAGTAACTTCGCATCGAAAACATATGAAACAAAATATTCCATCGTTTCTCGAAAAGTGAGAAAAAATTGTCTTTAACTCATGTCGAAAACTATCAAAAGAGATTACGTTGTTACGTTATAAATGTCATAATATTCTACTCGAAGCCGATTAGAAATTACAGATGTTGTGAACGCCAGTCAAACATATCGTTGACGGCGACCAAATTTTACTAAAATTTGTAATAAGTATGAAATAAACAGGTGGCACTACTACGTCCCAATTTACAATGTTAAAATTGAAAGGCAGACATTTTTCTTATTCTCTTTTGAACTTGCCTAAACCTTTCACAATCGCGATATTAATAGACAGACATAAATGATTCGTATCTTTTTTTCGTTATTTTTCGCTGTTGACGGAGATGAACATTTTACAGGCATTGATACTTAAATTACATTGGCGTAAGAAGAATTATGTATATGAAGCAACAACATGAAAATTGCGAAAAGTAAAAGAGAAAGACAAAAAATGTCTAGTACAGACGGCCAAGTACTACACACTCTACCTCTTCAACCACAAACTTCGTGTCTGCCTTGCAATTTTCACAATTTTCAAAGGGGACTACGTCAAATGACGATTTTTAAGTTACCCACAGACGAGGCAACATGTTGCTAAGTGTGTGGAGATGTTTCTGGTTGAAATTCTTATTTTCTTTTTGGTTTCTCCAATATCAAAATTGTTTGATATTTTATGTTTCCAAACACAATGTTCCATCGTGCGTGGCGATGTTAACTGTTTTTCTTTCTCAGGTGCTTTTGAGATGCTTTTGCAACTCTCGGAGAAAATCTATTAAGAAAGTAATCGAAAAATGGCAACAATTGGAAATTGTGAGAATTGGAAAACAATTATAATTGAACATAAAATTTTTCTAAATTTATGGGACATAAAATATGATAGGTATAAAAGCAAAATAAATAATAACGTTTTTTGTTTAGTTTTTAGTGTCATCGTCTGTGGTAAAAACTGAAACATAAGTAGTAATACGTGTTTCGACAAATGTTGCATCGTATGTAGGTACCTTTATACCCTTCATCCATGGTGTAATTACCAGTAATTTCACCATGCATTCATCGAAGGGTTTATATAACACTGCAACCACACGATCAAGTTTTTCTTGATAGTCTTTTACATATGCAGTTCGTCAAAAACTATGTGTAAACAAACATGACAAATTTTTGACGTTTGGGTTCTAACTGGGGTAAACATTAATTAATAATAAATTAATATAATTTTTATTTTCTATTTATGTATATAAGTGCTTATTTTTAAAATAATTTTTTTTATAATTAGATATTTTGTTACTGTATTCAGGCAAACTGCTTTGTAATATATATTTTAATTGGCCAAGAGTGGCTTTTTATATTACATTTAATGAAATAAATAAACAGCTGACAAACATATGGGCCAACGGGGGTTGTAAGAAAAAGGGAATTTTTTTAGACACGTAGGGATTTTTTTGAAATTTCTAATGGCATCACTGCTTTAATTTTAAATTGTTTGTTTTGAAATTTAATAAACGTTTTAAATCTCATAATACTAATTGAAAATTATAGAATTTATCAAAGATTCCTTAGAACGGTATACCATTTTGAAAAGCGGATAGTTATCAGCAGTTGCTTACGTAACAAGTTAAGGTCACTTGTAGTCCGATCTATAACGATAATCGTATTGTTATATATATTTTACGAAAATTTATCGAATTTGGTATTCAGTAATATTTGCTGCTACAATTTTGCCCGCTATTTCTTTAAAACGCAGAAGATATAAAATAAAGAAAAATAATTTTAAGAGTGCTCTAAACAAAAAGCTGCCTTGGGGCAAACAGTGCTGCTAACAAATTAGAATTTTCGGCTGAAAATGATAATATTGTTTCTTCTTCTACGTCTTTACTCAGCAAAGTTAATTACTTTTAGCATCAGACACCACAAAAAGTTTGACAAATATCCAACATGTCCGCCAAATATTAAAATTGTTTAATATTTCTACCAACATTGCTTCAAATGTTTTTCCAAACATCAAACATCCCAATTAACAACACAAAATGTTTGTACAAACGTAAAATGTTGACATGTTTGCCAAGCTATTTGTGCCGTTTATTATGCCCAAGGCGAATTCAACTACAGGTGGTGTCGAAACGCCATCTGATTTTGACAGTTCGAGCTACTTTGTTATGATTTCTTAGTGTTTTGATAGGAATGGTTGACATTTTGGACAGTAAACACTAACAATGCAATGCAAAAAACCCTGTGTTGTTTTTGGATTGTTGTAGTATCGACCAGAGAACCAAGCCGAGGGTGTTTGATCGGCGGTGGCGGCACGGGTATAATTGATCGGCGGCGGCGGCGTTTGCGTCAATGATTCAGCGGCGGCTTAAATGTCGGCTTGAAATGTTTAAAATTGTTATTTAAGGAATATTAATCATTTCTATATATATGTATTTATTTTTATGGGATAGTGCAATTTCGTTTCTTCCTCAATACTGTTTTAAACTGATGTTATCTGTAGGACCACATACCCATATCCATTTCAAAAAAGTAAAGCTTTCTGCAATACATTATTAATAAAAATGTAAGCTTTAAGGTGAAAAAAATTAAAATATACAATTTCCTTAACCTGAACCAAATGACCAAAATATTGCCAACACTCTGCACTTCCATACAGTGTCTTAATGTGAGACACATCTTTAATTTTTTGTTTTTTATTTAACAACTGCTGGTAATTTTTTATTGTTTTTTCTGCCACATTAAAAACTTCACTATCAGAGATTTATTGTAATTTAATTATAATAAATTTGTACATAAATAAATAAATAAATATTCTTGCAGAGATTTTTGCATGTTGTTAAGTATAATGACGCTTTGAAAAATTTCAAGAAAATATAACGGCACTTGAATGTTGCACATTGATGCTAAAATATAACATTTTTGACAAAGAAATTAAGGCCCCTATTATGAGTTACATTCGATAAACGATTTTCGCTGGCTATCGAACAGCGACTATCGAATGTTAATTTGGTATTATAAGTTGGCAGCACTGTCGAAAATTTCGTTGTGCATTGAATTTTTCAACGAAAACAAATTTGCTTTCGACGGTGTAAATAATTTTAAAAAAAATATTTAAAATGTAAGTTTTTGTTAATTTATTAGTTTTGGTGTGCAAATTCCACATTCTTAATTATTTTTGGTTATTTTATGCAAGTTTAAAGTCGACAGTAGTAAGCAGCAGTTGGAAAAGCTTGTTTCCCTTATGGAACAAAATCCTTTGTAGGCAAAAGGAATTTTTACAAAAGTTCAGGTTACAGGTACACCCCAGTGCCAGTAAGCGTTCATTAGATGAATCATCGTACTGTAAGTCCGTCGTAGTCATGATTCATATTAGTTTTATTTTTTAATTTTTTAAATTTGTTAACAAAAATTTATTATTTAAAGTGACAGCTGATAGAAAATGTACTACTGTGAATCAACTAAATCACTATAGTACTTTTTTTTATCGAATGTGTGCCATAATACCAAATGAAAATTCGTTCGATCAACTAATTCGACAGCTGTCGAAAATCGAATTTAGTTCATAATAGGCACCTAATACATTAAAACGCAAATCTGTAACACTGCAGCCACACGATCTACTTTTTCTTGATAGTCTTTTACATATGTATACAGTTTGTCAAGATTTCCAAAAATTGGAAGCTGTGACGTAGGCTGCACGCAATTTTGAAGCTCATCAAGAGCACAATTTATAAAGACAAACGAACAATTTCCTCATCAAACTTGTAATCAGCTGTTTTCTTGAACGTAAATTGATGCACTTACTTGAAAGAGAATTTTAAAGGCAAGTTCGCTTCAACTTTTAAAAGTATTAGTGTATTGGAAAAAAAGTGTGAGCGTATTAAAACTTGATAGACAAAACTTGACCGTGTAACCCTGAAGTAAAATAAACTTAGTTACAAAAATTAAGTAATTTCACGGCGCAGCTGCTGTCATCGGCGGCTTTAATTGAGCCGTCTAAGCCGTGTAAATCGGCGGCGGCGCGGCTTGGAGAAATCAAGCGGCGGCGGCGAGGCGTTCGGCTTGCGCCGATCGGCTTGGTTCTCTGGTATCGACAGCACCTGTAGTTGAATTCGCCTTGATTATGGCCTTTACTTTTGTTTATTTACTTTATTGAATCCAGGGATGAATAAGTTGGTACAATTGTACCATGTTTGGTACGATCGAGTTATAAGAAGTACAGTGTTTGGTACAATTTATAAAATTTCTCACTTTTTTTTACTTATTAAAAACGTTTAAAAATTAGAGTATTTGTAATTCTTGTAAGAAGGTTTTAACATTAAAAAATTAATTAAACAAAATAATGTTTGAAGATCTATTAAAAGCTTTTCGTGAATATGATCAATTCGACATTTATCTGCCAATGTTGAAAGAGCCTATCAAATATAAAAGCTAAATAAATAAATAGGCTGTATGTTTCTACCCAACAAACATGGAGGTTTGATATCAAATTGAAAATGATTTGAAATCAAACCTTTTATCAGACGACAAACGTTTGATAATTATTTGAAAATTAAGCATTCTAAGCAAAAAAGGGAAGTTTTTTTTAAATTGAGAAATGCATTCATTTTCAACTTGCCTTCAAACGTTATTCTCAAATGTTTTTCTAATGTGTATTTTTATACAATGTGGAACATAAATGAAAAAAATTTTTTTTATTTATTTTTTTTATTGAATTAAAAGACGCCGCAAGCCCATAGGGCTTAATTGGCTAGACAACAATACAATATGATTTTCGGTAATTATAAAAAAAATTAAAAATGAATCTATAGGGGAAAACCTAAAATCTGTACACACTTGAAAAGGACTCTATGAAAAATCAAGAAAAATTAGTCAAGAACAGCTGACAGAAAATTAAATTAATTATGAGAGGCAATAGTTTAGGATTAATCAAACACAACAAATCCATTATCAATAGCTTCTCCCAAATTTGCCAAAAATATGCATTTAAATGCTGGCACCGTATTAGAAAATCTCCTCTCCTGATAGGGTATTATATTGTTCCACAAACGAGCTATATTAACACAGAACGATCTGTCCATTTCTAAGGAAAAATGTAAGGGACAAATTAAAGAGTGTGCTCTATTAGATAATGAGAAACTGAATTTGTTTAATAGGTAGCCTGGTTTACAATATTTAATAATTTTATAAAAGAACATAATTTGTCTCAAACGAACGTATTGAAAAAAAAACTACATTCCAAAAGCTCCTCATAGTAATACGAAACATGGTCGGTAATATGAAGTCCATAAATGTACCATATAACTCTATTAAAACATACTTTTAATCTCCTCATATTCGTGACAGAGGTACCTGAATAAATCTCAATAACATAAATTAATAATGGCAGGCATGAAAAGGGCAAATAGAAAGCAACATTATACAATTTACGCAATGTCCAGGAGATACGTGATATAACAGAAATAATATGCAGGTCAAAAGTTAATTTATCATCCAAAATAATACCCAGTTTCTTATAATGAGGAACAACTTCAAACAATTCGTTATCAAGCACTATATTCATGTTAATATTATGTTTAGAAAACACCATAAGTTTGCATTTTGATGGATTTAATTTTAGAAAATTGCGAGTTGACCAATCAAATAATTTTTGAAGTTCATAATTGATATGTCTTTCCATAGTTGGTAAGGATAATAAATCAAAGCTCGCAAAAAACTGTATATCATCTGCCTAGGTGTAGCTTCTTAATACATCTTATTCATTAAACAAATCGTTCACATACAATAGGAAAAATAATGGGCCTAAAATAGAACCTTGCGGTACTCCACGACTTGTCGAAATCGTACAAGAGGTCTCTTGTTTAACCTGAACATACTGCGTACGTCCAGATAAAAAAGAGTAAATAAGCTTACAAGCACTTAAGTTAAATCGAAATACGGTTGAGAGTTTATCAACTAAAGAAGAATGACTTATGGAATCGAATGCTTTACAATAATCAAGAAAAACTAAGATACTAATTCGATCCTTGTCCATATTATCCCTAATAGATTCGGTGATATCTAATAAAACACCAGTAGTACTATGGCCTTTTCTAAACTCCGACTGATATGGATTGATACTACTGGAACTATTTAAAGAAGATAACATCTGATTCCTGATAATTATTTCCAAGATTTTGGAACAAACTGACAGAATACTGATGGGACGAAAATCAGAACAGCTGTTAGGTGATTTTACCTTAGGAACAGGCACTATTCTACCAACTTTCCATATATTAGGAACAGTAGACGTGGTTATAACTTTATTAATGATAAAAGTTAAATGCCAAAGAACAGACCATATAATAAACCTCAGAAATCTTATATGTATAAGATCCGTTCCCACTGCCTGAGATCTGATACTAAAAATTGCATCCAATACATCATTTTCCTCAACATTTGAAAAATTGAACCCATCAGTAGCTCGTTTCTGTATTTCTCGCATTGCAAAATTTCCCGCATAAAACAAGTGAATTGGGACAAAAACAGTGCAATATGAAACAAAAAATGGTTTTTCTCACATAAGTGTTTCTGTACGTTTACTTTGCGAGAATTATCTGTCATTTTAATTATTTGACAGCAATTATTGGAAGGATGTGAGAAAAAGTGTTTCTGTAACAATATTTTGTAAAAAGTTTCTCACATAAACTGTCAAAATAAGTCACGTTTCAAATCGGTGCGAGGAAAGCTGCATTTAAAAAAAATAAAGTTTTTAAAATATTTAATATTGTTAAAAATAATAATGGAGAATAAATCGGCCGAAAAAGTAAGTAGCAAAAATATTAATAATGTATGTATGTATATACAAGAATGTGTTTTTAAATTTTTTTTTTTTAATTGAAATAGAAAATTGAAAGAATTTCAAAGCAGCAGAAGCAGAAGCTAGTGGACCACATGTCGTCAAATTTAGAGTTTGCTAGAGGTCAGTTTGACAAAATGAATGCAAACTCAAATATTAAGGAGCAATGGGAGGCTCTTAAAGTTTCTTTAAACTCTTTGGGTGGCAGTGAAAAGAGTGTAGATCAATGGAAAAAGGTAAGATTCTTTTTATGTACATATCCAGCTAGCATTTTCAATCGTATAAGTCTCCTGGGAATCTCACGAAGAGCGTCTTTGATCGTCGACGACGCATTTTTTAATCGTGCTGTGTCAGTGGTAGTACAAAATTCATTAAATTTATTTATTTAAATAAATTGTGAGCTTTACATTCGGCACCATAACTAAAAGATGAAATAGTGTTCTTCCCTTTCTTGCAAGGATGAAAAACTTGGCTCCTTTTTGTTTTGAGGATTATCGTGTCAACAAATTAAGGTTTTTGAAAGGCGAATTCACTTGACGTAATATGTAACTATTCTTTAATTGTGTAACACATTTAACTTTAATCGCCATTTATAAGTTTACATTTATTTTTCGCTTTAGTGCTGTCAAGTTTTTTTTTTGCTTGATAAACATTTGATAACAATTTGATATCAAATTGATAAAACATTGTGTCAAATGTTAACATTCAAATCATTATCAATTTGAATTCAAATGTTAAAATCAAACAGTTGGAAAAGGTTTTAAAATTGCGTTTGATGTCATATGATAAAGTCATTTCATATTAAAGTTTTGACTTCGTGTTTGTTGGGTATAGTTTTTAGCCAGATATACATATACAAGCAAAAGATTCGATACATTATACAAATTCTTAAATATCAAATTATTTTGTATCCACAAATAAATGATTGATCTCAATTGTAAGCACCTTTTAAATATTTAAAAATGTATAAAATACATAACAATATTTATATTGTAGTTTTTTATGTTTTAAAAATTCTAAAAATTTGTTTTTGTTTTCAATGTAGTTATACGAAAGAACGAATTCTTTCCACATCGGAAATAGGCTATAAATATGTAAAAACTATTAACTTTTATTAAAAATATAAATAAATGTATTAGTAAATGCCGAAGTTTTTGTTGTTAAAATAAAAATTAAAAAAGAAATTGCAGAAAAATATTTTAGAACATTTGGGGTCCAAAAAGTACAATTTTATTAACCTCTTGGTACAATTTGAAAATTCTCATTTTGCATCCCTTATTGAATCATATGTTTTTGTGTTCTACTGGATTTTACTCTAAATGAACACTCATTATATTTTTTGTTTTTCTGGTAAAATTTCATAAATAGATTCTGCGTTTCTGAAACAAATTTGAGGATTAAAAATTCGCGTGTACATTTATTTTTTTGTTTCTAATAGGCTGCGAACATCTCATAGTTTTTCAGTAACATTGCTGGTTTAATAATAAAAAAAATCGCAATATATGTACATATGTAATTTTTAATTAAGTCAATAAATAAGATGAATCGTTTTGAATATATGGAAGCTAGATTACAAGAAAATGAAGCATTTGTCAGTAAAGAATCACAAATAAAATTATACGATGGTGACCAAAAGGTAAGGCCTAAAAATAAATACAAAATGATTTGTATACATATGTATATATATGATAATTCAATTATATCCGCATTTCTAAGACCCAATTTGAAGATGGTGAATTAGTCTTAACAACACATCGACTGTTCTGGGGAAGAGCCGGTGATATTGCAAAAGCTGCAGTTTGTCTATGTTTGCAGTTAAAATATGTAATTTCTGTTAGCGAGGAGCAAGCAAGTAACTTTATTTTCGGTCGTAAAACTCGTTTGATTCTACATTTACGAAAACATTTCGAAAATAAATTGCCAGGACCTCTAGACAGTAGTGCAAATTCGTTTATTAAACTTTCAGGAAAGCATGGCATTTTACCAGAATTTTCAAATGCATTGAGAGAAACATTACAAGCAAAAGTCTGGGAGGTGGAAATTAATCATATACAAGAAAATGGCCAGACTAAAGACTTAACACCACAAGAAAATGCTACAAGAGAAGCTAAATTAAGAATGCGAACTGGAATTGGTGGAATAGAAAAAGCCATAGAAAAGAAATCCAAAGAAACGGATGAAAACATTGCTTTAGCATTTCAAGATCTTAGAGTATTGATGGGAATGGCAAAAGATATGGTAGAAATATCGCGAATTATCAGTGATAAAATACGTTCTCAAAAAGGAGAAGTTTCCAATGACGAGACTGTGCGCTTCAAATCGTACTTGTTAAGTTTGGGCATTGATGATCCTGTAACAAGAGATGGGTATTCAAATGTGTCGGAATACTACAAAAGCTTAGCAGAACAACTGTGTGTTATGCTACTGGACCCATTAGAGGTATTTACAATTTATTTCAATAATTTATAAAAAATATACCTACATTTTTATATTTATGTCTAAAAAGGATTCTGGAGGAATGATGTCGTTAGCAGACGTTTATTGTAGAGTTAATCGTGCACGTGGTTTGGAATTACTTTCACCAGAAGACTTACTTAATGCATGTCAATTACTTAAAGAACCTATCAAATTGAGAAACTTTCCTAGTGGAGCTATGGTCTTACAATTGGAATCGCAGGATGATGAATTAACTGCCTCTGATACCTTTGACTTGGTACTCAAATCTACGTCATTAGCATCCGAAGATTTAGCAAAATTACGAAGTATATCATTGCTTTTGGCAAAAGAGCGTTTGTTAGCAGCGGAACGTTTAGGAAAATTATGTAGAGATCACTCGTTAGAAGGTTTACGATTCTATCCAAATTTTATTTTAAATTCACAACCAACATAGCTATCGTCATCTAGCTTTTACATTGTTTCTAAAAAAATAAAAAAATTATCAGCCCAATTATGAATAAAAATTCCCTGTGAGTTTTTTCCCATTTCTGCAATTGAATTAACATAGGAAAAATGGGAGAAGGGAGAAATCTCCCGGGGAGTTTTTCTTTCATAATTGGGCTGTATATCTACCTATAATTAGCACTAAAATCTAGAATGAACTTGTGTTTTTACTGTCAGTTAAACAGGCCACTCAAACATTCCGACGGAAATGGTTTAAGTTCCGTAGCGAATTCCGAATTGTTGTAGCTTTTTTTTAAGTAACTTACGGAATTACTTTCACTTCTGATAGGAATTGATTTCTGTTACAGGCCTCAAGTTTTGTGAATGTTTAGTGTTTTTGCAACTATCAGGAACAATCAGCCCAATAATTAATACAAATTCCCCGGCAGTTTTTTCCCCTTTCCCATTTTTACAAATGAATTTAAATAGCAAAAATGGGAGAAGGGAAAAAAACTACCGGGGAATTTTTATTCATAATTGGGCTGAATAATATGTAAATTTTGTACAGGGGGCTCCCTTAAGGAATGGAGATAACTGGAAGGTATGTTCGAAAAAAATATTGGGGATGAAAAATAAATTGAGGTTAGCGATACATTTGACCTGTCTAGGGGCATCACGGAGCTGTGGGGCCAATTTTTGAAATTTCATAAAATTTTGTTTTGTTGTGATGGGAGCCCCTTAACCAATGAAGATAGGGGTGTTTGAGAAAAATGTTGGGAAGGAAAAATTATGGAGGTATCAGTCCTATATTTTCCCCTTCTAGGAGTGTCGCTGTAGCAGTTAGTTTTTTTTTGTCAATCGATTTTTTTTTGCCCACACTTAAGTTCGAGTAACGCCCCTCCCTCCTTTTTTGGTTCATGCATTATTCTTCCGAACCTCATTAAACTAGGGGGTCTAGCGCATTTAAATCATGGTTCCAAAAAATCCATACATCACTATCTTATAGCTTATGTACATACTTACATATATACATACATATATTTGCATAACTTTTAAACTTATGGATATCTCATTTCAAAACTGTTACAATATAAAAAGGACATCGTATTCATACTCCGGTTAAAAAAATTGAGTAAGAAATTGTTATTGAAATAATTGCTTCCGATTTCGCAGAGCGACAGCCATGTAAAGTTAACTTTAAAGTTAAGTATTGACGTATCTCTTAAAGTAATGTATATGGGCATTTCCATTGTGACGTAACATGATATTTGTACAAAATGTAAAAAAAAATTAAATGAAGTCGAATTTGCAAAAACGTTTTTTATATTTGCAAAGTAATGAAGTAGCACTAAATTAAAAAAAAATTTTACAACAATCAACCCTAAGGATTTGATGATATACAGGCCTGTTCTGAAAATCACGGGATTTCAAATCACGTGCTTTTGAAATCACATTTATTTTGTGGTGTTCTAAAATACCATTATTGTGTTTATCGGTGTGCTGTCGGCCACAGACACAGATTACACACAGATCTGTCACGAAACGGAAGATTTTTTCATTTCTCTTTGAACCATATTTTATGCCGCAATACAATGAACTCAAATTTATTTAGTTGAGATTTAAATGCAAAACCGTTGTAAAAATTACCTTTTATATTCTGTGGCCACAGATTACACCTGGCGACACTGTGTGATCTGTGCCATGGTATAACCATGGTGTAATAAGTAGGTGGCAGCACTACGGCAACAAATACAACATTACAACAAAAATTAAAAATAAGTCTCTGCATACGTCAAAAATTATATTAAACTAAAATCAAATTTTGCCGCCGAACGCAATGGAATAAATTAATTTTTAGCCAATTTTTATTTCACTATGGTTACTTATTTAATTTGAATTTAAATAATCAAAAACTTTATTACAATACAATAATCACAGCACAAAACGTGGACTTTTTGTAAACATAAGCAAAACTTTGACATAAGACTAGACAAACAATACCAAGGCGAATTCAACTACAGGTGTTGTCGATACGCCATCTGCTTTTGACAGGTCGAGCCATTTTGTCTTGATTTGTTAGTGTGTTGTTAGGAATGGCTGACATTTTGGACAGTAAACACTGACAATGCAATGCAAAAAACCCTATGTTGTTTCTGTTGTTTTTGGATTGTTATAGTTCCGACACCACCTGTAGTTTAATTCGCCTTGAACAATACAAGAGCAAAAAATCGTCATCTGGCGTAGTAATGCCACTTGTTTATTTCATCACGGGTACAACTAAACAAGGTAAACTCGTTGCTACCATGCGAGGCGAAGCTTTTGCTTAAATGATTACTTTTAGACTATACACCACAAAAAGTTTGACAAATATCCAACATGTCTGCCAAATATTTAAAATTTTTAATAGTTCGACAAACATTGCTTCAAATGTTTGTCCAAACATCAAACATCCCAATTAACAACACAAAATGTTTGCACAAACGTAATATTTTGACATGTTTGACAAGCAATTTGTGTGGTTTATTATGCCCTTCAAGTAAAACATGTAACATAAAGATACAAGATATTCTGGGGAAGTGTATAGAATCATTCCTAATTATATGTACATATCTATAGCTTCAATGTTCACCAAAGTTTGGCTTCAGCAAAAAGTATGTGAAATATTGAAGGAATAGGACTATTGCAGGAGAGGATTATTTTCAATTGTTTATTTTTACTTATTTAATGCATTCACTTTAATTGTAATTGGCTACAATTTCACAAAATTAATTTCTTTCTCAAACAATTTATTTCTATTTTTTCAATTGACAACCAAATTTGACATTTTATACTAGCAATAATTGTCAACGAATGTTGACTAACAATTGTTGCAACATAAATTGCCGGCAATAAATATGTATGAAAAAGTGCTAGAGTGCCAGCTCGCTAATCCGAGATATTCGGATTACTGGATGTGCTATAATTATGTATTATAATTCACTATGTTCGAAAATAAAACACAAGCCAGGATTCCAAAACAAATTTATTTTATTTTTATTAATCAAGAATCACAAAATAAAAGCTTTTTTAAATATTATTAGCCTATTTCCGATGTGCGAAAGAATTCTTTCTTTCGTATAACTACATTGAAAACAAAAACACATTTTAAGACTTTGTTTTTGTTTTCAATGTAGTTATGCGAACGAAAGAATTCTTTCGCACATTAGAAATAGGCTATATGTATTTTTAACATACACTCAAAAGAAAAATCAGCCCATCCGTACTCGAATCAATCCGAAGCGGTATCAATAGCACAGTGAGTACGGTGTTTCTTGAATCAAGTACAGAAAAATGGATTTTAGTACGATTTTTCAATCGCGAAATACTTAACTTATCCATATTCAATCCACGGTTGCCAGATTTGACGATTTTTGTGTACAAAAATGGTAAATTTGACGATTTTTCAAACGACAAATTTTGTACAGATTTACAAACGTTTTAATATAATTTCACTTTCATTTATTTGATTGGCAGTAATTTTCTTATCTTAGCTGATCATCATATAAAATACGATTTTTTTTAGCACAAGGAATATTTTTCAGAGTTATATTTGATCAGTTAGTACTGTCTTATTACATCCATTTTTCAACCACTATCTTTAGTCTGGCTTCACACTATGAAAGTTTTCTTTCAGAAAGTCTGAGTTAATTTTAACAGGCGGATGGACAGCCGGATTTAAGCTTCCCTTCTCATAAAGAGCCAGAATATATATACTTTATAGAGTCTTAGATCAATATTGTAGAAATTACAAACGGAATTATAAAGTTATGTATGCCCTTTTACTTTCGGCGAAGGGTATAAAAGCAGAAAAATAAAATTCGGCTTAGCGAGCTTGCAATCAATGCGGACTATATAGTATGTAATACGTCATAAATTCAATTCGGATTACCCACCTTCGGATTAGCGAGCTGGCCCACGTACACGAGTGAATTCACCGGTATGACAAACATTTTGACCAAGGCGAATTTACTATAGGTGGCGGCGAGACTACAACAAGTCAACAACACAAAAAAACAACAGGGTGTTTTATTGTTGGTTTAGTTGGTCGGCATGTCAATAAACGTAAACAAGGCGAATTTAATTGTAAATAACTTGTGACGTTTCTCTGCACATAACATAATAAAATTTTCACCATCACAGATTTTTTTAAATTGAGTTTTCAATTACTTCCGTTTACAATGTAAACATTAACAACTTTTGACATTTCTCTACATAATTATGGGGGGAAATTGTAAACAACTTTTGACATTTCTCTACCCAATTATGCAAGAAAAAAGTAGCACAGCTGTGTTTCAACGCCACCTGAAAATGAATTCGCCTTGATTTTGACCGTGTACAGACCCCTTAACATTTGACAGTTACTGTAATAATTGCCAAGCTTATTGCCCATGTGGCCGGGTGTTAATGCCAAAAATCGCCAAAACGATAAAAACTTCTACAAATCTGGTAAGAGGTTTTTTGGTTGTCTTGCTTTTTTTTATAAATTTCGCGGTGAGTTATTTTTTATGTAGACCAGGTTGGTTTTTTGTTTCTGAAAGTCTATAAAAAAATTAACTCAAATCAAATAAATAAAGTGAATAATTAAGTGTTTACGTTTAAAGAAATAATAGTAGAAATGGTTAGAAGTGTAGAAGAAAGGTTAGTATTCGAGTTATGAACGCTTTTAATGGGGAAAGCAACTGCACAAGAGCAAAGACCAACATTCATTTATCATCTCTTGTTGATGGAAAAAATGATGGATGCATTTCTAAGATTTAAAATTATTTGTTATGCAATGTTCTAGTTGGTGTTTTTTTTTAAAAAATGCAATTTTCAAAAAATTTCAACATAAATCGATTTAATTAGTGTCATAAGTTATAAATTGAATATTCTTGTGGTAAAAAAGCTTTTTTAGTTTATTTTTTATTTGTTACTTAATTTTAAAACATTTCTTTTTAAATTCTTCCATTCCATAAATATTTGTAATTTGTCTACGGTGTGCGGGGAAGGTTGTTATTTGTTTATTTTAAGTTTACATACATCTGTACTTTGCATCGTCACTACAGTGGCTCACAGTTTGTTTCTTGCAGCTTCAAAACAAAACTGAATGCTGACAGCAAGAAGACTGACGATGATATCGAATTTTGGAACAAATCTAATTTATGGACGCAGCTCCAAATAAAATAAAAGTACGAAAGTGATAGAAAATTAAAAAAAAAAGAAGAAAATATTAAATGGAAAAAGTTTCGGAAACGCATAGTTTTCGAGTTATGGACCTCTGAAGTTTTCATGTATATAGGTATATACTAGGGCTTCCAATAGGGATTAGTTTTTCTGAATCCTGGGATTCGGGATTAAAGAAAATATTTGGGGATCCCTATTTCGGGGTCCCGGGATTTTTAAGATATTTTGTTTCCCGGGGTTCACGGGGTTTTTAAAAATGTTCGGGATTTTTCAGTTTTTTTTTTTATTTTTTATTTATACCTACCTACCCAATATATAAAAACTTTTTAAAGTGTATGAAAACAACTTTCCAGTAAAAATACATATGTTATGGGCATATATTCAGCCTTTTTACAGTTATCGTTGTCGTAAACGACTGTGTTGTTTTTCGTGTAGAGTATAAAGTCATTCCTTGAAATTGAGGGAAAGGAACTATTACCAGGAAGCTTTAATTTAGCTCATAGAATAAATTCGAAATAAAAAATGTTTTAATATGATAAAGTTACTTATAAAAAATAAATAATTCCCAGATTCTATTTATTAGAAATTTAAATGAAAATACACGTACAAAAAATTTTTTAAACAAATTATTGAAAAAAATTAACATTAACGTTTTCAGGGTCAAAAATAATTTGTGCCGAGATAAAAAATCTGAAAATTTGTATTTAAGGTATTGTAATGGCGCTGAAGCCAGGAAAATAATAGTTTTCGTTTCATGTAGATCCCCTGGTTTTTAGGGAATGCCGAATATATTCAAAATTGACCTTCAATGGTCCACAAAAGAACCTACAATTTATTTTTGCAATACTTTTTTCAAGTAAATATTTGTGCATGTATCAATGCTTACAATTTTTTAGAATATTGCCTGATCACCGAAATAATTTTTTTTCTTCCTAAATATAACCTTTTTACAAATTTTCTGACTAGTGTACGACAAAGCTAAAAATGTAAATATTTTTTTTTTGTTTTTGTACACTAAATTCTTAATCTCTTTTTCCTTATACAACAAAATTTTTTTTTTAGCAAAAATGATTTGCATAAATGTTTAGCATGTACGTCAGCTGTGTCCGATATACACACCAGTACTGAATTGTAAATTGTATTAGAGTAAACAGCTAAGATATTTGTTTTATAAACGAGAAAATATTCGTTGCTTATTGCTTTTCTACAGAGTTATTAAATATGGCATACCTTATAAACTGTGTACTAAGTTTTCATTTTCCCACTACTAGAAACCCTTAAATAATTATCCTTAGGATTAAATGTAGTATTTTTGAAAGATATTTTATTGCAGTTAGGCCTGGAATTATCTGCCTGTTGATCCTCGGATATTATCTTATGATAATGATGCACTTCGTTTTAAACTATTAATTCACCTCTCCTCTATAAATTATTTTATTTTATTTTATTTATATCATTCACAGTAACATATAAAAGCCTCCTAGGCCAATTAACATATATTACAAAGATATATTCCTGAATACAAATATAACTTAATTTTAATACATAGTTTTTATTATTATCATAATAACATGAACTAATAATGAAAATACTTTTACTTATAACTAATAAAATAACTCATTCATCGGCTCCCCAGCCAAAAAAAAAACAAAAAAGTTATAAAAAAGATCGTATGGAAATTAGGCTTTGTATTAGACTTAGCATCGAATTTTCAGGCCATCATATTGTGATGATTGCAACTTTATCTTCCTTTACTTATTATAACTTTATATTCGAGTGTGTTATTTTGAATTTGCATTTGTTTAACTTAAAATCGATTTTTAACTCACCTTTGATTTACCTAATCTTTGCAATACTCAAAATTTCACTTAAATAGCTAGGAGCCTGTTACCGGGTCAAGTTAAGTTTGTTACTATGAATTTTTCTGTTATCTAAGTTTCCTAACGATTTCTAATACTTCACATACTTATTTTTTATATTAATGCCCGTATATGTATGCATATGTTTGTATAGGTATTAGAGTATTCACGCAATTTATCGTTGTTCGATTAATCGAAGAAATTTTTCGCCATTATTTGATCGAACAATTTAAGTCAATTAATCGATTAAAATTAATTTCTTAGAAAATTCTACTTTTTGAATATAAAAATATTTTTTTTTTTAGATTTTTAACTAAGTTCTGTATCTATTGTGTTACTCGCACTTCTGAACATATTTTAGTCACTTTTTAGATGTGGGTGTGTTTAAGACAAATCATGTAATAAACGATTAACTAATAATTCCATTCGTAGGAATTTTCGTACTAAAAGCGTTTTTTCACGTTGAGTTTGACGATAATTGTAAAAAAAATCAGCAGCATTTATAAATATGTAAACCATGCACTGTCAGATTATGGGTTACCTGTTTTTACCCGACCTTCAATTTCTTTATTATCTCTTACCATTCAAACGGCTTGATGAATTTTGCCCTTTAAGGTATTGTTAGATTTGTTTTAAAAACCGTAGTTTCCTTAGATATGTAGTTGAAAATAAAAACACGGATTGTTGGCGCAAAATAGTAATACTTTAAGAGAAAAAAATTATCCAAAACTAGAGTAGAGCTTAAAAATGAAGAAAAATTAAGTTATCAGCCATGTTCGGTAAATCGAATACATATGATTGAAATTGAAATCAAACAAACTTGGAAAACTATCAAGTTTAAAAAGTTTCTTCATAAAAAAATTAACTGAGAATCTCCATTGATTTCAATTTTACTTGATTTTCAAGAATAATTAATTAGTTAAATTAAATTACGAATAATAAACTTGTTGAAATAGGCTAGACCTCTCATAGAAATTACGCGACAATAAAGTCTAAAATAAATTATTAAAAATTTTTTTTATAAAAATATGAGATAACTTAAGTTTAGCAGGCTGGGCATAGTTTAAATGGTGGCATGTCATAACGTACAGTGTCATAGTGTCCATGGACACTGCTACACTTTGCAAATGGACATTATGACACTTTCAAAAGTGTCATTAGGTCCATAATTACTAAAGAAGTTAAATACAAAAAAATGATCTGCATACACGCAGAGAAAAACATGTTTCATTATGGTCCCAACCAACAAAACTATTTTTAAAGAAACTAATTTAACCATAATATGGTTGTCGGTGACAATGATTTGGTTAAATGAAACATAATCAGCCATGTCACAGAGTACAATTCCGTTCGGAAACGGAATTCATTCCGTATTTTGGTGCTTCAGAAAATTACGAAAAAACTTTGCGGAATGAAACCATTTTTGTTTTAATGAACAGTATGGGAGTTTTCTGAATCTCAAAGACCAAAAAACTATCAAAATATACTTTCTATCAATAAACAAATATGTTTTCTTCAATTCCGAACGGAATCATTCCGAACGGAATTGTACTCTGTGACATGGCTGAATATGGTAAAAAAAAATTTTAAATGGTTCGGCTGTGCAGAGAAGCTTTAGTTAGCGAAGCCGGCTATGATCCCAAATTTGTTTACATTCTTGCTTGTTGTGGACATTATGACACCTTGCAAAGTGTCATAACGTCCGCGGACGCTACAACATTTCTTTGATGGACGTTATGACACTGGACGTTATGACATGCCACCGTTTAAATAAAATTAAGGGACCCCGATTGCTGCTGAACCAAATGCATTTATTGATTTTTGGCTTTCAGATCATTTTCAACCGAAGTAGTGTTTACTCTGTTTATAGTTTATTTTTATTATATTTCCTTATAACTTATTTCCGATGTGCGAAAGAATTGTTTCTCTTGTATAACTACATTGAAAACAAAAAAAAAAAATTCTAAACATTTGCCTATAAACTTTTGTAACTGACTTTGGTTTAGCATAGTCCTGAATTGCCTTAACTTTAACATTAGATGGTTTGATTCCTTCACAAGAAATATTATATCCCAAAAAATCTATATCTGTTGCTCCAAGACAACATTTAGACATTTTAATATTTAGTCCGTAATTAGATAATCTTTCAAAAACTATATTTAAATGCTCACATTCATGCCTACTATGTAGTTATAAGAACATCATTCAAATATACAAAAACAAAATCTAAATCTGATAAAATTTCAGACATTATTATTTGCACATGGACTAACTACTAACTAATAACACAGTACAACACATGATTTGCCAACTCAATTCTGTGAACTGTATGTGAAATTAGACCCAAAAAGAAGAATTTCTGCATCATTCGTTTTGTCTTCTTACCTGCGATTTGAAGTTAGTATCGATTTGAAGTTAGTACTATCGTATAGGGGAATTTATCTCGTTTTCGGCCCTGTTGTTTGACATAGCTCGACAACCCCTAGCCCAATTTAGTTGAAATAAATTTTAAAAAATTAAGAATTACAATTCCCTTAATCTGTTCATATATTGTTTTCCTATACAAGTAACACTTTCGAAGTTAAAAATGAATGTATGAAGGGAAAAAATTATTTTTTGCCTAAAAATTTAAATTTTTTTTTTTAAAAATACATAAAAAATCCAAAATGGAAAAAAGTGTCAAGTCTAGTTATTTTTTCGCAAAGTCACATAACCTATGAGCAAAATGAGACAAAGATCATAAAAATCGATGCACGCGTTTCGCTTTTATTCGCAATTGAGTAAAGGTATGAATTTCAAAAATCAGTTATAGCCACCGCCACCACCCTTGAAATAAAAATAAAAATATAAATTAAAAAATTATCATGCAAAAAAAAACTTTATTTATAAAAACTTAATGAAAATAAAATAATATGCAATTAATACGCAATTATAATATGCATAAAAACAAAATTTAGAACATTTTTTCAATTATTGGCAATATCCATCCTTGTAGAAGTTGACGCTTGTGGTTCTGATGATCTTGTTTTCTTCGTAGGTTGTTCATATTCATGGTCTGAGTCAGCTTGGCGTTGTCGGTATGATGTTGCGCTGACATTTTGCTGTGTGAGTTTTCTTCTCTTCAAAAATGATGTCAGCCATTCGGAGTCGTGTTGTGATAGTCCCAGCTTGGCCACAATGTAATCCATTTCGATTTGTGGTAGCGGTTGTGGTGCACTATTTTCAAAATCGGGTATCCAATCAGCATCATCCAAATCGGTCGGATTGGTGAAAACGGTTTCGGCTAGCAGGGACACAGTATCCGCACTCGGAGGTTTAGGTGCATCGGTATCAGCAGGGCGTTGCACTGGAAGTGTGGCAGTAAATGCAGCAGTGTATACTTTTGTTTTCAATTGTTGTCTGTTTAATCCAGGACGAAAATTTATGCATGCATAGCACCTGGATTCATCATGTCCAGTTGTGTCTTCCACCCAAATTACTGGCTTCATAAAAGATAACTTTCTACTTTTTCCGTGAATCCATTTTAGAAGGGTAGTATAACAACTGTTGCACACTGTGTTCGGCGTAAAATTTGCACCACTTAAATCTGCTTCATCGAAATAATTACAATACGCGGTTTTGAATTGCTCAGTAAACAAATTTTTTCTGTATTTTTCGGACGATATGACCACAAACGTAACAATATTCATCCAAATATGGGCACTTGTTGTTTTCCATATTGATATATTTTATGTTTTGTTGTTATTCACTTTTAAAAAACTGGAGAAAAATCACTTTTACTGTTCGCGTTCGTCGGCACTGGCTGAATGCCAAAAATCGATCAATGCACACCTATAAATACTACGTATTTTTGAATATTTTACTGCCAGGTACTTATAACTGGGCGCATATTTTAAGGGCGGCTGGCTATATACCTGATTCAGCACTTGTACGTTTCAAACTGTGCAAAACTTTCCAAATAATGACCACCCTTAAATGTGGGTGCAATTTCTGTAAAAAAATCATATAGGTAGCCACCGGAAAAACCCAAATAATAAAAAGGTCCACTTTCCGTTTAATTGTCCACGTACATTTATTACCGCAATCATAAAAATCAAATAACCTTTTGTTTATTCCTTTTTTTTTAATTCTCAGAATCATGAAAAAGGTGTCAATGTTTTCTCCAAATAATGTTGTGCATATCTCGAGCAAATTTTTGAAATTCATACATTTACTCAATTGCGAATAAAAGCGAAACGCGTGCATCGATTTTTATGATCTTTGTCTCATTTTGCTCATTGGTTATGTGACTTTGCGAAAAAATAACTAGACTTGAAACTTTTTTCCATTTTGCATTTTTTATGTATTTTAAAAAAAAAAATTTAAATTTTTAGGCAAAAAATAATTTTTTCCCTTCATACATTCATTTTTAACTTCGAAAGTGTTACTTGTATAGGAAAACAATATATGAACAGATTAAGGGAATTGTAATTCTTAATTTTTTAAAATTTATTTCAACTAAATTGGGCTAGTGGTTGTCGGGCTATGTCAAACAACAGGGCCTAAAACGTGATAAATTCCCCTATACGATAGTACTAACTTCAAATCGATACTAACTTCAAATCGCAGGTAAGAAGACAAAACGAATGATGCAGAAATTCTTCTTTTTGGGTCTAATTTCACATACAGTTCACAGAATTGAGTTGGCAATCAATTAACTGAAAAATGTTGTACTGTGTAAGTGAATATAATAAGGCAAATACAACCATGCCTAAATTGACCAAATTAAACTATTGTCCACTTAAATGTCATGTTATTGTAAATGTATAATTTTTTTTAAATCTTACTTTTGTCTTCTTTTTGGTGAACTTGTGACTTTCACCGGTCAACTGAAATTGAAAGCTCTGCATTGAAAGCGTGCGAACTCTTTTTCAATTCAAGCTCTTCTTTTTTCCGGCAAATTTAGACATACTTTACTCTTACACCATATATGAACTTGTGTGATTTGCTCCTACTTCTTTTTCTTACCAGTCTGAATCTTAGCCTTTTCTTTAGCTTCTTTTCTTCTTCTTTATCGTAGTCTTCAGTGGACAATGGTCGGTGACTTAAGAAATGCTAAACAAAAAGTAAACAAAAAATGTTTGCACTCGTATATTTGTGCCTAAATAATGTGAATTTATGCAATGACGTACATTTTTAAATCGTAATGCTGACTGTGAAGTTGTTGGTTTTTTCGTTATTTGGCTTGTAGACCAGAGAGTTAACACATTGGTGGTGTCTGTGTGAAAAGGACTGTATTAAAGAACAAGTAACCGCCTTTGATTCGATCATTAAGGAATTATTAGCTTTATTGATGCGATTTTTGGAGGATTTTATGTGTTTGTGCTAAAGTTTTAAACGGATTAAAATATTAGATCTAGTCTGCCGCTTGCCTTAGAATCGGTTAATAAGTCCGATTTAACGATATTCATCCGGCTGGCAGGATTGATACTGGCGTATCAATTTGTAATATAATAAAATGAAATTTGGCTAACTCATGGCTAGAATCAGTAGTTAACAGCAGTCCATAATTACACAATCCTTCTTGTTATTTTGGTATCTAGGTGAAAGTCATCCTTAAAATGTTTTATTTATTTATTTAATTATTTCATCGTAATACAATAAGCCAATTATGGCAATCTAAATAATTTTATGAAAATCGGTCTATATTAGATGATACAGGTAACACTTCAGAAAATCGCTTCTACTACCAAGCATTATTTATAAATCTTGGTACATATTCAGATAAAATTTAAAAAAAAATTTTGTAACAGCTTTAACCGTAGAACACTAATGTTAGTCGAATCGACTAAAAGTGTTTATATTTCCACACGCAGCATTTCGTTTTTTTATTGCACGAGCACTTCGAAATCTTGTGTATCTCAGTCGTCGTTGTTAACTTCTTGCTAGCAAACATATTTCTTCAGTAAGTATTGTTTTTTTATAAGTTACAGAGGTCGTGTTAGACAAATCGACTAATGATTATTGTTTATGAAACTTTTAGTGTTATATTTTTGATAGTTATTGGTTTTTTATAGAACGAAAAATCAGTTTTAAAGCAGACTTTACTGATGATTGTAATACGAAGTTCCTAGAATTGTCAGGTGAAAGGGATAATAAAGAGCCTAGTGATGAACTTGAAGCACTGAAAGGAAAATAGTCTTATCCTTTAAATCAATATTAATGGCCTGCATGTAAGGCAGGGGATATCGACCAGGTATAGTTACAACATTTAATATTCTATAGTCTCCACAAGGACGCCAACCATTCAGTTCTTTCTTAGGTACAAGGTGTAATAGCGAAGCTACATCAGAAGTAGATAGTCGACAAATTCCTGACTTTACTAAAAGTTCAAATTCATTTTTCGCTATTTTATATTTAAATGTATAAAGCCGCCTAGCCTTTAAAAATGGAAGTGGCCCAGAAGTGTCTATTTTATGTACAGTAGAATGTTTGACTACCTTGGTTTAATCCGGGGCAGGAGTGATAGATGCAGAGTTCTTTAAATTTTTTATATATTTGTTTTCTACTAAAAACAGCTTCAGAAGAAAACTGACAAGTTAGTAACAGTATCAATAAATTTCTTATTTCTTCGATCAACTAATGGCCCAAAGTTTTTTAAAAAATCTGCTCCTATAATTGGTCGAGTAATATTGGCAATAGTAAAACCAAATGTAAAATCTCTTCGTAGGCCTAAGTTAATTTTCAAAATTTTAGAACCAAATGTTTTAATGCAAGTCAAAATAATATCTGAAGTATGAGCAAATTGTTTAAATGTTGATGCTGGTATTACCGAAATTTGTGATCCACTGTCAATTAAAAATTTTAGTTTATTTTCAATATCATATACAAAGAGTTTAATTTGTATTCAGCATAAAGCTATGTTCACACCTATTAAATAAATATTTGACGTCCTACACGTAGCCACTATTTTTATTAAAAAAATGCTATTGCAAAACGTTTGCTGGGTCAAACATCATTTAAAAGTTTCTTAATTGAATTATGCAATTATATTCTCACAAATAAAGACAAGGAAGTTAATAAAAATTTTTAAAAATAAAGCTAAATTTTGATCAATTTGTTGGTGATGCTTTCTTTTTGTATTTTTTCGTCAAATATTTTAGAAACACACACAAAAAGGAAAAAATTCAAAATAGTACATATGCTAAAAAATTTAAAAAGTTAGAAATTATTTTTTTTATACATATCCCACTCGCAGCCCACTAAGCGACCAAAACTACCTTAAAGGAAAAGACATAACCTTTTTTGAGCCAAAAAAGTACCCGCTTAAAAAAAAAATTTTAATTTAAAAAAAAATTGAAAAATTTTAAAAAATATTTTTAAAAATTAAAAAAAGATTGAAGAAAAAGCTATCTAATTTGTTTGGGGGCAAATAGGTAATAAGTTACTCGTACATCGATGAGAAAGATCACCTGTTTGGCCAAAATGTCAAATTTTGACCCCCTCTAACTCAGAAACTTTTTTACCGATCTTGTTGAAAATTTGTGTCTAAGCTACTATCCAATAGGACTAACCTTGGTGCAAATTTCATCGGAATACATCGATTTCAAAAGTTGGGTCACTTGGCATGAAATCCCCCATATATACAATTTTTTTTGAAAAACAAAGTTTGCTTGATTATATTTTAAAATTTTTATAAATAAGAAAATAACAAGTTTTATAAATTAAACTACCTCACCACACTACTCTTCCATATGAACAAGGATTTATATTATATACGGATAGGAACATGTATGCGAATATACTTAAATCTCCTTGTCGCTGTTCACAACATTGGGACAATAATTATTATTGTTTTGTTGATTTTTTATTTCTTAGGCTGGAGAGCCAATTGTTGAAATGTTGTATTTATGTATAATATATACTAGATGTATGATAATATTTAGGATATTATATAATCTTTTAAATCAAACTTGGCGAAATGATATTAAAGTTTTCAAAATGCAATTTTATGTACTGATTTAATAAAATATACATATTTTGCTATACATTTGGCTCGGTTTGAGATATAATACTTATTTTTTACATATAGAGAAAGTATGAAGGAGGACTTTCCTTAAGTACCTTCAAGTGAAAGATTAGAATCGGACCCAAAAGAAAAACAACCCTACTAAATAAAACTGCCCTTCATATACCCAGTCGCCTTTTATAAATACATCCAGGTCATTTCCATTACGAATCCCGTCAGTTTCTGCAGTCCACCTCAGCCATCTCAGCCTGCTGTTCTGCATTCTGGGACTGTTCTCAACTGTCTTCAACTCCTCTGTGTCCTCACATAACCCGCAAATATCCGACAAGTCAGATCCCATTCTCACCACCATCCTGTCTATCATACAGTGGCCTGCGCTAATATCTATCATGGTCCTATCGCAGATATTATTCCAGCAGTGAATCCGAATTGAAATTCCTAAACACCGATTTGTCCCGTACAGAACCCAGTCCCTAATGCTTCCAAAGTAAAAGCCAATTGGAGGCTTGCCTGCCTCCAAACAGTCAGGTTCTTCCATTTTCGAACCCAGTCTCGCCAACTCATCAGCCATTTCGTTGCCGGTAATGTTGTAGTGACCCAGTACCCGACACAGCCTCACCATACACTCGCCTAAGGGTTTCCCTAAAATCCTCCTACAATTAACCTATAGTTCACATAACAGCCCATCAAGGCCTTAAGAGGCGCCTGACCCCACATATATAGTTACCTCGGAGCCCCCAGCAATGTTGCCCCTTATCAATGCCTTTGCCTGAAATATACTGCAGTTGTCAGGAATACTATATGGCCTTCTAATATCCAGATCCTTAATGTAGACCACCGCACCCGTGATCCTCATCTTTAATCCATCAGAGAAAATAACAAATCCCCTATAGAATCCTGACCCTAGACGGTAATATCCTCCTGGCAAACGCCTAAAATCGACCCTAGTGCCCACAAAATCCATGGAGCCGGACGAGCCCAGGCAATAACCACCATCGCCAATCTCACGCAAGAATCGCGAGTGACCATGAGGGAAATTTCATTACAGTCCTAACTCTCTCAGTCGAAGAATACTCCTGGCTGCCACGACAATCAGAAAGTTTTGTGCTTTTCTTTTTAGAAATTTAAACTAGTTTGAGTAAAATATCATGATTCGTAACAGTTTAAGCCGAACTAAAATGATTTTCAGGAGGGGAATTTAGATTGGACCCATGGTCAATTAGGGACCAATCATCCCAAAATTCTATAGAGTAATTTCTGGTATTAAAAAACATAAATTAGAATACATTTCAATACAACAGTGAAATTTGTTTTAGCGTTTACAGAGAATTTCAGAAAGCTGCTTAATATGGGATCTACGGTACATTGTGGACCGTATATCACAAAATTGCATGATATTATTTCTGGCCATATAAAACTAAGTTGGAACAAATGTTACCGCAATATCTATATCTGCTACGGTTTTAGCAGTATTTAATTAATTTCCCAGAGTGGGCTTTATATGGAGCATATGAAAACTTATGGACCGATCATCACGACATGTATAAGTGTGATTTCTAGTCCTATAACACTGTGACGTACCAATTTTTATTATGATTGCATTATTTATTACGGTTTAAGGAGTACTAAACTGTTTTACGGTAAATAATGGACCGATCCTCAAGAAATGTATGATTTCCAATCATATGAAACGTGAAATTTCTTATATCATTCCGTGCATTATTCCGCCTTTTATGATAGTTTTTGCAACAAAATTATTAATTTTTTAGGGTTCCACATTTTGATTCATTGCTCTGATCCTAACTTAGCTGGATCTCAATACCAAACTGCTTAGGATAACTACAAGAACAGACGGAGATGGCTAATCGCCTTAGAATTACGCAAGGAGCGTAAGATGTAAAATAAAAAAAGTTTCACACGGATTGACAAACTTAGTATACCCTCATTCACCACTAGTGGTGGTGCAGGGTATAACAGTTGGCAACGCTCATGTAAATAATAGAAAAATTGTGAATGGTGAAGGCATGGTGAAATCACTACACACTAAACCCCTGCACGAATGCATTTGTTTCTTGTACACAGTTGTCAACACCAAATTATTGTTGTGTCAACTACTGTAATTTTTTTTTTAAATCACCTCGAATGATCCATTATGAAAAACCAAATCAATGTTAAAACAGTAGTTCGTTTCAAACAAATCAGTGTAAAGCAGTAGTTGGATTTAAATAAACCAACTCAATCCATAATTTGATTTGAACGAAAAAACAACACACAACAATTGTGTCTATAATACAGTTATGTACGGTAAACTTTTCAATTGACAGTGTGATCTTGATGTTTATTGCCGATTGTTTCTCAGATTTTGATCGTTGTATGTATTATTTTTATATTAATTTTGCAACTAATAGAATTACCTTTTCATTTTTTTTTACTTTTAATTAAATATTTGATAATATGTTTTGGTAATAATAAAATAATTTAAAAAAAAAACTTAAATATTCTATAAAAATATTTTTCATCTTTAATTGCTTTTTGCTTCATACAAATCTAGCTAGTCATACCTAATAATTGAAAAAAAAAAACAAGATAATTCATACTTATCACCTATTTTGCTACAGTTCTTTCGTGTGATTTGGTTTAGTTAGTGTGATTTGTTTTGCTTTGTTGCTGTTTGGTGTAAATTCCGTACTCTTTACACTTCGTATTTGGTCGTTTATAACACACTAATTACAATTAATTTGCAATTGTGTGTTTTTATTTATTTTTTGTTATATGTGTTTTGCACAACATAGCATTTGATTCAGTATTTAAAAAACAAACGAATGTCTTGAAGCGGCTTTTAAATGCATTTGTGCAGAGGTTTACTACACACACAAATTTTCCTGTTTTTGTTGCATTCTTGTACAACAATTCCTAGTGCTTCCACCTTCTGGTAATTTCATCATGGTAGTTAGGGTTGTCAGACTTATTTTGACCTTTTTCGCCAAATTCAATGTCAGATATCGTCATAGTCTTTTTTATTATCTTGTTTTGGTTTCCCGGTTTTTAAATTCCCAACTTCGACGCTATCTTGGCTCACGTTTTGTTATTTCAATTGTTTACACACAGATCAGCTGTTTTCTTCCAAGATTTCACTGGATACTGTCTGCGTACTTTTTGAGATATTTAACAATAAATTTGTTAAAATTATTTAGTTAAGTCCCAATTTACACTAGGGACATTTCTTGCCGGACAGACGAAGTTTGATGGCGAGGGGTCGAAAAGGTAGGGTGTGTAGTACATGACTATCTGTACTGGACATTTTTTCATTTCTCTTTCTTACTTTTCGTAGTTTACATCTTGTTGCTTTATATTATTTTTCTCAATTTGTCGTCAGTTTGGCTTGTATTGTGTTATGTTTGTGGTGTTGTGGTGTTGTGCTTTCTAAATAAATAAACTAATAAATTAAAGTAAAAACAAAAAATTAATTAATAAAAATACATTTTTGTGGTAAATGAATATAATACTAGGGTTTTAATTTTACAAAAATGTTTGGCAATTTAAATTTGCAAAATAACACCACAGACTATTATAATAAACACTACAAGAAAAAGCCGCCAAACTTTACGAATGAAGAAAAGAAAGAAACAAGTATAAAATTTCTGTCTGACTTCTAATGTTTCATATGTAAACGCTACAGGTAAGATTAAAAGAGAATTAAAAAAATGTCCGGCAAGAAATGTCCCTAGTGTAAATTGGGACTAAATAAAACCATGTTGGGTCTTTTAATTGTGAGTGCATCTGTAAACAAAGGGGAATTCAGCAAAGTTGAAACATGTGTAACAGGAAAATAAATAATAGTATTCTCTCTCTCTCTCTCTCTCTGGTTCCGGGGAAGTGTTTATATCAGTGATGCCATTAGGATGCGAAAGATACATTTTTTGATCATTTCAGGTACCATGTATAATCCTGGCATTTTTCGTATCTTTTGAATCTGTACACAAAATGTACAGATATAAATTTAAAATTCGTATTTACCGAAGAAATATTTAACCCGGCGTCGGACACGTGATAAAAAGAAACACCGACAGTCAGGTGGGTAAATATGACCCTAGTTTTTTTGCCATTGTATTTTGCATAATTTTCAAAATTTGATAATCGCATCTGTAAGCAATATATACATCACTATTTGTTATATGCAAAAAAAAAACATATTTAAACTGTTTTCAATTTTTTAATTTATTAATTTAAAAAAACAATAAACGAACTTAAAAATATAAGGAACTTCAATCAGTCTAATGCCATAAACTTAAAATCTAAAAAAACAAAAAATAATTGCTAAATTCATCACATGGGTGTTAATTATATATTAAAAAATGTAATTTTCTTTATCTTTCTGCAAGGAGTTTGAGCATTCGTTGCAATAAGGAGCTATATGTTTAGAGCAGGCTGGGTCAAATTTACCTTTTCTTAGTTGACGGTCAACTATCTCTGCTCACGTTCAATCATCAACTGAAACGAAATAATAAACAACATGCAAAAACGATACACTCCAGCTACTGAGAAATTTGGCAGCGTCGCAAAACGTTGAAAATAGTTACACAGCAATTTAAGAGCATATGGGTCATAATGACCCAACCTGCATAACGCCGGGTTAATATTATAAATATGTTTAATTTAAAGGAAGCTCAATCTTTAAAAAAAAAGATTTAACTGTTGTATAAAAAAATTTCCGTCTGTGTTAAATTTTATCGACCAGAATGCTTTGCATATGGAAGCTGAGTTTAACAGTGACATGGCCGCTGATCAGTATTGGGAAAAAGTGTTTAACTTAAAAATGTTGTTAATGAGCCGATGTTTAAAAATTTGAAAAAAGTACGAGTAGCTTGTGCTTTCATTTTCGAATGCAGGTGTGGAGAAAATTTTTAGCCAACTAAAATTTTTTAAGACTGATCGTCGTAACCGACTCAATACTAATACAATAGCAGCTTTAATAATGGTGAATGAAAACATTAAGGAAGTTTCAACTTACGATCCGCCTAAATCGATGATTACTAGTAGTGCGAAGTTGTTCTGAGGAACATCTTTTTTATTTTCAGGAAATTTATATGAATTTTTGATATAATCGCGTTAGAATAAACTCCTTATCTCGTATATTAATTTTTAAAAAAATGAATTTGTTTTGATAACATCCAAAGATAGTTACATACAATTAATTTTATAGTTTTCTAACTGTATTTTTTAAAATTTTTATGATATAATTTTCTTTACAATATTCATTTAATATAAAATAAATATGTTATGCTAATAAATGTCTTTCTCGAAATTTCACTGGCAACACTGTTATTTTACACCTAAATCAAATTGATTCTACATGAAATTCACGTTGTTTCAACTTGAAATAACTTGAGTTCAACGTGATTCGTAGTGTTATTTCAACATTAATGTCATTTAGCTCTAACTTTACTAAAAAGTTAAATAAACAAGAATTTTAGTTATTTATTAAAAAAAAAATGTTCCCAAGTTTTTGTAAAACAATGTTAAATTAACATAAAGTAACTATTAAACAAAATCACTATCGAAAATTATAAAAGCAGCTTTGTTTTCGACGATTTTACGTTGATTTTTTCTGTGTATAGTTCTAGCATATATTCATGCTAAAAACTACAACATTTTGGCTGAGTCATTGATATGGGAAAAAGTCACCCGTTTTATTTATGTAAGCACCAAGAACTAAAAATTTATGAAATCAAACAATGCCATGGAAGGTTTTCATACAAAAAAACATGTTTATACTACTATTCGTTTCTATAATTCTAAAACAAAATCATTCGAAATATAAAATACTGGCTAAGAGGTTTTGTTTGGAACTTTTAAAAAATATGATTCAAGTCTACTGATATAGACATGCTTAACCACAAACAAATTAAAACTTATTTAAAATAAATTTGGGCGAATAACTGAAATAATGAATTTATTTAATTCCTATAATTTTTTAAAAGCAAAGTTGTTCAAAGACTCTTAAGGTACGTTCAGACTGATTAAATATTTGGTAGCAAACTTCAAATGTCTGAACACAAAATATTTTTGAAAATTCGCAAAAATTTGCTAATAGCGGCATGATAGCAAAGTTAAATTATTATTCAAAATCGTTAAAGCTGCAAAGAATCACAGAAAGAAATCGCTTCTTTCGCGAACATGGCTACAATTCGCAAAAATTGCAAACTTGAGAACAAACCCTTAAATTTATTTGAAATTGCTAAATCGGTTAAATACAAAATGTCGAGGAAAACAAAAAAAAATGATGCAAAAATAGCGAAAATTCGCGAACAATTTTAATATTTCAAACAAGCCATAAAATTTAGTAAAAGTGCCTAAAACTATAAGGAATGGCAAAAGTTCTATAAATATTGCTAAATTAGCGGAAATTTACTAATAGCAAAGTCTAAAGCTATGGTCACACTTATTAAATATTTGACCAAATAAGCATACCCACTACTTTTAGAAATAGTCAGTAAGATTTAGGTTAGGTTAGGTTAGAAAGGCTGGTGTGAAGCAAACTTCACACCCTCACCCAGAGACCATTATGGTCCATTGTGATGCCTTTATTTAGTGAAACAAAGAAAGAAAGAAGAGAAAGATATCTAGTGTGACAGAGTAGGAGAAGTTAATGGTGAAAGCACAGGGAAGGAAGATAGTGGAAGATAAGAAATCGGACAGAACAAGCAAAACACAACCCTACCAAACAGGAAAAACTGCCCTACATGTTTCCCAGCCTCCTGCCGCGCAACCAGGTCATTCCCATTACGAATCCCGTCAGATTCTCGAGCCCGCAGCCCGAGACATCTCCCAATTCGTGCAGGAATCTGCTACCTAGCCACCTCAGCCTGCTGTTCTGTAGCCTGGGACAGTGGCACAGAAAGTGCTCAACAGTCTCCAGCTCCTCTGGGTCCTCACACAGCCTACATATATCCGATAAGCCAGACCCCATTCTCACCGCCATTCTGCCTATCATACAGTGGCCCGTGATAATACCTATCATGGTCCTGACGCAGGCCCTACTCTTACCCAGCAGCGCGTCCGAATTTGACCTACTAAGCATCGGCCACAGCGTGCGCGATACTCGGCAGTCCGTTCGGCCCCGCCAAGCCCGATTAGTCCTGTTCAGAATCCATTCCCTAATTCTCCCAAAATAGAAGCCCATTGGAGGCCTGACCACTTGCAAACTGTCAGGATCTTCCATTTCCGAGCCCAGTCTTGCCAACTCATCAGCTATCTCATTGCCGGTGATGTTGCAGTGACCCGGTACCCAGCAGAGCCTCACAACATAATTCCCTAAGATTACTCCTAGAGCCCTCCTACAATCGTCCACTAGCCTGGAGTTCACATAACAGCCCTTCAAGGCCCTAAGAGCCGCCTGGCTGTCCACATATATAGTGACCTCCGAGCCCTTGGCAATGTTAGCTCCTACCAATTCCACGGCCCTGAGAACCCCCAGAACCTCCGCCTGAAATACACTGCAGTCGTCGGGAAGTCTATATGACTTTCTGATATCCAGATCCTCAATGTAGACCCCCGCACCCGTGCCCTTCATCTTCGAGCCATCAGTGAAAATAGCAAATCCCCTATACAATCTGCCCTGCCCTGACCAGCTCTCCCTAGAAGGCAATATCACCTCTGGCAGACGCCCAAAATCGACCCTAGTGACCAAATAATCCGTAGAGCCGGGCGAGCCTAGGTGATAACCACTAGTACTAATTTCACTCAAGATCCGCGAGTGACCCTCCCTGAAATTTCCTAACAGTCCTAGCTCCCTCAGCCTAAGAATGCTCCTTGCTGCCATTTCCCTCACATACTGCTCTAAAGGCAGAAGATGAAGAATAACATCCAGAGCCGCCTGAGGGGTACTTCTCAAGGCACCTGTCATGCCGATCGAAGCACACCTCTGAGCCTTAGACAGAAGGTCCCTCCGACTAGCTAGTTTCAATGCCTCCCACCAAACACAGCATCCATACGTAAGAATGGGTCTAACCACCGAAGTGTACAGCCATCCCACAACTGACGGCCGGAGTCCCCAACTCCTACCTATCGACGATCTGCAAGCATAGAAAGCATTGAGACCCCTCTTTAGTCTCTCCTGAGTATTCCTCCTCCAGGACAGCTTACTGTCCAGAAAAACTCCTAGATACTTAGCACTATCAGATAGTCTAAGCTCTACTCCCCCTAGTACCGGCAGCCTAAAATTCTCCACCTTGTACCTCCTAGTGAAAAGAACTAATTCTGTCTTCTCCGGATTAACTCCCAAGCCCTTATCAGTCGCCCATGCTGACAGTTCGCCCAGCGCCCCTTGCATGACATCGCTAATTGTCGGCAGAAACTTGCCCGATACCAATATAACTACATCATCCGCGTAGGCGACGACCTTCTGACCTATCCTGTCAAAACGTCCCAGAACGACATTGACAACCAAGAGCCACAATAAGGGAGATAGAACTCCCCCTTGTGGTGTCCTCCTAGTCACGAGTTTCCTTAAGCGCTCGTTTCCCCAGTCCGAGTGAATAACTCTGCTGCTAAGCATCATTCTGAACCTGGACATCTCATTCACAGATTCAACTGACTCGCTAAATTTGATCCACGAGTCCCTTTTAGCCCTTCTAATATCTCCCTTGTACCTATTATAACTTATCCTAAAGTTACTCCAGTCCTCATCCCTACGCGTATGCTTCGCTCTATTGAATAACCTTCTGACAGTGGTCCTTTGAGTCCTCAACTCACCTGTCCACCATCTCGGTTGCGAGCGCCTACCCGGAAAATTTAACGGACAAGATCGCTCATAGCTACTGGTTAACACCTCCGTAAAGGTACCCACCAGGTGCTCCACACCGGCCGAAGTCGACCCCCAATCGTGTGTAACTCTAAGGTTACCATTCACCAATCCCGAAAAGGAATCCCAGTTCGTCCTCCTTGGATTCCTATAAGGACGCCTTTTTGACTTTTCGAATTTTAGATTAAAGGATATACGACCATGGTCAGAGAAGGAAAATTCCAAAGCCACCCTCCAATCATCTACTAAGTCTCTATAGTTCGTCAATGTTACATCTATTACTGCCTCCCTATCTCTAGTTCTGAATGTTGGCGTATTCCCCCTATTACAGATGTAAAGATTGCTAGCAATAAAATCAAACATAGAATCACCCCTTTTGTTGATGTCGGTACTTCCCCATTGGGTATGGTGTGCATTAGCGTCACAACCTAGTACCAGTCTCGAGCCGCTTCTGCTCGAGTGCTCCACCAACTCACGTACTTTCACACCAGGTGGATCGGTAGCCTCATATGGTAAGTATACCGATGCTAGTGCTAGGACCGTTTTGTCCATAGCTTCACCTGTAACAACCGTGAGGTCTCCATTGCTGAAAGAATGAGACAACATAAATTTGAGCTCATTTCTTGCCATTATACAAGTTCGAACCTTCTCACCCGTGTGGGGTACGAACAGTGTATATCCCGTGGCCTTTAATCCAACTACCCGGTTGTTGTTGATCCAGGGCTCTTGGATTAAGGCCACGTCCACGTTGTTATCGATGAGGTGGGTTACTAATTCGGTTGAGGCTGCTTCACAGTGATGCAGGTTTATCTGCACCACATTCAGCCTCTTAGGGTCCATCATTTTTGTGAAACCTAAAACTGATAGACCCCAACCCAAATATCGCAACCCCACTCATCAACTTCAACTTCCTGAGAGACTCTTGGTCTACTGTGGGTAATTCGTCCCCAGGCCTAGCTCCCTCAACCGTAACCAATCTGTCACCATTAAGAGGGCTGGGTGGTGAACTTTTACCCTCCTTCCTTCTACCTTCCTTGTAAGAGGATACGCCAGCAGAATCTGGTGAGGATCCTTTGTCTTTACTGACAACTTTTGATTCCTCAGCAGCCTCTGCTGTATACCCCGCAGGATAGGGAAGCCCTAGGATGACATCGAAAGAACCGTGGATTCTTTCGAATCCAGCAGTGTTCTTCCGGTGCATCCTCAGCAAATGCCTATCCCGCCCATCGTGCAGTGAAGAGTCTTTCTTAGCTATCTTTTCTAGAAAGGCTAAAGAGACTCTCCCACCACTCTTGGCTTTTCCTAGATTCGATCGGCTGTCCGATGTGACCTGTTCTGTCACATCCTGCCGAACAATGGATTTCGATGTACTCGCCAATTTGCTCTCTGTCTCGAATGTGGCCACAAAAGTCGCTGGTTCAACCCTCTGGTCCTGACCATGAGCCGAAATCATAGCTATTTCGTGCTCATCATCAGAGTCCAAGGTCAAATCACCGAGTCTTTCCGAGGCCCCAGAGCGTGTCAGTGAGTCCATTGTCGAGCCCATCCAGTTGGTCTCTGTCAGTTCTGTCATTAACTGACTTTCTTGCAGCAGAATATCCCTGTGAGCACCCAGCAGATCCGAGTCTGAATCTGACAACGGGCCTGTTGAGTTGTCAGTGATACTCCCTGCACCAACTTCTGTCACTATGTCCGTATTTTGTTTTATCTTGAAATCGTCCAGCTTCCAATCCCACGAGTATGCACGTATACAAAGGACCATCTCGCGCAGTGACGGCTTGCACGGACTAGGCTAGAATTACAACTGACCTTTGCCATCAGCGTCAGAGGGAAGCTGTTCGCGACTAGTTTCTTTAACCACTAACTAGTCATCCAGGTCCTCGGCACTGCTATCAACCACCTTGACCTTAAAAGTGGGGGAAGTGGGAATAACAAGGGGGGGGGGGAAGGAATGTAGGTGAAGGGAATAGGATGAGGAATGGATAACCCTTGGTCATGCTGGCCTTAAAGCGTCTGCCTTTAAACTTGTTCCGACTCAACTGTCCGGATTCAAGTTCCAAGACAGACACTACAGCCGACACTTAAGCCACCACATCGCGGCAAGATAGTTATCCAGGTGGTGGCAGTAAGATTTAACATGGTTTAATTCTCACAAAATAAATCTAATTATACAGCTAGACACAGCAAAAAACTATTTTATGTAAGATTATGTGGTATTATAAACAAAATAAATATTGGAATTAAATGAAATAATATTTTAGTTTCCTTGTTGGTGCCGTTTTTTTCATCAAATATTTGACAAGTGTGGCCGTAGCTTAATAATTATAAAAATTATTTAAAATTGTAAGGAATCCGAAAACTTAAAGAAAGATTGCTTCTATCAGGAACATGGCTTAAATTATTTGTCGTTGTTTGCTGATACAATTTTTTTGTAATATCAAATAAATGTTTGCTTAAAAATTACTAAAATATTTGAGTTTTTGTGTTCACACTATGTTCACATTGGACAAATATTTGCCGGCAAACACTTTTATTTGCTCAAAATCAGCTGTTATTTTATTTGATACTCAAAAATATTTTGTGTTCAGACTACGTCAATGAAACATTTGATGCTTGCTACCAAATTTTTCATCAGCCTGAACGTACCTTTACCTTTGTAATTGTTTTGTTTTTATGCAAATAACCTTTTTATTTAAAAAACCAATTTGATTTTTATTTATTCGAATTGAAACCGATTAACCGGTTACTTATCGTAAACAAAAAATCCCTTTCAAAACAGCTAACAAATATTTTTTTTCGATTTTTGTTAAGAAAAAAATTGCCAAATGTGATTTAAATATTAAAACTGCCATGTTCTGAAATTAAAATCAAATGAAGTTTATTTGATGGAGATTTTATTAGTTTTTTAAAATGAGCGTAGTTTTTCCTGATTTTAAGAGTAGTAAAAATAGTAAATTAAATATTAAAGTAGAAAGTGCAAATATCACGGGGAATCGATTTCAGAACATGACTGGAAAAGTACACAAAAACTTGAATATAAGGAAAATGTTGTAAATTTACACTATTTCCAGTAGTATATTTTAATAATTAAAATACAACTTCCAAACAAGACCCAGCTAGCATTTTCAATCGTCTAGGAGTCTACTGGAAATCTCATGATGAGTGTTTTTGATCGTCGACGAGCTCATTTTTTAATTGTAGACGATTCCTCGCACGGGAGAAACTGTTACACGTGCTCATTCGTATGAGAGATTCTTCCATAAAACAGCAAACGACTCTTATATTAATCATATGTAGAGATTATTTAACGAATCTTTCAAAAAGCATGCCAAGGGTCGTATGAGACCCATGTTGGGATTATTTTACAACTCGTGAAATGCTCAGCCGTATAACTGAGCTACCTAAAAAAGGACATCAAGCGTGTTTTTCATGTCAAAACTTCTAATTTTCATACAATTTATATCAAACAAACCTTAAGGTCGCGAAATCAACACCATCCTGTCAGACAATCTTATTTTACAGATCCTTATTAGGTCGGTTTGTTTTATTGAACTTGTATTGGCAATAGAATTTTCATATTTCAAAAACGCTCTTATTTAGGTAGCTCAGTAATTGTTATATGACTCTTAAAAAGGAGTCGCAAAAGGTACATTCCAAGATTAAAAAACGAGCGTGTCAAAAATTTATAAAAAAAAAAATAAATAAAAAAAACTGTAGATATTTTTGTTTTTGTAACTCGTCAGATAATCATCAGAAGACTCTTTTAGGAGTTGTATATTAAACATAATCGTCTAACAAACAGACTATGCTAGCTTGGGAGAAACAAGCTATACCCATATTTATAATATTTTAGATATATGTAAATTAGAAAATATTCATAAAAAATGCATTTCGCATATCGCAAACAGATTCCAACTTCTCCAAAACAATCGCAAAACATAAAAGTTCATCGCCAAAATAATTTAAAAATCACCACATTTTACAACCCTGCCACTGACAGTTAAAAAGCGGAAACAATTTAATAAGGGTAATCACGATGGGTAGTGCAAAGTGTGTAACGATGAAAATATGTGCAAAAATACACACATACGCACAAGACAACAACAAAATGTATATATTTGCAATTTGCTTAATTTTACTTCGTTTGCACTAACCTAACGTTTACATTTGCTAGTACTGGCAAGACAGTAAGAAAATGCATATTAGTTGCCAAAAACACTACTTGCTGTCTTCGTGACGTAGGCGTCCAGACAGTAGTTAAGACAGTTCACTTTTAAAAAAATGTCTAACGTGAATGTCGCAGTGCAAGTTCTAGCTAAATGTGTTTAATATGAACTTAACAAATTAAAAATAGCATTTAACAACTATTTCTTTTAATTGTGGTTTTTTTTTTTACTTTTGCGAACAAAACTTCAAATTACTGTCAGCAAATGTCAAATTACTGTCCATTTTACTGTCTGCAAAATTTGCAAGACAGTAGACAAGACAGTTGGAAAAGTGTATATGTATTAGTGAAAAAGTTTGCATGTATGGCAACTGTCTTGCCAGTACTGGCAAATGTAAACACCGTGTAAAAAAAACTTGAGCAAAAATAGTAGTGCATATTTGCTCAGTTGCAAATAAAAGCAAACAACAACATTTACGAACCGCCATATTTTTTCTATTTGTAAAAAAGAAAATTATTTTTCACTGGTTTTAGGCATTCTTATTTGATAAAAAAAATTTTTAATACCTCTGCTTGTGCATAATTGTAAACAATAAGGATTTTTGAGAACTTATGATATTGCTGCCAAAATTTTTTGTGTTGCCAGAATAAAATTTTAGAAAAATAGCACATTTGCACCAAAAATAAAAGTGCTCACGATCAATCATAATATGCACTAAAAATTTACAAAGTGCAAATTTGCACAATGACCATCGTGATTACCCTTAACCTTTTCTTTTTTTGTTATTTATAACTGTGAAGTATAAGTTTCGTTTATTGTAAAGGACATATTCAAAAAATATTACATTTATTAACTTTCAATAAACTAAATTTTGTATAGAAATTGGAAAATGAAAATAAAAAAGGTCTTAAATAAATAACAACTTTTAATTTAAGTTTCTCGTTATTTTTAATATGTAAAAGAATTAAATTTTTTGCTTTGTTTTCTTAATTTGTAATTAATATTGTCCTATTAAGTGCAAATAAGCTTTGTTTTACAATGCAACTTAAAATAAATTTTATGCTCTAATCATGTAAAACTGTGTTGCGTTTTACATGATTACGCCAAAGAATTCCATTAAAAGCACAAACAATGTCATACATATTTTGTTGTTGCTTTCTACAAAAATGTAAACAATAACTTAAAAGAGGGTTTAAGGGTCAATTACCTATATCTATTTAATTTAAGTACGGCACTATTTCGACAAACGCAGCAGCTGGAGTCAGCATGCTCACCTGGGTCTAGTTAATGCATGGGAATACCAAATTGTATTGAATTTACTTGCCCAAAAGCGGAAGTTAAGAAGTACAATAGAACAAATATTCTTTGAATATTAAAACAAAGACATTACATTACTTTTTTATTTTTTTGTTTAAGTAAAACAGCGGGTTTTCCTCTTACCCCAAATTTTAAATGCAGATTCGAGTCTGTTCGAGTTGTTCACGATAGTCGTAATATCAGGTTATATGGTTATGTAGTTGTATCAACCAAAGGTTGGCTTAAGCAAAAAAAGTATGTGAAAAATTTATGGAATAAGACTTTTGTAAAAAAAGCTTTATAAATTGAAATAAAACTCATAGAAGCACATTCGAAAAACTGATTAATGTAATTAAAAAAATAATTTATGAAAAAGAAAAAAATTCCCATATTCTATTTGTTAAAAATTTTGAGTTAAATACATCACTATCCAGTGTGACACAAAGAAAATGCATTACATTCTGCTAGTGTCTGATAGTTGTTAAATTTTCTGTATTAACGTCATTGCTAAGCAAAGGATAGCTTAAGTAAAAAACATGTAACATGAAGATACAAGATATTCTGGTAGTGTTTAAAGTCATTCCTAAGTATAAGTACATATCTTTAGCTTCAATGTTAAGCGGTTGGCTTAAGCAAACAAAAGTATGTGAAATATTGGGGGAATAAGACTATTGTAAATAAAATAAGCTTTATAAATTGAAATAAAAGTCATAGAAGCACATTCGAAAATATATGTATGTAATTAAAACAACAAAATATATTTAAAACAAATTTAAATAAATGTATTTTGCTGTTGTGAATATAACTAAATAACCATGTGACCTGAAAAATATACACTAAAAAATCGATGCCATTTTTAAGCAAATTCGTAGTTTCATAAAGTTACATATTTAGGTTAAGCCATTATCAGGCTTAAGGGAAAAAACATGCATTTGCATGAAACGCCTCTCCCTGATCATGAGAAACAAAATAAAACCTTAGTTGTACAAACAAAGGAGTAAGTACCTCAGTTGTAAAAGAGGGCAGTATCAAAACCTTAAAGAAAAGTGAGCTTAAAATACGCAACATACTTACATGTATTTTATGCAACATTTTCTCAAAAGAAATGGACAGTTTTTCCCACAGTTGATTTTTTGTAAAAACACAAAAATGTAGAACATGTAACATACATATGTATGTATAAGATACATATTTCTCAGAAAAGAAATCGTAGTAAAACAAATTCGATCGGAATTGCAACTGCGGAATTAAACCCATTTTGATCGCAATGTGGGACAGGACTGTATAAATAAAAAGTTTTAATAAATACAAACTTTAATAGTCGCTTTCTACTACTTTTCTGTTTATTTTTTCAATTTGTAAAAACACATACAGCTGCAAATTTCACTGCAAGGTCCACGTTCGACATTTTTTTTAATGAACTGTCTTATTAGTAAATGTCTGGAAGCCTACGTCACGAAGACTGTCAGCAGTGTTTTTGACAACTTAATATATATTTTCTTACTGTCTAGACAGTGCTGTCAATTATAATACACAGAAGCACGGGCAATCATCTTAATAGAAATTCTGACCTTGAACTCGAAACTTGTTTTATATGTGATGTGCATATGTACTTATGTATACATATCTTATTATAGTTTATTCTTAATTATATTTACAGCGCAGAAATAGCTCCCACATTTCACATTATCCGAGAAGTTTACGACACTACCAATGCTCATCAACGTTTTGAAGCCGAACTTGACAAAGCTCTCGAGGCCAAAGTTGATTACATTATTATAGAGCCGCCACGCTTGGGAGATGAAACCGGTCGTTGGATTACGGTGGGCAACTGTTTGCATAAAACAGCTGTTCTGTCTGGTATGGCATCACTGTTTTCAAGTCTTTTGTGGCATAATCGTCCTGTAATTGCTGGACCTATGTGTGCTGTATCGTTATTTTGTACCGGTTTATATACAGTCTCTTGGAACTATGATCCCTGCTGCCAATACCAGGTATTAGTAAATTAGCAGAGTTTTTATTAAAAAATAATTGTTAAAAACCATAGTAAAGTAAATACCAGGTATGTTCATTAGGGAGAGTTGTCATTATTTACCCATGTATTGTCAAATTAATTTATTTGATTTTTAACGCTTGTTTTCATTTGTTCCTTATTTTCTTTTGTTTGACGTTGTAAGGGCTTTAACATTGAGAACAAAATTTCTAATGACTATACTTTGTACTTATTATACAATGTTAAAAAACCAAAACTACTATAATCACTCTTCTAGAAGAACAGTATGACCTACACGTAGGTAGTTAATCGACCTTATTGTGTAAGGCGTTGTCGTTAAAGCCTGAGTCGTTTTTTTCAATTGAATTAAGTAACACACAACGCCTTACACAATGAGGCCGAATATTTAAATTTCTTTAAGAATAGTATCACATAATTTGAATATGCATATTTATATGTACATTGTACATACTTCGGCGATTTTTCAGCGTAAAATTAACGAGCTTAAAGTAAAAGGCCCTATTAGTTTCCAATAAGGGAAACAAATGTTAAAGATATTCAGTAATTAATAGAGGATTCAAGTTGCGGGTTTCACACAAAAATTTAAATTTGTATATAAATTACGTATATCTGTACTACTCTGCCATTGTTTACAGTTAGGAGTGAAAATATCTATTTTCAACTGGGTTCAGCAGAATAGAATCAACTGTAAAATATTCTATTTATGAAAAGTCACTCTATTGATATTATTATACCCTTCACCACAGGTGGAAAGGGTATATATTACAGTATCCACTCGATTAATCGTTGTTCGATTAATGTAGGAATTTTCCGCCATTATTTGATCGAATAATTAATATGTCCAATTTAGAATAACGAATGACTCGAACAATTTATGTCGATTAATTTTAATTTGTTAGAAAATTTTACTTATTTAATATAAAAATATTTTTTTAGATTTAATACCTTAAAACAAAATTACATGTTGTTAACTTCTGCATTTTTTTTATTTCACATACTTTTGAACATATTTAAGTCCCTTTTCAGATCTGGGTGCATGTGAGACAAGTTATGTATATCATAATAAACGACAAATTCCATACTTACGAAATTTGGTACTTAAAAAGCCCATTATTCATACGAACGGCCAATTTCACCAAGTTCAGTTATAATTAACTATCAGGTATAACTGTCAAAAATATATTGTTAACTGGAAGTTAAAGTCATAGTAAGTTCTAACTGAACTTGGGGAAATTGGCCGTTAGTTTGATATTAATCGTAAGAAAAAATAAATGTGTTCTTACTCGACTGCCAATTTCTTTATTGCCTCTAATCTTCAATTCGGCTGGATTTTTATATTTGAGATATCGTTAGATTGGTCTTAAAAATCTAAGTGTCCTTGTTTGAAAACAAAGTGTCAGATTTTTGGCGGGAACTAGTAATTTTTTTCCAAAACTTCTCTTAAAACTAGGAAAAACTACGGTGATTTATAAAACAATTTAACTGGAATTAATGGATTACATTATAGTCTGTAAAACCGAAGTTTTTTTCTGAAGTCGGGTTTTTGATTTTTAATATTATTTCAAAATTTTATGCCTGTATTCATAAAAGTGTTTTAAATTTAATAAAGGCTTACAAAACCAGTTTTATATGAAAGTTTGCTTAATTAACCTTTAGTCAGCTTATTATTGGTTTGGCGCATATGCCAAAAAGTCGTAGAGGAGAAAAACGACAATGAAGGTTTTCATGAAGTTTTCTAAAAATATACCTGATAGAATTTTTTTATACCACTGCTTCATAGGCATAGGTTTAAAGAAAAATGTAAATTTTTGTGAACGTTAATGAACGAACTTAGAAGTTAATAGTATTTTATTGAAAGTGAAAATTATTGTTTTTTGCCGCATACGCCACTTTTCTAAATTTATTTCAAAAAGTACACTGAAAAGACAAAGCAATCCATCCATACTTAAGTCAAGACGAAGCTGTGTCAATAGTGCGATAGGTGCGGATTTCCCTAAATCAAGTACAGAATGCTTGATTCAAGTAAGGATTATGCAAGTGCCAAATACTTAACTTGGTTATATTTAATCCCCGATCCGTACTTAAAATAATCCAAAAACGGGATTGACTTAATTAAAAGCGATAAAAATGAATCTCAAACTGTGCTTGATTCAAGAATTTCTAAGTTGGTTTAATTCCGATTTGTGCTGAAATAATCCGAAATTGAGATTGTTTCTAACCTACCTAAACACTTACCGCAGGGAACCAGAGATAGAGAGAATATTATTATTTACTTACCCCCGTTACACATGTTTGTTCCACTTTTTTCTGCCTTTTATTTACAGAATAACTGTCAACTAAAAGACACCTAAAGCATGTCCGATATGGTTTTCGTAATAATTCTACTTTGGAAATTTGATGTACATATTTAACTCAATAATTTCAACAAATAGAATATGGGAATTATTGCTTCTTATTATACTTTTTAAACAGGAATATAATCGGTATTTTTCTTCTTGTAGTGTTGTTGTTGTTTCTTCACAAAACAAGCAAATCGTTTGTTACTTTCTTTTGTAGTGTTGTTGTATTCGTATGCACGCATATTAATTTTTTTGGATTAGTATTATAGAATTATTTTTTCGTTCTTAAATTTTTAAGAACGACTCGTACTAAAGTAAGTAGAAAAAACTTAAAATTAGTATTAGTTTTTTCTTTGTATGTAGCTTTTTATGCTGCATACGTATACTTACTGCTGTATTTTGAGTTAACATTTTATTTTGCTTTTTCTTTTACTTCTTTTTTTCTTACAGCAATGAAGCAAAGCAAAAGTAAAATTTATTTTCTTGCTGTCCTTTTATTTTGATATCGCTTGAACTACTTGTTTTTCTTCCGGCAATGCAGCAAAGCAAGAGTGAAATCTATTTTGTACGTTGTAGCATTCGCAAAAAGTGGCGTGTAAAGCAAAACAATACTTAATAAACTTTGAAATAGTTAATATGAAGCAAAGTTAATGCTTAATATCTCAGAAACGATAAAAAATTCGTGAAGCAGGTTTTGGATTCAGATAGGGGGTATTCAAAATATATATTTATTATATTAAATGGTCGGTAGGTCAAACCAATAATGAGCTGACGGCTTGTTAAATTTAACAATCGTTTATGTATACGGGGGTTGCTTAAGTTGACTTAAGCGGCCTCATGCATATTATGGTTGGGCCTTCGGGCAGAAAGAAGAGTTTTGCAATGTAAATCTGAAAATGTAATACAGATGAATGATTTACGTTATTAAATATTTTATATAATTTTTCACTGCTTTCAAAACAATTTTCGATTAAATAAGGCAGCATTTAAATATATTTTGCTGACGTAGAGAATGAGAGTTCAGGAAGTAGTCGACAAGGAGTCCTTTCTACCAAAGACAAACTTTCTGCTTGTGTGAGATTTTTTGCAGAAGGGAGTTACAAAAATGCAATACAAGAAATATTAATTTTACTAAAAACAGCGTTAAACACTGGCATATTTAAAGCGTGGCCCGAAATCATTTAGGGTATATGCCAAATCTTGCACAATTTTTTGTATTTCTTTCGTTGATTAAACCACAAGCAAAATCTTGATTTATTAATGGTAAAATATATCTATCTATATTGAGGTATCAATAATATGGCAATGCCGCAATTGTAGAGATGCTACCGCAACAAAGGAAAGATACCACACAAGCGGAATGAATAATTTCAAATTTAGCTTCCGCCCAAAAAATGGCTTTTCGCAATCGCGGAACGAAACCAATTACACCACCCAATGTTTTTTTTATCAGCTAGCGTGACTGCACCAAAACTACTTTTATACTCTTTTATACTTAATTCTATTTTAATTGTCTTAAGTCTTAAAGTGGCGTAATTCCCAATAATTCTGCTGTAAACTTTGAAAATAGTATTGCTCAATTTATTAATAGGAAAAACGCAACCTGAAATTAACTCTGAATATTAATGATGCCACATAATTCATTTCATTATTTATTTTATTTTTTTTGTTTTTGCCTCCCCATATAAAAATTTTAAACGCTTTTAAATTTAAAAAAAAAAAAAAAAAGAAGACTCTAAATTAAAAAAATAAGCAGCAAACAAAATTATTCAACATTAAAGGGCTGTGTTTCACAAGTTGGCAGCTCGTTAACAAGAGTTAAGCAAATCGTTAGCCAGAGTTTGGTAAGTTTGTTATGAATGAACTTTGTGCCAACTTCATGCCAAATTTTCGTTATGAATACGGTTGGTAGTATATAACATTTATTTTTATTTTTTTTTTTAGTTTTTAATTATGTATAACTAATTAATACAACATAAAAAGTAATTCACAAAAAAAAAAAAACAAAGTTTAAAATGAAATTAAATGCATATCATAAAAACATAAAAAAATTAATATAGTACAAGGTTTATATCAGGGCTGAGGAGTCGTCAATAAAAAGTACTCCGACTCCCGACTTCGACTCCAACTCCTACTATTACCTCGATGCTAAATGTATATGAGACTGGTCCTTATTTGACTTTTAACTTTTTTATACCCTCCACCACTTGTGGTGAATGAGGGTATACTAGGTTTGTCATTCGGTGTGAAACTTTTTTATTATGCATCTAAGACCCTATAAAGTATTTATATTCTGGTTTCTTGAGTAACTCTAAGTCGATTTGGCCATGTCCGTATGTCTGTCCGCCTGTTGAAAACACGCTCACTTTCGAAAAACTCAAAAGATAAGAACAATGTTGGTGTCAAATTACTTCTAGTTATCCTAAGCTAGAAGTTCAAATCCAGCAAAATCCGATAAGTAGAAGCAGGAGTTATGAATCAAAATGTAGAACCACCACCCTAAAAAAAGTTACAATTTTGTTACAAATACTAACATAAAAGGTGGCATAATGCACGGCATGATATAACAAACTCGTTCTATATGACTATAAATCAAACTGTACGTCTAAACCCGTAGTAAATATTGCTATCATATCAAAATGTGCTACGTCATAGTTTTATAGGACTATAAATCACACTGTCAAATTACTTAAAGATCGGTCCATAATTTACCCCGTATAAACCCTACACTCGAAAAAAGCTTAGTACGTCTTAAACCGTAACAAATAATGCTTTCATTACAAACTTTGGTACTTGACAGATTTATAAGATTTATAATTTACCTCTCTGTCAATTATGAACCGATCAGTTTAGTATGTTAAAAAACGTAATAAATAATGCAAATGAAATACAATTTCGTATGTCAAACATCTATAGGACTGAAAATCACACTATAAAATTTCGTAAAGCTCGGGCCATAATTTACCATATAATGTCCAATATCATGCTCACTCTGTTAAATTATTTAAATACGCCTTAAACCGTAGCAGATATAGATATTGGGGTAACATTTGGTCCAATTTCATATGTCCACAAATAATATAATGCAATTTTCTAATTGAAGCACAGCCGCGAATAACGTTGTAAGGTACAAAATAATTATTTTTCACGATAGCAAAAAAAAAAATTTTAACAGGCAGGATCCTTTTTTTTTTTTTAATTTTTCTTTTTAGATAAAAAATAATGACGATGACAACTTTTGTGCAAAAAAATTAAGATAATCGAATTTTAAATTACATGCTAAATTTCAGTTTATAATTCTTTTTCTAGTGGAAAAACGTTTCATATCCACAGTCGCGATGTCATTTAATGATTTCTTGATGATTAGGCCATAATTTACCATGGGTCCATTATAAATTCCTTTCCTGAAAATAATTTTAGTTCGCCGTAAACTGTTAAAACTGCTAGAAATAAAAGCATAACACTTGTCGTCCAATTGGTTTAATGCGGAACCAATTTTTGTACTGACGTCCGTAAAGATTAATTTATAGCTCTCATATATTCTAAGTGTTGGTGGAGGGTATCAAAGATTCGGCACAGCCGAATAAAGCTTTCTAACTTGTTTTTAATGCAATACCGTTTTCAAATCGATATTTGAAATATTGCATTTTTATTTTGGAAAATATTAGAAATTTTGTTGGAGTCAGTGTCGCGAGTCCGACTCCGACTCCAAAGCACTGGCTTACAGTGGTTGTCAGCTTATTTGATGCAAGCAAAACTAAAATCATAAAAACCATCTTGCTTATGAATAAAACCAAATGTAAACAAAAATTAAAAAGGATTCGAAAAAGCCACGTTCTTACTTCAAAAAATGTTTCCATTTCTTTTGCTATTTTCTTTCCTTCTATACAAAAATTAACAAAAACAAACTAAACAGCGTTTTCAAATCGATCAGCTTATTTGATTCAATGACGTTTCAGTGATTCTGATACCGTTATGTTCCGAAATAGAACGCAATTTTTGTTAGTTCTTTTAATGTTTGTCTTAACTATTACGTTTTGCATAATTTTAGTGTGATCTTGCAAGTTCATGTGTCATAACAAAGATTTTTTAAATATTGGTCGACGCACAACAGTTGAAAAACGGGAATTGGTTATTCATCATTTTAAAATTGGAAAGCTGCAGCGTAAAATAGCGGAAATTTTTAATATACCATCATCTACAGTGCAACACATAATAGAGCGCTTTTTAGGGAGAACAGGGTGAAGGACAAGGGCAGAATTGCGCCAAATAAAATCCTGACCCCAAGTGACGACGATGGATCATTAGAAAAATTAATGAAAACCCCAGCTTATCGGCACAAAAATTGCCTAATGAAGTACATAATGTTATTAGAAAAATTGTAGTGCAGCAACGATTCGCCGTGTGCTCCGGTCACATGACTTTCACGGTCGAGTTCCTTTAAAAAAGCCTTTTATTAACAAGAAAAATAAAGTCAGCCGACTAGCCTTCGCAAATAAACATACAATATATCGAAGGGCTTAGAGTTCTGGAATACAGTAATATTTTCAGATGACTCCAAATTTCATATATTCGGCCCGGATGGAAAGTCTTACGTTTGGCGGAAGCCTAATATAGAACTTCAATTGAAGAATTTGCGTGCGACTGTTAAACTTGGCGGTGGTAGCGTTATAGTGTGGGCACGTATGGCAGAAACGTGCGTTGGAAATTTAGTATTTATAGAGGGAACCATGGATAACATAATTTATCTTAACATTCCTAAAGATAACTTCCTTCAAAGTGCTGAAAAACTCGGTCTAAGGACCGAATTCCGTTTTTACCAGGATAACGACCCGAAACATAAGTCTGGAGTTGTGCAGTCTTGGCTCATATGGAACTGCCCTCATTTTATGGAACCACCAGCTCAGTCTCCAGACCTAAACGTCATTGAAAATTTATGGGCATTATTGGAAAATAAAATCAGAAACCACCACATCTCAAGCAACGAAGCTCTAAAAAGTGCATTGATGCAGGAGTGGAATAAAATAACGCTAGAAACTACACAAAAACTTGTTGCATCCATGTAAAATCGGTTGAAAGCTGTTATAGACCAAAAGGGCTACCTCACAAAATATTAAAAATACATCGCTTAAATATTACGTTATTTTTTAGGTTTTTAATATCTTGCATCAAATAAGCTGTTATATTTGAAAACTGTTATTTTTTTATTTTTGTTATTTCTTTAATAGAATAACATGTAATATGAATAAAATTCAACTTTAATTTGAAATAAAAAGGTTAATTTTTCTAACGCTTTTTAAGTTTTCCAAAATCTTATTAAGTTTATGAATTATAACGATTTGAATTTTTTAGATTTGCTTGCATCAAATAAGCTGACAGCCACTGTATATTGCTAATTTTCAAAGGGTAAATTGGTAAAAAAAAATCATGACAATCTTTTGATATGAAGGTCTTAAGATCCTTTAAGATGTTACCATTTTTTTTTAGAAATTTTTAATCTCTCTGTTTGTAATGGAACTGGTTCGTTGTCATCACCTTTTTTACACTTCGGTGTGGAAGAATTTCATATTCCTTAAAAAAAACTTAAAAGAAACACAAAAACCAAAAACATTACATTCTTCTCTTGTGTTATTAATTTTTTTTTTTTAAGGCGTAAGTTACTTTTTTGGTTCATGAATTCTTTGTACTTGCACTTAAGGCGTTTAGTTTTTGTTAATAAGATCGTCGGTTTTAGTTGTAGGAGTGTAAAATTTTACAGGAACATGTATTTTGATACGGTGCATCACAATCAATCAAAAAGTCGATTTTGAATTATGTGTAACTTACGACTCTTTTTTTATTTCATATGACGATATAAACTTAAATCGTATTTAAATATAGTTTGATTTTTTGAGTTTTATTCGAAGTCTTATTTAATTAACATAAAAGTATGGTAGCACTTCTAAATACAAAAAAAAAAAAAAAAAAATCATAACAAAGTGTATTTATTTACAAGTTGGACTCGGAAAACGACTGACTGTTATTGCTTTGCCTGTTGTTGTATTGTTTTGATATTGAGGCCACCTTACTAAGTTATTACAATGGAAACTTAAGTTGAATTTAAATGTACCGCATCGGTGAATTAAGTTTCATTTAAGTGCTTATGCCCAATTTTCAGGATAGTATTTAAATCTATATTATGTTAATTTTCATAAAAACTTAAATCGTATTTAATTACAGATTGATTTTTTGAGTTTTATATGAAAAGTTTATTTAATTAAGATAAAAGTATGGTAGCACTACTAAATAAAAAAAATATCATAAAAAAAGTGTAGTTATTTACAAGGTGATCTCAAAAAACAGCTGGTTCTTATTACTTTGTCTGTTGTTTTTGTATTGTTGAGATATTGAGGCCACCTTGCTAAGTTAATCCAATGGAAACTTAAGTTGAATTTAAATGTACCACATCGGTGACTTAAGTTTCATTTAAGTGTTTAGCGAAGAAGAGAATTTTGTATATAAAACGATTTTAAATATTTTTTTTTTTCTTTTTTTCATTATTTATTTATTGAATCTTCATATATTAAATATGAACTAACAATAATTAATCAAATCTTATCCTAATATTTACTTGATGTCCTGCCAGTGCCAAACACAAAAGATTTAGTCATCACGGTTTCTGTTTACATATATAGGTGTTTATCGCTCATCTGATTGGGTGAGTGCTGCAGTGTCTCTTCTTCTTAAGCGAGTGTGGCCGCCATAATTTAAAATATTTCTAGCTAATGGATTCGGGTGCAGTTCCAGCCTTTTTAAATATTTTACTGCATATTTCGTTATCATAGTTTTTACTAATGGCACATTGAGATCCTTGTGGATATTTGAGTTTTTGACGTACCAGGGGGCGGCTGTGATTATTCGAAGAAGTTTATTTTGGCGCCTTTGAATTTTTTCGATATTTGAGGCCGAGGCAGTGCCCCATAGCTGAATACCGTAGCACCAAATTGGCTTTAAGATAGAGTTGTAGAGTAGAAGTTTGCAATCGAGACTAAGAACAGAATTTCTTCCAATAAGCCAATTAATTTGGATTGCTTTTAGTTTCATTTGAGTTAATTTCGCTTCTATATGCCATTTCCACGTTAAACGCCGATCTAGATGTATACCGAGGTATTTTACATGCGAGTGTTGGGGTATTATTTGATTATTTATTTTAATAGGGGGGCATGTTTCCCGACGCAATGTGAATGTTATATGTGCGCATTTTTGCTCATTGATCTTTATCCTCCATTTTTTAACCACCTTTCCAGTTCAAATATATGATCCTGTAGATAACGAGATGCTTCTTGACAGTTTGCGTGAACGCTTAGAAAAGCTGTGTCGTCCGCAAATGTTGAGGTATGGGTGTAGCTGTTAGTTGGCAAGTCCGAAGTATAAATTAAGTATAATAGAGGGCCCAGGATGCTGCCTTGTGGGACTCCAGCGTTAATTGGCTGTGGAGAACTTAAAAATTCGCCTTCTTTAATAATAAATTGACGACCGACTAAGTAGCTTTCTAACAGCTTGTGTATATTTGCTGGTAAGTTTTGCTGCAATTTCAGTAGTAAACCTTCATGCCAGACTTTATCAAAAGCTTGAGACACATCGATGAAGAGTGCTGAGCAATATTTTTTTTCTTCAAAGGCTTTTCTTATGACATTTACTATTCGATGAGTTTGTTCAATTGTGCTGTGTTTTCTTCTAAAACCGAATTGATGATTGGGAATACATCTGTTACCATTTAAAATCGGCGTTAATTTAGACACTAGAAGTTTCTCAAAAAGCTTTGATATATTAGACAATAAGCTTATAGGTCTATATGACTCAACTTTTGTGGGATCCTTTCCTGGTTAAGGTATCATGGTAACTAAGGATACTTTCCACTCTTGTGGGTAGTATTCAAGGCGTAAAATAGCATTAAAAATTAGTAGAATAATTTTCTTTGCTATGCTGGGTAGCTCCAAAAGCATTTTGTTACTGATCTTATCAAAACCAGGGGCTTTCTTGGGGTTTAAATCATGAATAGCCTTCTCGATTTCTCTTACTTCAAACCTTAGTGGAACAGCTGATCTAACAGCAACAGGTGGTAACTCGACCGCAGTATCGAAAGATGTATGAGGGGTAAATACGGTTTTCAAATGATTAACGAAAATATTTCCTTTTTCTATGTCATTTCGTGCCCAACGTCCATTTAAGTTTCTTAATGGTTGTTTAGTGATAACTGGTCTTAAGATTTCTAGCTGCACGCCATAATGAGTAATCAGATTGAGGAGTTGCATCAAGTTCCTTAAGATATTTTTCCAGAGAAGCCGTTTTTTGAGACTGCAGTAAGTTTCTTAGCCTTTTTGTGCACTCTTTTAGTAAATTTTTAAGTTGAGGGGATCTGTGCAATTGCCACTCTCTTCGAACTCTCCTTTTTTCAGTCAAGAGACGCTCGACATCAGTAGAATATATTTTACTATTTTTGATATTTTTGCGGGCTATGCTAGAATGTTGAACAGCTAGTTTGAGATAATTGTCAAAATTTACAATAGAAAGATTCACATTCTCCGGTGTTCTAAGCGGAATATTTTCAGTGAAGTGGGTACTGAGATATTTTTTATATTTTAACCAATTTATTTGTGTGGCTGACGTCACTAAGTAACCAGACGGAGATACAATTCTATAAGGGTTTGATATGGTAAGAATTGTAGGTGTGTGATCAGAAGATAATTCTAAAGAAGCTTCAACGTGAATCGTTTCTGCGGGGATGTTTTTAACCACGCCAAAATCGATGACATCTGGAATTTTTTGCTGATCAGTAGGCCAATAAGTTGGTTGTCCACTCGCGACCACATTTAAATCCATTTTATACATTGTATTATACAAAACACGACCCTTTGGTGTAATGAGCCGTGAACCCCAGAAGGTATGTTTAGCGTTGTAATCGCCAGCGGCTAGGAAACAGGGTCCTAATGATTTAAAATATTTATAATATTGGCTTTCTGATATTGAAAATCTCGGTGGAGAGTATAAAGATGAAAGTACAAAGTTTCGATTTAGCTCTTCAACACAAATATTCGTTGCTTGCAGATAATCTTCACGATGATCACACATTAAGTAGTGTTTGATTCGGGTTTTTATCAAAATAGCAGAACCTCCACAAGCTCTATCTCGAGGGTCCTTGGTATCATATAATATATAACCATTAATTTTAAACGTATTTCTTGAGGTCAAATGAGTTTCAGAAACCATCATTACATCAATTTGTTTACTTTTAAGAAAATATTCTAGTTCATTTTTATGTTGGCGAATGCCGTTTGCGTTCCAAAAACAAATTTTTAAACAATTCATGGCTTGTTAAGTACAGCTTGCAATAACATCGATTGCATTCTTAACATTTCCTGCATCATATTACCCATTGTATTCGTAAAGTTTGTTACTGTTTGTACTAGTGTTTCCATGGTTTTTTCTAGACGACTTAAATTAGAAACTGGGGTCTCATCATTATTTGGCAAATCACCTTGCATTGGCATATGGTTTGATTTTAGGACGTTAGCGTAGGATGTTCTGTTATTACTAGGCTGCGGTACCTGAATGTCATTAGTATTATTTTGATGTGTTTCCTGAATTTGAGGTGGATTAGGTTTCGGTCCAACCGAGCGCTTGACGATAGAGTATACAGGGCATCCTCTATAGTTGGCAGTGTGATTACCACCACAGTTGCTGCAATTTTTTACATTGGGGTCGTTTTTAGACTTATCGCAGAGAGCTGTACCATGCAATTCTCCACATACAACGCAAATAGTTGTTAAATGGCAGTATGTCTTAGTGTGACCAAATTCTTGGCAGTTTAAACATTGCACGGGACCGTTCCTTTTATGCGGCTCCTCTATCGTTATTTTCCTATACAGGATATATTACAGACTGTAAATGGGATGAGTTTCGTTTTTTTTAAGCTTAACGTCGCCGGGTTCTAACTCCACTCGAAATAGTGGCTGGGGATTTTTTTCTCTATTTTTAATATTAACTACATTTTTAATTTTAAAGCCCTTCTCTTCTAAAAACGTTTTTATTTCACCTGGGTCTACGCATGAATCAATGCCCTTTATCACTACCTGAAGACCTTTACTGCTCTTCAGTTGATATGTATAAAAATTCTTATTAAGTGCTTCAAATTTTGTTATTACTTTACGAAAATCATCTTCACGATTAACTTGTATTTTAGTTTCATTTATACTACCACGTTTTATTGCAGCTACATAAAAAGAATTTTCACCTATTACCGAGATCAAATTCTTTATTAAATCACTTGAGTTTTGCTCTCTAAGATATATCGGGGGTGGCTTAGAAGATTTTGTAACGTTTTGTGCTTCCGAGGATTCCTCTTCCAAAATTGCAAACCGATTTTGAGAACTTATTCTATCAGCTGTACCCTCTTTTAAAACTTTTGGGACAGAAGCAACTGCAGAAGAAGTTGGGCTGCGACCCCGTTTTACCACTGTTATGTACCTATCCATTCCAACTTGTACTTGAGGCTTTTGACCGCTTTTCACCTGTGATACTGAGTTTTCCATCATGCCTGATTTGGGGGTAATCTTTTCATCACTTGTTAAAATCATTTCTGCCACTGAGGCACCGCTTGCAGGTTTTATATTTTTTATTGTATTCGAATCAACCGTATTATTAGACACCGAAGGTGATACAGAGTTTTCTATTGTGCCTGATTGAGGGTTAATATTTTTATCACTTATTAAAATTGTTTTTGCCGTTGAGGCAATGCTTGAAGGTTTTATATTTGTTAGTGTATCAACCGTATTATTAAAAACAGAAGGTGAGAGGGATCGCGTACGAGTAATAGGTTTAGCCGTTAGGTATTTGCTATCATCGACTCTTTTTTTTATTTCTGCATTTGTTTCATTAACACTCACTGTGATATATGCATTTCTATCATTATGCTTAATTGTTTTTGCACTGTTTGCACTCATAAGAGTTTTTTTTTTTTTACTGTTTACAGTTGTGCTCTTCTTATTTGTTATTGTTTATCAACACCGAGAATAAAAAATGTGTATGTTTATGTATGTATGTACATACATGTATTTTTTTCTTTTCTTTTATTTACTTTTTTTTTTTTGTATACTTTATTTGTTCACGTATAAATAAACCGTATGCCGAGCTTAGAAAACACGTCTATCTTCAACGAGCGCGACAGACAGAATGATTTTAAATATAAATGTGTTTTAATGTCAATCCTGAAAATTGGCCATTAGCCTTGAGTTTTTAGGAGAGAGAGGAAAGGAAATACCATTATCTACTCCCTTCTCTTCTAAAAGCTCAAGACTTGACAGCTAAAACTTGAATACTATGAACCAGCACTTAGTGAAGAAGAGAATTTTGTATTTGAAACGATTTAAAGCATAGCTTAGGTTAGGTTAGGTTCCATTGGCAGCCGTGATCAAGCACAGCTCACGTGGGTCCATTACTTAGTTCCCGTTGTGTTACCATATCACGCCGTCTCCCATGGGTCCTATGAAATCTGGCTGCAAGTATTCCCATGCAGCCAACCGGTCGATTCAATAAAGGAGTGGATCCTGTTTACATCAACATCAGAGAGACAAGTTTTGTCCCCAAGGGTTCTTCGACCAAACATTTTGAGTCTTAAGTCTCCGAAAGCCGGGCAGTTACAGGGAAGATGTTCCGTTGACTCTTCCTCCTCCTCATCGCCGCAACTTCTGCACAAGTCGTTATAAGGGAGCCCCATCCTCTGGGCGTGCCTCCCAATTGGCCAGTGGCCAGTTATAACCGCAGTTAGGTTTCTTAGATGATGTCTGGACAGCTGTAATGCCCGCCGTGTCTTTTTTTTATCTATGATGGGCCAGATTTTCCTGGTTTCCCCACAGGTGGTTTCATCGTGCCACCTCTGACTGGCGAATAGATGAAACTTGTGCGCTATAAGTTGCTTACACCTTGGGAGTGAAGCACCTACATATGTGGAACCGTCCCGATTCAAGGTGGTACCTGCATGCGCCAACGAATCCGCCATGCAGTTCCCATGTATGTCCCCGTGTCCGGGGACCCAATTGAGGGTGACCAGTGAATGTCTCGCTATCTCCTCCAGAGACATCCGGCATTCTCGGACAATTCTCGATGTGATGAACACATTCTCCAGGGATCTTATGGCCGCCTTGCTATCGGTAATAATGTGAATATGCCTTCCAGATATTTCACCGTACCGGATGCGTTTCGCGGCTGTGTGGATGGCCATTATCTCGGCCTGGATGACACTGCAGTGGTCCGGCAGCCTTATAGGAATGCTCCAGTTTAGCTGCTCGGAGTATATGCCAGAACCGACACCATAAAGTGTTTTAGACCCGTCCGTGAAGATTCGAATCGCATTCGCGGGGATTTGCAGGTCATCATAGTGGACCACGTTATCCACAATGCTTACCGTGAAGCCAGGATCAAAGATTGGCTCGGGTGTGACATAATCAACATCCATGTGCCAATTAATATCATTCAGAATGTTAGCATGTCCGATATTATAATCCTTCCATGCTCCGGTGGCCCTTAGTCTTACCGCCGCGTTCGCAGCTAACCTTTTCGCCAAAATGTCTGGTGGTAACCAGTTAAGAATCGTAAACAATGCCTTAGAGGGGGTTGTTCTAATGGCACCTGTTACCGCTATCGCCACCATTCTCATTGTACGTTCAAACCTGGTTTGATGACTCTTCGTCTTGAGCGCCGACCACCAAACAGCTGCCCCGTAGAATAGAATGGGTTTAATGACACATTCGTATAGCCAGTATACATTCCTCGGGTTAATTCCCCAGTTTAGGCCAATGGCCCTTTTGCAGCAATATAATGCAGTAGCCGCTTTATTAGTCCTGGAGCTGGTGTTCATCCTCCAGTTCAGTTTACTGTCCAATATTAGCCCAAGATACTTGGCGCTGTCAGACAGTTCCAGTGACACCCCTTTTATTCTCGGGGTATTGAATTTGGGAATTTTGTATCTCCTTGTGAAAAGTACCAGTTCTGTTTTGGCGGGATTTACATCCAGCCCACATCCCTGGCACCATTTTGTTAGGACGTCCAATGCGGACTCCATTAGTTCAGACAAAAGTCTGTGATCTTTACCCATAGCCACAACTGCAACGTCATCCGCATATGCAACCGTTCTGCAGCACGTCCTTTCCATGGCTCTGAGTAGGGTATTTATATTCAGATTCCAAAGTAAAGGTGACAGTACACCACCTTGCGGGGTGCCCCTAGTCGCAACCTTTGAAATGTTCGAGGCGCCCAAGTTGGATTCGATACGCCTGAAGTGCAAGATACTGCTGACAAATTGAATGATCGCTGGGTCGATCTCCAAATGTCTCATAGCGTTAATAACCGATTCAGGTTTAACGTTGTTGAAAGCGCCCTCAATATCCAGGAATGCAACTAAAGCAAATTCCTTGTAATGCAGGGATCTCTCTATGTGGCCCACCAATGAGTGAAGCGCAGTTTCAGTGGACCTTCCCTTCGTGTAGGCGTGCAGAGCCGGTGACAGGGAATTGGGTCCTAGTGATGATCTAATGTGAATATCCAAAATCCTCTCCAGTGTTTTCAGTAGAAAGGAGGATAGACTAATTGGTCTTCCCACTCTTGGGGATGAAGACGATCTTATATGATGTCCACGTTGATGAGACATGTGAGAGACTCAGGCAGGCTCTAAATATTGCCAAGAGCCATGGCATCAATATTCCCAGGTTATTTTGTAGGTCCGCTGGGATAATGCCACCCGGGCCTGGAGATTTAAAGAGATGGAAGCTTTTGACCGCCCATTCCACACGATGGCGAGTTATCGGAATATTTGAGATATCCCGAGCGCCACTAAAAGTTTCCTCCCTAGGCACATCATCAGTGCAACCCGGGAAGTGTGTATTCATCAGGACCTCAAGGGTGTCCCGACTGTTTGTGGTCCAGGATCCATCCATTTTCCGTATATATGATGGAATAGCTGGATTAGAGGATAAAATCTTACGAAGCCGACTTGTCTCCGAGGAGTTTTCCACGTCACTGCAGAATTTCCTCCATGATTGTCTCTTGGCCTTCCTAATAAGATTCTTGAATCCATTAACTGAGGACTTGTAATTGTTGCAAACACCATTACGTTTTGCCTCATTAAAGAGTTTCCTGCTTTCCTTGCGTTTTTCAGCAATTTCCGCATTCCACCATATGGGCTTAGCTTTGCCCCTCCTGTCAATTATTTTACAGGCTTCGTTTGTTGCCTCCATTAAGGCACCGGTCAATGACTCCACTGCGGAGTCGAGCATGGACACACTGTCTATGAGAACTGGGCACATAGGCAGCTTGTCCCCGAGTACACTCGCATAGATAGACCAGTTGGTCCTTCTTCTGTTCGTGTAGGGTTTAACTGAATCAACTCTAAAGGAAAAATTGAAATCAACATACATGTGATCAGAGAAGGAACAGTCCTTAGACACGTTCCAATCGCTAATCATATCCGCGAACTTATCACTAATAAGCGTAATATCAAGAACCTCCCTTCTGTTAGTCACAATAAAGGTGGGCTCGCTACCCCTATTAACTACTGTTAGTTCGTTTTCTACTATGAAGTCCAAAAGCGACTCACCTCGTGGATTGACATCCGAGCTTCCCCAGACGGTATGGTGTGCATTAGCATCAGCACATATTACTAGGGGGATGTTGCGCCTTTTAGCGTACGACATCGCCTTCCTGGTTGTTGAGTTTGGAGGATTAGCAACCTGGTCGTGTGCCATGTAGCAGCTCATAAACCAGACTGTACTGGTTTTGCATTCTACTGCGACAGTGCATGTGTCCTTATCGCTAAAATCAGAAAGAATGAAAGCTTTAAGGATGTTTTTGACCATAACACAAGCCCTGGTCTTACCTTGATCGGCTGTGAACAGAGTACTGTAACCGTCTAAACTGAGTCCGCAAACCCTGTCTCTATACAACAATGGTTCTGTTGTTGTGGTGGTGGTAGTCGCCGGAGCTTGAGGCTTCCCTTTTTTGTCACCTTTATAGACTCGGAGGAAGATAGTTCCAAATCCATAGAAAATCTTCCCCTGTGTCTTCCGAAGTGACGGCAGAGAGTCACTGTTTATTACAACAGTGACCTTCCTGAACTCTTCAACAGATTCAGAAACCCTCGCTACTTTCCAGTCCTGTGTGGGTAGCTGGGGGTTACTGAGCTGTATTATTTCCAGGATCTCCTTGGGGTCGGATGGCTCAGCGGGGATCTTGGCAATAGATCTGGGCCTTTGCGGTACATCGGCCAGAGGTATTGCCTCAATCTTAGCGCCCTGCCAAACTTCCCCCAGGGACTCCACGGCATCCTTGTACAGCAGCGCTGAACGCTCATCTGCACACGCTATCAATTTAATGTGCCCTTGACACCAACCGGCATCTTCACATTGTGGTGGTGGTCCAGGGTTACCCCTTAGAACACTCAAGAACGCCCTACTAAGTGCGACGACAACCAGCTTCCAGTTTTTGGATGAAATAGTGCCGTCACTTGCGTTGCGGTCAATGATCGCCCAAATGAGGTGGTCTTTAGCCACATCTTTGTACGACCTGTTTTGCGGCCGTTGAGGCGTGTGTTTGGACCTTTTATTCCCAGGAAGCGTGTCCTCCCCAGACCGTTGCCGTTTAGGCGCTGCTTCGGTTGGCTTCCGTTCAGGATTGCCTTCCTCTGCAGAGGGAGGTGCACGTTTTAAACCCTCAATATGGGTTTTTGCCCAATGGAGAGAGGTTTTCTCCTGCTCCGTGAGCTCACCTACCGGGTTTTCACCAAGTCGGCTGATGATTTTGTAGGCGGAGCTCCTGGTTATGAAGGCCAGTTTGGATGGGTTTATGTGCCTTTGGGGTTTTTTAATAATTGCCGTAAAGGCTGGGGGAGGTACATCAGAGGGCATCGAATCTTTCTTCGTATGCTCTCTTTGCACAGGTTTCGGCACATGGGAAACTGGATTTCCGGTAGACTGAGTCTGCACCGTCAAGCCAGCACCCGAGGAAGGGAAGCCTTGGAGGTACCTGGTTTCGAAGAACCCTGTACCAAGCTTGGTTTACGACCGCATGAAGGCTTAGTCGTGAGTTTTTGCGCACTAGTAGCTAATCGTCTAGCAGAGCCTGGCGCAACCACCTTGCTAGACGAGGTTTCAGTAGCATTCGACATAATACAGCCTGATACCGACGCTGTAGTAGTAGGGTCTCCGGAGATTATGAAGCCCTTTACCGGATACGTAGGGCGTGAATTTTCGGACATTTCGTGGGGGTGTGGTGGGGTTGCATTTTATGCCTACTGACAGGCGAAATTATACCTGCCGCTCCTCTGGAGACAGGCGCAGACCATCAGCCGCTCACTATGAGAACAGACGCTGATGGATTTTATTGCGGACCGACTGCCTTCAGAAGGCAAACAATTGACCGTAAAAGGCCAGCGGACCTAGTCATTAGCCGCTCCAACTAGGAGAAACAGGCGCTAATAGACAGGGGGTAGTTCTTGGTTCGTACTCGGTTTAGACCCTTCTGGCATGGGAGGCCCTACCGGTCTTGACAGATGGCACTAGCGCCAGCATGACTCTAAACGTCCTTGTACTTAAGCCCTCGCATCGCGGCAAGATGACTACCCATCCGCGAGGGATTTTAAGCATAAATGTGTTTTAATATCAATCCTGAAAATTGGCCATTAGTTCATTAGTGCAAGAAAATAAAAAATTTTAAAGTTAAGTTCTTTTGCAATAAACTCGTAATACAGGGTGTTTTTTTTACAGGTTTGTTTTTCGAATAGAGATAAAACTGGAATTTTGTGGTCAAATCTGTCAACTCTAATGTCATTTATGTTCAGTTTGGTTTGCCATTTCATCATGAACAGGTTGACAAAAGAACAACGCTTGCAAATCGTGCAAATTTATTTCGAAAATAACGGTTCAGTTCGCGAAGTTTACCGCAAGCTCCGTCCATTTTATGGTCGACATAATCGTCCATCAGAGCAATTAATTCGGTTAACCATGGATCGTTTTCGCACTACGTTTACTCTATGTGATGAAGTCGCTCGTCTACGCCAACAAACCAGAAACGTTAGGGGAATTGGAAGCCAACATTCGTGGCGTTATTGCCGACATACGGCCCCATATGCTCGAAAAAGTGGTTGAAAATTGGACCTGTAGAATTGGCTTTATTCGAGCCAGCCGCGGCGGCCACATGCCTGAAATCATATTTAAACATTAATGGCATAAAATTATCCTTCCAATAAAGCCAAATTGATGGTCATTAAAACGATTTTATTGTGTTTTATTTCAATTCGAAGTTCTATACCACTGAAAAAAACACCCGATAAAAGTTGCAAGGTTAACAATATATTAATTTGGCCTTTTAATGAGAAATCTACATTAAAATATTTTTAACATTTGTTACGTTAACTTATATTTTTTTAAGTAGATGCTACTTTTGAAAACTAAAATAGGAAAATTAGCTTCAGTTTACGTTCTACTTGCCATCTGTATTTGAATATTTTTATTAAAGTCATGGAAGATGTGCTTTGTGCGATTTTGTGTATGAATTAAGGTATTACTGAGCACCTCTGCTGATTCTACCAAGCATCAAAATGCCGTTTTGTGAGATATTATACAAAACCTTTTTAGTTTAAATTATTTCTGATTTTATTACAAATTACTATTAGTTTATATACTAAATATGTACTGACAATTAATTTTAGTTTACAATTGAGTTAAGTTAAGCATCATGCAGATGGTGGCCAGATCTTACAATATTGGTAAACAGCGTTGCTTAAATTGCATTAAAATTGAATAAAAATGTCTTGCTACTGTGTGAACATTGTAAGCTCATTTTTATATTTCAGACGTGTAAAGTTTATGCATCTGACAATGGCACCATTGTCAGAAAAATATTTATGTATATTGGCAACGCCTGCTTACAATTTGTATGATCTGACCACCGTGCAGACGAAGCTTTAGTATATTTGTATGGTAGACAAAGTGTTATAAAAATATTTTTGAAAGTAATGTAATATCTGATAATTATAAAAGTACAGTGATGTGCATAACTGCACGTTTGCAGTGACGTTTGCAAAACTGTACATGCACTATAAAATGGAATTTAATTGTAACTAATTTTCTGAATTTATCTATTTTAACAGGTGGAAAATAATGAAGAAGTTCTTAGTAAACTGCCTTTAGCTGATGTTTCATCGCCTGTGATTTTGAGCTATCAACCTAATACAAAAACCAAATATCTTCATCGTAGTGTCACTCTTTTGTCTGCTGCATTTTGTGCTTGGCAAATCTGGCGGTCGTACAAGTAGTTTAAATAATTAAATTTAAAATAAAAAATAAACACTAACAAAATTATTGTTCAAAATGAACTCTCATGCACATTTGTTAAAGCAGCTTTCTTAATGGTTGAAAAGAAAAAAAATTCAGGAAGTAAGAGTGAGAGGAAGAAAAATAAAGGAAACCAAAATATCTCAATTTTATTTTATACTACATGTTTATTTTCTATAATTTATTTTATTTAAAACCCAAGCCAGTAGTGTATTTTGTTTTTAACAAGATACAATTTATTAGAATGATTCCTAAATTTTTTTTTAATTATATTAAATGATATGCATTTTTTATTAATGGTCAAATAGGAAGACATTTGTTAAATTGTAATTGTTTTGCTTGTGCTGTTATTAAACGAACTTATATATCGTCCTTCCAGTGTTTCGATTATGTTTAGTGTCTACAATAAACAAACTTGCATTACTGTTTAGGTTATTTAAATTAAGAATGTACAATACAAAAAAGTTTTGGTTTTAAAGTTTCAGTTAATATTTAGTTGTGAACAAATTGTAGTTAAACTATTTTTGTTTTTCATTTCTTGGAAACGGGCAATATTTTAATGGTTTTATTTTTCAAAATGGAATTTTAAGTTTATTTCGTATGTGCATTCATACTTGTATACTTTTTACAATAGAACTTTAAAAATACTGTCTGTTTTGCTATTATTAAATTTTTTTAAATTAACATTTAAAATTCTAAATAAAATGAATATTAAAAACGTTTTAGAATTATAAATCTTAAATTGTTATAGAATATGTAAAAATTAAATATTTACAAAAATGCTGTAGACAAAATCGTAAACCAAAATAAAAAACTTAAAAAATCAATTTAACTGTGTTTGTTTCATTAAGGAATAATTTGAATATTACTGATTTAAACAAGTAAGAAAGTATGGTCAGTCAAAGCTGACCATATGATACCCTACACCACTTATAGCTGATTATGAGTTATTTCTCCGAAATCGATTACCTACATAAATAGCGCAATTTATGACACCAAAACCAAATTTGAAGAGAGATATTGTTATATAGGTAATCTCAATTACACAGGCCAAAAAATTTTTAGCCCATAGATTAGAGTATACTTTTCTGAATCCGAATCTGTACATCCATCATTCTTCTTTAGCACATCTGCTACCTTGCTAAAGAAGAAGTCCAGAGATACCTTATATCTCCTTAATTTCTAGAGACGTGTTTACGGGCGCAATGACTTGTTATACCCAAAAATGGCGCATAAATTCTTAAGATCTCAAATGAGTTCTGTCAAATCTGAGAGATTTTTTTCAGCTACAGTAGTACAATTCACTTACTTTTTTGCGATAATCGTATCGTTAAAATAAATATATAGAAAAATTCAGTAACATTTTTAACGATATACGCTGTCGATTAAAGTCAGCTGTAACTTTAAGCAGTTTTTTACGTTATTTTGGCGACAATAATTTACGTTGTGTTTATTTTATCGATAAAGTGTATTTTATGTTTAAAGTGGCTGAGGCCCGAGTTGTTACATACAGTGAGTCTCATAATTATTTTCAATATAATAAAAATAAACTTTTTAGAAACAAACTTGATTGACATCCATGTATTTATTATATTTAGTAGGAATTTTTATTAACGTGTTGGGGGAAAGACAAAGCATTAAATTATAAAAAAAAAATTTAGAATATCTTAATTATTACATTCTTTATCCGAGATTTTACAAATATATAGTGCATTTTTAAGGTCACAAAAGTATTTTTCTTTTTAAATATATCACATATTTTTTAACGTATAACCAGTGTTGTCATATCGTTAGACCTTTCTTTTTTTTTTGCAAGTCGTTTGAGATGCAAAATAGTTTTTTTAAGTTTTTTTCTAAAAAAAGTTTTTTTTTTTTTGAAATCTATGTAGTTTACATAAATTTAGTTGTAATGTGTAATAAAAATTATCTTCACTCATCTTAGTTCATTTCAAAATATAAAAATTTAATACGTGATATAAAACAAATGGATGAATAAATTTTTTTTTATATATACATTAGGGTGGGTCAATTTTTTTGCCCACCAAGCGTATAGCAAAATCGTAATCTACGGAAAATTTTAAGAATTTTTCCTAAAGAAACCATGGAAGTACCGACATCAACAAAAGGGGTGAGTCTATGTTTGATTTTATTATTGCTAAGAAGGCAGTAATAGATCTAACATTGACGAACTATAGAGACTTAGTAGATGATTGGAGGGTGGCTTTGGAACTTTCCTTCTCTGGCCATGGTCGTATATCCTTTAATCTAAACTTCGAAGTCAAATAGCGTCCTTATAGGAATCCAAGGAGGACGAACTGGGATTCCTTTTCGGGATTGGTGAATAGTAACCTTAGAGTTACACACGATTGGGGGTCGACTTCGGCCGGTGTGGAGGACCTGGTGGGTACCTTTACGGAGGTGTTGACCAGAAGCTATGAGCGATCTTGTCCGCTGAATTTTCCGGGTAGGCGCTCGCAACCGAGATGGTGGACAGCTGAGTTGAGGACTCAAAGGACCACTGTCGGAAGGTTATTCAATAGAGCGAAGCATACGCGTAGGGATGAGGATTGGAGTAACTTCAGGATAAGTTATAATAGGTATAAGGGAGATATTAGAAGGGCTAAAAGGGACTCATGGATCAAATTAAGCGAGTCAGTGGAATCTGTAAATGAGATGTCCAGGTTCAGAAGGATTTTATCCAAGGACCCTGTGGTCCCGGGATTTATTCAGAGACCGGACGACTCGTGGACGGAATCCAGCTCCGAATTTCTCTGTTTGCTTATGGAGTCTCACTTTCCGGGTTGTGTGGATCCTGGGACGGGGGAACAGGTGGGGTGTGGTAACCCCTTTTCTGGATCGGGCTCGGGAGGTGAGATAAGGGAGGCGGTGGGAGACATCATCACCTTGGATAAGGTTACATGGGCAGTTAATACTTTTTGGGTCTTACAAATCGGCAGGACCAGATGGTATATTTCCGGCTATGCTACAGAATATCCAGGGATCATCACTCCTATTGCTGGTGGAACTATTTAGGGTATGTCTGCTAAATGGCTACATTCCTAGAGGGTGGAGAGAGGTCAGGGTTATTTCCATTCCTAAGGCAGGTAGAACCGGTCACTCTAAACCCAAGGATTTTAGACCTATCAGCCTATCGTCTTTTCTTTTAAAGACATTAGAAAGACTGATTGATCTACATCTGAGGACGAAGATTGACGCCGGCATCATCAGCGGCGCTCAGCATGCCTATCTTAAGGGTAGGTCGGTTGAAAGTGCGCTTCATGATGTGGTGGGTTATATAGAACGGGGAATGCGAGACAAGGAATACACCTTGGCGACATTCCTAGATATAGAGAGGGCCTTTAACAATGTGAGAATAGAGGCCATAAGGCAGGCACTGAGTTATTAAGGGGTTTCTTTATTCTTGGTCGAATGGATAACTCTGATGCTTAGCACCAGAACTATTCACTCGGACTGGGGACCCCACAGGGGGTACTTCTCTCTCCCTTATTGTGGCTCTTGGTTGTCAATGTCGTTCTGGGACGTTTTGACAGGATAGGTCAGAAGGTCGTCGCCTACGCGGATGATGTAGTTATATTGGTATCGGGCAAGTTTCTGCCGACAATTAGCGATGTCGTTCTAGGGGCGCTGGGCGAACTGTAAGCATGGGCGACTGATAAGGGTTTGGGAGTTAACCCGGAGAAAACAGAATTAGTTCTTTTCACTAGTAGGTACAAGGTGGAGAATTTTAGGCTGCCGGTACTAGGGGCAGTAGAGCTTAGGCTATCTGATAGTGCTAAGTATCTAGGAGTTTTTCTGGACAGTAAGCTGTCCACTCTACTCTATGCTTGCAGATCGTCAATAGGTAGGAGTTGGGGACTCCGGCCGTCAGTTGTGGGATGGCTGTACACTTCGTTGGTTAGACCCATTCTTACGTATGGATGCTGTGTTTGGTGGGAGGCATTGAAACTAGCTAGTCGGAGGGACCTTCTGTCTAGGGCTCAGAGGTGTGCTTCGATCGATATGACAGGTGCCTTGAGAAGTACCCCTCAGGCGGCTCTGGATGTTATTCTTCATCTTCTGCCTATGGAGCAGTATGTGATGGGAATGGCAGCAAGGAGCATTATTAGGCTGAGGGAGATAGGACTGTTAGGAAATTTCACGGAGGGTCACTCGCGGATCTTGAGTGAAATCAGTACTAGTGGTTATCACCTAGGCTCGCCCGGCTCTACGGATTATTTGGTCACTAGGGTCGATTTTGGGCGTTTGCCAGAGGTAATATTGCCTTCTAGGGAGAGCTGGTCAGGGCAAAGCAGATTGTATAGGGGATTTGCTATTTTCACTGATGGCTCGAAGATGAAGGGCACGGGTGCGGGGGTCTACATTGAGGATCTGGACTTCAGAAGGTCATATAGACTTCCCGACGACTGCAGTGTATTTCAGGCGGAGTTTCTGGGGGTTCTCAGGGCCGTGGAATTGGTAGGGGCTAACATTGCCAAGGGCTCGGAGGTCACTATATATGTGGACAGCCAGGCGGCTCTTAGGGCCTTGATGGGCTGTTATGTGAACTTCAGGCTAGTGGACGATTGCAGGAGGGCTCTAGGAGGAATCTTAGGGAATTGTGTTGTGAGGCTCTGCTGGGTACCGGGTCACTGCAACATCACCGGCAACGAGATAGCTGATGAGTTGGCAAGACTGGGCTCGAAAATTGAGGATCCTGCCGAGTATCGCGCACGCTGTGGCCGATGCTTAGTAGGTCAAATTCGGACACGCTGCTGGGTAAGAGTAGAACTTGCGTCAGGACCATGATAGGTATGATCACGGGCCACTGTATGATAGGCAGAATGGCGGTGAGAATGGGGTATGGCTTATCGGATATATGTAGGCTGTGTGAGGACCCAGAGGAGTTGAAGACAGTTGAGCACTTTCTGTGCCACTGTCCCAGGCTACAGAACAGCAGGCTGAGGTGGCTAGGTAGCAGATTCCTGCACGAGTTGGACGATGTCTCGGGCTGCGGGCTCGAGAATCTGACGAGATTCGTAATGGGAATGACCTGGCTGCGCGGCAGGAGGCTGGGGACTGAAACATGTAGGGCAGTTTTCCTGTTTGGTAGTGTTGCTTCTTTTCTTGTTCTGTCCGATTTCTTATCTTCCACTATCTTCCTTTCCATTTACTTCTACTCTGTTACACTATATTTCTTCCTCTTCTTTCCTTCTTTCTTTCACTAATTAAGGCGTCACAATGGACCATATTGGTCTCTGGGTGAGGGTGTGAAGTTTGCTTCACACCAGCCTTTCTAACCTTACCTAACCTAACCATGGATCTTAAATCAAAATCGAGCTTCCGCTTTTTGACTTGAAAATGTGGTGCTCAGGAAATCCGAAAAAATGGTACTTTTTTGGAAATATTTATTGCAATTGGTCAATAGTTGACCTGTATCGCTGAAAGAGGGCTTGTTTAAAAGGAAATTTTCTCAGCTTTCTATATCTGTGCTCATTTTAAAAAATTATGTACATAAATACTTGGTTTAGAGGTTTTTGTCCAAATAATCATAGTCAAGCTGGTAAAATAAAAAAAAAATGTATTATATTTTTTTAAAACTCACTTTTCTATTTCAAAAATCACTAAATTTTTAAAAAAGAAACTGAATGAAAAAAATAAAATTAAATTAACAATTTCAATAAAAATGTATTTAAAAGAAAAAAACTGGTCAAACCGGGAATTAAACCCTGGCATCCTGGGTCACAAAGCACGACATAACCACTTAATCACAACAGCGCTTATTAACTTATGCGCTTAATACGAGTTTTTGTACATTTTTAAATATTGCTGGCTATTCTTGAAAACGCGTCGAAAAAGTGAACATTTTTATTAAAACTAAAACAAAGTTTAAAAAATTATTTTTGTTTACCATACATTTCTAAAATGGAATAAACTTGAGAATTTTAACGCGTTTCTCTCTCTTTTAGAAACGGTACCTTTTTTTAGTTTCTCATTACCTACTTAGATTTTTGTTTTCAAATTAAGTTTTTATTAAGTAAATATTCTTACTACACCATTTAAAATTTTATTTCAGAATTTTTACACTGTATTTCAGAAATTTCCAATTCAACTTTAAACATTTCCAATTGTATTTCAGAAATTTCCAATTGTATTTCAGAAGTGTCCAATTATATTTCAGAAATTTATGTTTTTATAGCTAATACAATTTTTTAAAATACAAATGGACAATTCTAAAATACAATTGGAAATTTTTGAAGTTGAATTGGAAATGATGTGGTTATTTTTATCTATTCCAATAGTCGATAATTTTTTTTTTGATTGATTTGTTCAGTTTAAATCATTTAAAATTATTTTAACTTTAAATATCAGTATATTTTTAAATTTAACTAAAGTTTGTCAAGCATGGAGCCGTCAGCAATGTCTATTGGTAGTGATTTTTTGAAATAGAAAAGTGAGTTTTAAAAAAATATAGAACATTTTTTTTTTATTTTACCAGCTTGACTATGATTATTTTGACAAAAACCTCTAAACCAAGTATTTATGTACAGATGTACAGAGCACAGTTATAGAAAGGTGAGAAAATTTCCTTTTAAACAAGCCCTCTTTTAGCGATACAGGTCAACTATTCACCAATTGCAATAAATATTTCCAAAAAAGTAGCATTTTTTCGGATTTCCTGAGCACCACATTTTCAAGTCAAAAACCGGAAGCTCGTTTTTGATTTTAGAACCATGGTTTCGTTAGGAAAAATTCTTAGAATTTTCCGTAGATTACGATTTTTGGGCCCGAACAAATTGACCCACCCTAATATACATACATACATATGTATTGTATATGTGTATATAAATTTTTATATTATGTCCCAGCTAGCATAGGCTGTCTGTTAGACGATTATGTTTAATATACAACTCCTAAAATAATCTTCTGGTGATTATCTGACGAGTGCTTCACTTTTCTACTCAGTAAATCAATACTTATTTTTTTTATATACATATGTATTTTGTTTAGCGTCTTTTGTGACCGTGCTGCTATAATATTATGTTGGATTTTTCGTTTACTGGCTGGGGAGCCAAAAGTGGATTATATGGTATATGTATTTTGTAATCATATATGTATGTAGTTTTTAAGAATTTAATAGAATAACTAATCAGGTGTGTATATACTTTGTAATATAAAATTATTTTTGGCCTATGAGGCTTATTATATTACTGTGAATAAATAAATAAATAAATATTCAACATTTTTTATTTTTCGAATTTATTCTGAGTTAAATTTCAGTTATGTTTTTTTTAAAGCTTTTTGTAATAGCTCTATTCCTTAAATTTTTTAAGGAATGACTTTATACACTACCAGACTATTATTTTGTATTTTCTTGTTAGATTTTACCTTAGCTTTCCGTTGGATAGCAATGAAGTATATTTATGTACAGAAAAATTTACAATTATTAGACACCAGAAGAATGTAATGCAATGTCTGGCCCGCTACGGCCTTCGTCAGCATTCTTCGTGTCACACTGGATAGTGATACTTTATAAATTGAATGTATTTAACTCAACTATTTTAACAAATAGATATTGGGAATTATTTCTTTTTCATAAGCAACTTTATTATATTTAACATTTTTTATTTTTCGAATTTATTCTATGAGTTAAATTTCAGTTATGTATGTATGGTTCGTACTCGATTTAGACCCTTCTGGCATGGGAGGCCCTACCGGTCTTGACAGATGGCACTACCGCCAGCATGACTCTAAACGTCCTTGTACTTAAGCCCTCGCATCGCGGCAAGATGACTACCCATTCGCGAGGGTTCAAGCGGAGTTTGTTTTCGCAAAAATTATTGGTTGTGATGCTCGGGATATTTTCTTGCTGCAAAATCTTCATCAGAAATTAATTTTCCGCGAACTGTGCTGTCTGTCAGTACTACCTGAGTGCAGATGTATGCCTAGGAACACAGTATCACAGCACAAGTTTCGAAATTCAAAATCAATTGTTTCATTTAAAATATTAAGTTTACCACTTAACAAATTTGCTTCCATAATAAATTCTTAAAAATAGTCTTCTACGCAAAGTTGTTTACCCGGCCCACATACATACAAACAAGAATTTTTAACAAAGCCGTTTAAAAATCAAACGTAAAAATGCACGATTTTTATTTCGTCAAAATACTTATGCCCAGCAGTGTAATTTCACTGGTATTGAAATGTATTCTTATCTATGTGTTTTAATACCAGAAATCACACTACAGAATGTTGGGATGATTGCCCATAAGTTACCATGGTTCCAATACAAATTCCCCTACTGAAAATCATTTTAGATCAACAAAAACTGTTACGAGGCACGATATTTTCGTAAAGGTATAAAAACTGTGCACCACTGCTGCAAATTTTGCACAGTGTTACAAAATTTTGTTGCTGATGCGTGATTAACGTTTTCAGTTTGCTTTTTTCTGCACAACAAGTGTGCAAAGTTTGAATTTTTGAACACGAACTAAATTAATAAATTTTATTAAGCGAACATAAAATGATAATACAAATGTTATCAATAGCGATGACAAATTTTTATTGAAAATATTGAGCCAAAATGTGACAGTTTTCTTATAGAATATAAGTCTACATTCACACGTTTCATCTTTTGATGCTCAACTCTTGTGTTTTAAGGAGAGGGAAGCAAGAAGAAAAGGGGTTGGTACGGAGATGCCTGTACTTGGGCAGTACTCTTTGTGTTCTCATTCGTAGGTATGTATATGCACAGCAATGGCTTCATGTAAATTTTTTTCTTTTCTTTTTCTCTTTGGTTCGCTTTAAATTAAAGTGTTGTTTTGAAGCAAAAAAAGTTGAAACCGCTTGCTGCGTGTGAACATAATGGCATCTTCAAAAGGGAATTGAAAAGAAGTTGAGCATCAAAAGATGAAACGTGTAAATTGAGACCAAGAATTTTTTTATATCAAAAGTAATTGCATCAGAAAATTAACTGATGCAATAATTTCCAAAACATGCTGCAGAGTTGCGAAATCACTGCATAAAAAACTTTTGACATATGAGAGTGATGCCAAGTTTCTTACAGTGATGCTTTTACGACCATTAAACTTTACGAATGCGCAAGTGATGCGCATCAACCGCATTTACGAACGTACCCAGCATAAAACTTTCTGATTTTAGGTCAATAATTTAATATAGGTCTAAACCGCAACCAGTTTTAATGCTGACGTCCGTTTTTACAAAGATTAATTAATAATATAAAGATATCATATAGAGCCCACTGCTGAAATATTCGAATTGTCGGTGAAGGGTATAAAATATTCGACTCTACCTTGCTTTTTCTATTATTTTAGCTCTTCATCATTATATTTGCTATTTTTTGACATTTTACTTTTTTAACCGATTTTGCGATTTCAAGTAAATTTTAAAATATGTTTCCAATTTTGGATTTTTTTCGAATTTTTTCTTTTTTCTTTTGTTCTTGTATAAGCGATTTTTTAAGGCCGTGTCATATACAACTTCGTGGCGTTGCGTGACGTTTTTAACGTTGACAAAAAAGCGTGAAGCAAAAGGTATATGACTCAATAAAAATTTTGACAACACTCTAGCATTGGCGGTTCGTAAATTTTACATTTAATTGTTTGTTATAAATATAAACTTAGATATTTTTAATTAGGCTTAAATTCATAGAATTTAATTTTCATTAAATTATTTTTATGAAGAAAGGAATTTTATAACATGAAATTAATTAAAATTTTACTGATAATTTTTCATTCTTGACTACGCTGAAATTTGAACCCAGGCTTTCACGGACAGGTTGCCCAGACTAGTTTCGATTGTAACCACACAATCTCTTCAGTGGGGTTTGCCGTATTTACTCACACGGCCATTGAAGCCGGATGACGTCAATAGTCAAACATCAATCTTTAAACCAAATGGTATTTCACCTTGGTAGATCGAAATTTGCTTTTTGAATGAATGATTACCTTTTTTTAATTGATTTACATGTTCTCCCTAACTTCTATTTTTTCGTACTTTTTGTCAAGAATTCTTCTTGAAATCCAAAGTACTTTTTTGTTTTTCATGTTTTTGTCTTTCTTTCTTCTTGTTAACCTTTCTAAGCACAACTTGAAGGACACATGTAAACATAACTCGTGCCTTAGCTGTTAACAATAATTAGTATTGTGGTTATTTTATTGAACTGTTAATGGTTTTTAATCCACCTAAATAATTTAATGAAAATTAAATTCAATGAAATTAAGCCTAATTAAAAATATCTAAATTTGGATTAAAAACCATTAACAGTTCAATAAAATAACCAAAATACTAATTATTGTAAAAATAAACGTTAAAAATTTTATTTGACAATTTATTGGAATCTAATTTTCAAAAAAAAAAATTAATAAAAGAAAAACATACTAGCTGATTGTCAAAAAGATGAGCGTTGCCTAACTTTTCACTTCGTTCTGCGTTAAAAGTACTTTATGTGACATGTTTCGTATTAGTATGTATATTTCATCTTAGATGTCAAAGCGAATCTGTAACGCAACGCGAAGCAAAAGTCTTATCTGACATAGCCTTTACTGTAAGTTTTCTGATTCTTTATCTACAGCTTAAGGATTTTTAATAACTATAAGACTTTGCAATAATGTCGATGTTAGCAAGTTTTTACGAATTTCCGATAAGTTATCAATTTTTACCGAGTTTTTGCCATTTCTTTTAGTTTTAGAGACTTTTAGTCAAACAATCCATAAATGTTTAAAATGTTTAACATTTTCGCGTAGCCTTGTTGCTCTCTTAGGCAATCGTCGCAAATTAAAAAATTTTAATTCAAATCTCAGCGCAGTCAAGAATGAAAAATTATCAATAAAAATCTTAATTAATTTTATGTTGTAAAATTCCTCTCTTCATAAAGGTAATTTGATGAAAATTAAATTCAATGAACTTAAGCCTAATTAAAAATATCTAAATTTGGATTAAAAACCATTAACAGTTCAATAAAATAACCACAATACTAATTATTTTAATTATATTATTTTTAATTATGTATGTATGTGAGTATTAGTTATGTGTAAATAACGCAAGAAAATTTTAAAAAATATAAAAAACAAGAAAATTAAAATCGGTTTGATAATTTCTGAGGCAGAAATTACCCCCTATCTCTCCTCGTGTCTCTCGTGTGTCCATATAAATATGGAAATATCTGTTTTAAATTTCATTAAAATCGGTTTAATATATTCCGAGATGCAGAAATTGCCCCCTATCACCCCTCGTGATGCTATTTTTTGTTCAAATTGGTTTGATAGTGGGCACAAAGAACCTATTCCGGAAATCAGATTGTATGGGGGCTATATGAAATTACGGACCGATTCACCATTTTAAATAGGTTTGGTCCTTGTGCCAATTAAAACCTATGTTCAAAATTTCATCAAATTATCTTCAATCTTGCGACCTGTACTTTGGACGGACATCGTTAGATCTACACAGAAAGTGATTTTGAGTCGACCGGTATACTTTAAGGTGTGTCTAGGACAAATATTTTAAGGTATTACACACATCAGCGCAAATTCATAATAATCTACACTATTGTGTTGTAGGTATAAAAACGTATACAAGGTACATAGTATATATTTTCGGTGATATGTTTCAAAAAAACATGGGATTTTATAAAAAAAATTAAAACAGTAGTGGTTTTATGCTCATATCTCAGCCATTTGTGGACCGATCGCGCTGACTTTAATGGAGCATATCCGATATAAATATACATATAACAAACTAGTCCCCATCATATTTGAGGTCTTCGGAAAACCAATTTCAACATAAAGATGGAAGGATGGACATCAATATTGAAGATAATTACAAACGGAATGACAAACATATATACCCTTTCCATCTGTGGTGATGGGTATAAAAAGAGATTTATTGATACTGTATTTTAAGTTTCCGACTTCTTTCCAAAACTCATATTTAAACATTTTCTCGTGAAAAGTTTGTAAACTTATTTAAATATTAGTCAAGTTATATTTGGTTTTCATAATTGTCAAAAATTAAATGTAAAGTCATTTTATATCAGTTTTGAACTTCAGAACTTTATCCTGGGATGTTGACTTTTTTGTTACTAATAATTCAACTTCAGCGCCGCAATAATTTTTTTTATAGGTATTCAGAATTTCAAAGTTGTATTTACCATTGTTGCGTTTATATCATAAATCATAATTAGTACAAAAACAGTTAGTACCTATTTATAAAAAAATTTATATTACATTGAACAAAAGGGGTACACAAGAGTGAGTGTTCCGCAGGCCAGCCAGTAAACAATAGTGTCAAAATGGTGCAATTGTGCCACAATTTCAGTCACTCATACATGATCTAATAAATGTTAATCTCTATTTAAATATTTAACAGCATTCTGTATCGCCTCAGCAATTTTTTCCGCGGAATCAGCTATTTTTATCATTGCTTCAGCCTGCCTACTTGCTGCTTCTGCCATAGCTTTTGTGGCTGTAGCTTGCATTTCCATTACCTCTAAAATTTTCTCTTGGGTTTGGATTTGCTGCTGCAAAAGTTTAAACTGTCTATCAGTTTTGTCATATTTTCTTTTACCCAATACGCGTAGATGGGATGTTGGTCGGTTTCTCTTAGATGGAATTGATTTTGTACCTTTAGAAATTTGTATATTGGATATCGTAATATCAGGTTCTGTTTTCACATCATATGGATTTTCCAAATCATTGAGAGTGCTATCAAATGTAGAATCTTTTGTAGATTCATCTATTACTTGTGAGCCAGTAGCCATAGAGGAAAAATCTAATATTCTATCTACAGATTGTTCCAATTCACTTAAATATACAACGCGGCAAGAACCTTCTCCACAAGAATTTAAGATTTTATTATTTTCGTATACCTTTCTTTTAGTGCGGCATTTTAAATCACACCAAATCTAAAAATGCATTATTAACGATATATGTAAATTAATTAAATTATATTTAACCTTTTTCCATTCATTCCCTGTCCTTGCTGGTGGACCATATGTATTTACTTCTCTTGCTACAACATCCCATGCATTTTCATTTGTGACCTTGTCGAGCCCACTTGCCGGTTGGCATCGTGCTAATTGAAGGTTTTCTTCCATTAAATTAACCAGGATTTGGAATTGTCGACTGTTTGTAACTCTTAAGCTTAAAAACCCAGATTGAATATAGATGGTTAGAACATTTTCAAATAATAAATATTCTTACGATTTCTTTTCTGTTGAATCCATTTTGAATTTTAGCGGTTATTAGGACTGATAATAAAGTTTTGGATGATAATTGGGTAAAACGTTTGAAAATTTGAATTTTTAACACAATTATTATAAAAACAAACTAAAAATTCGTGCGACTTATAAAAACTAATATTGTACGGGGTTAGTGTTGAAAAGTTTTAATTACTTAGGCTACTCAGTACTCAATTAGATTAATTGACCACTGCTGCCAATTCGGAGATTTTTTCGCTAAATCCAGCTTTTTTCTGCTGACCACAAACGATGCAACATAAGTGGAAACATGTGTTACTATTCATGTTTCAGTTCTTACCACACACGATGAAACGATACATATCAAGGCGAATTTAATACTAGGAGTTCTCTTTAGCCTACGTCATTAGCTGTACTAAGGCGAATTGGCCATTCAAAACCGAACTGTAAAAAATTGTTTATGAATTCATGTTGTCTCATCGATGTGAAAAAACACACTGCGTTGAAATTTAAAAATTGTGCATCTGAAAATAATCAAATAAAATTAAGCAAACAAGAATACTTTCTTTTTAAACGAACATTTCTACTTTTCTTCATATTTCCTTTGTGTTTTTAGTTAATGTTTTGATAGATTGGTAAAGTTAGCCAGGTGAATTGTGTGTTTTTGTTGCTGTAGCGATGAAGCGACCTAGTATTCAATTCGCCTTGCTTAAAAGTGTGTTTCACATTTTAGCTCTGTTCCACATGCATAACGAAATAGTTGGAACTTGCACAAAGATACCCAAAAGCATTGCACATAACAATTTTTGTGCAATTAAGAGAGTAATTGAGAGAGCAATTTTTTTTATTTCCTGTACAAGCTTGTACGAACTTTTTCTTTGGGTATGTTCGGAGAAGAATAAACCATCAGCTGTTTTTTGTTTACATATGAAACTGATAAATTGATCGGAAAACTTATAAGCAAAATAACAAGTTAAGTCTTTATTAAAAAAATATATTATAAAGAAAATGTAAGGTTTTAATGAAAAATTAAAGTGGTAAATACCCCTACAAGAAGACTACCGGTCATCTTACAAGTTAGATGACCAGTAGTTCTCACCGATATATTGGTTATAGTTTCTATTAGTTTATTCGGAACAAAATGAAAAAACTGACCGAAACTTTGTGTACATGTCTCAACTTATTATTTAAATGTAAAATTGTTGCAAGTGTGTTAGTAAATTTTTTTTAGTTTTTTTTTAGTTTTGGTTATGCATTTCTTGTAGGGACATTTTGCATACATATTTCCCTTAATCTGTAATATAGAAAAAAAAACAGAATATAAAAAATGACAATGATGCAAGTGTTTTGGTTTTGTAATGTTATGACTTTTAAGCGCCTAAAATCACTTAAATATACCTTTATTTGAGAAGTAAGCAGTATTTGAAGAAGTGCACAAATGTCATATGTATGTATATATACAGCGTGATCCATTTCGAGGTTCCCTACGTTGTTAAAGAAAAAAAAAACAGAATATTCAAATTTATTGAGGAATGTTTATTATCATTTGAAAGAACATTCTTTGGCATTTATTTTTTGAAGATTATGTCGCAGATGGTCCATCCGTTTAGTCCAATTTTCGATGACTCGTTCGAGCATTTCGACTGGCGAATGATACGCGTGATGTTTTCCTCCAAGGCCTGAATCGAAGCGGGTTTGTCCGCATAAAATTTAGACTTTACATATCCCCACAGGAAAAAGTCTAACGGTGTGATATCACACGATATTGGTGGCCAATCGGCCGGCCCAAAACGTGAAATTATGTGCTCACCGAAGTGTTCTCTCAATAAATCCATTGATTGATGCGATGTGATGGTCTTTCTGAAACCAAATGTCGCCGAGATCACGAGCTTCAATTTCAGGCATCAAAAAGTCGGTTATCATGGCACGATAACGGTCGCCCTTGAGGGTTACGTTCGCACCGGCATCATTTTTTAAAGAAATATGGACCGATGATTCCTCGGGTTGCTCTTCGTCCCAAATGCGGCTTGCTTGTTTGCTTGTTTACATACCCATTGAGCCGGAAATGGGCCTCATCGCTGAACAAAATTTGCCTCGAAAACGTCTGATCTTCTTGGTACTTTTCAAGAGCCCATAGAGCGAAGCGATGTTGCTTGGGAAGGTCGAGCGGCTTCAGTTGTTGCACAAGCTGTATTTTGTACGCTTTCAATTTAAGATCTCGACGTACAATGCGCCAAGTCGTTCCATACGTCAGTCCGGGTTGCTGCGAACGGCGCCGAATCGACTCTCCACGGTCTTTTTGTACACTCTCAGCTACTGCCGCTATATTTTCTTCACAGCGTGCTGGACGTGGTCTATTCGGTCGAATATTATCCAATCATGAATGCTGGGTCTCAAAATGGTGTTGCGAATAGTACGCTCAGTAGGCCGGTTATGTTGACCATAAGTTGAGCGAAGTGCACGAAACCCATTTCTCACAGAACGTCAATTTTCGTAATACATTTGAACGATTTGTAAACGTTGTTCAGGTGTAAGTCTTTTCATTATGAAATGCCAAACAACACTAAACCAAAATAACATGACAGCATAGCACGACTCACACGTGATCTGTCAAAAAAGGCTATTGAAAAAAAGTATCTCTACTTGAATCACCCATTATAAGAAAAATTGATACTCAGCCATGTCACAGAGTACAATTCTTTCGGAAACGGAATTCATTCCGTATTTTGGTGCTTCAGAAAATTACGAAAAAACTTTGCGGAATGAAACCATTTTTGTTTTCATGAACGGTATGGGAGTTTTCTGTATCTCAAAGACCAGAAAACTATCAAAATATACTTTCTATCAATAAGCAAATATGTTTTCTTCAATTCCGAACGGAATTGTACTCTGTGACATGGCTGATTAATTGCATGTGAAAAAAATTCAAATATTTTGGCACATATAATAAAGTAGATTTGATACATATGTATATACATATAAAAAAAATTAAATTATAATAAAGTAATTCACAAAAAAAATCTCAGCCTTTAAAATATGCAAAATATTAAGTTTAAAAATACATTCCTTTGCTGATAGATTGTAATTGTAGGGGTAGGGTAATTGGTGCCAAATTCTAATAGCGTTTATAAAAAAATTGGTTATTCGATATTTGACTCTTGTTTTTTGGCTATTTAATGCGGTTTCTTCTATTCGATCTTAGAAATTGGATCTTGTCATAAAGGTATTTCGGTTGACGAGTGTATATTATTTTATACAGATACAATAATGTTTACACTATAGCAAATGCTCAAACGTGATACCAAAGACCTTATTCGCATAAGAGGATATTCTATCATACCTTCGTAGGCCATAAAAGTATCGTGTAATATTGTTGAATGTAACGGTACGTTAACTGGTAATAGGTGCGTTCGAGTACTTTTACAGTTAAATGAAGTAAAGAGAAATTACTGAGTAAACTGAAAATTTTCTCTTAAAAAAAAGCTGTTGCCCAAACAACTACGCGAACGGAAAATTTGTAAAAATTCGTAAAATATAGGATCAGCTGATGGCGAATAAATATAGTATTGAAAACTTTTTACACTTTTGACTACTTAACTCGGTTTCTTATCGGTACTCGATAAAATTCTTTTTATAACACGAACCGTCAATTAAATCATTTTTTTTTGTACTTTTTCATATTTGTTTTTATTTTATTTGGTTTTGTTAATATGTGTCTGGGTTAATTTTTTTCAAAAGAACATAAATAATTTTTTGCAATTGAATACTTAAAAACAAATGCAGTTCTAAGTACCCGAATACTTCACCCAAGGCAGCTCGTTATTTAGAGCACTCTTTGCTTCAAATCCTTTTCTATCTCTTATATTTCTTCTCCGTTTACACAAATAGCGGGCAAAATTGCCGCAGCACAATCGTCGTCTACATTCATTGAAAACAAAACAAAATGAAAAATTTAAGTTTGTACGAAATATGAATTGGTTGTCTATTGTTGTCAATTTGTGTGGTTTATTATGCCCTTAAATTTTACTGCAAAAATGTCTGCAGTAAAAATTTGTAAATACCCAGTCAAGGCGAATTCATGTATACCAAGGTATATTTATAGCTATAAATATACCATGATGTAAACGGTGGTGCCGATACTACAACAAGTAACAACACCAAAAACACAACAATGTATTTTTTTGTTGCTTTCGTTGATCGATGTTTCCAAGGCCTATCCAATAGGTCTGCTTACCGCTACAACAGTACAAAAAACAACAGGCATTTTGTTTGTGTAATTTTCCTCACGGTTGTCAAAATCTTACTACTACATAGGGAAAACAAAAGGAAAAACGTGTTTTGTATGCATGTATGTGTGGCAAAAAACAAAAAACGTAAACAAAAATATACATGTATAAGCAAAATGTAAACAACTTTTGACATGTAGCCCGTTTCTGTATTTCTCGCATCGTACAATTTCCCGCATGAAACAAGTGAATTATGACAAAAACAGTGCAATATGAAACAAAAAATGGTTTTTCTCACATAAGTGTTTCTGTATCTTTACTTTGCGAGAACTATCTGTCATTTAAATAATTTTCCAGCAATTATTGGAAGGATGTGAGAAAAAGTGTTTCTGTATCAATATTTTGCCAAAAGTTTATCACAAGAACTGTCAAAATAAGTCATATTTAAAATTGATGCGAGAAAAATAAAATTTCAAAAAATGGAGAACAAATTATGTATGTATGTACACAAGAATGTGTATTATTTTTTTTTTTATTTGAAGAGAAAGAATTTAAATGATGAAAATAAATAAAACACAATTGTTATACTTTTTTATTTTAATTTTTTTAAGCCCTTCTTTGTTTTCGTTTTATGCAGGGCTGCCAGATAAATTTGTGAAAAAATCGTTAATTTCCTAAGAAAAATTAAAAAAATAGCCTATTTTGTTTTAAAAAATCGGACAATTCAAAATTAATTTTGACAAATTTTGTTCGAATTTTATTAAAACAATCAAAAAAAAAAAAAAAATTCAAGACTTAAAGTTCATGGGTAAAATACATATTTTATACATACATACTTAAGCTTTAATTTAATCCAATAACAATTTAAAATTTGAGATTGTTTTTTTCCTAAAAAAATCATTTTAAAGCGTGACAAAATGTCATATTGAACTAAAACTAACACTTTTGGCAAAAAAAGGCAATAATTTTTATATGAAAAATGTTTTGTTTTGATCACATAAACAAATGTATTAAGCAATCTAAGGAAATACAAATTAAACAGTTTTCCTTCGAAATTTTGATTTTGCCGCTAAATTTTTTAAGCTGCCTTGTTTTTAAAGATATCGTTTTTCTTTGGTGCCGAATATACAAACATATTAAACTATTTAAAATTATTTTATTTCGAAGACTGAATAATATCGTCACTAAAAAAATCAGCCAGTCGGCACTTTGCCAATTTCGGAACAAAAAATCGTCAAAATGACGATATATCATAAAATCTGGCAGCCCTATTTTTATTATATCTATTTCTTTCTTTGACGTTTCGCTAGCATTTGACACTTAATTACTGGAAGTATTCCAGTTAAAACAGAATCTGTGTTGTCTGTTCTCGCATTCAAATACAGAAACACTTTTTTCTCACAAATCGAGAAACGATGGAATTTTTTGTTTTACCCTTAATGTGAGAAATTTTGCAATGCGAGAAATACAGAAACGAGCTAATGGTTGAGGAAAAAACCAAATAAACATCTGGCTCCTTAAGCAGACCTAATGGATAGACCTTGGATGTTTCAAAAACACAAGCAACTTTTGACATTTCTCTCTCTAAGTAAGAACAAAAAGTAGCACAGCTGTGCTTTAAACGCCACCTGAAAAATGATTGCGCCTTGTACCCATAGCTGCCAGATAAAATTGGTCCAAAATCGTCAAATTTTGAGGAAAAAATCGTCAAATTGACTAAGCTAAATCGTCATTGTATAAAACCACAAATTAATTGTTACTTTTAGTTTCCGTTGCTAATAAAATTTTAATATATTCTGCTTATGCTTGAAATTAAATAAAAATTTTCGTTAAGAAACTTATTATTGAAGTAACACAACCAAACATTTTTTAAAATTATTGGCATTCATAAGAAAAGTAAGAAAATAAACTAAAACCAAGAAATATCAAACATTTATTTTACACATCGAAAATCCTGCTAAAGAACTTAAGTCTGGTAAACACCAATAAAATCAGGCTTTCTGAAAGAAAAGTTTTATAGCGTAAACCCAGACTTAAGAGAGTGGTTGTAAAATGCCTGTAATAAAGAAGTACTTACTGATTAAATATAACTCTTAAAAATATGCACCGTGCTAAAAAGCAATCGTCTTTTATATGATGAACAGCTGATACATGAAAATTAGTGCCAATCAAATAATTCAAATAAAATTATAATAGAAGATTAAACAAAATGTGAAATTATATTAAATACATTTTTAAATTTAAACATTTAAAAAATCGTCAAATTTGGGGTATAAAGCGTCCTATCGTCAATAGACTATTTGTGTACCTAAAAATCGGCAAAACGACGAATAATCGTCAAATCTGGCAGCTATGCTTGTACCCAGTCAAGTAATGTCACGTTAATCTCTCAATTTGCGTTCTCATTTACTGTATTTTGTGCAAGCGAACGCAGTTTGGTAAAATGCAATAAAGTTCAGTAAAAAAGTAGTAAGAAGTTTTGAGTTCTCGAACGCACCTAATATCACAGTTGGCAAAAATTTCACAACCATAGAGTAATTTAAAAACATATGTTTTTGCAATTAACATACAAATTTGGATAGGTAAGAAGTGTAGCGTGAACCATAAATCTCGCAGTATTCCATATACTTTTTCTGCGTTGTTGTTAATTTGATCATTCCAGTTAAGATTATTGTAAAACATTACTCCAAGGTTTTTTTAACCTCCACCACCACTAGTAGTGAATGAGGGTATACTAAGTTAGTCATTCCGTGTGAAACTTTTTTATTATACGTCTAAGACCCCATAAAGTATATATATTCTGGCTCCTTGAGTAATTCTAAGTCGATTTAGCCGTGTATGTCTGTCTGTCCGTCTGTTGAAAACACGTTCACTTTCGAAAAACACAAAAGAAAAGAACAAGCTTGGTCTCAAATTGCTTGTAGTTATCCTAAGCATTTTGGGATTGGAATCCAACAACATCGGTTCAGTAGGATCAAAACTATGAATCACAATGTGGAACCACCACCCTAAAAAATTGATCATTTTGATACAAAATCCAACATAAATGGTGGAACAATGCACGGAATTTGCTACGTCACAGTTTTATAGAACCAGAAATCACACTGTAAAATTTTGTTAAGATCGGTCCATAATTTACACTAGGCTCCATATAAACCCTACTCCCGGACAACAGTTTAGTACGCCTAAAACCATAATGCTATCATAACTTAATTCAGCACATCACAGTCAATAATTTACACGAGACCCCATATAAGCCCTACTCCCGGACAACAGTTTAGTACGCATAAATCCGTAAAAAATAATGCTATCATAATACAATTTGGTACGTCACAGTTTTATAGGACCAGAAATGACGCTGCAAAATTTTTGTTCAGTAAGTTTTTCCTCCATAATTCACAAATTTGTTAAATTATCCTTTTTTATTCTCAGTAGCGCCTTAAGTTTTAAAAATCAGAAGTGAAAGCAATAGTTTGTTTTTGTAAAATGATAAAAAGTAAGAGCAATATTTTTATTAACCCTTATTCTTCGTTTCGATTCGGATCGTAAATTTCTCAGCTTGGCAACTTTGGTATTCTGCGTTCCGTTCCCCGTATCAATTCGATTTGTTTTTCGATTGTATGTATTCTGCGTTACGATCGTAGCTACGTTTTTTCAAGTTGTTTATTTACTAACTGAAAGTTTTTCGATTTTTGTTTCTGTAGTTAAAAAAGTGTATAATTAAATAAAATGTGAGTATAAAATGCTATAAATGTATTTTGTAATAATTTTTTTTTTTTTGTAACTTTAAAGCTTTATTTAATTTATTGCAGGTCAAAAAACACAACACCTGAGCAGTATGAAAAACGGGCGAGTTTATTGGCAACGAAATCTATAAAAATTAATTAAATTAATTGTTTCACACATTTAAAACAAATATCTTACAGTTTATCTTTTATTTCGAATGTATTGCGACTGTCTCTCAATTTCCGCTTTTCTAGTCTTGATTCTGAATTCTGGACCACGTTGTTCTCCTCTTCCAACAACAACGCCGCTGCTATCGATTCCATTTCTTCTCTAAACTAAATTTTTCTTTTGCAATGATGTGTAGAAAATTAAAATTTCGCTCCGGCGCTTCAGGATTCCTCACACTGGAATAGCTTGGCCACAAATACCGTTTGCTTAAATTCTGGCTATTTTCTTCCTTTCCGCACTAATGAGTTTATTTAATTATAGTTACCACAATAGCTTTGTTCCAGATGCATAACGAAACAGTCCGAACTTGCACAAAGTTACCCAAAAGCGTTCCACATAACAATTTTTGTGCAAGTAAGAGAGTAATTGAGAGAGTATTTTTTTTAATTTCCAGTACAAATTTGTACGAACTTTTTATTTAGGTAAGTTCGGACAAGAATAAACAATCAGCTGTTTTTTTAATTTGAAACTGAAAAATTAATCAGAAAATTTACAAGCAAAAGAAAAAGTTTAGTTTTTATTAAAAAAATATATAAGAAAGCAATATGTAAAATTTTAATGAAAAAATGAAAGTGTTAAATACATTATTGCATACATATCCCTTAATCTTTAACATAAAAGAAATCAAAATATAAAAAATTACAATGATGCAAATGTTTTGGTTTTATAATGCTATGACTTTTAAGCGTCTTAAATTATTAAAATAGATCTTAATTTGAAAAATAAGCATCATTAGTATTTGAAGAAGTGCAAAAATGGTTTTTTTGGGTTCCAGCAATTTTAGGTAGTTTTGGCAAATTCAGAGAGTAATTTTCATTTTACTCTCATTAGTCCGAACTTGCCCGAGATCTTGTGGAACACACCTTATATTTAGTTTTTATATACATACATATGTATATATTTATCACTATTTATTCATAAAATTTTACATTTTATAGTTAAAAAATTACAATGTTTACAAATTTTTTTTATTTATTTTTGTTTCTATTTCATACGTTTCATAACAAAGCAGCTGGCTTAAACATACTCTTCTCTTCTTCTTCTTTTTCTTTCGATTAGGTTTTTTTTAGAATACCTATTTTCGATTCGAGCGTAACTGAATGCGGGAACGTAATCGAAACGTAGAATAAGGGTGATTATGACTGCAGATTTTTAAACACTGGTATGTTCTAATGGTTTCAAGTTTGCTTAGATTTTTTGAAAAAAGTGTTAACAAACAGTACCGAAACTACCTACTTTAACCCTGTTTTATTAATATATGTATGTATTTCGTGCTCATTTCGCAAATATTTTTTTAAATTATGTAATATTTTGCAGAATACGAAATCCCGTGATTTTCAATCTAGTAATGGGAACATAAAAAGGTGAACAAGTAGTTCGATTTAAATCAAAAGTAAATAAAGTTAGTATTTTCCTCGAGCCAAAAAAGAACAATTCAATATGTAGTAGATCGATGTAACGTCATACAGTTTAGTATTTTTTTTTTATATTTATCTCTTCTAAAACGTTTTCATGCTCGAAGCAAAATGTATGGCTAAAACAAAACTAAATGATAAACTGTGTAAACTAGGTCAGAAACCTGACTATACTATATATTCGGCCTTATATTAACCAGTCGCTTAAAAAATTATTATGATCGTCGTAAACGACATAAAAACGACAGACTTCCCGTGTGTTTTACAATGGCTTTGTCGTCAGAAATTTTAAACTTCTACGACCTTTTATAATAAGTTTAAAAAAAGATAATATTTTGCAGCGTCAGATAAGAAATTTTCTTTTTTTTTTATCAGTATCTACCTAAAATTGTACAGAAATACACATACATATCTCTAACATTATTTATCTTAATCAAACTTAACACGATTTACAGAAGAGTAAATATCGAAAGAAATTTTATTTTTAAATAAGAAACTAAAAAAATGCCATTACTACTAGGCAATAAAGGCATTGAACTGTTCGTCTGGAATCTTAGAACTCAAACCAATAATTATCAACCTTTTGCTTTTTATTGTAAATTTATTAAAGAATTTGTGGGAACATTGTTTCAATTAATTTTCGCATTAAATTTTTTTAAATATTTTTGTTTAACATCTTTTGAAGCCAAACAACAACGTAGCACATATTATGAATCATTAGATGATACGATTATTACGATCGAAGCTAATGAGAGTACTCCTCTGTTGGTGGACAGTGTAATATGGCCTGGCAAAATCAACAATCAAACAATAAAAAATACGAATATGGACAAAGACTCGTTTATCACTGAATATGAGGCATTTAAATCGGGCTTATCATCTTGGTCATTTGGCAGTTGTAACCAAAGTAATGGCAATGCTTTGAGTACAAAATCGTTTAAAAGCCATTTCACGGAATTAAGAGTTCTGGCATTTGCATTGATATTAGTAGCTGCTTTCAGTATTGCCATTTATTTGCTTGTAATCGAATGTAAGTTGTGTGAAAAACGAATAAAAACTTTAAACGATTTAAAATTTTAAGAAATATGTAAATATAAGAAAATGAATAATAAATTATATAAAATATTTTTGTTTATGAAATTGTATGCGTTTGTAGGAATGATTCCCCAGCTAGCATTTTCAATCGTCTAGGAGTCTACTGGGAATCTCATGAAGAGTGTTTTTGATCGTCGACGAGCTCATTTTTTAGTTGTAGACGATTCCTCGCACGGAAGAAAATGTTACACGTGCTGATTCGTATGATAGATTCTTCCATAACACAGCAAAATACTTTTATATTAAGGGAATCGTTTATGATGTATGTAGAGATTATCTAACGAATTTTTAAAAAAGCATGCCAAGAGTCGTATGAGACTCACGTAGGGATTATTTTACAACTCGTGAAATGCTCAGCCGTATAACTGATCTACCAAAATAAGGGCATTAATTTATATGAAACAAACCTTAAGGTCGCGAAATCAACACCATCCTGTCGGAAAATCTTATTTTACAGATCCTTAGGTCGGTTTGTTTTATTGAAATTGTGTTGGCAATAGAATTTTCATATTTCAAAAACGCTCTTTTTGTCAAAAATTTATAAAAAAAAAATTTATAAATAAAAAAAATTATATGTTTTTTTTTCTGTTACTCGTCAGATAATCATCAGAAGATTCTTTTGGAATTGTATATTGAACATAATCGTCTAACAAACAGCCTATGGTACCAGAATATCTTGTAAAGTCATGTTATGTTCTATGTTTCACTTTTTCTGTCCTTTGGTTAGCAATGAATTATTTGTGTTGAGTTAAATACATAAAAAATTTATAAAGTATCCCTATCTCGTCTGTCACAATGAATGCTGACGAAGGCCGCAGCTGGCTAACAGCCATACCTAAACAAGAGCGAAACGCGTTTTCTAGCTGTCAAAAATCCTCATGCCCATACAGTTTGTATGAAGCATCCCTAATTAGCGCGGCGTCAACGCTTTGCAATTGGAAAATCCGATTTTGACAGCGCGTTAAATTAAGCAGGGCTGTTATAATTGTGGGTTTTACAGCCCTGTTTTAATCTTTTGATAATAAATAATGGCAAATTAGCTATTTTTTGGTCAAACTAGCGGTTTTAATTCCATTTATTATTTCTTTTATGAGGGTTTTAGTAAGCACGAACGTTAACACTACTGTTTGTGACACAACGCCGACGCTCTTGTTTAGGTATGGCATATCAGCGTAAAGGCCATGTCAGATAAAACTTTTGCTTCGCGTTGCGTTACCGATTCGCTTTGACATCTAAGATAAAATATACGTACTTATACGAAACATGTCACATAAAGTACTTTCAAAGCGGAGCGAAGCAAAAAGTTAGCCAACTCTCATCTGTTTGCGCGCTTTGACAATTGGCTAGTATAATTTTCTTTTTTTTTTAATTTTTTTTGCCAAATTCAATTCCAAAAAACCGTCCAATTAAATTTTTAACTTTTATTTTTGTAACAAATAATTAAATGTACAAATTACCAACCGCTTTTATACGTAAACAAACAATGCGTGAGTGTTGTCAAAGTTTTCATTGTGGCATACACCTTTTGCTTTGCGATTTTCTGCCGAAGGTAGAAACGTCACGCAAAGCGACAAAGTTGTATCTGACACGGCCTTAAAGACTACGCGGAAGAAAACGTTCCGCCTTCCGCTCTTATTTAGGTACGGCTGTAATAATTGTAAAATTTTCTGTACATACAATTTACTTCATTGCTAACCGAAGTTAAGCTCCACCAACACTATAGTGGCTAATGAGGGTATATTAAGTTTGTCATTCCGTGGGAAACTGTTTTATTATACATCTAAGATGTCATAAAGTATATTTTCTTGCACCTTGTGTAATTCTAACAGCCATACCTAAACAAGAGCGGAACGTGTTTTCTAGTTGTCAAAATTCCTCTTAAAATCCGATTTTGACAGCGCGTTAAAATAAGCAGAGTTGCTATAATTATTGTTTTGACAGCCCTGTTTTTATCTTTTGATAATAAATAATGGCAAATTAGCTATTTTTAGGTCAAACTAGCGGTCTTAATTCCATTTCTTATTTCTTTTATGATGGTTTTAGTCAAGGTCTATCCATTAGGTCTGCTTAAGGAGCCAGATGTTTATTTGGTTTTTTCCTCAACCATGTCAAAAGTTGTTTACATTTTGCTTATACATGTATATTTTTGTTTACGTTTTTTGTTTTTTTCCACACATACATGCATACAAAACACGTTTTTCCTTTTGTTTTCCCTATGTAGTAGTAAGATTTTGACAACCGTGAGGAAAATTACACAAACAAAATGCCTGTTGTTTTTTGTACTGTTGTATTGTTGTAGCGGTAAGCAGACCTATTGGATAGGCCTTGGTTTTAGTAAGCTCGAAAGTTAACACTACTGTTTGTGACACAGTATGTTTGTACATATTTACATATGTACAAACATATTACATATAATTCCATTCTGACTTTTTATCATTTCTTTTAATTTTAAATTTACTGCCTGTCCTTCGATTTCGATCGAAACTTTCATTCGCTTAACTTTTATTTAAAACAAAACCAATTTTTAAATTTAGTTTTTAAGGTAAGTTATGCGAGTGAGGTTTTCGTTTGAAATCGAGAGACTGGCAGGCTATTCTACAATAAAAAAAGTCAAAAAACAAAGTAAAGAGTACAAAAAAACTTTTTTTATTATTATGAAATCTAAAAAAAAAAAAAAAAAATTTATTGTGATTATATAATAGGTGCGTTTGAGTACTTTTACAGTAAAATGCAGTAAATGAGTAAACTTAAAAATTTGCTCTCACAAAAAGCTGTTGTCCAAAAAAGTACGCGAACGCAAAATTTGTAAAAATTCGTAAAATAAAGGCAACAGCTGATGGCAAATAATTGAAATTTATTTAAATACATTTTATAACACCAACATTTTTGGAAAATACAAACAAACTATTTTCTGTAATCTTTCATATTTGCTTGTTTTTTATTTTATTTGACTTTGCTAATTTGTGTCCGGCTACATTTGATCAATAGTACACGAATACTTTTTTTTACTATTGATAACTTTAAAAACAAGGGCTGTTCTAAGTATCCGAGTACTTGAGACTTTTACAACTCCAAAAAATTAACATAACAAAACAAAGTTTTAAAAGTTGGTAGGTATTTAGCAATATAAATTCTTCACAAACAAGTTTAATTAATTAATATTTATTAATTTTTGGTTTTTATTTAAGTTTTATTTCAACTTTTCTTTTAAAAACAATTTTTTCACAATTTGTATGCCTTTTGTTTGCTACTTTTGTTTGTTTACCTTTTGAAACATGTTTTTTTGTTTTACTGAATTTTACTGCAAAAATTTCTGCAGTAAAAATTTGTAAGTATGTACTCAGTCAAGAACTGTCACTTTACGCTCTCAATTTGTGTTCTCATTTACTGTATTTTGTGTACGCGAACGCAATTTAGTAAAATGCAGTAAAGTAATAGTAAAAACTTTTGTGTTCTCGAACGCAGCTAATGCAGGGTTATATACTGCCGGTAAACGAAACTTGTGACACATACAATATACAAGTAAACTGTGCAATATTTTATATATAATATATAAGAACATGCTCAAATTAAAAAAAAAAAAAAAAAATATTTTTTTTATTACATAGGTTCTAATATTCAAACTTTCATGAGTCTATTGCTGCTAATACGCCATAATTAAGGCGATTCTTTGCATAATTCTAGGAACCCTTTCCAGAATATTTTTTCCGAACTTTTTTTTGTTGTCATCTCTTAAAAAACCGAGACAAAACTGATTTGTGTAATCTATGAAAATGTACAATGGAAAAGCGCCGTTATTTTCTTAATATTAGTTAAAAAACATATGATGCAATTCTTAAAAAACCACAATATTGTATGCAGTTGAGCAACGGTTAAAATGTTGAATTTTATTATAAAGAGATCTTAAAAACACCGAATTTGATAGTCGTAGATAAATATCGATGTATCGATTTATGCGTATTTTTAATATCGGCGATATATATCGATTATAATTTTTTTATATATTGATATTTTGATATATCGATATCTATTGCCCAGCCCTAGCTCCCGGAAAAGAGCTTATTACGCCTTAAGCCGTAATACATAATGCCATCATAATAAATTTTGATATGTAACAGTTTTATAAGACCATAAATCACACTGGTAAATTTCGCGCACATCGGTCTATAAATTACCATAGCCCCCATATAAAGAATACTCTTGGAAAACGGTTTATTACGAGTACGTTTAAAAGCGTAATAAATATTGATATGATAATAAAATTTGGTACGTCTCAGTTTTATAGGACTAGAAATCACACTGTCGAATTTCATGAAGATCGATTAATAATTTACCATACATTACATTTACCTTACATCACTGCTGCCTATTTAGCATTGTTAATGCTAGATCTAGCATTTTTAAACTCATTTATCATGAAAAAACGCTTCTAGCATATAGCACATTTCCCAGCATTGTAGCACTTTTTTTAGCATTTTTTAGTTTAAGTGATACTTTTTTATTTTTTCCATTAAATTAAAACTTTTTACTAAATGTGCAAATATATACATATGTACAAAAATTTTAATACTGGTTTTTTTAAGATATAAACTTATATTGTTATCTCTAATATTTTGACATACATAGTCCGCAAATGTTTGCTGTTGAAATTCATTCTGATCGGCACACAAATGGCTGAGGTATGAGCAAAAAACAACGAGTGCCTCTAATTTTACCAACAAATCCCTTATTGATTTTTATTTTATTTTGTATGTATATCTGGAGATCGGCAGGAGCCAAAGTTTCCATATTAGGTACAAGCATCTGTGCTATCAATACATAACATTCGACAAAATTTGGGCGAGATGCGACAAGTGGGCGTGGCACTCCCCATAGAATGGCATAAAAGATTTCTGCATATCTGGAGAACAGCAAGAGCTAAAATTTCCAAATTAGGTACAATCATCTTGGTTATCAATACACAACATCCGACAAAATGTGGGCGGGATTGGAAAAGTGGTCGTGCCACAAAGTAAATTCCTTTATAACTAATGATAGGTATTCATAAAACTTTCTGTTATAATCGCACCATGGGGAAGGGTATATAAGATCCGGCTCAGCCGAATATAGCTTTCTTAAATGTATAGTTTAAATTTGAAAAATAATCGTTATTTGCAAACACTAATTTACATTTGGGGTATTCACAAGGTGTGCTATCATGGGTTATTGTCATAATGTTCTAACATTTTACAATGGTTTAAAAATATTGTTGTTGGTTTGTAAACAAAAAGTGTCTTAAATAAATAGAACGTTGCTTGCTATGTTTATTGTGCTGTCGTAATTAATAGCACATTAAATTATGAGGGGTTGCTCACAACAGTCGTATTTTTTCATGTTATTATTTTAAGACATATGACTTTATGACACCTTGTGAATCCCCCAATTCTGTTTACATAGTTAGTCAATTCACAAGGTATCCTAACATGTCATATTGTCAAAATGTCCTAATATTTCACAATGGTTTAAAAATATTGTTGTTGGTTTGTTAACAAAAAGTGTCTTAAATAAATAGAACGTTGCTTGCTGTGTTTATTGTGCTGTCGTAATTAATCAGAAAAGTCCAGCGCTGAGCGGCTGAGCCGTACAACAATATTTTTAAACCATTGTGAAATATTAGGACATTTTGACAATATGACATGTTAGGATGGATACCTTGTGAATTGACTAAGTATGTAATTACACTGTGATAGAATTTGACACTTTTTTAGACAAGCGAGGCACCTACCGTTTTAACTTAATTCGGGTACGGTGAATCCAGTGGTGCTAACCGTTTTTAAGGTAAGCTCTTATTTTCAAGATATAATGTAATTTTGAAAAAGAAAAAGATAAAAGATACAAATTTCGAAATTTTTGTTTATTAAAAAAAATTAATAAAAAAAAATGCGAAATGCAAAACGAAGTTGCAAACAAAACAAACTATAAATGATTAAAATTAGTTTACAACTTTTGATTTTGTTCACAGAAGACGAACAATTTTAATTAAATTTAAGAATTTCATTAAGCGCAATATGTGTATGGGAGCCCCCTACGAAGTGGAGATAAATTGCAAGTATGTTTTGGGAAAATGTTAAGAACAAAACATTATTGCAGGTCGGTCAGACATTTTATCCCCCTAAGGGAGACTCCTTGGCAGTTATGGAGCTTTATATTTAATATACCCCCAAAACAAAACAAAAATATTGTCTTCTTATTATTATGCTGAAGTACTCGTATATACATACATATCGAGCCTTTGCTGCAATAGAGTCATATCTCAAAAAACCAAATTTTTGAGCTAATGTATTTAATTCGTTAATTCCCAGTGGAACATATGTCCGTTTACTAGCTCATAATGTGGAGTAAATCGCCATATAGTTTTTTCATATTGTGTTAAAATTCCATACAAATATTTTATATACTCAACTCTAAACAGAAGAATTAAATTTTAAGATGCTAGAAAATTCAAAGTTTAGATATGACTCTATTGCAGCAAAGGCTCGATATGTAGAGCACTGCTGTTTATTTCAATTTTATAATAGTGCCGCTCTTTATTCTAATCAATAACACAATGTCTTTTTTCAATTGATTTGCTTTATTTCTAAAAATAACTGGCGTTTAACAACATTTTTAAAATGGCTTGTGCATTTTTTGTTGACTAACATTAAAAATTCCTTTAAATCTAAATAAAATACATCAATCATAAACTTAACATAAAACTTATATTATTTTCTATTTGTTTAAAAACTTTATATGTATACATACATATATTTTTTATATAATAAATTCAATCAAATTCCAATTTTCGAAAACTTCCTTGTAGTGATTCGATTTGTGAAACAAATGTAGATTGTCCACTGGACTTCTCGGCATTATAAGTACTCTTTCGTAGTATGCCGCGATCGCTAAGCAGGGTGATTTCATCCAATTTAACAATAATATCACGTTTTTCTTTCAGTTCTTGTTTCCATAATTCTACCATTTCATTTAGGGGCATTTTCCCACCCAATTCCAAAGGCAAACATTCGGGATCAACAGCTTTGGCCAAATTTTTATCGTTGGTGTAGACTGTTAGACGATTGCGTATTTTTGAACTGACACAATTTTTGATAAAATCGATCAACCATTTAAGGGTTGAGGGCACATTGACCAAATGAATTTCTTTGTGTCTCAAGGGCAACGACTGTTCGCCCCACTTGAAGAGACGAACAAATTCTGTGGGATTCCAAATTGTAATGTGAGCTGTGGTAATACCTGAAAAATCGCCGACATGTGTTAAACCCAATACTTGAGTCTGTGGATCTTCCATTAGATATTCATAGGTTAAAAAGTGAGCTTTGGCCTGATCCATGCTGCTATATTTTTTGGCATTAAAACCTTTGGCATTGATGATCACCACACGACGTCCATTTTTATCACGTTTTGGTGTAGCGAATATATAACCACTTGCTAGAACGTCTTTTATTTTTTCATCTAATAAATCTAATTGTGTGGTGTATTCTGGAAAAGTGCGTTTAATGTTTAAGTACTTAAGTAAAGTTTGTTCAGCCATCGGTACACTAAATTTTTTCGCTCTCAAAAAACGCATTAGGAAATGATCGTCCATACGCATGTTGCGTATGTCTTCGTTTTTCGTTAACCAATTGCGAAATTGTTCTAAACTCTGTTCGCGCGTGGACTTATCTTCGCGTAGTTCACGTTTTGCTATCTTCAATAAAGCCTCCGGGAGCACGGCTTTAATTTGGTCGACTGTTTCTTTCATATTGAGTATTTGTTGTGGGGAGTAGGAAGAAGTTTAGAAAATCGGTTAATGTAAAATGTGAATCTATAATAAAAAAAAAAAAAAAAAAAAAGAAGTTATTTTAAAAAAGTTTTACTTAAGAAAAAAAAAATTAGTTTTTAAAAAGTTTTACTTAAGAACTTTTAGCAGTATAAAACTATTTTATATTTTATCTCGAAATATACGAAATTAAAACTAATTATTTTTAATCCTATTCTTTACGGACTAACAGACAAGCCAAAAGCGTGTGACCAAATTACTCTAGATCGTCGTAAAACTTGGGAAAAAAAATTTCGGAAATTTGCACATACCTATTAGCACAAATTAATAATACCCTCTCCACTATTGTGGTGTGGGTATAAAAAGTCAACTGCTAACATTAGTCGAATACATGAACGAAAATCTTAAGTTGGCGAGAGGTGTACCAGTTCTTGGAGCAAATAAATTTTCGATGTACGAGCAATGGAAAAGTAGAAGCCAAAAACTAATCGCCATTGGGCCACCTACGAGTTCTATTGCAGAGTAGAAGATGTTAAACCACATTATATTTGAAGGCAGAAAAAACCATAGGCTTGAATTGATTTTGAAATAATATTTATATTTGCAGACATGGGCAGATTTGAAATGTAGGACAAAAACAAAAATTGCGGAAAACAATAAAAGCCTCCAAAAAACTGGTCGCGGTATTTACAAACGAAACTATTTAACTATCCTAGCACATAAAATTAAATTTAACCTTTGTTTACACTTTTTTACAGTTTTGGTATCAATAGGTGCGTTTGAGTACTTAAAAATTTGCTCTCACAAAAAGCTGATGTCCAAAAAAGTACGCGAACGCAAAATTTGTAAAAATTCGTAAAATAAAGGCAACAGCTGATGGCAAATAATGGAAGTGTTAAAAAATATTTACACTTTTGATACAATACAATTTATAACACCAACATTTTTGGAAAATACAAACAAATTATTTTCTGTAATCTTTCATATTTGCTTGTTTTTTATTTTATTTGACTTTGCTAATTTGTGTCCTGCAAAATTTTATCAATAGTACATGAATACTTTTTTTTACTTATGATTACCTTAAAAATAAGTGCTGTTCTAAGTACCCGAATACTTGACACTTTTACAACTCCAAAAAATTACCATAACAGAAAAAAGTTCAAAAGTTTTTAGCTCTGTTCCAGATGCATAACGAAACAGTCCGAACTTGCACAAAGTTACCCAAAAGCGTTCCACATAACAATTTTTGTGCATTTAAGAGAGTAATTGAGAGAGTATTTTTTTAATTTCCTGTACAAATTAGCACGAACTTTTTATTTGGGTAAGTTCGGACAGGAATAAACAATCAGCTGGTTTTTTTAATTTGAAACTGAAAAATTAATCAGGAAATTTACAAGCAAAAGAAAAAGTTTAATTCTTATTAAAAAATATATTAGAAAGCAAAATGTAAAATTTTAATGAAAAAATTAAAGTGGTAAATGCATTATTGCATACATATTTCCCTTAATCTTTAACATAAAAGAAAACAAAATATAAAAAATGACAATGATGTAAATGTTTTTGTTTTATAATGTTATGACTTTTAAGCGTCTTAAGTCATTAAAATAGATCTTAATTTGAAAAGTAAGCATCATTAGTATTTGAAGAAGTGCAAAAATGGTTTTTTGCGTTCCAGCAATTTTGGGTAGTTTTGGCAAATTCAGAGAGTAATTTTCATTTTACTCTCATTAGTCCGAACTTGCCCGAGGTCTTGTGGAACACACCTGGTATTTAGCCATATAAATGCTTCACAAACAAGTTTAATTAATTAATATTGATTCACTTTTTGTTTTTATTTTAGTTTTATTTCAACTTTTCTTTTATTAAACATTCTTTTCACAATTTGTTTGCTTTTTGTTTGTTTACCTTTCAAACATATGTTTTTTTGTTTTACTAAATTTTACTGCAAAAATTTCTGCAGTAAAAATTTGTAAGTACTCAGTCAAGGCGAGTTCATGTATACGGTGGTGTCGATACTACAACAAGTAACAACACCAAAAACACAACAATGTATTTTCTTGTTGCTTTCGTTGATCGATATGTCAAAAACACAAGCAGGTTTTGACATTTCTCTCTCTAAGTAAGAAAAAAAAGGAGCACAGCTGTGCTTTCAACGCCACCTGGTAAATGAATTCGCCTTGTACTCAGTCAAGAACTGTCACTTTACGCTCTCAATTTGTGTTCTCATTTACTGTATTTTGTGTAAGCGAACGCAATTTAGTAAGTCCCAATTTACATTATACGATTTTTGTCGTTGCGATTCTTACCTTATGGGCGAGAGGGGAGAGAGGAATTAAAAGGGGTACACAAGCGAGTGTACTCTACGATTCGTTTTGTTCTTTCATTCGTAGTGTCAAATTATATGTATACACAAGAAGTTGTAACGACAAAAATCGTACAATGTAAATTGGGACTAAAATGCAGTAAAGTTCAGTAAAAAATAGTAAAAACTTTTGTGTTCTCGAACGCAGCTAAAGGCTAGTTTACACGGTAATACAATGTGTTACGACATGTCAAAAAATGATGTAGAATAAGATAAATATTATCATGTAAATCAAAATGCATTGAGTAAGAGAGAATACGGATAAAAATATGACAATCAGTCGGTAAATGTTCATTTTCTAAACCATTTTAGAAACTTATGTATTCTCATCACACCAGAGTCGCATTTTAACAGAGTATATTGAAGGTGGTAACATTTTTATAAAATTACAAAAACAAGCAGAATTAACTCAGGATGTGTTCATGTTGTTTTTGTAAATATTGTAAAACTGCAACCATCTGCTTTTTTGTTATTAACTCACTTTGCTTTTATTTTACTTAAACCATCCGTGTAAACATAAAAAATACTTACCAACAGATTTTTATTTTTTTTTGTTTTAAACACGGAGAGAATTTCATAATATTTTGATTCCACAAAGTCGTAATACATTAGGTCTGTCTGCGTACTTTTCCAGTAGCAAATACTCAGTAAATTTTTTTGGGAGAGTAAGACAAATTTTACTCTTTCGGCTGAGAATATCTCAAAAAGTACGCAGACAGTATCCAGTGAAATCTTGCAAGAAAACAGCTGATCGGTGTGTAAACAATTGAAATAACAAACGTGAGCCAAGATAGCGTTGAAGAAATAGCGTCTAATTTGGGAATTTAAAAACCGGGAAACTAAAATACCCAAATAATGGGTATTTACAGTATAAACAAAAAGTTAGCGTCGAATTTAAGAATTTAAAATTGGGAAGTACAAATATAGGAACAAATCTAGTTTACGGACGCAGCTCCAAATAAAAAAAAGTACCCAGGGTGATGGAAAATGGAAAAATAAGAAGAAAAAATAAAATAAAAAAGTTGGCGCAAACGCTTAGTTTTCGAGTTATGGACGTTTAAAGTTTTCATATAAATATGTGATTTTCCACTACAATTCTAAACGTATATGGCCAATATTGGTATCATTTTAAAGCTCTTGAATAGATTTTTCTGGATATATATAATTTATTTCAAAATATTAAACTCTTTAGATCACATTACAGTTTTTCTCATTTTACGTCGAAATGTTACGGAAGTGCACTAGGAAAGAATGTAGTTTATTTCAAAAATGTGTAATACAAATTTTATAAAATAACAAACACTAGCATCGCAAAAAAAAAAATACTTTGCATAGCCAGCCTTTGGCCGGACGCAAGGATGTTCTTCTATATGGTATAATAAACACCGGTTTCGCTTACTAAAGCTTTCTTGCATAGCTGGCCTTCGGCCGGGCGCTAATATTTTCTCCCCTATGGTATGGCATAGACGGCCTTTGCCCATGGGCAAGGATTATCCTCATTAGTATAACATAAACATAAAGAAGGTTTTACTTGTATTTTAATTAAAATTCTTAAATAAATTAGTATGTAGTATATACATACATTAGAGAATTAGAAAAAATTAATAAATTTCTTTTTATGCTTACTAAAAAACTTTTGTATTTTGCAAACTCGTCCCACTTCTTAATAAACTAAAAATATTAAAATAAATTCTGTATGTCCAGAAAGATCTAGTGAAACGCTTTGCAATGATACCAATAGTAGCCATATACATTTGGAAATGTACTGCAAAATCACATATTTATATAAAAACTTAAAACGCACATAACTCGAAAACTAAGCGTTTGCGCCAACTTTCTTATTTAATGTTTTCTTCTTATTTTTCCATTTTCTATCACCCTAGGTACTTTTTTTTTTATTTGGTGCTGCGTCGGTAAACTAGATTTAAGCCCAAATATATTTATATTTTTTTTACCACAGGCTTTTACAGGGTATAAACTATATATTTTCGGAAAGTAAATAGTTTTCTGGACAAAATGAGCGATGCGTGCAAAAAATCGTTCGGACAGTTTCCGAGAAAACTGGGTTCATCCAAAATGGTCAGTACCAATCGTTACTGATTTATGCAATGAACCACAGGCTTTTGCACGGTATAAACTATATATTTTTTGCACGCATCGCTCATTTTGTCCAGAAAACTATTTACTTTCAGAAAATAGACAGTTTATACCGTGCTAAAGCCTGTGGTAAATATTTTTAGTATTTTTATTAAAAATATAAAAATATTTTTACTTCCCCTTTTTAAATTCCTAAATTCGACGCTAACTTTTTGTTCATATACTGTAAATCCCCAATATTTGGGTATTTTGGTTTCCCGGTTTTTAAATTCCCAAATTCGACGCTATTTCGTCGACGCTATCTTGGCACACGTAAACTCTTTCATTCAAACAGTATATAAAAACAGCTGTTCAAACTAGTTGCAAAATCTTACCAGAGGAAATTTCTCCAGTAACATTTTGCAAGTTCTCTATCTTTCAACTGTCAAAAAATTCTCTTTTTGGCTCTCTCGCTGTAAGAGATTTGGAGTACGCAGACAACATTTTGCAAGATTTGGCGACATTTTGTACAAAATTATGCAAAATATGTGTACGCAGACAGACCTATTGTATTACCATGTAAACTAGCCTTAATAAAAAATGTTTTTTATTGTTTGACATTTCTATACAGCTGATAAAATTTCAAACACAGTTGTATTTGTTATCAAGCAAATTAGTATTATTTTTGATAATTTTAAACAAAAACGCAAAAATTATAGAAATATCTTATATGGCAATACTATATTTTTTTAATACGTAACAGCCGTACCTAAACAAGAGCGGAAGGCGGAACGTTTTCTTCAGCGTAGCTTTTACGCTGATATGCCATACCTAAATAAGAGCGTCAGCGTTGTGCCATAAACAGTAGTGTTAACTTTCGTGCCGACTAAAGCCCTCATAAAAGACATAAGAAATTGAATTAAAACCGCTAGTTTGACCTAAAAATAGCTAATTTGCCTTCAAGGCCGTGTCAGATAAAACTTTGTCGCTTTGCGTGACGTTTCTACCTTTGGCAGAAAAACGCAAAGCAAAAGGTGTATAACACAATAAAAACTTTGACAACACTCATGCATTGTTTGATTACTTATAAAAAGGGTTGGTAATTTGTACATTTAATTATTTGTTACAAAAATTAAAGTTAAAAATTTAATTGGACGGTTTGTTGGAATTGAATTTGGCAAAAAAATTAAAAAACAAAAGAAAATTATACTAGCCAATTGTCAAAGTGCGCAAAAAGATGAGAGTTGGCTAACTTTTTGCTTCGCTCCGCTTTGAAAGTACTTTATGTGACATGTTTCGTATAAGTATGTATATTTTATCTTAGATGTCAAAGCGAATCGGTAACGCAACGCGAAGCAAAAGTTTTATCTGACATGGCCTTTATTTATTATCAAACAATAAAAACAGGGTTGTCAAAACAACAAATATAGCAACCCTGTTTATTTTAACGCGCTGTCAAAATCGGATTTTTCAATTGCAAAGCGCTACCGTTGCGTTACCGTCGCGTTGTTTCGGTATGCTACATACAAATTGTATGGGCATGAGGATTTTTGACAGCTAGAAAACGCGTTCCGCTCTTGTTTAGGTATGGCTGTAAGTAACAAATATTGACACTCGTAAGAGCAAGCGATCGAAAAAATGGTTGAACCCAATCTGATTCGAATCGAGCAAATGGATGGCGATCGCTTCTATTTGCTATCGAGATCGTTGAAGAGGCCATTAAGGTAACGTTTTTTATTTACGAATAAGGGTGACGGATGCAGTATTTTTTCGATTTAGTAAGTGGTGGCTGTTTTCTGTGTCGCACATACGTTCTCTTTTCAACATATTTTTCATAACTATTCGCAAAATTTCGGATCTAATGTCCATGATTTCATTCCGAATGTTGGTTTTTAGTCGGTGATGGTTTCTTGGCTTGTTAACTTACTGTCAAGAGCTGTTAAACCAGGTGACCGTTGAGGCAAGTTAAAATCGCTTGACCGTGAAACAATTCGGTTGCTTAATTTGTACCATTGATAGACTTTTTTTTTCTATAATTTCCTTTTCAAACTTCCTTTTATTGACGCGATGGTACCAGGCGACAATTTATTTCTCATGCCAGTTTTTGTGTATTTAAATTTGCTGGAAATTTTTTCCACTAAACGAAACATTTACTGTGTATGAAATAAAGTTGAGGCGAAATTACAGAAAAATTTCATGATCCAAAAATAGCCCACAGAAAATTTTTTTTCCTATTTAATTACGGTGGACCATATTTTTCAATGCAAAAAAGGAAATGTAGTAAAAATTATGAGGTTATTGCATATGTAATAAGATAATTAAAACAATATGATACTAGTAAGTATAACTACTAGTAAAAACTATATAATTATTTTATTGGCTATGAAAAAATAAACAAAATATGCCTAGAAATTCATATACATACATATAAAATTATGTAAAACTCTTTCCCAGCAAGCAAAATACCTCGACGTTGTCTGAATCAGACATTTCTTGAAAATATCTGACTTCAGACTTAGAGACTTTGTTCAGATTTTGACTATATGTACTGTCTGGACTCTTTCTGATCGATTTCGCATGGATATGTCTAATAGCTTCCTGATTGAATTCATATAGACGTGTCTAAGTTTTTATGTGTGTTTCTTTGTTTAATAATTACAATTCTCATTAAGTTGAAAATATTTATATTTAATATATTTTATTGTTCAAAAAAATTTTCAAAAATGGTACGTATGTATGTATGTATATTTAATTATAAACTTTTATTTTTCAATAAAATAAAAGTCTTCTTAGAGAAATCTGTGCGTTTATTAGACTAGAATTTTATTCCATATTCTGTCAATTATCTGTCAGAAATTCAAATGTCAAATGTCAGATTTCTATCAGAAATGCCGGCAAAAAATCAGAATTTCCCATGACATGTCTGCCAGAATTCGTGTCAACCACTTCATACGTATACGATTCCGACTTTTTTGTCGAAGTTTCTCTCAGATATCTGGAAGACGTCGGACAATTTTGCTGGCTGGGTTAAAACAAAATTTTAATAATTAAAAATAATTGATATTTTTCTGTAGAATGTATTTTTTATAATATGACTGTTTCTATATAAAAAAAATTTAATTTCTGCACAGTCCATTTTAGAATTGCACTTTTTATATCAAAGTGGTTCTTAAGTAAAAACTTTTAATTGGGACTTCTCCGATAATCAAAAAATTATTATCAATTGAAAGTAATCTTTTTGTTTACGCACTAAAGGCCTACAAGCTCATTATATTTTTAACTCCAAAATTTTTTTTTTAAATAGCCATTCAAAAAATCAAATCAAAATGTTAAATTTTTGCAAACACTGCAGCCCATTGATTTAAATCGTCAATACAATTGATATTACGTGCAATTCATTTTAATTTAAAGTCTTTAAAGTAAGATCAGCCTCAGGCATTGAAATGTGTTGTAACTCTAGACGACATATTTATTTATGGAATATAAAATTAAGAGAAAAAATATTTTTTCAATGGGACGAAGAATTCGCTCTTCCGCTGGAATTAATGGCGTGTTTTCCTGTATGGATGTTGAAATTTTGGAGTTTTGGAAAAAAACTTATAGTTTTTGAGTTTAAAGAAAAACAAGTCGTAATCTAAGAAAATTCACTCAAAAAAGGATAATCTATAGTCCTCTTTTTTGAAAAATATCTCAAAGGACATCGTATCAAAAAAAGGACTCTCCTCTTAAAAAAGGACGAAGGGTCACTGTATATTAAAAAGAAAATTGGTACTCAAAGTATGAAGAAAAAGGAGTAATTTTATTAACATTCTTTATAGGCTTGTTTCTAAAATTTATGTGATTTTAAATCCACTTCATTTCGATTTATAGATCGAGCATGTACGATTATATTTCACAGCGAAAGCGATATTCGTTACGTTCTAGGGCATACTAACGCGTAATGTTTTGTCTCAACCGACGTAATCTTTTTTAATAAACACTTTATGTGTGAAGTTAAATTTCGAAGTTTATTGCATGACAGAGTTCTGTTAAAGCGCTTCCATAACACTGTTAACCATATAAAATTGTGATATGTGTGCATATTCAAATTGGAATTAAAGCTACATTTTTGGATAAAATGGACTTAAAACAAAATCTTAGAGTTAACACATATCCTGTTATTAAAAAAAATTATTTTTGTTATGAGTGACTTAAAGCACAAGGCGTTTACGTGCCATTTTTAAAAGTTGAGATTAACTTGCTGGTCATTGATTCCGAACGTTAACATTCGCATATATTTATATTTAAAACAAAAACAAATTTTGAAATTTTCTATGCGAACGATAACGTTCGAAATCGTTGAAGAGGCAGTAAGTGCTTATATACACCCCGAGCGATCCAAGCGAAACAGGCATTTTAATGAAAACTGCTAGAACTGTTCGGCATATCTCGCTACCGGATGATAATTCCACATTCACCATTTGTGATCTGAACTTCTCTGAATTTCACCTACTATTTCCATATGGCATAGGCAAAAAAATATTTAGCAAAATTTCGAAATATTTGTTTTTTTAAAAATTTAAGAATGCAGGTATTATTCTAATTTTTCACGAAGTTCCAAACAAACTAAGCCATAAAACATTAAAATCCGTGTACAACTTTTGATGTTATCTAAAAAAGATGAAAAATGGTAATTAAATTTAAGAATTTCTTATCAAAGTTATTCTTGGGAATACATAATTTTTCATTAATACGATTTTGTTTATTGTACTTAATTCCCAATTTTTATTATTGATAAATACACTGAAATTTATTGTTAGATGAAAAGCTGGTTTCTATGTGGATTTCACTGGTCGCTTAGGCCAGATGGTCAGGAAACATTTTTCCAATAATTTTTTTTATTAATTTAAGAATTTCATAATATTTGGGGTTGACATAAAGGGGAATTATGTTTAAGAAAATGTTAACCACGAAATACTAGTGGAGGTGGCAATTATGGGAATTTTTTTTCAATATATTTTTAGCCTGTATTGACAATTTTGTATGGCCCCCTTTAAGAAATGGAGTTGGCGCGTAGGCATGTTAGAAACAAATCATGGGGGTGAAAAATAAAGTGGGGTTGGTCATACATTTGACCCGTCAAGGGGCATCCTAGTCGCTGTAGAGGCCCAATTTAGGAATTTCATTTAACCGCCTTATTTGTATGGAAGACCGACTAATGGATGGTGATAAGGGGCAATCATATTTGGGGGAAATGTTAAGGCCAAAAAACTAACATTTTATCCCACTAGAGGCGACTCCTTGGCAGTTACGGGACTATGTTTCAATACATATGAAGAATATAATTTAGTTTTTTTCCGTTTTTTAGTTTATTCAATGAAGTTTCTGAGTTACGCGAATTTATGTTATGCAATCTCCTTCATTTTCTAAATAACGGTATATCTAGAAAACAAGAGCTAACATAAAAAACTGTTAGGACCAGCGTTACCGTTATGCGACTAAGGTCGCATTTTTGCCCCTTTTTGACTGCCTTGCCACTTTCTTTGCTCCTTTAATTTCAAATCCCCTTTAGTATCATTTTGCTATTTTTTGTATCCTTTTTGCCCCTTTTTGAACTAATTTTTTTTTAGATTGGTAGTCAATAAACATGATGTTACTGCCAGCTTTGATATATATCTCTGGCACAAAAAAAGGTATTAAGTCTATTTAAGTAACGGCTATTTAAGCCGTGACTACATGGTGTAAAAATGCCTTCGTAGAATAAGCTTATTTGTGTAAGGTGTAAATTTTTTTTATTGAAAATAAGTTGGATCTATGAAAAATACAGCAATTCTAACTGCTTTTTTGTGAATATTTGTAAAATTGAAAAAATGTGTTAAACTGAAATAATAACTTTGTATATGTGAAAAATCTCGTGTCAAAGAATATTGTAAATTCATTATGGACAATTAAGTATTTCATATAAAAGTGTTCTAAAAAAAAAATATAGGTACATGAATATAATTTTATTTGGTTATGTTTAAGGTTCATCATAATATCAAAAAACCAAGTTGAATTCCCATCAACAAGTGGTTCAATTCAATTAAGTCCAGATGTGGAAATAAGTTCAACGGATGAATCAATGTCCGAAATAACACACAAGAAGAAGAAAGCCGTATCGCGAAAATATTGTTTAAATTGGGAAAGACAATATAAGTGGTTAAAAATGGACATATAAACAAAAAAAACCTTTTTGTGTTCTTTGCAAGCAATAGCTTATTTGCCAACGAAACCATTTAGAACACCATACTGGAACTGTCAAACATGTGACCAATGAAAAGCAAATAAATAATGTTAAAATTTCCAAATTTTTACCAAAAAAAAAAACAGATTTTCGAAAAAAGTGGTTATAGCTGAAATAAAGCTTGTCCTTAGAATGATCAGCTGCAACCAATCGTTCAAGTCAATGTACGAATTGGCCAAATTCAACGCAAATTTTTATAAATAAGAAGTTTATTTTTTGTTTTGTTTAGTTTTCAATTCAAATAACTTAATAAATATGTTTGTTAATTGAAAATTTTCGTATTTTTGTAGTTGGCCCTTTTTTTCTCAGAATTCCCCTTTTTGTGCCACTTTTTTTTTGGAAAATCCCCTTTTAATGCCCCTTTTTGAAAATTTTGAACGGTAACGCTGGTTAGGACCACTGGATTCAGCGTACCCGCATTAGGTTAAAAAGCAAGGTTTACGGCTTGCCACAAAACAAAGAGAAAAACTCTAAAACGGTGTAATTTATCCTTGCAATCAACAAAAACAAATTTACATTATCGTAATTTGTTAATAAACCTTAAAAGAAATAAGTGATAAATTTATAAAAATATTCCAAGTATGTACATATGTACATTACAGTGGTCCAAAAAAATTAGAGTGAATTCTAAAGTGATTGAATGGACTAATTTGGTTACTTTGTGTATTAAAATATTGAATATGAAGTTTGGTGCCGTTTGGATAAAGAAAAAAGAGCCGAACATCGATTGCGAATTTGAATAGTGACTACAATGCGAAAAAGTAACTGTTTTTATGTTTTGTCAAATTTTTTTAAAATTTTATAATAGATGGTAAATAAATCAAAATGTAGATACAATTATGTTTTTTAAAAAAGGTATAAAAAGCCAATCGGTTAAGAACTAGCCCAGTAATAAATAATGCCCCAGACTACTTATATGCACATTATGAATAAATGTAATTTTTTGTTCAAATGGGTCAAGATTGTGAGATATGGAAAAAGTTTTTTCTTGGATGGCGTAAACCTCAGGTGATGTCGATAACGGTCAACAAATGGATGTTTTTCAAATCTCTAATATTAAATTTAAAAACAAATTTATTAAACAAAATCTAAAAAATTTAGATATGCACACTTTGGAGAATGCAAATACAATATCCACCCGTATACTTGGGTAGGGCAGTTAATTGATTTTTAAGGATTTAAAAAAATTCTTTTTTTGCACACAATTTATCAATAGGGTAAAAATGATCTATTTTATTAAGTTCCAATTAATGCTATTCAGAGGTCTATGACACAGGCTACAAGGACAATATTCTGAAAATTTGGTAAAAAATCGAACCCCGCTAAAGGTCATATGACAAGATCAAAGTTATTTTTTTTTTTTTTTTTTTTGGAAATTTTGAATATTTCATGAACTTGATAAGAAATATAGGGCGGTATATTCACATTTTGATGAAAGTTAACTAATTTATTTTCTGTAATTGGTAATTAATATACATACATATAAAAGAAAACAAAAAAAAAAAAAAAACAAAAAAAAAACCAAAATTAACGCAAAAATTATTCAATACTTTTTTAACGTTAAAAATACAGGTTTATTCAAATATCTGCGTAATTAAAGTATACAATTTTAATTATAAATGGAAAAAATTACAGATATACTGCTTTTCTTTATCCATGCGGCACCAAACTTCATATTTAATATTTTTATATACAAAGAAACTAATAGGCCATTTATTCACTTTAGAATTCACTTTCAAAAATACAAACTAGGACCACTCTAATGTACATACATTTGAATATGCAGCAATAAAAATATTTCAAAAAAATTTTATTTATTCAGAAATTTAATACTTCTAAGATTTGTACGAGTAACTAGCATTTATAGTAACCTTTAATTATTAATTAAAAAATTGTCGTTTTATTCTATTTAAAACCAAAAAACAATATAGAGTTTAAATTTATGGCTATACACGCACATTTTGTTAACAACCGAGTACAACTGATGAATTCGCCAAATACTTTAATACTAAAGATACTTGCACGACTTACAAAATCTGCTTGCTGCTAGCTGAAGATCATAATAACACGGCAATTTAAAATTAGTTCAAGTTCAACATATTTTATGGCAAAGTTACATATATTTTTTTGTGCTTTTGCGTTAAATTTATGCAGACACTAAATACCCGACTGCTTATAAAAAAAAAAAAAAAAAATAGAAACAGCACAAACGGTCAAAATATTCGTCCGCCATCCCAACTGTTTGATCAGTTTGTCTTTTTCGCAGATAAAAAGCAGCTACACACATACATACAATAATATATTCTCTATTTTACAGTAGCTAAATTTGGTATAAGTTCTAATACAAATAAAGTATGTAAATGCAAACAAAAAGTAAAGTCGGTTAATGCCGACTGCATAACTGCCCTACACCACTTGTAAGTTTGTTCATATGTACTTTATTTTGGAGAGCTAACCCTATTAATATAAAATTTTGTTAAAAAGCTTAGATTCATGTGAGAGCTATTTGGTCCGAATCTTGTATACACTTCGTCATGGTGCTATAAGAACAGACAATTACTTAAACTGATCTATTTTATATTTGTATGGGAAGTACCACTTCCACTTTTCCGATCTCTCCCATTCAGAAAGATTTTGTGTTGATAACCCGCTATGTGTTCAAAATTTGGACAATATTTCTCTTAGCTTTATCTTGATATATATATTGTGCCACGCTTACTTATCCCATCCCTTCCACATTTTGTTAGATATTGTCTTTTGATAACCAAGAAACTATGGAAACTATGTTGCCGTTCTCCAGATATATTCTCCAATCCCGCCCATTTGTTTAAGAGAGTTTGTGTATTGATAGCCAATATGCTTGTTCCTTATTCAGAAACTTTGGCTCTTGCCGTTCTCCAGATATACAGAAAAAAAACAACAACAAGGGATTGATTTGTAAATTATACTTAGTCATTTATAGATCGACTTGGATGAAAAGTCAATAGAAAACTTCAACGGAAATAGGTTGAAATGGGTTTTCCGAAGACTCCAGATATGATGAGGTTATATACATATTTTTATATCACTTACAGTTCGGAATAGTTTGATATTAAAATTCAATCACATTGGTCCACAATTATTTACAAAAAATTACGACTGCCCTTAATTTTTAACCATAAACCTTTACTTTTTTTAAGTCTTCTTGTAGCCTAAGAACTTTATTTTTTAACTCTCACCTGAGATAAAACTGGTAGCGAAAATACAAATTTGGTTCATAACGATTAAGTTATAGACAAATGCATAACTTTTTCTTCCGCCATCGGATCCCGCCATTGGGCACATACATATGTATATCAGCTAGGAGAACCAAATTTGGCTCAGATATATCTAATACAAATGTATATGTATAAGGAGTATGAAATATTGAAAATGGGCAAAATTTGTCTATTATTTCACCTGGCCTCATACTCCCGAAGGCAAGGTTTTGGTACGATTTTTTATACTTTGGTGAGAGGTATCCGAAACAGCCAAATATATATAACACTTTCTCTTGTTTGTTGTATTTTGTAGTATAGGCTGCTTGCTAGACGATTGTTTTTAATATACAACTTCTAAGATAATCTTCTGATGATGATCTGACGAGTTACTATAACAAACATATGTATCAACTTTTTTTTTGATTGTTACTTTTTTAAACGTTTTCTGACACGCTCGTTTTTTATCTTGGAATGTTTAAGATCCAAATCTTTGAATAATTATTTCAAGAGTACAAAAACAATATTGTTACACTTTCGTTAAACCATCATCGAATGAACTTTTTGTGACTCTGTATGAATCATAAAACAATTATACGGCTGAACATTTCACGAGTTGTAAGGTAATCCCTTCATGAATCTCATACGATTCTTGACATTCTTAACAGACATCTCAAACGATTCCCTCTACGATTAATATAAGCGCCTTTCGTTGTGCTGTGGAAGTATCTCACAGAGGAATCAGCAAGTGCAACAGTTTCTCCCGTCCAATGAATCTTCTACGGTTAAAAAATGCGCTCGCCAACGTTCAAAAACGCGCTTAATGAATTTCCTAGCAGACTCTTACAATTTATCACAGTTTTATGGCATAAAAAAGACATATCGGAAAAATAACTGGTTTGTATAATTTAAAACATGGTGTAGATACTTGGCCATAAAAAAACAATAAAATGATGTTTTTGCATGTAAGAAATCAAATAGCACGTTCTGAGTTAAAGCAAGTAAGTATATTCGGCTATGCCATAGTGCGATAACAACAGAAAGTTATACCGTCCTTTAGATGTAAATAAATCTATTTTTTGCCACGACCACTTCTCCAATCCCGCCCACATTTTATCCGATGTTGTGTATTGATAATCAAGATGTTTGTACAAAACGGCAAAAAGAATGAAAAAATAAGTCTAATAGAAGGCCTTATTTAGCAGACACAAGCCCGCCTCGCCGCACTCCATACTTTTTTGTTTTTTACACAGGTTGTCATTGGTATCAAGCCCTTCTACACACTGTGTAACAACAAATTCGTTCGTTCCCAAAGAAGGGAGTAAGGAAGGTCACTAGAATAAAAACTGAATAACTTTCTTTCTCCCTTCTTAAAGAAAAGAGTAGCGAATGGGTACTGAATATTTTGAAGGGTTTTCAAAAATAAATGTATACCTTCTAGAAGGCATACTTCTGAAGACAAGATATCATACGAAGATAATCTTTTAGAAAGGGGCAAAAACCTGCCACTTGCGGTCCTTTCAATAGTTACCGCTGGGTATATATACCCTTTTACCTGCGGTGTCGGTGAACGGTATTTTGCCGTTTTTATCTCATGCAAAAATACCGCTATATTGACCAAAAATAGCTAAATAGGCATTATGTATTAACAGTGATTACCACTATTAAACGCACTTTCAAATTGCAAAGCGTCGACGCCGCGCTATTTAGGGATGTTTTATACAAATTGAATGGGCATGATAATTTTTTGACAACAACTAGGAAACGCTTGCCGTTAGATACGGATGTTTATTAAATATCTCAAATTTTCAAGTTAAAATTGAGGATTTTGCAAAGAAATTTCCAAATTTACCGTCCCGGAAATTTGTTAATATCTTTAAAAAAGTCTGTATGATTTCCACTAATTCGTACGTACATACTGCGATGATCAACAATAAAAACCATGTTGGTTTTATTTGTGTACCAAAAACCAAAAAATGTTTTATTTTTTGTGTTACGGTAGAGATTAAAACAACAACAACATGACCAGTACTAAATTTGTAAAACAGTAAATGAATTTAAATTTTTTTTATCCGCCCGTACAATAAGTTTAAGCTTCTTTTTAACCTTAAACACACTTACACTTAAAAATTCAATGAAAAATAAACAAAATATGGATTTAAAAAATATTAGAAAAAAAACTATACATCATATTTGTGTTTCAAGATTTTTAGCTAATATGAATTTAAATTTAGTACAAGTCAAGGCAATTAACCTACACCTGAAACGAAAACTGAAAGAAAAATAAAAGATCGTTTAACAATGAATTGTTTTTTATACATATTTTACATAAAATCATTTAAATATGTAAAAGCATTTTAAATAGTATTATAAAAAATAAGAATAAAAGAATCAGTAATTACCAGATGTCTTTCGTGAAATTGAATTTGATATTTACGAGTATTTTTTACCATTTTTTTTTTAAATATTTTTATGTAACTTTAACTAGGTACATATTATTACTTGTTGTACATTATGGTGGGTCAAAAAATTAGTGGTTCCTTTTTTTTAAAACAGTTAGCGATATGAAGGTGCGTAAAAATTTATTATGTCTGCACCAGTAAACAAATTAATAGCAACAATTAAACGTTTAATTTACTTGATTACATTTTTAATTAAAACTGATATTATTTTTTATTAATGCTTTATTTGGAGAAAATTGTTTTTTCTGTGTAGTGATGATTGATATTTTTTTCACTAGCACTAAAAAATCGTGGGGTATTGTAAATTTTTTCACTATCACTAAATTCAATTGCAATTAAGAATCTGCATAAAAACATTAGGTATATAACTAAATTTTACGAAATAATTGGCATACCACTACATGGTGGCAAATATTGTACAATATTGTATTGTATTTAGGTGATTTGGGTTCAAAATTTTTTCGCGATTTCTAAAAAATGACAGAGTTTTTTTGATTAATATTTTTATTTGGAATCGTAAATGTTTTCAATTGTACACATGTGTTTTGATTTACAGAATTTTAATTGCACGTTCTGCGAAAAGGTTGCTTCGCGGAACTTCCTGAATAGCTGATGGTATTATGAATTAATGTCTGAAAAAACATTCATTTGCTTTCATAAAGCCGGACAATGATTTTTGTAATGTGGCGAAATTATTTCTGTTGAAGGTATGATCAGAAAATCGGACTTCACTCTAAACATCACATACACATTTACAAATAGAAAATAGTTTTAATCGATATTCCGGAATAGGTACAAAAGACAAAGGTGCAGGATAGCTCTAGAATTCCAACGATCATTACCGAGTGCTTGCCACAGAGTACTATACTCCGTGGTGCTGGCATTGCTCTTAATTTATTATAGGGAAAATATTTATTTTTTAAAAGTATTAAAAGCTTGGACCAGTATTGCATGTCAGACTTATATCCCTTTTTTAAAATTTTTACACAAATAACATTTATTCAAATTTCTAAATTTAATGATAAAGCAAATGGCTATATGTATGTATAATCTTACAAAAAAAAGTAATTTCGTTTGGTGCGGAAACTTTTTTGCGATTTCGAAAAGAGATTTACAATGGGGATTCATATTTTTTTATGCTCTATTCGACTAAGCCATTTTTCCTAATTGCGAAAATAATAAAACTTTATATGCCCAATAAACATATTCTCACTAAAATTTAAAAACCTTAATTTTGTATGTGCATGTTTTTTAATTTTTGGGATGAAATGTATAAGCAAAGGAAATTAACCAAAATAAAATTTTGTCAATAAAGAAATAATTCTTGACTTGAATCATGAAAAAACAAGTTTTTGATTTTTAATTTAGTGAAAAATATTTACTGCCTGTTTGTAGAACGCGAGCACAAAAGTGACTCGCTTAAAACTTACATTTAAAACAAAAACAAAATTTATTTTAAATGTAAGTTAAACAAGTCACTTTTGCGCTCGCGTTCTACAAACAGGCATTTAGTTACACTCAAATGAGTGAAGAAAAAACAGTTGTAATAAACTGGTGATTGCTTTTTTTAAATCAAGCTATTTTTTTTGAGTGCACAATTTTTTAACATCACTATCACTCATGTTTTAGTTCATCACTCAACATCAACAAAAGATTGCAATAATTTTACACTATCACTAAGGCCCAGTACAGACGGTGAAACGCAACAGCAACGAATTTATTGTTTTGAAACCAGTTTCAATCGTTTTCCATACACCCTGCAACCTTAAATGTGCCAGAATGTAATAAAATTATCACAATCACTTCGGTTTCCTTTGCACGCTGGTTTCAATGCAACTGATTTCCAATGCGTTTCAAATCGGTCACAAAATGGTCGCGTCGTGTGTGGTTCTTCAAACGAGTCTATGACATAAACTCAAATAAAAATCGAAAATAACTAGAAGTTGCAGTTTCGTTGCAGTTGCGTTTCACCGTCTGTTCTGGGCCTAAGTGTGAGTTGAAACTGCAAAATTAGTGAACTACTCCCATCTATGATAAGTGCATATATATGTATTAGGTAGATTCGAAATAGGTGCCAATCAATACTTACAACTGATGTGTCATATGCTAATGCTTGTATTATCTTCTCTGGAGTTGTAAAAAAGTATTTATAATGGATTGTGTTGTTGTAAAATGTTGTCTCATGTTTTATTTATACATTTTCGATTTTATTTTAGTTAAATCTTGTGCCTCTCAGCAAAATAAAAATATGTTAATTAAAATTTTTGTTTGTTTTATAAATTAAAATTTTATATTTTTTTAGAATATGTATATTCATCTTTATAGAAGGCTATTTTAATTAACTATTAAATAAATACTATAAAAACAGTTCATTAACAGTACTTAAAAAAATCATAGTCATAGGCTCTTGAAGTTCCTAAAAATTTATAAACTCAAGTATTAAAATGATGTATCAGGTGGCCGCATTACTACAACAAGAGGTAATTTGTTCTTACTTTTGCTGGTTAAAAATTTGAAAATTCCTAGCAAAATGTAAAAAAAACATGTATTCTGACGGTTGCAACATGCGAAAAGCCATAAGCAGCCGATTCACTAAATACACCTGATACATGACTGTACCAAACAATGCGATTTGGTAGCCTTCTTTTGACAGATCACGTGTGAGTCGTGTCATGCTGTCATGTTATTTTGGTTTAGTATTGTTTGGCATTTCATAATGGAAAGACTTACGCCTGAACAACGTTTACAAATCGTTCAACTTTATTACGAAAATTCACGTGAGGAATGTGTTTCGTGCACTTCAGGCAAATTTTGTTCAGCGATGAGGCCCATTTCTGGCTCAATGGGCATGTAAACAAACAAAATTGCCGCATTTGGGACGAAGAGCAACCTGAAGAGATTCAAAAACTGCCACTTCATCCAGAAAAACAACGGTTTGGTGTGGTTTGTGGGACGGTGGAATAATCGGTCCATATTTCTTTAAAAATGATGCCGGTGCGAACGTAACCGCCAATTGCGACCGTTATCGTGCCATGACTACCGACTATTTGATGCCTGAAATTAAAGCTCGTGATGTCGGCGACATTTGGTTTCAGCAAGACGAGGCCACTTTCCACACATCGCATCAATCAATCGATTAATTGAGAGAACACTTCGGTGATGACATAATTTGACGTTTTGGGCCGGCCGATAGGCCACCAAGATCGTGTGATAGCACACCGTTAGACTTTTTCCTGTAGGGATATGTAAAGTCTTAAGTTTATGCGGACAAACCCGCTTCGATTCAGGCCTTGGAGGAAAACATCACGGGTGTTATTCGCCAGTTACCAGTCGAAATGCTCGCACGAGTCATCGAAAATTGGACTCAACGGATGGACCATCTGCGACGTAGCAACGGCCAACATTTGAAAGACAAAATCTTCAAAAAATAAATGCCAAAGAATGTTCATTCAAATGATAATAAACATTCCCCATTAAATTTGAATTTTCTGTGTTTTTTTTTTTCTTTAAAAAAGTAGGGAACCTCGAAATGGATCACGCTTTATGTACATCGATGATCCTTACCAAAGATTTTAATGTACTTCGTTTACAAGTAGCCAACCGGTTGTTACTACATGCTTATAAGCAATGAGAACAAGTTTTCGTCATACAAATTTTTTAAAGTTTTTTTTTGAAAGAAGTTTTCGTCATACAAATTTTTGATCAGTTTTTTTCAACAAAACAATTTGTTCAGTTAGTGAAAATTTCCTTTAACTGAAGCAAATTTAAGAAGTTAAAAAAAAATAAGACCGAAATGGTCACCCGGGTGGGTATTGGTAAAGCGAATGTTTGTTTTTTTGCGCGCCTTCTCATTTTGACAAATTTAGCGTTTTTGCAACTTTGCAATTAGATCAAAGTCTGTAATCACCTTCATTTTTCTTTTCCAATTCTTATACAAACTCAAGACTTTGCAACGTAAACTTTGCGTGTGATAAACGGGTCTTGCATCCAAACTTGCGCAATTATGGTTTGATATTTTATAACTATTCGCTTATATGCATGTCTCGCATTTATGCATCTCAATATAATACAAGCAGAGATGCCAATTGTCAAGTTTTCCTTTTTTTGCAAGTTTTTTGATATCCAAATTTTTTTTTAATTTATAAAAAGTTTTTTCAAGTTTTTTATAAATACTTAATTTAAAATTTTTCAGTTTTGGATGAAAATATTAAGTGGTTTTTATGCAATTAAACGACCTTTCTACATATTTTCTCTGACCTTTATAATTGCAACAGCGTTTATGTGTGCTTACTCCTGCCTACGTAAAGATCCAAACTATATTTTTTTAGGTGCTCAAGTATTTTTAACACTAGATTCATATAAGTTATCTGAAGCTTATAAATAGGACTATAGAGTTTATTATTTTAAATTTTATATTGAACTTTGTAAAGTTCGTTTTAATAATGACTTTCTAAAACACGTTAAAGTTTTAGCACCTTTAAGGTTTTTAATAAGTACATATTTCCTTGTAAACTAATTTATTGGTTATTCCACCATTTTATTAGTTTTTGTAACAAAATTATCAGTTGTGGTCCTACTGAACAGATGTTGCTGGATTTCAATCCCAAACTGTTTATGATAACTACAAGCAACTTGACACTAAATTTGTTCTTTTATTTTGCATTTTTCGAAAGTGAGCGTGTTTTCAACAGACGGACAGACAGACATACATGGCGCCTTAAGCCTATAGTACACGGCATGTAAAAAGACACATGCGCATGTGGTTCTGACGTAATTTTGACGTCATCACACAACACGCAATGTTTATTGTGGCTTTGCATTGACGTCAAAATTACGTCAGAACCACATGCGCATGTGTCTTATTACATGCCGTGTACTATAGGCTTTAGATGTATAATAAAAAAGTTTTACACGGAATGACAAGCTTAGTATACCCTCATTCACCACTAGTGTTGGTGGAGAATTTGAAAATAAAAGGGTAACGAGGCCAAAAAAAAAAAAAATGTTTCCATTAATAGAAAATTTGTCAAATTTTTAAGTTTATTCAAGATGTTGAAAATATTAAGCGAGTTTTTCTTATGAGCACTGTATATGAAAATAAGCGAATTTTTAAAGACGCCCTTCCGTATTAAAAAGCACCAAACCACATGAAAACAATTCTGTATTTCAAAACTGTTCTCTGTGTTTTTATATTTGTATTACATATTTTTAAGCTTAGTATAGTAAACTAGTATTTCTAATTAAATAGATCTTATGAATAATTTGAGGAGACTGGGGCAGAGCTCCAGCATAAGGGTACCTTCAATGACGTTTTCGTCGAGAATCAAAATAAATAACTCCCGCATAGTTTTGTTATCTTTAGCTTACCAACTGAAGAAGATACACGTAGCAAGTGTTCATTACTGTTCATTAAGCAGACCATACACGATTCAATTCAATTGTCAACTGAGTCGGTTGTTGTCCAAATCAAAGCGTGTATGGCCTTGTCAGTTGATTAGTTTGACGGTTGTCGAGTTGGTTGAAGAAAAATCAAAAGATTTTGATTTTTTCAAGTTGACTACTAAAGCCTATAGTACACGGCATGTAAAAAGACACATGCGCATGTGGTTCTGATGTAATTTTGACGTCATCACACAACACGCAATGTTTATTGTGGCTTTGCATTGACGTTAAAATTACGTCAGAACCACATGCGCATGTGTCTTTTTACATGCCGTGTACTATAGGCTTAAGTCTTTCAATTCGATTGTACTGTGTGTGCTCAAGTCTCTTGATCAGCTGTCAAAATGTATGTAAAAAAAAAATCTAAATTTGACAGTTGAATTAAAATCTTTCAATTCAGTTGAAGTGTGTGGCCAAGTATCAATTCAGTTGAAAGACTCAGTTGACAACTGAAAACTGAATTGAACCGTGTATGGGGCGCATTACATTTTGATTCTAAAAAAAAAAAAAAAAAAATAATACGTTCTCAGTATTCATAAAACTTTGTACCAATATTCTATTATTCAAGAGATAAAATTTTTCAATCTGTCGCATACCTTCTTAGATTCTGATCCTTAAAAAAAAAATTTCTGAAGCTGCCCCAGTCTCCACTACATGTAAAATTAATTATAGAATTTAAAATGAATACAGAATTGTATTGATTTACGCGTTTTATTAATTTTTATTGCCAAATTGTTGAATAATTTGTTTGAAATATTACGTAAATTAAATTTTAAAACAAGCAAACATTTTGCTAATACTGTGTAAGATAACTGTGTAAGAAATAAGTTAAAAATACAATATTACAACATTTCTATCGATTAGTGGCTGATTTGGAAAACCAGAAATAAAAGAACTTTCAGTATTCGTAAAGCTTAATAAGAAAAAAACGTAAAAATAAATAAGACAACGCAAAAATATTTGTTTAAAATCAGGTTTATTTTCCAAATACTGCGTAAATTGCAATTTAAAAAACCACATACAAAATTGGCATTTTGTATATCGCAATTTATGTTGTTCTTTGTAAACAACAAATAGTTTTTAAATCTTAAATAACATATAAAAGGCATGGCTGCTGTTTTGCTAACTCTTAACTTCAAAAAATGGCTAAATTTTGAGCTAAAATGCCTAAATAAGATTTTCTGTTACAAAGAGGCTTAAATATTATTCAAAGAACTGAGTACCTAAACAAGAGCGGCTTTTGTATAAAATGTATTAAATTCAAAAAAGAAAAATGTTTGATGCTCTTATTAAGGTAGCTCAGTAAAATATTTGTTTTTTATATGAAATTTAAATATTAATAATTAATACTAAAAATTAATAATCTGTGTTGTTGTTTATTTGTTTGGCTTAAGGTCATAAAAAATTATAAATAAAAAAAAAATTTCCAAATTTTATATTTTTAATTTTGTTTCATTTTGGTCATCTTCAAGGGATTTAAAACACTGTAAAAATTAAAAAACTACAAACAAGTTGATACGCTTAACATATTTTCAACTACCCAAAATTTATAATATATTATTTGTTTGTCCCCTAATGTCATACAGGGTATGTATGCAATGATTTTAATCTGGATATAACCGATTTATAATTTCGCAATAGGACTTTTATCCTTAAAAATCTAAAGTACGAACTACTGTTTCTAATTATCTGTTCTAATTTTTATTCCAGGGACCGCAGGAAAATTGTTTCTCATTTCCGGGAATTCCCGGGAAATTTTTGTGAATAATGATAAAAAAAAGTAAGAAACATTTAATCAGTTATTGGCAATCGATGACAATTTGATGGAATAAAACGTACTTAATCAGTAAAATCTGAGTCATTTGAATTTCTTGGAAGATATTTAAGACATTAGTTGCCACTGAAGGCAGTACTAACAACTTTAAGTTCTCCACCTCTTAAAAACAAAAACATTCGATACATTAAACTTAAGATTTTATTATGCAAAAATTTTTGTTAGTTATGAAATAAAATAATTAACAACATACATATTGCGAGAAACAGTAAATTTTGTATTAGTGACACACTCAAAGAAAATTGTTCATGGTTTTAAAACATGAATATACACAATTTCAACGGAGAATCTATAAGTAATTAAACATTTCACAACATTATTCATATAACAATAATATAATTAATTACTCATATATTAAATTATTTTATTTATATTTTTTTACCCTTCACTAAAGGTAAATAAAATGTATTCGATTTAAAATAGGACAAATTTTGAAAACGATCCTGAATATAAAGTTTATAAATATATTCCTTTCCATATACTTCAAACCTTAAGTACCAATAATCTTTACAAGAACCACTTTTAAAAACAGGAAAAACTACAATCACTTTGTAAATAATTGAGATCAAATATCGTTCGATTACAATTCCACTTCATTTCGATTTCTAGAACATGGTCGATAATTTTGTCATTCCGCTTGTTATTTCTACAATAGTGATCCTAGATCCTATAACGTTTATGTGTATATTATGGGTCGGTCCACAGCAGTGTGGCCATTTTGGCATTTTTGCAGCTAAATTTAGCATTAAAATTTTTATTTAGCTGCAAAATTTTCATTTAGCACTTGGCATTTTATTTAGCATTTTTGGAAAATGTTTTTAGCTTTTTTTAGCATTATTTATTTTAAAAATTTAGATTTATTGATTTAGCTTAAAAAATTTTGACTAAAAATAAAATTTCTTATGGAAATGGATAACTCTTATGTTAAGAAACACCTTACATGTCTTGTTAAATCATGTTGATTGAAAATATTTACTGCCCTTTGATATAACGATATGAAAGTACAAGAAATTCCACTTTGTATATAGATAAAAATTTAATAGTGTAAATATTTGAAAAAATTTATTTTAAGGCTTCAACTTTTCTAAAACTATAAAAAATAAAATGATCTAAAAATTTTGTATATTATATCTATAAACGGTTTAAGTTATCATATATCAGAGGTTTTGCAGGCCCGCTAAATTTAACATTTAATCTTAACTCCCAGTGCTACATATTTATATGTACCACACCTTTACCAAAATCTAGCCATTTGCTTATATATAACAATTTATTTCAATTTCGTTCAAAAATTAGTCACTAAAATGTAATTAGTTTCGAATAAAATTTCATACTGGTAATACATTTTTTACAAAAATCTTTAAAATTTTTTAGCATTATTTTTAGCATTTTTAAAAATAATTTTTAGCATTTTTTGGCCCTGTCTAATGGCAGATTTAGCTGTAAAATTTTTTGTAGACCTGGCCACACTGGTCCACTGATATGAGATATAAGCAAAAAAAAAAAAAAAAAGGATTGCCTATAATGTTACCCATAAATCCCTTATTGTTGTGGTTTTGTTTAATTTTAATTTTATGTATATCTGGAGATCAGCAAGAGCCAAAGTTTCGAAATTAGGTACAAGCATCTTGGTTATCAATACACAACATTTAAAAAAATTTTGACGAGAGTAGAGAAGTGCACGTGGCACCTCCTGGAAAACGGCAAGAGCCAACATTTTAAATTAGGTATAAGCATCTTGTTTATCAATCAAAAGTTAGGCCTGATTGAACATGTAGTGGGTGCGGCACAAAACGGATTTATTTATATCTAAATAAAAGTATTTATATAACTTTTTTTATTATCGCACCATGGTGGAGGGCATATAAGATTCGGCATAGCCGAATATAGCACTCTTACCATATTTTTCATATTAAAAATGTAGTGGTTTTATATTGTCATAAGAGTTTCTAATTTTTCCAACGTTTTCTTTTTCTGGAAATTTATAAAAACCTTATTTTATTATCAGAAAATACAGAGTGTTTTATTTAACGAATATACATATGTATGTCTTTTGTTTCTACAAAATTGTTTTAAGAGGATTATTAACACTATTCATATGATTCACAGAAACCCAGTTCTTGCAAAAGTGAAAATGAAAACTTTTTTACCTTTTCCAGAAAACATAAAAATATTTCGTTTTTAATGCGTCTCAAGGTAGTAGGCTGTAATTGATAATTTAAGAGCACTTGTATTAAAGAAAAATTCAAAAAACATTTCAAATGGTTAATAATTCTGTTATTTCTTAAATTGTGTTTGAAAAACAGGGCCTCATCGGAAATGCATTACTGCGCTGCATATGATGCGAAGTGTGATAGTTGTGTTTGCTGCGCAGCAGTTTGGTTATACTTTTGAACACAATTAGTCGTTTTATCATTAGCCGATTATTAGCCGATTATCGTTTTTCCCAACGAAAAACTGCACATTAAAGATGTCTCATTTGCTACTATTCTGCCGTAAAGCTAAAGGCTAGTTTACACTATTATACTTTGCATTAATACATGTCAAAAACTTAAGTAATATGTAAAAGTGTGATAGTGTGAATGCATGTGTGATGAAAATGACAAGTATTATGAAAAAAATTGACATCCCATACGACTTTATCGTTTTTTGAAATTTTCTAAACAATAATACTTTTCATTGGATCAGGGTTGCATTTTATTTCATGTGTGATAGCTTATACTTTGTGTGATGGTGTGAACACAAACTGTCATGTTAAATTAGATTTTTTTTACACTCGCAACAAAAGTTGGGTCTCACAAAGTATTATGGAATACGTAAGACTTGTGAGACAGTGTAAACTAGCTGTTAACGGTTAGTTTATCGGTCTAATAAATTTATGTCGTCATTAAGTAACAGGGAGTTTGGTGACACATTGGGGAAATGGCCAACTATGTATCAGCCATTATTAGGTTTGTGGAACACAGCTCTGGCAAGCTTAGCTGCCATTTTTTATAATAAAAACGTCAAAATCGTCAAGAAAACGTCAACTTTTAATAAGTTTGAAAATTAATTGTTATTTTAAGTTTCCGTTGCTAATAAAATTTTAATAATTCTACCTGTTTTTAAAATTTAAATAAAAATTTTCTTTTAGAAACCTTTTATTGAAGTAACACAACCAAAAATTTTTCCTAAGTATTGGCATTCATAAGAAAAGTCAAAAAATAAACTAAAACCAAGAAATATCAAACACCTATTTACACCTCGAAAATCCTGCAAAAGAACTTAAGTCTGGTAAACACCAATTAACTCAGACTTTCTGAAAGAAAAGTTTCTTAGCGTTAACCCAGACTAAAGGGAGTGGTTGTAACATGGCTGTAATAAAACAGTCGAGCCATAACTGCAAAAAAGCTCAAGCGACAAAAACAAAATTTTACAGCAGAAGGTTTTTTAATTATATTTCATAAACATTTTGTATGCCAATTGGCGCTTAAACTAAAATTGTTTTTGCTATAAAATAGTAACGGTACCTTCTGTGACCATGAGATTTTAGGTAATGATGCAAGTGTTGCCAATAAATTCATTTATTAAAAAAAATGAAAATTGAAAACTATGTCGCTTAAGCTTTTTTTGCGGTTATGGCTCGCATTTGTTAATTTGAATAAAATTTGTCATTTGAAAAATCGTCAAAGTTAGGGTATAAATCGTCCAATCGTTAATAGACCATTTTTATTCGTCAAAATGACGATTAATGGTCAAATCCGGCAGCTATGCGGGCAAGTTCGCACTAATGACAGTAAAATGAAAATTAGGCTCTAAATTTGCCAAAGTTACCCAAAATTGTTGGAACGCAAAAAACCTTTTTTGCACATCATTATAAGACCAAAACATTTGCATCATTGTCAATTTTTAAATTTTGTTTTTTTTTTTTCTCTTAAAGATAAAGGGAAATATTTATGCAATAATGTATTTACCACTTTAATTTCTTCATTAAAATCTTACATTTTGCTTTTGAATATATTTTTTAATAAAAACTAAACTTTTTGTTTTGCTAGTAAATTTTCTGATTTATTTATCAGTTTCATATAAAAACCAGAACAGCTATTGTTTATTCTTGTCCGAACTTACCCGAAGAAAAAGTTCGTGCAAATTTGTACAGGAAATGAAAAATATTTCTCTTTTAGTTACTCTCTTAATTGCACAAAAATTGTTATCTGGATCGCTTTTGGGTAACTTTGTGCAAGTTCGAACTGTTTCGTTATTCATGTAAAAAAGATCTTTTCTGAAGCGTGTTTTAGATTTGTTTTCGCATTACCTTCTTTTGTTATGTATATTCGAACAGCTGAGATTTAGTGATTGAATATGATGTTTTTACGAATGCGCATCAGATGCAGCGCAGTGATGCATTTCCGAACAAGCACATGGGCAAACCAGTTTTGATAACAAATTTTATATACAGTTTGTTAAAGTTTCCAAAATAAACAAAAAAAAAAAAAAAAAAATGGAAAAAAACAAAAAAAAAGCATTACCATATTTTTGTTGTTGTTTTCTGTGCATGATATTATCAGATACATGGGAAATATAACGAAAAAGGGGACTTACTTTAAGCGCTCTCCTGCCTTATCAAGATGAAATCGATGAATTCGTGATACATCAAATGATCCAAATTAAGCATTTTTTATAGTTCTTAAAACTAATTACACTCAAAGTATCCATTTTTTTTTTAAATTAAAGATTAGATTTTAGTGAAGTTATGAGACACATTTTAGAGTTCCTTAGCTTTTGTCATGTCATAAGAAAAGCATTTTCTAAGCAAATTTCAGGTCGCTGAAGACGAATATGAAAAAAGTTTATTTTTTTAATATTTTGTTTAGTGTATTTGTTTATTGGCGAAAATTTCGAGAACGGTTCATCTGATTAAAATAAGTTTCACAATAATCACACTATTAAACAGATTTCTCTCTATTTTTTCAGGCATTACAACAATTGTTTTGATAGGATAAAAATGTATTGAGTTGCCTTAAAGCCTTAAAAGTTTATTATACGTTTTGTACAAGGGTATCATTTTAAATTGTACCTAAAAAACTTGCAACTCCGACTCCAAAATTTCTCGATATTACTTAAAAATTTTTTAAACGTCAATACTGAAATATGTATGTTTAAATTGTACGGAATAGGTGTTGCTACAGTTCTTCAATACTAGCACTAACAACAATATCTAATTCAACGAATTCCAATAATGCCAACTCTTGCGCAACTTAGCACCTGAAGCAATTTAAAAATGGGCTAAATTTAACAAATTAAGGTTTTTGAACATTATCATGCAATTACTCGCAGTTTTCAAATATACATTTGAGCGACTCACCAAAAAAAGTGTTCGATGTACCCTCCTAAAAATAAACCTTGGACTTTTTTAAGATGACATTTAAATTATTTTGGCTCCAGCTTTGACCTCTCGTGAGCTGGACCATTTTGAAATGGTCTATTTTTGTATGTTTTGTTAATTTGAGAATCTGTTTCCTTACCAACATATACAATATGCACAAAGTGTATTTTTAAACTCTAGTAAACGATTTGTAAAACTCTTGTTAACGAGCTGCCAAAGGTTTGCCAACTTGTAAAAAAACATCTATTTAATGTCACAAAAGAACAATCAAAATATATGGTGCGCGAAAAAAATGGAAACGCTCGACAATTTTGATAATTTTAAAAGTTTTTTAAAATGTTTATACATATGTGCGATGATTAATGCAAAACGTGTTGCATTTTTGAGCAAAATAAAGTGGCATCATAAAAGTTTATTATGAATGAATTCTAGGTCATCGCCCATATTTGCAATTTTTGTTGCTGCAATTGTTAAGAATTCTGCTTTGAAATTGCATTAGTGTCCAGTTTATAAAATTCTAGATTTGCAAGTTTTGTATTTTTATCTTGTCTTTCCTCTTCTTCTTTTTATATTTTATATATAAAAACAAATACACCTATAGCCAACTTCAATTTGAAAAGTGTTAGAATTACTACGTCATCGTCCAGACTTGCAATTTTTTTAAATTCTGCTTTGAAATTGCATTAGTGTCCAGATTATAAAATTCTAGTTTTGCAATTTTTGTATTTTCATCTTGTCTTTCCTCTTCTCCTTTTTATATTTTTTTTGTGTTAATAAAAGTGGTTAATCGTGAGGTTTGATTTTCAATATGCGCATGGTCTGGGTGAGCTCTGGTTTCAAAGAGACGGTGCCATACATCGTAAGACAGATACCTAGTTAAAAAATAATTTTTGTGATCACTTAATTTCACGTTTTGTTACGGTAAATTGACCACCTAGATCGTGCGATATCACACCTTTAGACTTTTTTCTCTGGGGATATGTAAAGTCTGAGGTTATCAGGAATAAGCCAGCTATGACTGACGCTTTTTAGGCCAACATTACTCGTGTTATTCCCGAGATACCAGTCGCTATGCTCGAACGAGTCGCCCAAAATTGGCACATCAGAATGGACCACCTCAGACGTAGACATCGCCAATATTTGCATGATATAATCTTCAAACAGTAAATGCCATAGATTTGTTCTTTCAACCGATAATACAAATTTTAAATTCACTTTCATATTTATATGTTTCATTTTACATTATATATCAAATACAAATACACCTACAGCAACTTCAAGTGAAAAAGTGTGAGAATAACAAAATAAAACAATTGCGGAGTACATGAAACCGAGTACCCTTCCCCAATCTTCTCAATTCTCTCACCAATAAACTCAGGAATTGCTTCAACAAAAATTGTAAGCCTGGACGATGACTATGCTAACGAGCTGCTAAACTTAATCGGTACCTATTCGAGTTAGCAGCTCGTTGTATGTAGTGTACAAATTGTGGCTAATTTTTGTTATGAAAACGGCCGTAAATATTTTTTAAGAGAAATAGAAGGTTAATGGCTAATAAATCAGTGAGTGCTTAAACGCTGGTTTAGTTGAACTTAACTTAAATTTATATGTATTTTAAACCAGTGTTTAAATTGCTTGCTTTAAAATAGCAACAGTCGCACATTTTTGCTTTTTTTAAATTTTTTGCAGCAAATTAAAAAACTGTGTGTCTAAGTGTTTACTTAACTCTTTGATAACGAGTCAGCAAAAGCAAAAAAGCAAAAGCAAAACAAAGAGAGTAAATAATTTGTTTAAACTCGCTATGTGCATGTACTCTGCTAAATCTGTCAGCAAAGAAGCCACTTAAGAAAACAAATTTTCTGTTGCTGTAAGTATTAAGTTTTTGATTGTTTTTTTTTTTGCTTTTGATGCGCTTAAAGTCAGCAAGTTAACTTCTTTGCTGTTGCTGGAACTTAATATATTATGTTTCGAATTTTTTTGGTATTTTGCGTTTTTTTTTTAATAAATACATAGGTACATACATACGTAAATGAAACTACAGGTTTTTTTAAACTAATTTGTTTATTTTGTGTTATGTAATTATGTATATATTCTATGAAACTAACGCCTGCAACAGCAAGCAACAGCAATGAAGTCAAAAACAGCAAAGAAGTTAATACTCGCTGAATTTAAGCACATCAATTTACAGTTAAGCCAAAGCAAAAAAAAAATAAACAAAAACTTATTACTTACAGCAACAGCAATTTTTTTTTTCAAGTGGTTGCTTGGCTGGCTTTTTAAGCTGAGAACATAAACATGGTGAGAATAAATAAATTATTTACTCTCACTTTTTCTGCGTTTGCTTTTGCTTTTTGCTTTTACTGTGTTCTTTTTCTTAAGTTAAGTTAAGCAATTACAAAAACATTAAAAATAGTCAAGCATTTTTAAACACTGTTTTAAACTCAACAGCTGTAAATCAGTGTCCCAATTATTATATGTAGTTTTAAAAGTAACATGTGGCAGCACTACGATAAATGTTGTCAAATTCATATGGTCTGTATTGATAGTTTAAACGCCCAATTTTATGCGTTTAAAGATATGTTTACTGCTTTATAGATTTGTCGGTTTAAGCACATTTTAAACCAAAAACAGAGTTTAACTTGCTCTGATTTATTAGCCCTAAGTATTCAATACTAGCGGTTTTCACCCTTTGTATTTAGTGTACCACTCTTTTATATTTAATACGATTTTATACTTCAAAGCGCGAGTGTCTTTTTCGTATACATTGTAAATTAATGAATTTGCTGAGTGAGAGAAAGAGACAGATAAAGTTTCTTCAACTGTTTTATTCTGGTAAATTCACACACTTTGTTTACTACTGCTTTTTGTGGGATTTTTCAACCACAGCGTAGTATATTTTAGTGTAATACATTTTGTTGTTGCAGTGTTGTAAATGCTAGTATTTTTACAATCAAGGGTGAATTCCGCTACTGTTTAAGTTTACAAAAAATAATAAAAAGTAAATATCAGATCTTTGGTAAAAAAACCTTTTGCTTAAAATTAAACGCAATTCATATCGAACAAAGTATTTTGAGTGAAATTTTGTAAATGAAATAAAATATAAAACTGTGTTTAAGCTTCAAGCCTAAACTGCAAGAAAAAGTAAATATTTCTAAAAAAATAAAACGTAAAACAAGTTTAGGTTGTTTCTATCTTTTGTTTTCCGCCATACCTACAAGAGTTTGTCTATAAAGTCATTGACGGTTGTAAAAACTGTGGACATTCAAATATTTCTGAATAATTGCAAACATTAGAAGAAACTTTGGTTTTTATTTTACAACGAATGTGCGGTATAATACGTACTCACGGTACCGGCAGCGGTAAATCGGAGATAAGAGTTTGATTACTAACCTAACACATAGACCTAACAACAACCAGTCTTTAACAGAGAATTAGGCAATGAATATATTATGCTTATGTGATATTTAAAAAACACATTTGATACACTGTACATATGCATGTATTTTTGTACATATGTATGAATGTATGTACATACGTACATGTGCACATATGTATATTGTTACGAATTCATTATACCTATACACAAATGATCCACACAGTTATTTGTATAAAACTGCATTCGTTTAAAGTTTATCTTTTTTGTTAGGCTTTTTTTCAAATTACAATAAAAACTTTATGTCAATGAGGTCCAGTACAAAAAGACACTTTTTCCAAAAAAAATCAGGTTTATGATGCATACATTCCATAGGTCACATTTAAGTATTTAAACATGTTTTTACTCTTTTAAAGTATGTACATATGTTGGCGTACACAAAATTATGCTGGTAAGTTGGTATGTACATATGTGCACGTTGATTGCCATTATTATGTTGTTTGGTTATTAAGAAAATTTATGATTTATACTAGGTACAAATTTTCAATAAACATTTAATAGCAAAAGAGTTAAATTTTTTTTTTTAATTAAAAAGCCTTAAGTGAAAAAGTCATTGGAAGGCAGTGCTGTCATATCGTTAGATATATCTTATTTTGCAAGTTTTTGAGATGCAAAAAAAGTTTTTAATTTTTTTGCTAAAAAATTTCTTTCTAAAATGTATGTAATTTATAAAGCGTGATCCATTTCGAGGTTCCCTACTTTTTTAAAGAAAAAAAAAAAAGACACAGAAAATTCAAATTTAATGGGGAATGTTTATTATAATTTGAAATAACATTTTTTGGCATTTATTTTTTGAAGATTATGTATATCAAATGTTGGCCGTTGCTACGTCGCAGATGGTCCATCCGTTGAGTCCAATTTTCGATGACTCGTTCGAGCATTTCGACTGTTAACTGGCGAATGACACGTGTGATGTTTTCCTCAAAGGCCTGAATCGAAGCGGGTTTTCCGCATAAGCTTTAGACTTTACATATCCCCATAGAAAAAAGTCTAACGGTGGGATATCACACGATCTTGGTGGCCAATCGACCGGCCCAAAACGTGAACTTATGTGCTCAACGAAGTGTTCTCTCAATAAATCCATTGATTGATGCGATGTGTGGGAAGTGCTTGCTGAAACCAAATGTCGTCGAGATCACGAGCTTCAATTTCAGTCATCAAATAGTCGGTTATCATGGCACGATAACGATCGCCATTGACGGTTACGTTCGCACCGGCATCATTTTAAAAGAAATATGGACCGATGATTCCACCGGCCCACAAACCACACCAAACCGTTGTTTCTGCTGAATGAAGTGGCAGCTCTTGAACCTCTTGAGGTTGCTCTTCGTCCCAAATGCGGCAATTTTGTTTGGTTACATACCCTTTGAGCCAGAAATTATGAGGCCAATTTCTGGCTCAATGGACTGAACAAAATTTGCCTCGAAAACGTGGGATCTTCTTGGAACTTTTCAAGAGCCCATAGAGCGAGGCGATGTCGCTTGGGAAGGTCGAGCGGCTTCAGTTGTTGCACAAGCTGTATTTTGTACGCTTTCAATTTAAGATCTCGACGTAAAATGCGCCAAGTCGTTCCATACGTCAGTCCGAGATGCTGCGAACGGTGCCGAATCGACTCTCCACGGTCTTCGTGTACACTCTCAGCTACGGACGCTATATTTTCTTCACAGCGTGCTGGACGTGGCCTATTCGGTCGAATATTATCCAATAATGAATGCTGGTTCTCAAAATGGTTGATGGTGTTGCGAATTGTACGCTCAGTAGGCCGATTATGTTGACCATAAGTTGAGCGAAGTGCACGAAACGCATTCCTCACAGAACGTGAATTTTCATAATAAAGTTGAACGATTTGTAAACGTTGTTCAGGCGTAAGTCTCTCCATTATGAAATGACAAACAATACTAAACAAAATAACATGACAGTATGACACGACTCACACGTCATCTGTCAAAAAAAGACTATTGTAACAAGTATCTCTACTTGAATCACCCATTATAAGTTTAGTTATATGTAATTCGTAAAAAATAAATCTTGACTCAGTTAAGCTAATTTAAAATATAAGAATTTAATACGTGATATAAAATCAATGGATGAATTTAATTTTTATTTATATAATTTATAAGTTTATGTTATTTTTTAATAAATAAAAATAAAAGAAAGCATGCAGTTATAATTAAAAGGAACGAATTGTGATAGGTGAAAACAAGACCTATCACTTAACTGGTGATAATGTGTTTAGAGTGTAGTTAGTCCAGAGGAAATTTAATTGGCACAAAACTATTCTTGTGACTGGATTTTGTGCGGATGGTGGCTGATTCTCTCTATCTCTATTACTTTATATGAAGGTGATCTATCATATTGACATGGCTCATTGGGGACAATATCTGTGACAGGCATTATTTTAACCGAAATTGGATGTGTCCATTAAGGCTATTTCAGTGACCAGTTACAAAGTGTCAAAAAGGTGCCAATTAACCCCCTTGCAGGACATCACCATGTTAAAGTGAATTGTCACGTGACAAGCTTAGTGTTAGTTCCCTTACCCCTAGGGATAGAAGTGATACTAGTGCTGTTAGTCATCGTCCAGAAAATTCTTAAGTTTATCGGTAAGAGGGATGAGAAAAATGGGGAGGGGTACTTAGTTTCATGTACTCTGCAATTTTGTTTTGTCTTGTTATTCTTATACTTTTTAACTTAAAGTTGGCTGTAGATGTATTTGTATTTATAAATAAAATATAAAAAGAAGAACAGCAGAAACAAGAAAAAAATGCAAAAATTGCAAAACTATAATTTCATAATCTGGACACTAATGCAATTTCAACGTAGAATTTTTAAAAATTGTAGCAACAAAAATTGCAGGTCTGGACGATGACTTACGAATATAAATTTTTAATATTCGCGAATACTAATATCCAATCTCAAGTGAAGCACCTCTCGATTTTCAAATTTTATCTGCCGTTTACGGCAATTACAATAAATTAAAAAAAGCCGTCACACTACTAAATGTATTTTACATTGTTATGACATTTCGATGACTAATTTGAAATTATCAACTTCACACCTGAATACCACTATTGAAAATTTTTAAATTTTTGCCTTATTGTAAATACTTGTTGTAGAATTAGGATTACCCATGGTCGAATTAGAACATCTGCGTAAAACTACCACAAAAGCGCAATTCTGAGAAAAGTATCGAACTCTAATAACTCAGCTGAAAAAAATCAGAGCAAATATTGGCGTTGAAGCAAACTTATATACTATTCAAAGATTGATAAAAATGCTCCCCACTTAAAAATATTGGCGCATATTCATAAATGATCACCAATTGTTAACTTTTTTAAGTACCTATTTAAGTTATTCACAGTTGGTTATTTTCAGCATAAAAAGTTTAGACTTAATTATGGGTAAAGCTGTAACTAAATGCTAACTAACTAATACATTCAAAGAACAGCTGATTGATTTAATTTTATAATTTATAAGAACAGAAATGTTTTTAAGAGCTTGGTAAGCTTTTTAATTAATTACAAAATATATCGTTCAAAATATTATCGACATTTAATGTTTTCTACATGCCAATATACTCTGTTGCATTTCTTCTATTAGCTGAGAGCAGTTGCTACGGTAGTTATGAATTGTGAATAAGATCTATAACTATCTATAAACTATTTTTTAGTTTCTGTTTTGTTAGTTCCGATTTTAGTTATGATTTCTGAATATGCGCCATTAAAATTACAGAACACGCCCCTTCTCCACCGGTTACTTTTTTCCAACACAAAAATAACCAATTTCTTGTTTCCAACTTCTGTTCCAGCACTTTTTTCATCTACTTAAAAATTATTTTTACAGAAGTTTAAGCTGTAATAGACTATCAACGCCTAACTAAAATACTTTTCTAGATAAACAATAACGTCAAAGTTATTTGCTTTTCTGATAGCATCCCGATAATATTTAAACTGGGCTAAAAGGGTTTATGTTTTTTAAAGATATTCCGCATAATTAAACTCAATTTTACACTTTGATTTGATACCATAATAACAGCAAAGCTTTAGTATCTGAATTGAAAAAGAAACAAAGTCTCCCCTCGACCTCTGCAAATTACATTGAAAACTTGTTCCTTGCATTGCCTCGTGAGAAACAAAACTGCTTCCTCGCATGGAACAGAGCAAAACTCTTCCCTTGCAGCCATAATTTGCCTATATTGTAAATTTTTCTTATTCTTTTGTCTTGTTGTCCAATTTCTGTTGTCGGACACTCCTTCCAACCGGCAGATATGATTTTTGGGCGTTTCGAAAATAAAATAAGAAAAGTCGATACTATGATAATAGAAAAAAAAACAAAATGTTCATTTTTGTACAGGAGAAGGAGTACTATCGCTCAACAGTAACTACCCAGCGAAAACTTTACTTACAATCCTAATTTTAATGACTTCCTAAATTCATTATACATTTAATAATTACTTTATTATTATATCTTAAATAAGTCATAATTATAGATTGTGATTTTTATGAATTTGATTTCCTGACGATGCTAACCTAAGGTTAGCGATATCTCGATAAAAATAAATAAATGTAATATTTTATAAATAAAAAGACCTAAAGCTTAAACAATAAAAAATAATTATAAAAAAAGAAAGGTCAAATAATACTAAAAAAAATTGTAGAATTTTGTAAAATGCAATATTTATATGGGAGCCCACCTAAGAAGTGGAAATAAAGGGCAAGTATGTTTTAGGAAAATGTTAAAAACAAAAAACTAATGGAAGCCTTTTTCTTCAATATATTTCTAGTATGTATTGAAAATTGTGTATGGGAGCCCCCTTAAGTAATGGAGATAGCGAGTAGGTATGTTAAAAATAAATGATGGAGATGAAAAATAAAGTGGGGTTAGTCATACATTTGACCCATCTATGGGCATCCTAAGCGCTGCAGCGGCCAAATTAAAGAATTTCATTAAACCGCCATATTTGTATGGTTGAAATTCTTTAAATTGGCCCTATATCTCGAAATTTGTTTATATCTTGAAAACAAGAGCTAACATAAAAAAATGTTAGCATTACTGGATTCACCGTACCCGAATTAGGTTAAAACGCCAGGTGACCGGCTTGTCTGTCTTTCAACTAGCACAGTGAGATTTAAAAATATGAATTGTTTAATTTTATTCAGAATCCAATTTTAAATTGACTTTTTAGTTTTGTTACATAATAATTATTAAAATAATTTTTATATTTAACCCATATTTCGCATCATTCCAGTTGATCGATGTTGAAATAAGATTCTAGGAAACTAATAGAAAAAAACATTGAAAGAAAAGAGTAAGAGTGTAAGAGTGGTATTAATAAGCACCGGTCGACGAAAAATGGGTTAATAAATATTTATCAATTACCAAATCTTGTAACTTGTGAAAAGTAAATTTCAAAACTCTTTTCTTGAGTTGCATAGTTTCAAAATTCTTCCTTGCAATTTATAAAAAGATGCTGTCGCTATATTTATCAAGGAAAATAGTTTTCCTTTCGCAAAAATGGACTTTATGTCAATCAAATAAAACAGCAAATATATATCAGCTGAAAAAGTCACATTTAGCTTATTAAAATTTTTTTGAGATTTGTGAAAAACTACTTCAGGTGCAAGTAGCGAGTTTTGGAACACATCTCCTCAATTGAACTTTTTAGTTCCAAGCTCTAGCTCATAAAGTTTTTTAAGTAGAAGAAAATAAGTTTTAAAAAGGTACAGGGTGGCGCAAAACTACCGTTAGGGTTTGAATGTTTAATAACTTTTTAAATTAATTTATACTTTATATGTTCATTTCAGAATTTTGTGAAGAAAACTTGGGGAATTTGAAATGGAACAATACACAACAGAACAGCGATCTAAACTTGTTGAATTTTATTTTGAACCTCTTTGGCGAACGCATTATTTCGCTCAGAAGCGATTTCAATTGGCCCCCACGTTCACCGGATTTAAAGCGCCCGACTGTTTTCTTTCGGGTTATTTGAAATAAAGGATTAAAGTAAATAAGCCAGCGACCATTCCATAGCTAAAACAAAACAATCGCAATGACATTTAAGCCATAACACTGGACACGAAAAGTTATGCATAAAGTACTGGAAGGACTACGAATGTGCGAAGCGAAAATGGCCACCACTTGCGGGGTATAGTTTTCATACTTAAGGCAAAAATATTACATATTATAATAATTAACTATTAAATAAAAAAGTTATGAAACATTCAAACCCTAACGGTAGTTTTGCGCCACCCTGTATATATAGCCTATGTTCTTTCCATCGGTAACACACTGTCAAAATGTTATACAAATCGGTCCAGCGGTTTAGGCGCCTAGAAGGTACAAACAAACAATATTTCTTCTTTAGATGTATGAAGATATATTTCTCAACTGAAGTAAAAATTTTTTTAGACAAAATAATTTTGGTTACTTTTTCGCCTTTGGTTACTTTTTTTTACATTTTGGTTACAAAATTTTTTGGTCGTGGCAAAGTTGATTCTTCTGCTGGGTTCAGTGTTTGGTGCAAATAGTATTGCTTAAGAGTAAATTCAGAATATCGTAATTCTCTTATGATATCCAACGGAAACTCTGTGTATTTTGTTGCTAGATTGAACAAAAGAGCTACGACATCACTGTTGCCAACGGATTGCCAAACAATATCGCTAAAACAGAGAATAACTAAAGTTTTAACTTATTAAGAAATTAAGAGATGCTTCACTAAAAACGCCTTTTTGCAAATGACATTTTTGAAATATTAAAAAATGTTGCTATAAATCGCCTGAAAATCAGTAATTAATGTTAAATTTTATAAAATTATAAATGAAAACGTTATTTTTAAAACCAATTTTAGGAAGCATGTAGAGCATACATTCATATATACATACCAGGGATGCCAAACGGGAAATCTCGAAATCCCTGGATTTATTTTTATCAGTCCCGGGATTTTTAACATATCAACTTTTATGTACAAAACTGTTCGTTTTTATTGAATTTTTATACTATACTAGCTTAACCCGGTGCGCTTCGCTACACTGACCCCGCACATTTTTATATTGAAATTTATAGTTTACTATAATAGTAGCTTTAACCACGTTTGAAGACTCTCCCTTTAATAGTTCTTCAGTTGAGCGATATTTAATGTATGCATCCTATGGGAGGTATTTCCCCCCCTGCGCCTACCCGCTTTATTTTTATTTTCAAAAGTGTAGTATACCATAAGAGTGACTTTTAGAAAGTTTGAACATTCTCACTATTACAGTTCTTAAGATATGCGATGTTAAACATTGGCGTCCTATGGGGTATTCCTATAACCCCGCTGCTATTTTATTTCAATTCCGGGGCTCAGAAGATCCTACTACAAAAAGTTCAGCAAAATGCGTGCAGCGGCTCTTAAGATATGCGATAATTAATATTGGCATCCTATGGGGGGTACCAATTCCCCTGCCCCTATCGAAAAAATAAGTAGCCTATTTTATTTTTAGGGCTCACGTGATGTTACTGTAAAAATTTCAGGAAAATCGTGCGATAATTAATATTGGCATCCTATGGGGGGTACCAATTCCCCTGCCCCTATCGAAAAAATAAGTAGCCTATTTTATTTTTAGGGCTCACGTGATGTTACTGTAAAAATTTCAGGAAAATCGTGCGATAATTAACATTGGCATCCTATGGGGGGTACCAATTCCCCTGCCCCTATCGAAAAAATAAGTAGCCTATTTTATTTTTAGGGCTCACGTGATGTTACTGTAAAAATTTCAGGAAAATCGTGCGATAATTAATATTGGCATCCTATGGGGGGTACCAATTCCCCTGCCCCTATCGAAAAAATAAGTAGCCTATTTTATTTTTAGGGCTCACGTGATGTTACTGTAAAAATTTCAGGAAAATCGGTTCAGTAGTTTCGGAGTCTATAAAGCGACAAACAAACAAACATACATAATTCATTTTTATATATATAGATAGATAGATAGATAGATAGATAGATAGATACAAAAAAATTATTAAAAATTATATTTGAGTTATATTTTTTATTGCAAATAATTCTTATTTTTGAGTTTAATTTTTGTTTTTGGAACACAGCGAGTATTTAAAATTTTCATTTTTTGCTTGTTATATGATGACTATTTCTGGATTTTTGTAATTTGCTTAATAAAAACCATTATTTTAAGTAGAAACGAAATTAGCAGATTTACATCTCAAGCCTTTTTTACAATTGCGTTTAGCAAGTTCAGCTTTGGCTTAAGACATAATTCCAAAATAAAAATGATTATTTTTATCCAATTAAAGTTTTATTCAGAAACTTAAGAATAAAAGTTGATATAATTATAACAATTAATCCGGTCCAATAAAAATAAAAAAATTTGCTTAAAAAACATACGGTAAATAAAATAATTTTTTTATAAATAAACACTTTCTGACGTATTCATAAATAAATTATTTGAACTTGAAATCTGTTTTAAGAAACATTTGCATAAACATTTCTTTTAAAAGAAATTTCAAACGTACTTAAATTATTGATTATGAATCTCGCCCTCACCCTGGAGGTGTACTGCCCTGTAGAGATGAGCGATATTTCTGTACCTGTGATTTAATCACTGTTAATCACTGAAAAATCACGAATCACAGTTGTGACAAATTTGTCAAGTAACAGGTACCTTCTAAGTCGTTCTTTTTGTATTTTGTTACATATACATATTTATGATATTTCACTGTTTGTGTGGGTAATAGCGTTTTTTGAATGAAATGTCGAATGATATTGCTGTTCCTTTCATTCTCTCTTCTATCTTATTAGAATTTTTTTTATGCCAAAATTTATTTGTTCAAGTATGTATGTATGTATATGAAAGTAAATAGATTTGAAAGCTCTTACAATTTGTTGTTGTTTCATTGTAAAGTGCTAACAAAAGCTCTTGCAAAAGCTAGCGCATTGTCATATAGCTTGGCCGCAATTGCTATAAAAGAACAGAAAACTGATAAACCGTGATCACAATCACAGTTTAAAGGAGCAGTGATTTTTAAATCACATTCACTAATCACGATGATCTTAAAAAATCACGGGATCGTTCATCTCTACTGCCCTGCAGTCGACATAGTTTTACAGTTTTTAACTCAGCTATCGAGATCGATGAGGGAATACACTTTGCAGTGTATTAACGTAGTCACAACTTAATTCACATTAAAAATTTAATTGCCGTCAAAAAACCGAAATGAATTGATCTAGAAAAACTAAGAGATTCGTATATTTTCATAAGTTTTTTTCAGAATCGGATCAGTTTGATCATGGGTGAGGCCAGTGTTATAAACATATGAATAAAATAAATTGTTTTGTTGTTTTCATTTTTAAAAATTTTTGTTACGTATATAACACCTTTTGAATATTATAAAGTGTTGTTTATTAAAAAAAAGTAGCATTTTAAGGCAACACATTGATCCCGAAAAATCCCGGGATCCACAAAATCCCAAATATCAAAAAAATCTCATAGGTAAATAAAAAAAAATAGAAAAATCGAGCTTAAGCTATAGGGCTTGCGGAGGTCGAATTATAATATTAAAAATTTCAAATACACCCTCTAAGTCTAAAGTAATCAATATAAAAAAAATTTTGTTAGGAAGCTAGTCTAATTTTTATTCAAAACGTATGCAAATTATCATAGTCTTCTTTAGAACTTCAAATGAATTGTTGCTGTAGTAGAAGTAAGTAGTTAACAAGTTAACCAGTTCTTTAATATTGATTCATGTTTTTTTCATATGTTTGTGTAAAAGTTTTTGTGGTTTATTTACAAAAACAAAGCGTTTGTGTGAATATTACAAATTTTAAATATTCACACAAATAACCGACACAAGGAGTTTGATAACAAAAACAAGGCGTTTGTGTAAATATTACAAATTTTAAATATTCACACAAACATTATTCATGCTTTTTTCATATGTTTGTGTAAACGTTTGTATGGTTCATTTGGCCCTTTTGTTTATTTCAAATTAACTTTTTAACAAAGTTGTCAAAAAATGTATGAAAAACGAACAAAATCATAATAAAAAATCGCTAGATTTCCTGCTAATAGCTTATTCATACATTTAATAGTTTTAAACAAATTTTCGAAAATATTTTAATAATTAAATACTTAAATGAAAAGTACTATAATAGATTTATTACTAAATGTACACTGAAAAAAACTTGAATAAACTGTGTTATAAATGGCTTACAAACATTTATAAAAATATTGACTTAAAAAAAGAATATGGTTCTTTAAAAGGATTCCGCGCTTGCAAACGAAAAGTATTTGTATTTTTTCCAAAAATAAGTCTGCTTTAATTTCTTTCATGTTTTGATATTGTATTTCTTATAATTTTTTTTAGTGTAGATTACAAACAGGTACGAGTCAGTCATGTTACGTTTTATTGTTTATCTGTGTCATTTAAAATGTTCAGTCAAACATTTACACTTTTTATTGTCTTTTATTTTAGTTAAAGTTAACAGTAGATACCAAGAGTATGCCAATGTATTACATATATTCGAGATTGGACTTTAGATATGGTTAGGGTTTGCATTAAATATCAACAGAATTACTTAAAACTAAATTCTGTAAATCGCGATTATTGATTAATCGCTCTTTTAATGATTTCGTATTTTAATTTGAAATTCCAATAACAATTTTAATACAAATTAAATTTTTAAATGATATTACATATAATCAGGGCTGTCAGATGTGGCGATTTCTCGCCAAACGTGGCGATTTTCAAACTCTTTTGGCGACCTAATTTTCGATTTGGCGACATGGCGATTTTTTGGCGATTTATAAAATAGTTGGCGATTTTGTTGGCTATTTTTGATGAGCCATCTATTTGTTTTGAAATTTGTTAAATTCAAAACGAAGAAATAATATTTTTTTATTCTAGTATTTCAATGTATGAAATTTGATGCATTCATATATATGACCAGTATTTAAAACTAAATAATGTTGAAATGGCTGATGAAGATAATCTTCGAGAAATTTTTTTTTTCACATTTAAATGTGCTCTTGAAAGAAGTAATAAGTAGAATTCTTTACAAATGAATATAATGAAAGTTTATGAAAATTTTTTCATTATAAAATGTGACAAATTATCACATAAAATTTGTTGTTTTTAAATATATTTGAAAGATTTTTTATGAATCCTCACTTACCCTTGGATTAAAAGAAAATTGTAATGATGATATTCAATCTAATTAAGATCAGTTTAGGCCAACAATTTATAGCTACAAGGATACGGCAGGTACCTGTTTTGAAATATTGAAATTCACTAAATATCTGCTTTGAAGTAGAATGCGATATGAAGTTTTCGACACGTTTTTACGAGCCAAAAGTTATATGAATATAAATAGCCCATGTTGCATTTCTTTTCTACCTTCACAATGTATTTCAAAAAAGAAGACAACAAGTTTGTCTTCTTGGTGAACTATATAACGTTTTAGTTATATAATAGAACTGCAACTACATACAAATATATTGTACATCCAATATTTGTTTAATACTTACCGCAAAATCCTTTTTTTGTTGCTTTAAGTAGACTACTATAAAATATTTTAAGCATTGCACCTTTTTTGTTAAATAAAAATTAAACAAAATATATGCCGACTTTTTTTTGAATTTTTGGCGGATTTTAGGGATACGGAACAAATTTTTTTTGGGATTTATGAAAAAATATTTTTAATTATTCTAAAAATACATATATTATTGTCGAAATCGAAAAAAATAAATGCTTTGGCGATTTTGGCGATTTTTGACATTGAATTTGGCGAAAAAGATCAAAATCAATCTGACAACCCTGCATATAATAGGGAAATCTAAAAATAATAGGGCAAAAAGGGTCATTTATTAAAATAGAGGAAGATAAAAATCTTGCTCCATTGGTCTTAAAGTTCACTCAAAAGTTTCAGCATCAGTAGTTTGGGATCTGAAATTAGGACATTTGAATTTTAGAACTGGGTGCCATTTTTTCTTGCATTTCATTCATACAATTTTGTGTAGACATTTTGTTTTATACCTATAAACGTTACTTGCGCAAATTTTGTTATTGATACCAGTAGTAATACTGATTTGATTCTCACTGTAAATCTTATTCGGCACAACGGTTATACATATGTGAAACTTTTATTTATGCAACAATTACATATAAATGACTTAACAATTAAAAACTATGTACATTTGTATGTGTGTAGCGTTTTATTTTTTGTGAAATTGTTTTAATTGTTTTGCATCTCTTTTCATTAATATGTTTGTATGTGTGTAGTACACACGTGAATGTAGTTCCAAAATTTAATGTTTTTAAATTAAATTTAATTAAATATTGCCGTAAATGTTTTTATGAAGTTACATATATAAATTCATATACACGCATACATATGAAAGTTTATTAGTTCATACAAACATATGAATTTTTAGGAATTTACCCTAAAGCCTTGGAGCAGTTATTTTAATTGAACCCTACCAGCGAATTAAATACCTGTAAAATAACAATTTACTACTCTAAATATGTTAAATATATTTTTTTTTTGTTTTTTATGATATTAATAGATTGCAAAATACAAATTTTAACCATGCCTTGTGATTTTTTAAATAACTAAACTTTAATATCCATTTAATGCAGTTTTGTTTTTAAAAATACTCGTAGCAGAACATTTTCCAAATATTTTATGTGAAAAATGTTAAAAAAGTGTTCGTTATTGTGTAGGTTTAATATTTCAAATTTGATAACAGTTTGCTACAATAAAAAACAAGTAAGAAAGTATATGCGGTTAAGCCCGACCCTATACCACAGTATTTAAAATCAAATTTTCGAGAGTGTACGTATGGAAAATCATGGACCCGTCAGAACAAAATTATGTTATAAGGTTGAGATTCATGTAAAAGTTTTTGATGCCTAATATTATTTAGATGTCTTCATCTTTATGAGATTGGTTTGGTTACAACCTAACAAAGGTCTTTAATTTTAAGGAAATGTTTAATATTTTTCTTTTATTCCCGCAAAAAATTTTGCAAAGAATAGTGAAAAACATAATATACGACTCATGATGCTAATATTGACAAATATGCTTTTAATTTATCCTTAAACATGTGCTTAGTCAAAACAAAGGGAGTTGTTTGTATTGTTTGGGGTCTGTTTCGGTTATTAAAGTTCAACAAATGTCGATCGCTTCCCTTTTTGTCCCAAAACTCTTGAAACACAGAAATGTCAAATTAAGTTAGGCAATAAGCTTGATGTTAAAGTGGAACTCACAATTAACACCGTGCATTATGGTCGGGCCATACTAATAATAACTTTTAATAATATTTTAAGGTATCACTTTGCTGAATCTTATTTTTAATCAAAATTAGGAGTCAGCAAATACTGTATATAAGCTAGTTGTAATTAATAATAAAAATTTAGAAAAAGGCACTTAACCCTCTTGTGATTTAAGTGGGGAACAGAATAGTAACTTAGTACAACGTTACGGTTAGCGCGGCAAGCTGTGAAAAGTTAAAAACGGCAATTTAAAAGTAGTGTCAACAGAATACGTAGTTGTAGTAGTCGTTGCAGTTGAAGTTAAAGTGCAAAGTTCGAAATTTTACACTTTGTTGCGCTACAGAGCATTCGTCAGCTTCAGCTACTACTACAACTACTATATTCTGTTCTAGTAGTGCGATTCAATGCCTTTTTTACGATAATCGTATCGTTAAAATAAATATAATGAAAATTGATCGAATTTGCTATTCAGAAACATTTTTAACGATATTCGCTTTCGATTAAAGTCAGCTGTTACTTTAAGCAGTTTTTTTTTTGTTATTTTGGCGACAATGATTTACGTTGTGTTTATTAAATCGATAAAGTTTACTTTATGTTTAAAGTGGCTGAGGCCCGACTTCTTGCATATGTATGTACATACACACATTTGTATATGTATGAAAAAACAAAATTCTAAGTTCAAATGTACAAAAAACGCAAATTATGAACAAAAACTAAATCTTAAATGTAAAATTCACAAAAAAAAACAAGTTAGAATCCTATATTCAACTGTGCCGAATCTTTGATACCCTCTACCGACAGGAGTGGGCTCTATATGATAAAAAAATATATATATTATTAACTAAGCTTCACAAAAAGAACGTCAGCATTAAAATTGGTTGCGGTTTAGACCTTTATTAAAATACATATTGACCGACAATCAGAAAGTTTTATGCTTTGCTTTTTAGAAGTTTGAGTACAATATCATGATTCGTAACAGTTTTAGCCGAACTAAAGTAATTATCAGGAGGGTCATTTGTAATGGACCTATGGTATATTATGGACCAATCATCCCAAAATTCTGAAGACTGATTTCTGGTATTACAAAAAAATAAATTAGAATAAAGAGTACTGTTTATATGGCGCCTAGAGTAAATTATGGACCGATCTTCACGAAATTTTACAGTGTGATTTCTAGTCACATTAAACTGTGAAGTACCAAATTTTATTATGGGCTCTATGGTTAATTATGGACCGATCTTCATGAAATTTAGTAGTGTGATTTCTAGTCCTACAAAACTGTACCGTACCGAATTGAATTATGATAGCATTATTTATTACGGTTTTAGTGTGTTCCGGGATAAGGGTTTATATGGAGCCTAGTGTAAGTTATTAACCGATGTCAAAAAAATTTTATAGTATGATTTTTTGTCCTTTAAAACTGTGACGTACCAAATTTTAGTATGATAGCGTTATTTATTACGATTTTAGGCGAACTGAACTGTTTGCTGCGAGTAGGGTTTTTATGGGGCATATGGTCAATTATGGACCGATCTTCACGAAATTTAACAGTATGATTCGTATAAAGCGAATTCGTGCTTTCAACAGACGGACATGGCTAAATCGACTTAGAATTACTCCACGAGCCAGAATATATATACTTTGTGGGGTCTTAGATGTATAATAAAAAGTTTCACACAGAATGATGGAGGTTACTACTACATAGGTAAAACAAAAGGAAAAACGTGTTCTGTATGCATATATGTGTGGCAAAAAAACAAAAAATGTAAACACAATTACATATATGTTTGTGATCCTTAAAATCATAAAAAATTTAAAAAAAAAATGGCAAAATAACATGAATATAGCAAAAAATTGGATTTTTTAAATTTCAGGTTAAGATATTTAGAATGAAAAAGATATTACAAATGTTAAACATTTATTTTAAAGGTAATTGGTAGGACGTCATATCAGTTTTTATAAATAAAGAGTAATTTGATCAGCTATAACGTCTCAGATATGGCGAAAAGCAGGGTTTCTTTTAACTTTAAGCGAAGACAACGCGAAAATCGCATGTGATGGAGAAATTCTGAATACAGATTCGGATTCAGGGCAACTCAAGCCTATCCCAAGGTTTCGACTTTTTAAAATTTTGCAGGCCTGTGCAACTATAAGAAAAAAAATAGTTCGAATTAATTTCAAAAATTTTTGGTTTCTGGGACGAAATTGCAAAAAATTGTTTGTGTTACTGAATTCAGAATGTACAATTCATAGATAAATTTATTTTTTAAATGTATTTATTAGTCATGCTACTATTATAAATTTTTAATATTCGCGAATACGAGTACGAATATCCAACCTGAAGTTTAGCGCCACTCGATATTTCAAATTTAATTTAAAAAAACCTTCCGTTTGCGTCGATAACAGTGAATTAAAAAAAAATGTCATAATACTAATGTACATATTTATCAATATTATGTTCCGATGACTGAATTTAAAATGATCAACTTCACACCTGAATGCCCCTACTGAACACTTTGAAATTTTTAATACTTACATTCTTGTTATTATGTGAAGGCCGGTGTGACCAGATCTTTAAACTTTTAACAGCTAAATCTCACATTAGACAAGGCCAAAATGTGCCAAAAATTATTTTAATTTTTTTTAAGATTTTTTGTAAGAAGTTTAAACCGTGAAATTTTATTTGAAGCCTAATACTTTTAAGTGAATTATTTTTAACAAATTTGAAATAAAAGGTAATATTTAAGCAAGTGCTTAGATTTTGGTAAATATCAGATATATGTAGCACAGGTAGTTGAACTTAAATTTTGAAAATTTAAATATTTAAGCGAACTGCAAACCTCTGATACAAACCAAATAAAAACTATTTTTTTCCATTATTTACTCCGATTAAAAAGATTTGTTTTGCTTTAAGCCAAGTTTGAGTTTAAAAATTATAATTTTTTCAGCAGTTCAGTTCCAAATTTTTTTTCAGATATTAAGTCGGTTTAACACGAAATGCCCAAATATTTATAATTTAGAATTTTATCTACTTTATTATCTTAATATATAATTAAATGGCAAATAATTTATACAATCAGCATTATTAGGGTGTTTCTAATATTCCCTAAATATTTTATTTTTTTACAAAATAAGTAATACGTTTCTAATACGTTTCTATCCATTTTCATAAGAAATTTGTTTTTTAGTTGCAACTATTTTTAGTTAAAATTAATTATAAATTTTAAGAAAATTAATTTTAATTCATAAAACTATTTCTTCAAATTTATAAAATAAAGCTAAAACAAGCTAAAAACATTTTATAACAATGCTAAAAACAATTCCAAATGATAAATGAAAATTTTACAGCAGAAACACCAAAAAATATCATAATGTCCATGGACATATTTAATGTCACTTTTAAAAGTGTCAATGTACGGAATGTCACATGGTCCATGGATATTATGCACTTTTTTTGGTGAGTTATAATCAATAATTCAATTCAATCAATCAGTTGTTGGTTCCATTATTGTCAAGATCTAAGGCGAAAGACTTAACAAAATAACAAATAAATAAGTTACAATTTTAATTTAAAATTTAAATTTGGAAATCTTGCATTTAAAAATACCAAATTTAGAAACTTTCGTTAGTGAAGCCGGTGTCTGTTTTACAAAAAATATCTCATCCGTAGTATAGCAAATACCGGCTTCGCAAACTAAAGCTTCTCTGCATGTTAAAGAAAGCAATATAACTTTAGATTCTAAATTGCGTAATACGCCTTATGGAACGGAGGAATGTATTATTGATGGCATGCAAACATTTCGAAATTGGCCTACCTGTTTTAAAAATTTTAATATCATTTCAAAAAAAAAAAATATATAAATGTATTTTCAAATATATACTTATGTACAATATAAATAAAACGTTCTTTCTTTTTGTTCATTAAAAAGTGAACATTTCGACACATTATAAAGTAAAATAACACGAAAAAGCATAACAACGTCCATGGACCCTATGACCCTTTTAAAAGTGTTTAATTGTCACTGGACAATACTCACGACATGCCACCCAAATTTAGATGCAAAAATGCCATAATGATCACACAACTAAAAGCCGTGAGCACCGTGACCCAAAGGATCTTTTGTGGAACCCAAGAGTTCAGGCAGTAGATTGATGCAACAAATAAATCCAATTATTCTACACGGTGAGAGATTTTATACTTCACCTGAACTCATTATCATAACTGCAACGAACTTCATTCTGCTTGCATAGTCATCGTCCAGACTTGGAATTCCTGATTTTTATGGTGACAAAAATTGCAAAACTAGAATTTCATAATCTGGACACTATTGCAATTTTCAAAGCAGAATTTTTAAAAATTGTAGCAACACAAATTGCAATTTATACTTTAATACTTCCAGACAGGGTTCCCAGTTGTATTTTATACCTTATCCCCAATTTGCGATTTCTTATCCCGAAAAATTCCCACATTTACTTAAAAATAAAAAAAACATAATATTATTTTAAAGCAAAAATATGCATACATTTATTTATTTAAATAAATCCATTTTTGTAATATTATTAAAATTAATGTTATTTGTACTTTGAGTTCTACATACATATACAAGTGCACATGTATAGTATGTAACAAGTGTAACGTAAAAACTCAAAAGATAAATAACTATGCGTCAAATGTCTTTTGATTTATCAGCCAATGCAATTTTGTTTGACATGTTGTTTGTTTAAAAAGTGCATTTGAGAAGTTAGAATAAATTTTCAAGAGCAAGTTGCATTATTTTTAAAGTGTGTATTTATTCTAATAAATCTTACTGCATTCTATTGAAAATTTTGTAACGCAAGCGTTACTTGTTGGTACAAAAACATACCTAAAACTATTTCAGCAAGCTCTTGAAAAGGTTTCGAGCCGCCAAAAAAGACTTAAATTTGTACCGACATCTTGGCCAAATCGGTCTTGCCATCGCACATATGGCATTTATTATAATATACATATTATTCCCAAAAATCTCCAGCGGAAAAAGTGCAAGGAATATTTTTCGACAGAAAAAGAACACGTTGGTGTATATAAAAAACACACAATAAACGCGTAGACCGAAATTCGTCGTGCGTAAAGAACTAAGCGATAGGTTTATTATTATTTCTTAGGGTAGAATGCTCAATCGGATTCATATCCGGCGATTGTGGTGGAGATCTGAGCTGTTTTTTGACATGAAAGATTAACCACTCTTTCACAACAAGTGCGGTGTGTTTTGGGTCGTTGTATTGTTGGAAGATAAATGATTCTTCAAGACCCATTTTCTGTGCACTATCCTTTAAATTATTTTTTAAAATGTCCAAATATTTATATCGGTTCATTATATTATCGATAAATTCTAAATTTCACACGCCATTCGCGGACATACACCCCCAAATCATCACAGACCCACCACCGTGCTTTACTGTGAATGACATGTTGATAGGATTAAGCTCTGTATTTGGGTTTCTCCAAACCTTTTTACGTCCATCCGATCCATGGTTGTTAAATTTACTTACATCCGAAAAAATAACAGTATTCCAGAAAGTTTCTTCGTATTTTGCATGCTTTTTTGCAAAATTTAAGCGTTTATGCCGATTGGTCTTATTTATGTACGGTTTTTTTTTTAATATTTCGCCCGTGATATCCAGCACTATATAGCACATGCCGGATGGTCTGGGGGTTGCATGTCTTTCCGATCTTGGTTGCAATTTCAGCCTGTATTTTTGGAGCACTTAATTTAGGGTTTTTCTTGATTTTTCTTATGATTATACGATTGTCTTCCTCCGTAAGTTTACGAGGACGTCCAGGTCTAGTCTTATTTTTTGCATTACCTTGAGCTTTGTACTTTTGAATGATCTTTTGAATTGTTGCAGGGCTTATGTCCACAATTTTGGCAATAGCTCGGACTGATTTTTTGTCTTTAAAATGCTTAATGATCAAGTCTTTCATATCTTGTGAAAGCTCTTTTCCTCGTGGCGCCATTATATTAATTTTATGTAAATTTTTGTTGTATTTTTTTATTTTTTTTTAAGTAATAATTAATATGAGTTTGTTTATTATATGCACAAAAATATAATAAAAAAACTGATTTAAATACCAGCCTAAGCGGTACTTTAGAATTTTCAACTCTTCGTTGAAGATCAGATGTTGAGCAACGACAGGGTGTACAAAATAAATCAATTTTTTCAAAAATTTATTAATTATAATTAAATAATTTAAACGCCATCGTGTGCATACTTATTTTTGTGAAGAACTGTACATATGTATACTAAACTAAGCTTATAAAACACTAAACTTTTATACTTTTTGGAATTTTTTCATATATTATATTTTATATTTATTAAAAACCCTTCAATATGAGCTTTAATCAAAGGCATTTTAACAAGGATGGTCTGAAAGGCATTTTAAGAGCCATTAATTGAAAGGCCTTTTAACATACCTTTTTTTAAAAACCCTTCAAGATAACCTTTATTCTAAGGCCTTTTGACAGTCATTCTCTGGAAAGCCTTCTAAGAGCCATTTATTTTAATGCCTTTCAAAAGCTCTGGCGAAGGAAAGGAAAGCGGAAGGCCATCCACGCAATGACAACGTGTGTAAAAAAGATATGAGTATGGAATGGAGAGAGCAGGCCTTGTACATCCAAAAGAAGGGGTACAGAGGCCTTCTAGAACCCCTCCGTACTCTTTCTTTTTCCCGCTGGGGTTTTATAGACCAATACATTTGAAAAAAATCTTACTAATTCAAATATGAGTTAAGTACCACTGACATTTGAGTTTTGTACCTGTCGAAGAGTCGGCATACTAGTTGTATACTATGCCCGCGAAGCTCTTCGCTTGTCTGCAGGAGACCAGTCTCTGGCGGGAATCGAACCCGCAACCCCGGTACTGATAGACTAGCTCATTACCAGCTAGCCTAACGGGGCACAATTAAAACACTATGATCCTACAAGAAAATCACTGTATCTGGGGATGCAAGTTCATATTTAGTGGGTGAATATTGTTTCATGTTGTTGATGGTGTGGAACGTCCAGAGATGTTTGCTTCAAGCGCGTTGAGTGCTGAAGACCGTTACTATTTTCCGCTTCATAGGAAGGCACTAGACATTATATTTGCGGTAAAAAATTTCTCAAATATATGTTTGGGTTTAATTTTACTATACACAGTGATCATCAGCCTTTACGGGCAATTTTTGGTATTTCGAGTGCGGTAGCTAATAGTCTATCAATTCATAATCAATTCATGATCAACATATAGGAATAGTTAGAAGTAACGCTTTGGCGAGATCAGTTGGATGGTGGCCGGGTATAGACAAAGATATTGAAAATTTATTAACAAATGTGATTTTCGTAAGTCTACGCAAAACTCAAAGGCAGCTTATCTGTCAAGTTGGATAGATGCAACATAATCCTTTAAAAGAATTATTATCGACGTCTGTTCTTTAAATTGATAGTCGGTTTTGATTTTGTATGATGCGTACTCCAAATGGATGGAGGCTGTGTTAGTCGAAAAACTTCGGTAAATATTTTCTAAGTTTGGGTTGCCATTTAATATTGTAAGTGATAATGGACCGCCATTTAAAAGTCTCCTGCATACCATCCCTAATCTAATGGCAGTGCAGAAAGAGCTATACACACCTTCAAAAATGGATTGCGGAAATCACTGTTGGATCGAAAAGAGGCCGGTAAATCTTTACAGCTAAGAATTGACCGATTCTTATTAAAGTATAGAGCATCTTCGACCTCTTCAACTCTCTTTACACCCCGAGAAAAGATTTTTCAATACAAACCCCGAATATAGCCTAATGTGTAAAATTCTAATAAGCCGAATGTGACAGCGAAAACGAATTCAAAATAAGTTGAACCAAATGTAGGAATAAGACACTGCTCTGAAGGTTATTAGAAAAGGGTAGTACATTTCAAGGTGGGGGAGGAAGTATGGTACATGAATGTTTTTTTCCAATTTTGTAAATGGGTAAAGAGAAAGGTTATTAATAAACAATCAGCCATGTTCTGGAAAACGAATTCGAGTGAAATTGAAATCGAACAAATTTTTAAAACGATCCTGTTTTATAGGTTCATAAAAATATACCGTTTTATATTCGCCATACTATGAGTACCACTTATATTTATTAGAATAACTCTAAAAATCGTGAAAAAATAAGGTAATATTTCAAATAATTGAGCTGAAAATTTCCTTCGATTTCAATTTCACTCGATTTCCAGAACATGGCCGTATGTAGTTGCAGGTACATTGTTTTGGTCAATGGAATACAGAAACAGGCACATATGGACAAAATGAGAGGGAATACAAATTTGGAATTAGGTTTGGTTGAAACTCGTGAGGGTTTAAATGAAACTCCTACGGAGAGTCGAAGTAGTATTAATGAAGAGGAGAGGCAACGAATGGTAACTCGAAGTATGGCTAGGAAAGCTAAAGTTGTAGGAGGGGTTATTTAAGTTGAGAGGAATGATGTGTATTAAAATAAGGTTCTCTTAGAAAATAAGTTCTCACTTAGTATTCATGTATATATTGATACCAACAAGAATTATATTAATTGATATTTAACTAGAAGTCAGTCACGTTGTTTGTTTAAACTTATCACATATGTATGTACATGTCGTGTAAGAGCAAAAAAAATATTCCTTTGGCATATATCAATTTTTTATTTATTTATTTACACATATTCTTTAATAAAACCTTTTTAATTGACTGAAATACAATTAAAAGCGAATAGAAAAGTTAATTTGCTGTTATGAACGATTTTAGGTTGACAGATGCAACCAAAAACGAACATGTGAAAGCAAAAATTATAAACCTTCTGTATTTGTTAATTTTGATAGACATGTGCAATTACATATGGATTTAACATATGACAAAGCCACTAACCATATGTCAAAATGGTGTACCATTCTGCTAATACTGAGGAATATTTAAAGCACAGCCGCGAATAACGTTGTAAGTTACAGGCAGGATTACAATTTTTTAATTTTTCTTTTTAGATTATCAAAAATAATGACAATGAAAACTTTTATGCAAAATATCAAGAAAATCGAATTTTAAATTACATGCTAAATTAAAGTTTATAACTTTTTTTTTATTGGAAAAACGTTTCATATCCACAATCGCGATGTCATTTAAAACGGCTTTTAAAACGTTATTCCACGTTGCAAAACCATTTCGTTTGTATCATTTTATTAGTAACTTACAACGTTCTTCCACTGGTTGACTCTTTGTACCGCATTTTGAAGGCGTTATAGCGCATAATTTTAGGTGATTTGATGTTCAAATAGTGTAAGAGAGTAATGTTAACGGTAATCTGCAAAAAACAGTTTTTGCAAAAAGTGGCTTTTACAACGTTATTCGCGGCTTTGCTTCATTTAATCCATTTTATAATTCTCACTTCGAGCTATGAAGTTTTAAACGTTTTTAAATTATTACATTTCAAAACACAATTTAAAATTAAAAACAAGAAGATATGTGACAGCATATATCTTTGACATACAGCTAATTCATGGCTCAATTAGTAGGTCTGAGCGAAACGCCTGCTGATTTTATGCAGAGTTGTGTTTTCTTCGTGCAATTGTTTTTGATATCTTTACCATTTTTTACACAGCCAAATGCATTTTTTTGACATCTTTTACACAAACAAAATGGGTGTTGTTTTTCTATTGTTGGGCAGACCTACTTATTGGACCATGAGCTAATTTGTTTACTACAGTGTTGTATTATTTTGACACAACGTTAAAGTATTTTACAGTGTTTTATCCGTTTTCGAAATAAGACCATCTTGTATAAATTCGCCTTGATTTTGAGTGATTAATTGTAAATTAGCAAGCACACTAAACAAAAAAAATAGTTACAACATTTTTCACTCAAAAAATAGTTTGATTTAAAAAAAAGCAATCATCAGTTTATTGTAACTTCACTCATTTGAGTGGGACTTAAAATGTTATAAAAAAAATAGTTTTTTCATGATAAAGGCCAAGAATTATTCCGTTATTGGCAAAATTTTATTTTGTTTAAATTCCTTTGCTAACGCATATCATCACAAAAATTAAAAACCATGCACATACAAGATAACATTTTTTTTAATTTAAGTGAGAGTAAGTTTATATGCAGATTTTTGATTGCAAGTTAAAATTTTGCACGATTTGAATTAAGTGCCGATTTATGCACTCAAAATGCGTTTATTGATAGTGAAAAAAATACAATACCACAAAGTTTTTATAGTGCAGTTTTATTAAATGATAATGCAATTGAGATTTATATCAATATTTAGTGCACTACCCCGAACTATGAATTATGTACATATATAAACATACTTTTTTTTTATATTTGAACAAAGAGTTTAACTAAAAATAATTGTTTAAAATTACACTTCAACACTTTGAAGTTTTTTTCTTTTTTTTTTAATTTTTTAAGTTTGGTTGTTTGAATGCTATTGTTTGAATATGCGATTGATTTATCTCTTGGTTTGCAGCACATTTAACCTACCTTTAAAAATAGTTTTAATGCTTCTTTAGTCACAAGAAAACAGATTATTGACAAAAAATCAAATAGTTTTTGTATTTTGTTTTAATAAATAATTTGGTAAGTTTAAGCTTTTATAATTTATTATTTTGGTAAAAGATTTCAGGTTGTTTTTCTCGTTAACATCAAGAAACACGATAAATCCAATCAAGAAAAACGCTAGATATTTGAACTTAACCGTACGGTAGCTTGATGCTGAATAGTTTAAAACCACAATAATACTCGTCTAATGTATGTTTTTATTTATATTGGTTGTTGTTTGGTGAGTCCAGACAAAAAAGTTTATATGTATTTATTTTTCTAAAAGGCATACTATATAACCGGTACTAGTAAGTAATCCACACACTCATTAGAGCACGATTGTGTTGATCTATTTGTTTACACTGTACAACAATTTCTAATTTTTACCAAAATAAGGGGCTTCTGAAAAATGGATGCTGGTCGAGAAGACAAATATAAAATATACGTACATATATAGGCGTTTTGAAAGTTCACATCGGAATTTTATTTTAGAGGGGGTAAGGTTTTACCCTTTTAGGCTGTCAGTGCAGCATATAGGCATAGAACCTATGTTTTCTTTTCATCCAAAGTGTAAGGTATTTTAGCAAATGTGTTGAAAATTTTACGGTAAATATTTTTGTGGAACAAATAAGCCCTCTTAATTCCCCTTCATAATAGTAATTTTTGGCCCTATTCTTACAAATGGTAAAAAACACCCCTACCAAGGGCGATGAAATGCTCTACATAAATGTTGATCATGAAATTATACTACATACATATGTCAGAACACACCAATACACAAAACTTAACACAAACACCCAAAAACAGCCAAACTCAAGATTGTCCCTTAACAAATTCGATTATTGCAATTTCGATATGATCTTCCAAAACACCGACACACGTTTATTTTATCTTTGTTTCCTCTACCAGAATCCATTGTCAGAACCCCGTTATGTTTTTGTGTTGTACAGTGTTTTGTTTGTTTGCTGGTAAAGCAACATAATCCAACACCATTAAAAACGATACAAGTTGCGCTGTTTCGGTTAATTCAAATTTAAACTCAGATTTAAGTTATGCACTTAGGTCTTATAAATCAGTGCAAGCTAAATCCTCCTTTTGATTTAAAATGTGTTTAAACCTGCAAATCTATAGCTCAGTAAACATCCCAATAAAAAATTGAGATTCCAGCGAAGCAGGTTTGTAAGGGAGAAACGTAAAAGTTTCGCTCGCCATATCCTTACGGAAGACATGAATTTTATATGGCGAGTTCCCACTTTGAAGCAATACATTTTTTATTCAGGGCATATAATAATTGGTGGATGTAAACGATCAGTTTTGCACACTGATTTTTTTTGTTACCATTATTCTTTTATATGCTGCCTTACAAACCTGCTTCGTTGTAAGGGAACGCAAGAAATTAGCCCCCTTAATTCGAATAACAATTTATATTTAATAATTACATATGTATGTATATAAGCAAAATCAATCATATCTATGTATATGTATAAAAACGTTTTTGCCGTGTATGTGCTCGTAAAACTCAAGAATCGCTGGACCGATTGACATTAAACTTGGACAAAAAATTATCTTAGTCGGGAGCTAGGTTTCTCTTAAGTTTAATCCCGATAGGTGGCGCTTTTGTCGTAATAAATCGCTGAAATTAACAAAATATATTTATTAAATAAAAATAAGTTTCCTGATAAAATATTGAACCGGTAGATAGCGCTGGGGTCAAGTTACAAAACAAGTAACAAAATTTTCCTGTACATATTTAATTTTTTATTTCTATTTAGAAAATCCCGAGCAAACAGCTAGTAACATTTTTACAACCAAAATTTTTGAAAAAGTTACCAAATGTGAAAAAATATATCCAAATTAGAAATGCCTTTTGTTAATTGAGAAAACATTAAAACTCGTAGTAAAATATTAATAACAAATTAAGAAAACAAAACATTGTAATTCTTGTACATATATTAAACAAATAACGAGAAACTTAAATAAAAAGAGTTTATTTATTTGAGACCTTTTTCATAAAATATTTTTATTTTAAAAGTTAAACCCGTCAAATTTTCTTACAAAATTCATTTTATTGAAAGTTAATAAATTGAATTTTTTTTGAATATATCCTTTACAATAAACGAAATTTGTACTTCATGAATATAAAAACAATAAAAGTTTGAAAAAACCTAAATTGCAAGTGTATCAGGAAAACATATTCATACGTCTTATTATTTTTTTAAAAAAAGTAACCAAAACGAAAAAAAATTTCACATCTCATTGAGAAAAAAATTACCAATTTTGGTTGAAGTAACCAAAAACGGCAGCTCTGGTTGAACTTAAGCGTCTATTCTGTCCCCATTTAACTCTTGATCAGTGATCCAATAGAAATTTCAAAAAAATCCCAACATGTCTAAAAATAATTGCCTTTTTTCCCTACAACCAAAAAAATTATCTCCACACTATTCCCTACGTTAAAAATATATTTATATCGTTTTTGGCTTCAGGCAAACAAATATATACTCTGTTAACATTTTATTAATATTATAATTAAAGGATTTATTAATAATAATTAAAACAGCATTTATTAACAAGAAAACAACCAAAATAAATCTGTACAATGCAATACTCACACGTATAAAAATTCAATTTAAAAAAAAACTGTGTGACAAATTAAAATTTCTTCTTCTGAGTGAAACTTCGTGTTTGATTTTCATTTCCTCATCTTTTGTCCTTTTTACTTAACTTTTTTCAAGAATACTTATTTTAAATAATTTTTTTAATATAAGTATATAATATTATTTTAGCAAACTCGGTACCAAATAAAAAGGAAGGCTCTGTAGAATTAAAAAAATACTTACTTCATTTCCTCTAAACAAAAATATCAAAAAAAAAAAAAATTCTTCTTAAAAACATATCCTTTCACGTCCTTAAAAGTTTTCATTCAAAATTTTTTAAAAATTCGAAATTATAGGATTTTATTTATCTTAGTTTAGAAGGTGTGATGAAGTTTTTCTCGGTATGTGGAAATTTTATTCATATTCTTTTAATATTCGCATACATTTTAGCGAATGTGAGTTCGGATGCAAATAAAAAAAAATAAGCGAATAGTGCGCAAATGCGAACCCGAATATTCCGCGCCCCCTTATATATACGTACATGATTTTGGCACTTGTTGAAGATTGCCAGGCTGTTAGGGCTCATAGTAAAATACTACATTTTTTAATTAAATGCTATTGTATATGAAAATTTTAAATTTTTAAATGAAAATAATACGAATACATATTTAAATATTTTTACACAATACATATATTGTAAATTATATAATATTTTGAAGCAATTTGAGGCAATAGTTTTTTTTGAACATCTGCTTAAAAATTAATCTGATTCGTAATGTTTTGTACATACTGTACCCATATTCTGTAACTTTGGTGAGAACTTCTCGCATCGAAACGATGTGAAACAAAATATTCAATCGTTTCTCGAAAAGTGAGAAAAAAGTGTGTCTGTAACTCATGTCGAAAACTATCAAAAGAGATTACGTCGTTTCGTTATAAATGTCATAATATTCCACTCGAAGCCGATGTGAACTTGCAGACGTTGTCAACGCCAGTAACACAATCAACGATATGTGGCCAAAATTATTAAAATTGAAAAATTTTCAATGACGGCGGCGAAAATACATCCGTCGGCTATAGCAAATAATGTAGAGTGCGACTTTAATGTTTGTTGATTACAAAATTGCTTTGAAAACGTTCGTATATTTTCCAAAAATGTTAAAAGCAAAATAATTAAATAATGAAAAAATCAGTCAAAAACAAAATACTTATCTATTCCAAGTTATTATTCACTGCATTTTGCATATTTAATATATTGTTTAGTGGTTATATTTTTTCTCACCCCGCTTTTATGCGAGAGTTTATTTGACAGCTCACAAAAATTTTACAGACACACGTTTTCTGTAAATTGGCGAGTAATTGCTGAAAATTTTAGAGCCGCAGTTAAGTGAGAAAAACAGTTGTTTGTTTCAATTTATGGCATTTTTGTTTAATTTCTCGCATTTCAATCGAAAAGTTTCTCGAAGCGAGAGTTACAGAACATGGGCACTGATTTGTTGACACTTTTTTATTAATACGATTGAAAATTTAACTAAAAATTTACTGTTTAGAGCAGCACATGGGCACTAAAATTTGGTAAACTAAGTAGGGGTTATACCCTAAGTGCTGGTCCTAACAAAAAACAAAAAAAAAAACTTAACCGCAGGATTAACTTTTACGTGAGTTTTTCATTATTGCGCTTCTACTGTACTAGTTTAATACTTTTATTGTTTTTTTTTTTTTTGACATATTATAATGTACTTGTAGACCTGGGGTCTACAAATCTACACCAAAGATAAATATCTCAGCAATTTGGCATAACGTTGGCAGAATAACAGAGCAATATTTATTATTGCTCAGCTTAGGAAAGCCTATTTATCATAATTTAAAAACTCATAATTGTTTATGATTAACATTAACATGAAGAAATGTGCTCTCTAATTCTGCCGACTTTCCCTGTGTTACTTAGCATTTACACATGCCACTGCCAGTTCGAAAAACTCAATACACTCACGATTTTTTACTAATACACTCACATTTTTCGCAATGGCAGCTCCAGTGGCAGCAAAAATTGCATGCGAGTGGAAATTTGGCACTTGCATGCCACTAAATGTCAAAACGATTAGCAATATTACCCTGTTCAATATTAAATGCAAATCGACTGGATTGTTGTCGAACTGTAATTAAAGTTTTAACTGTTAAATGCATTTTTATGATTAATTTGTGGTAACGGGCGTTAAAATCAGTAAGTTTCCTAATTATAGAGCATTAATTTTGCTAAATTAATGCTAATATAAATAAATGTAAACTATTTCCCCAAAACTAAAACTATGTGATGAAGTCGGCAACTCTTTTTTGTTTTCTGGTACTTTTTTTTTAATTTGAGATGTAAACAAATTATCTCAAGTTGACGCTTCGACGACATTTTGAAAATGAACTGGCAGTGGCATGTATAAACAAAAAAGCAAATGGCATGAAATTCGACTATTTCGAACACTTTTTCGTTTATAATATGTATAGAACAGTGGCATGCCACTACTTGCATGTGTAAAGGCAACGTTAGGGCAAGTCAAAATTTATGCAGAATGAAAAAAATATTGGTTGCAAAAATACGTAGGTAGTATAATTATACTTTGGTACTATGTTATACAACTATGAGAACAATTATGTTGTTTTTCGGTTTGTTTGCTTAACTCACGTATTTATTAGTTGTGAATATTTACAAAAAGTGAAATAATTTGCCGTTTTATAAAAAATAATTTGCCGTTTTATAAAAAATAATTTGCCGTTTTATAAAAAATAATTTGCAAATTAAATTGAGACAATCGGGTTCAAGTCGCCTTTAGATATTTTACTTAATAGAAATAAAAAGTATATACATATGTATACACTATTGATTACATGTTGGAATGTGCTTTTACAGAGGCTAGAGCCGAAAAATATTGTTTCGACTTCTGGGAGCAATATGTTTCTTTCTAGTTTTTATCGTTTTTCAAATTTAAATTAATTTTTTTGTTCTGGCAGTGGACCACGGGCAGTGGCTGTCGCCAAAGATTAATAATATCAACCTTTTAAAAAAACCAGATCAGTGTGGTGTAGATAACAGATATGAACTCGGAAAGTAATACGTAACGTAAAGCAGGAAGTGGGCAAAAGTATTCAGGTGTGTGGTGGTAATCGATTTCGACGCTATTCCTCTTGGTTGGGTTGGGCAGTATTTCAAATTAATGTAGGTACCTATTTGAAATACGTTTTTAAAATATAAATACAAACATGGGTACGTATTTTATATTTCAAATGCTTTTGGTATAAAAATACATTTTCACAAAATACATATATTTACTATTGATAAATAACAAATAGTTTTCTCAGACATTTAGTTCTTTAGCCACTACGAACATAAACATTTTCACAAATAATATTATTAGGAAGTTTAATATGTTCAGAAGTCCCAAATCGGTCGAAGTTTTTATAGACAGCCTTGGGCATAAATTTTCATGGTCAAGTCCCAAAAGATTAAACTCTATGATACTTTACTAACACTTATAAAACGGCAATGCAAATTAAATTATTTGATAAGTTGTGTGAGACTCACACATCATTGGCTATAGAGCTAGAACATTGAGAGGAATTCATAGCAGTTTTGAACCCAATATTCATTTAGGACGACAATATTAAAAAAGATCGCCTTTAGGCTAACAATTTGAGACATTTAATCACCGCAGTTTCGAAACGTTATCGGGGAGCATTACAACAGATAAGAGGCAAATAATTTAAAATCTTGCAATCAATTCCTAAGAGGTATAGGTATAAAAAAAAGTATTTACACAATTTAATACCAGTTTCTGCCCGTAATATTGTTTTCTTTAGCCTGTTTCATTTGTTTTCTAAGAAGAGGCTACTTGTCTAGTTCTAGTTCCAAAGGTTGGTTTTTAAACCATTAAAATCTTTAAATTGTAAAGTATAACACTTAAAATTAAATATTTATTTAAAAAAAAGGAGCGTATTTTGAACGTCCAATTTTCTTTATTTTCAAAGATACTAAACGAGACGTGCGCCATTAAATCACGAAGTCGATTCGTTGAATGATTATTAAAGTAAATTTGGATAATGTGGTTGGTCACATTAGCGATATAGTCGATTTTATCTTTATTTTCTGCCGCTAAAGTAAATTTAATAGAAAGTATTTACGTTGTAGTCCATTTAGCGATATACGCATATTTTCTATATATTCCATCTATCAGCGGCTAGCACAGGCAAAAGTAAAGCAAATTATTAGCGTTATAGTCACATTAGCAAAATGTACTAAGTACTTTTAGTTTTTGTTATAAACTTCCCACTCGAAAAAAATTAACATTCGTCTTTGATATCAGGTGTGAAAAATCTTATTATTATTGCAACTTTTTTTACAGTAAACAATTTTGTTGCAAACCCATTAGCCTGCATTATATGAATAAGATTATAGTCACATTAGCGATATAGTCCACGATTTTTCTGCAACTAAAGGATGTGACTTTATGCGGAAAGTACTGTAATTTGATTCTGACATAGTCTGTTTATTTTTTCCCCGCCATAGATTTCTGACACAACTGATGTCAGATGGGTTGTCAGAAGAACATAGACTCTAATTAAAATTTTGTCAGATAACTTATAGAAGCAATGTTATGAAGGTAACACACTACATGTACATATGTATTTTGCAGTGGGAAATTTGACATGTCAAATGTAAAAAACATGTCGTGTACATGCACCTTAAGATCATAATGGGTTAATTATGGAAAAATCGGTTTATTAGTTATTTTTTATTTTTTCTAATTTGGTATTGATAAAACTTATGAAGTACAAAAACGCAAAAAATTAATAATGAATTGAACTGCCCATTCGCCGATATCGAACGTTAACGTTCGCATAGTAAATAACATTTAAAACAAAAACAAAATTTCAAAAATTGTTTTCGTTTTAAATGTAATTTTCTATGCGAAAGTTAACGTTCGATATCGGCGAACGGGCAGGAAATCTTTTTTTACCTAAAGAATAGAGGAAACTTTTTTGAAAATAATGTTTAAGGAATTGCAAGTTTCAAACGTAATTTCTTAAGATATTCCATGATAATATTTCCCCGATTGGCCAAGTAATATTGAAGATATGACGAATAATATATCTAAAATAAATGGGTCATAACTCGAAAAATATTGATATTCGCCAAAACATTCTTTTTATTTCGAAATCATAGCAAAATGTTTTCTTAGTGAGAAAATTTTAACGTAATACATATATTTAGCTTAGTTCAACTAGATTTAAGCCATTATTATCAATCATTGGCAAAAATGGACAAAGTTACAGCATTTAAAAAAGCTTCTGAACTTCCAGTAATGAAAGTTGCTGCTGCCCTTGTTGTGCCAGAAAAGAAACGAAAAAATACAGGTAAGATGAAATTGTAATTAGAAATTTTTACCACTTAGGTTAATAGTAGATCACAAAAAAAGTAGCGTAAAATAATTAATATTGAAACATTTATACCTATACATATTTTCCCATAAGTCCGTTGAAAATCATAGCATTGCGATAAAAATATGGTATCACTAACCATCAAATGATGTTAAGAAATAATGTTATGAAAGTGTTTTCAAGACATGTTGCTTAGAAACAATGTTAAAACATGAGTAAACACTAAAGGCCATGTCAGATAAAACTTTTGCTTCGCGTTGCGTTACCGATTCGCTTTGACATCTAAGATAAAATATAAATACTTATACGAAACATGTCACATAAAGTACTTTCAAAGCGGAGCGAAGCAAAAAGTTAGCCAAGTCTCATCTTTTTGCGCGCTTTGATAATTGGCTAGTCTAGTACAATTTTTTTTTTTTTTTTTTTTTTTTTTTTTTTTTTTTTTGCTAAATTCAATTCCAAAAAAAAAACGCCCAATTAAATTTTTAACTTTTATTTTTATAACAAATAATAAAATGTACAAATTACCAACCGCTTTTATAAGAAAACAAACAATGCGTGAGTGTTTTCAAAGTTTTCATTGTGTCATACGCCTTTTGCTTTGCATTTTTCTGCCAAAGGTAGAAACGTCCCGCAAAGCGACAAAGTTGTATCTGACACGGCCTCAAAGCCTAGTATGTACTCTGTTCAAATCTGTGAAAAATGTTGGGCAACATCTATTATTTCATACGAAAAATTTGACATGTATCAATGTTACCTATCTCGAGAGTTTGCACAATTTGTTTTTTTTTTTTTTTTAATAAAAAATTAAATAAAATAGAAAGTAATTTTAAATGGCATTGTAAGTCGACCATCATTGCGAACATGATTTCTAAGACAAATGTTTAGCCAACGATGGCAGCACATGGACGAAACATGAACATGAACAGTCTACACGAGTAGAATTAATGTGCGACATGATGTTCTTACCAAGTTGATACGTCATTTGATGGCTAATGGAGACTAGGGATGCCAAAAAGAACGGATTTTTTGAAACCGATTCGGGATTTTTATTTCAGAAATACGGGATCCCGGGACGGTTCGGGATTTTATACATCAAAAAACAATTTTTTAAATTTATATAATTGTAATTTATTATTTTTATTTATGTAAGTATTATTTAAAACAAATTAAATCATGAAGAAAATTAAAATTATTAAAAACCAAAACATTTTAATGTATGTATTCTTTTAAAATAATATGGAAGCATTATGGAAGTATTCAGCCATGTCACAGAGTACAATTCCGGTCGGAAACGGAATTCTTTATGTATTTTACGAAAAAACTTTGCGGAATGAAACCAATTTTGTTTTCATTTTTGTTTTCTGTATATTAAAGGTCAAAAAACTATCAAAAAATATGCTTTGTATCGATAAACATATATGTATGTTTTCTTCGGTTCCGATCGGAATCATTCCGAACGGAATTGTACTCTGTGACATGGCTGATTATGCATTAATCTCTTAAATTATCTCTTAAAAAGTTTCTAAACAAAATTAATGCATCTAGCGCGACGCCTGATAATAAAAAGCTATAGGTATGCAGCCTTTAAGATGGTTGGATCCACCTGTTATCATGGTAATTTTCACTGGATTCAAAATTCTGATAATTTCTTTCAACCGTACTCACTTTTTCACATTTGAAGACGGTAAAGGTTTATTTTTTTCGGAAGCGGAAATTTAGTAAAACGCTTGCACATTTCAAAGAGTATACTTTCTACGAGTTCGATGCAAACTTTGGATGTCACAGGCTTATGAAGTCTTATGTGTCCAGTATAAACTGATGTTTCAGAGGTTTTCAAAATGACATTTACAAATTGGTTGTTTGATAAAACGAAGTCCATTCATTAAATGTAATACTAAATTTATTCCCATTAGCTTAAATTCTGGATATGTGTTTTCTTACTACATTTTGGAATTTGTAATAAAAATCCATAAACATTTCCTTTATGATTTCTCGGGATTTTGGGACATCCAATTCTCGTTTTACTAAACTTTTTCGTAATTCAGAAAGTTAGTAATTTTTAATATCTTAGGTTAGAGTGCATCCTTTTCAAATCGTTTTTGTATATTAATATCATGAGTCTATGAAAATATTTAATTTATCTTATTTTAAATATTATTTGTCTTATAAAGTAAACTTACACGAATATGTGTAAAAATACCTTTTGTAGAAACCCCTGAAGTTTTTAACACTATTTTGCTCAACTTGCATTTTGCGCGCGCAATTCCATTGCCATCCACTAAGAAAAAAGACCAAACCGAACTTTTATCTGCTTATTTTGTTTTGTGTGGTACACAATTTATTGCTTATAACTTCTTTTCACTTGTGATTTTTTTTTTTTTGCAACCAGTTAAAAATTAGATTCTTGGCCAGTAAGATATAATTTTATTTATGTACAAGAGCTAACAGTTGTATTTAGTAAAAAAAAAACACATTTTTATTTTACCCAAAAACTAATTTTTGGAGAATAATCCCGGGATTTCGGTATTCGGGATTGATATTCCTAGTGGAGACCTAAGGTTAGGCATTTCATGTCAGTTGTAGATTGGCTGTAAATGTAATTGACAGTATGATATGTTTTTATTACGCGGGGAAGTTCTGAAAAGCAACCGCGATACCTTGCTCTCGTTGAACCGTCAGCTTTTATTAAATAGAAATGAAAATGTAACAGTAGGACACTACACAGTACAACACAAGTGACTGAACGTGTAGTAAAATTTATATGGAAAACACTTAAAAAACTGAGTGCCTTTCATATAAATTTTACTACACGTTCAAGCACTTGTGTTTTGAAAACAGCACATAAGGAACAAATTCAATCGAAAATTACTCAATACATATTTCAATAAAAGAAATCTTTAAATATGCATTTTTAAGAAATTTAATTTAAAAAAACAGGAATAGCGAATACAAAATTTTTTTTTGCATTTATAACAAAATTCTCTAACTTGTAGTTTCTGTAAATCGAACTTTTTTCTCGGGATAATGGAGCTTCGAGTTATAGAAGTTCAACTGTAATAAATAGATGTACTGTTTTTAGCAGTACATTTACTGATTTTTTTCAATTTAACTGTTTTTATGCACAAAACCCAAAACAGTATGCAAATGTATGGGTTTTTAAACTGTACTGATTTTTGTACTGTTTTTTTTTTGTTCAGTCTACAAAAAACAGAGATATTAAGGAAACCACTGTTATGAATCGCTTGTCCTTTGGACACAAAAATAATTTAAGGAATAAATAAAACTCAGAAAATTACTGGTACACTAAACCAGTGTACGTGAAGACAACAAAAATTTCCGTTGAGCAAACGAAAAATTGAACAATTTCCGTCCAATGAATTTTTCGTTGTGACAATGAATGACCGTACTTAAAAATATTTGTTTTTTAATAAATTAATGAACTCAAATTTAATTTTCATTAAATTATTAATTAGAAAAAGACAAAAAGAAAAACATAAAAAACAAATGTTTCTAAGTTTTCAAGACTAATGTGCTGTTTCCAGGTGACAGGCAATGGATTGTGTAGTAAATTTTATATGAAAACCACTCAGTTTTTTGAGTGCTTTTCATATAAATTTTTCTACACAATCAGTTGTCTGTCACCTGGAAACAACACATAAGTCTGGACAAAAAACAAGAAGAAAGGAAAAAAACATGTAAATTAAAATTGATAATCAAAAACAGCAAATTTCTATCTACCAATACCATTGGTTAAAGATTGATGTTTGACTTCCATGAACCTTTTCGTTAATTTAACGTATAATATTGGTTTACAAATTTGTTGACAAAGCGAACACTGTACATTGTGTCTCAATGAATAATTTTTTTAAATTTTCAAAGCTGTGGAATCGTCCAAAAATAGTTCTTACTCCGACTCCGACTCCAACCAATTTTTTAAGTCCGTTTCCGAATCCAACTACGACTCCTACTCTAACACTGATGCTAAATTTATATGAGAGGTATTTTTTTGACTTTAAACTCTTTTTTAATGCAGTATTTTGTAAATGGTAAAATTAAGCAAGAAAATTATTCTATAACAATTTCGAACCGATATTTTAAATATTACATCGCAAATTTCAAAGAATTACGAATATATATATGCTAGGGAGATCGAACGGTTATTATTCGGCGGGTTTTAACCGATTATTTTAGCTTTTCCCAAGTCGGTTATTTTAAAATGTCCATTTTTCGAATATCGAATAAACCGGTTATTTTGGTATAATTAACCGGTTATTTAAGTAATGTGTAATTTATATACATTTTCCTTACTCTTGTTGTAGATGTACCCGTAATTTAAGTATTTTCTAATTGAATATTGGCTAAACTTAAACTTTTTATAAAGAATATCAAAACAAAATGTAACAAAGGTCAAAAAACATTATGATACAATATACAAATCGTTTATAAAAACGTGTGTTCTTGTAGAAAAAAAAAACAAAAACTATTCAAAATATTACAAAAACGTGTTCAGTTAAAAGTAAATAGTAATTTGTGCAAGAGTATTCTAGATATTAAATATATTTTTATATAAATGAAGGCACTAAAAACTCTTTAGTAGTTCTGGCATCTCTTCATGCTGAAAACTACAACATTACGGCGGAATCAACCATATGGGAAAAATTTCTACCAGTTTTATTTATTAAAATGCCATGAACTAAAAATCATAAATGAAGAAATCAAGTAATGTCATGTTTTAAATTGTAGTCGACGAATTGACAAATATTTTACACAAAAAAATGTTCAGTTTACTATTCGTTTCTATAATGCTGAAACAAAATAATTTGAAATAGATAATCCTGGCTAAGAGGTTTTGTTTGCAACTTTTTAAAAATATGGTTGATTTATATAGAGAGCTAGGGATGGGCAAATTGAATAAATATATCGATATATATCGTATCGATATTTTTTATAAGAGTATCGATATATATCAATTAAAAATATCGATATATCGATGTATCGAACGTATTAAGCTCAAATTATTACTAAATTTAAAAACTTAATATACCTATGACAATACATTTTTACATAGGCACAAACGTATTACATATTACAAAAAAATTTTAAAAAAAGTAAAGAATACAAAAAAGTTTTTACTTATTCGCCATTTGAAATTTAAAAATAATAATTAGGATTATATAATTAGGATTATATAACAAAACTTGTAACACATGCTATACAAGTAAACTGTGCAATATTTTATTATTAATATATAAGAACATGCTCAATAAAAAAAAAAAACAAAATATTTTTTTTATTATTAACATTCCAACTTTCATGAGTCGATTCTTTGCATAATTCTAGTAGGAACCCTTTCCAGAATATTTTTTCCGCGCTTATTTTTTTGTTGTCATCTCTTAAAAAACCAAGACAAAACTGACCTGTGTAATCTATGAAAATGTACAATGGAAAAACGCCTTTATTTTGTTAATATTAGTTTTAAAAAAACCTATGATGCAATTCTTAAAAAACAACAGTATTGTAAGCAGAATGTTGAATTTTATTATAAAGTGATCTCAAAAATATCGAATTCGATAGTCGTATATAAATATCGATGTATCGATATATCGGTATTTTTAATATCGGCGATATATATCGATTATAATTTTTTTAAATATCGATATTTTGATATATCGATATTTATTGCCCATCCCTATAGAGAGCTTAACCACCAACAAATTAATACTCATTCAAAATAAATTTGAGAGAATATTTCAAATAATACCTTTATAAAATTCCTATAATTTATTTGCTTTTGCAAAACGTTTGTCTAGATCAAATATCATTCAACAGTTTCTAAATTACATTATACAAATATCTTCTTACAAATAAAGTTTAGTAAATCAATAAAAAATTGTTGAAAGTTTAGCTAGAGTTTGATCCATTTACTGGTCCCACTTTTCTTGGATTTTATCGTAAAATATTTGTTAGGTCTGATCTTAGTCATATTTATGTATTTTGTTGGTTCCTTACCTTTGGAAACTGTTTTGTTTTTATTCAAATTAACGTTTTATTTTAAAAACATAATTGCTTTTTGTGTTTTTAAGTATTCGAATTAAAACCGGTTAACCGGTTATTTAAAAATTGCTTAACCGAACACCGGTTTTTTTAAAATAGCAACTATTCGTAATATTCGAAAACCGGTTATTGAAAAAAGTCGAATAATCGATCTCCCTAATACATATGTAGGATTATGTTTAATTTTTACTTACTGATAAAATGCATCAAGAGTTTTAATTGGTTCTATCTTTCCAATAAATGCACTAAATCTTGAATTTGCAATATCTGGTATGTCGCTGGAAATATTATCAATGTTGACTGGTGTGCTTTCACTCTTTTGCAGAAAATTATTGTTTTTTACTATCCCTGCAGTTAACACCTTAGTGTTCGTTAGCGTAAAATTTTGAAAATGGTCTACCACGACAAAGTATTAAATTTTATTTTACACATATAGAAAATTATTTTACTGCTTACTTTCAAATGTTCTAAATTTTAATTTTATTAAATAATTTAATAAAAAAAAAATGGTTGTAATAGACCACACAATATTTTTAATTTTACAGTGCTTTTTTGTATTTGTTTAAATAATATTTTAAAAAGAACCACTTCGAATAGAATTAAAACAAGAGATGCCAATGAATGGGAACATTTTAAATTGTATGCGTGGGGATACATTTTAATGAAGGTTTGGTTGAATGAACGAACATTTAATTAATTTTAACGTAATATATCGGTATGATGAATAATTCGTAGATTTTATGCGCATAAAAACCAGCGTTACCGCTCTGATACTAAAGTATCCATTTAACCTTTTTTCGAAGGTCTTGATACTCTTTATGGTCCTTTTTTAAATTACCCTTTTGTATCATTTTTAACTATTTTGTACCACTTGTTGATACTTTTTGGAAATAGCACTCATATTTTGTTTTTGTCAAAACTGCTAAACAGTAGTTTTGTAGCTAAACAAGGTTAAGAAATTAGCATTGCTTAAAATTAACTTTGGGGCAGGCTCAAAGTATAAACTTAAAATTCTATGCTTTCCTCTCTTATTTTGTTCGAAGTGGAGATGGAGGAATGGACTTCAAGTGAAGGAATATAGGAATATAGAACGCACATTCCTAAAAAGTAGTTAATTTTCTTTAAAAAGTTGTGTTAACACATTTTTTACGAATTCTAAATTTGATTTTCGATAGTAAAGTACAAATTAAACAACAATTTCCCTTATAGCAAACATAACTCATATACATACGTACATATTTTTTTTATTTATTGAATAACTTATGGTGTTTTCTTTCCTACTAAAAAATGCGACATTTTATTTAAAAATGCAATTTGGTGTTCGATTCTAAGAATTTTTTGCTCTCCGAAAGGGTAGCATGTTTTATTTAAAAAAATTAAATGGCATAAGGCATTAAACTTTTCGCCCCGTAGAAATCGACAGTGTTAATAGTGCCCTGTAAATTAGGTGACTTCGGTTTATATATGGGGCTATTTTTAAAACGGTTAAAAAGTTTGCAAAAATTACATTTTTTATATATCAAATAAGCAATTTAATTGATTAAAGTCCCAAAAACAAAAAGGAATAGCAAAAATTTCCAAAAATTTGGTAACTGCGGTATGATAGCAAAGCTTAATATTTATTAAAAATAGAATCTGAGAATTATTTCTTTTTCATAAGTTACTTAATTATATTTAACATTTTTTATTTTTCGAATTTATTCTATGAGCTAAATTTCAGTTATGTATTTTATAAAGCTTTTTGTAATAGTTCTATTCCTTAAAATAAAATACATAACTGATATTTAGCTCATAGAATAAATTCGAAAAATGAAAAATATTGAATTTATTTTAAAGCTTTAAGGAATCAGAAAACTTACAGGTAAAAATCGCTTCTATCGCGAACATGTTTAAAATTTTCGAACAATTGCAAAATGGGAAACAACCCATAAAATTTCTTTGAAATCGCTAAATCGATAAAAAAAATGTTACAAAATTAGCTATAATGATGTCAGGTGCTAAAATAAGGAAAGAACATTCCTTAAAAAAAATTTTTGTTGAGCACTTCCTAACTCAAATAAATATTTTTTGTTGGTTTATAAAAGACTTGGTCTTATTATTTTCTTTAAAATCGGAAATACTGCATATATAAAAAAACTTGACCCTTTTATAATTGAAATACACTTTTATTGACCCCTTTTTCTGAAAAAAATCCCCTTTTTGTGACCCTTTTCGAAAATTTCCAACGGTAACCCTGATAAAAACACTTGTTAAATCTCTCGTTAGCCCAAGGTGTTGACGGACGAGTTCCGTTAATTTCAATTAACTATTCCTTTGCCAAATGAAAGCTTTATTAACTTTTGAGCAAATTCATTATTACAACGAATTGTACATATTATAAAACCATGTTAACGGAATATTTAAAAAATTTAAGTTATTTTGACCCCAATGTTGGTCTTTTTTTTCTTACTTGTGAACTTTTTAAAATTTTTGGTTACTTTTTTGGAAACTGAAAAATAACCAATTTTTGTTTTACTTGGGGTTAGACGATCAAGTTTTGCACTTCTAGTTTTAATACCCTCAAACTTTTTTCTACCAATTCATTCACTTTTTAAAATTAAAACGAGCAAATTCAGTTCCTCTTTCAAGCTGAGTGTTTCAATTTACGCTCAATAAACCGGATAATTACAATTTTAATGAGCGTCTTTTTCGATTGTCTTTATGAGTTGTTTTATTGATTACAGCTTGAAAATAAATTGCTTTAAAACCGCGTGCAGCCTACATCACAGCTTTAAATTGTTGTGCATTTTGACAAGCAGTATGTGTAAAAATCTTGAAAGCAACACTTGATCGTGTGGATGCGGGGGTAGTACTACAATTTTCCGCTCCGCTTTTCTGGACATAATAATTGTGTATGGTATTAATTCATTCAACATTTATACTATTTTTCATTCACTTTGTAACGATTTTTTATGTAACCAACTATCATTTAAGCCATATAAGCTATATATATATGTATATGTTATATTGATTCATATGGTTCCAGGCTGGAACAAGGGCCAAATCGTTGGAGGATCATTAAACTATTACTTAACTGTTTTGTTAGGTGGCCATAGCTTAAGCAACAATATCTATTTTACAAGAGGTCCTACCCTAATCTGAAAGCCTGTTTTGGAATCATACTTGTTAACACTGTTAATCCTCTATATATGTACATATATGCTTAACTTTAAATATTTTATGTTTTATTTTTATTTTAAATATTTTTAATTGTTCCCTATTCAAAAAAAAATTAAGCACAAGCCAGCTCTGCACCTGTTAACGAATCTAAACTTGAAACTAGCACAAGTAAGATATCAAAAACTAATAAGAATAGTGCAAAGGATTCAAAAGATACAAATGAAACAATTTCCTCAGATTTTGGTAATCAAGAAGAAGTTTATGAGTTCGATGAAATCAAACAAGATCCAGACCATCCACAAGAAATAAAAGGCGTTATTAAAAATGTAACAAAGACATCAGCAAAAGAAGCAGCATCATATACATGTATGATATGCTCATACGAAACAAATAAAAAAAATTTCTTTTTGAGGCATTTAAAGTCACACTCCGTTGAGCGTCCTTATAGATGTTCTGTGTGTGAAAGAGGTTTTAAGACAAAGAACTCACTCATTAATCATCGAAACACACATTTAGGCTATAAGCCTTACTCATGTTCGAGTTGTGATATGGCCTTTACCACATCGGGAGCGTTGGTGCGACATGTGCGATATCGGCATACTCTCATAAAACCCCACAAATGTACTGAATGCGATTATTGCAGTGTAGAATTGAGTAAATTACGACGGCATATGCGGTGTCATACCAGCGAAAGACCTTATCAATGTCCCCACTGTACTTATGCTTTTCCGGATACATTGAAATTGAAACGACACATGCGCGTGCACACGGGCGAGAAACCATACGAATGTAACATTTGTCATGCTCGATTTACGCGGTCAAATTCTTTGAAAGATCATCGTCTTAAACATTCAGCCAACGGAAAGCTTGTTTTTCAGTGCCACCTTTGTCCCACCACTTGTGGACGTAAAACAGATTTACGTTTGCATGTAAAGAATTTACATAACTCTGATCAACCGATACCATGTAAGCGCTGTGGCAAAGAATTAGCCGATCGTTATACACTTAGGATGCATGTAAAGACGCATATAGAAGAAGAGAAACGTCATCGGTAAGTTCTTGTTTGGGTTTTGTTTTACTCACTTTAAAATTTTAATCAAACTGCACATTTTGCAAAAATTTTCAATAATCATCCTTATTCCGGTTGTCGTTGTCGTATACGACTGTGTCGTTTATTGTAGTAGATTAAAAAACAAAGGTTGTGTTTTACTTTAATCTATTACAAAAAACGACACAGTCGTATACGACAACGACAACTGGAATAAGGCTGAATAATTATTCTCCGTAAAGCGCCCCACATTAAAATACCTCATAAAATTTATTATTTTGCGAACACGTTCCAAAAAAAATTAACTACAAAACTTTTTGTCCTTATCGCGGCAATTTTTTTTTTTTTTTTTTTTTTTTTTTTTTTTGTAAAAGATCAAAAAATCACAGGTTGTGTGTTACCTTAGTTAGTGATAGAGTACTAATAAGAAAATAATAAAAGAAATAAAGAGTAAAAGTACAAGAATGGAGAAAGTGGTGGAAGAAAAAATCAGACCAAAAAGAGAAAACAAGCCTATTAAACAAAACTTCCCTACATATACCCAGTTGCCTGTTATACAGCTAGCTCATTCCCGTTATGAATCCCGTCAGATTGTCGAGCCCGCAGCCCCATTAATCTCCCAGTTCCCTTAAGAACCTACTACCTATCAATCTCAGCCTAGGGCAGTGACACAGAATGTGCTCAACTGTCTCCAATTCCTCTGGGTCCTCTCACAACCTGCAAGTAACCGACAAGTCAGATCCCATTATCACCACCATCCTGTCTATCATGCAGTGGCCCGTGATAATACATATTATGGTCTAACAAATACACTGCACCCCTTTCTGTTCCCCCATACTCGATTTGTCCTGCTCAGAACTCATTTCCCAATCCTTCCAACTTAAAATCCTATTGGAGAGTTGACTGCCTCCAAACAGTCATGGTCCTCCATTTCCAAACTCTGTCTCGCCAACTCATTAGCCATTTACAAATTATGAAAATTGTTTTTGTTTTGTAAACAAAAATATGAAAAAGGTGGTTGAATAATTCTTGGTAGTTAATATTGTAGACAGGGTAGTCTATTTTATTGAATTGTCGTTGACTGGGTTATTCTAGTTATTAAGTTATTTATTTTTTCATTAGTATGTAAGAGAACCTTTGCATGCATTTAAAGTTAAGCATGTACAAGTAAAAATTGAGAATAAACAGTCAGTCGTTTTGAACCATTAAAGACTATAGATCAGAAGTGGGATTTGGTGATGATAAGGAATTCCAACTCAACGGTCGGGGTTTTCAGTAAACTTTTGCGTAGGTTCAAGGGTCCATTTCGGGTAGTTAAGGTGCTTGGGGAGATTGTGTAAAGTATATTGAAGGCTTTTAACGGTCGCAGAAGCCGAACGAGGGCATTTGGGTGGTTCAGAATGTGAAACCATGGTTTAGGGTAAATCAGTGACCGACTGTTGTTGACCATGTGAGCGAAAAGGAAACTGACAATGGGAATAATGAGTATGTATCGACAGAGGACATGGATGGGAGGAATACATATGAGGGTATGATGACTCGCGGCAGAACGCGTTTGAAGGATATGGTGGAGAAGTCATCTAGTATCGGGTGATCATAGAAATCAGGACGGTCGAGTTATAGACAGGATAGGCTATTTTATTGAATTATGGCTGACTTTGTTATTCTAGTTATTAAGTTATTTATTGTTTTATTAGTATGTAAGAGAACCTTTGTATGTATTTAAAGTTAAGCATGTTCAAGAAGAAAGTGAGAATAAACAGTCAGTCGTTTGTGAACTATTAAAGACTACAATATCATTAAATTTTTTGTCTATCAAATTTGTATCTTTTCGCAAGTTTTTCGAGTACGTAAACACCTAGCCAGCTAAATAGTCCGATATCTTCCAGATATCTGAGAGAAACGTTGACAAAAGTCTGAATCGTATACGAATTCTGACAGATTTCTGACCCAAAAATGCATGAAGTGTTTGACACGAATTCTGGCAGACATATCGTGGGAAATTCTGTTTTTTTTTTGCATTTCTGATAGATAGCTGACTGAAATCTAATGAAAATGCCATTTTAAATTCGGACATGTTAGCCGACATTATTATTAAAGGTATTAACTTTAAAAGTTGCAGTCTTGCATCAAAGCAAAAGTGCAAAAACATAACAACAACCACATAGACAATAATTTCACACTTAAGTAAGTAAGTGCAAGATTATCAGAGTAATAATATAAAAGTTGGGCAACTTTTTATCGTATTGCCAAATTAAGCAAAAAGTACTCATAAAATCAACTCTTCCCTAAACAACAACGCAGGAAAAACTTTTTAACTAACATTTTTTCTTTTGAATTGAAAAAGATTATAAATAGTGTTTGAAGATGAACTATGCAAAAAATGTTAGGAAATTTAAAAAATAAAAACACTGGACTACTTCTCTGAAAATAGAAATTTTGAGAAAGATAAGTAATAAATTCGACTTATAAATTTATAATTGTGTGTTATTTTTTTGGCTAAACTGCAATTTACGGAGCACACAATTTAAAAAAAAAAGTATTCCACCCGATTCAGAATTTAAAAAAAAAACCAAAACTAAAAGGCACGTGGACCCCCAGAATCCAAAAACCCGCCCCGCCCACTTAGTGATATGTGTGGGTACTCAAATTAAAGGTAAATTGTTCACGATTGTAAATATGTAATTTCCCGCCCGGCCTAAATATTATTATTTTCGTTTTTCATGCAAAATTACCGTTAAGCACCCACACATACCACTAAGGCAGGGCGGTTTTTGGATCAGGGGTTCCCCGAGCCTCAGCCCCTTTAACTTTTTTTTTTTGGTTTTTCTTTTCTAAATTCCAGTGGGGATCCAATTCTTTTTCGTGTGCCCCTTAAACTGCAATTAACGTGAATACCTTTATTGTTTTCTGACAGATAGCTGATCGAATAATAACACAGTTTTCGTACAGAAATCTTAGGGATGTCTTGTAGAAATGTGAAATGTGATTTCTGTAAAAGTGCAGAAGTTATACTTTGGTACATGCATACATACATATATAAAATTGAATTGTTATAAATTGGCTAGTTTTTAGATTCTTTTGCGTTTTTTAGCTTTAGAAACTCTATTCTTGGATCAGTTGAAAAACTTTTTGGCGATGCAGTCCACGGAACAGCTTCTTATTCTTCATATTTTCTTCAAACAAAGATTAAGAGTAGTATATAAATACTATACAAATTTGTTAAAGTTGCACTTAAAAAAAGTTAATTTTATACACAGGTATTACAAATTACTGAGCGAATCTTTGAACTGGTCCTCATGATTTTAATAAAGGATTCTAGCTCAAATTTAATGTATTTGTTTAAAACCTCAAACCCACAAAAAAAAAGACATTTCCATATCCCTGAATTTTTTTGAGTCTATGATAATCCAAGATATCTCTTACCTATATAAAAAAAAATTTCGAAGGCTATAATTTTATTACAAAAAAATGTATATACAGGTTCTGTTCTGAAAGGAACTTTAACTCAAATCACGTGATTACAAATCACATGTGATATTTTGGTGTTCCATTCTTGTGTGTTTCGGTGAGATTTTTAAAGCACATGATTTGAAATCTCGTGATTTTCAGAACAGAATCAATAGTTAAAAATGTTACATGTACGTTAAACTTTTTTTTAACAATTGGGTTGTTCACGAAAGGCGGATTATCAGGTTATGTAGTTATATTAATAGCAACAAAATATATTTAAAAAAATTGAAATAAATGTATTTTGTTGTTGTGAATATAATTTAATAATAATATATTCTGATAACCAGCCCTCCGTGAACAACCTAAATAAAATGAAATTAAATTTATTTTCAACTTAATGAAAATTGTCATTTTTTACAAATGGAGCTATTCGACATATCGGTACATAAATTCCCCACGATAAATCCATGCGAAATCAATCAGAAAGCGGCCAGATAGTACGTATGTACATATATTAAATGTCTGAGAGAAATCTGAACGAAGTGTCTAGAATATGTTAGCTTTTGAAATTAAGGTCGTGTTCAAAAATTTAAACCTTTCACAGCTGTTGTGCCGTAAAAACATCAGCATCACTCCTGCAACTGGTTATCACGCATCAGCAATGATGCACAGTTTTTATGAATTTACGAACGAAATGTTTGATTCAGGCAAAATCGAATTATTTTGTTGGCTGGGCACTTACAAGTAACCTTTAGTTTTAATTAATTTCACTTGATTTTTTGCTGTTCACTTTTTTTCTTATTTCAATTCGTTTATTTAAGAGTTCAAAAATAAAGTGCGAGGGAGTTGTTTATAAAAATAAAACTTATCTATATACATACATTGAAACATACCAAAGTATAATAATGTACATACTTAACATACATATATATTTTAATAAATAAAAATAAGGAAAAAAACAGATTACTTACTATTGGTTTAATTTTGTCAACTTTCAGTATTAAATCATCACCAATAGGTAAAAAGGATCATAAGTGTCCGCATTGTAAAAGATCTTTTGCATTTAATGGAAATCTTATACGTCATATGGAAATACATGCACCATTTTCGCGGTTGTTTGAAAAAAAGGAAATGTTAAAAATTGGGCGCACGAAACAAGTTCAACCTGATAGGACCGTTGTCGATAACAATTTGGTGGCGCTTTCTGAAGAAAATGAGGAACAACAAGCCGAGGATGAAGAAATACAAGAAGAAGCCGAAGCAAGAGAAGAATTTAAAGTACATGTCAAAGAAGAATACGAAAATTTTGAAGGGTTTTTTAAAGAATATGAAGAACAACAACCTAAGATTGAAGAATTAAAAGAAGAGGACAAATCAGCAGAAGAGTATGAAGATATAATAGATATAAAAGAGGAAAAAATGCAAACAATAGATATTGGTCAGTCAGACTTTAAGGAATCCATTACAGTAAAGGCTGGCGGCGATAGTGATGATTTTGAAATAATGTCTTTAATAGTACGTGATGATCAAGGTTTAATGGTTATAGACGCTTTGCCTGACGACGATGATGATAAATTAGAACAACAACAGCCACCTGAAGAGTTAAAAAAAGAATGGCCAGAAGTAGATAAACTCAAAATAAATAATAAAAGGAATAATAATTTTAAATTGATAAGTATGTTTTATATAGTAGATTTAATTGAATGTCTCGATTTAATTATTCCAATTTTTATTTTTTCAGAAGCGCATAAAAAACTCAACAACTAATTTCTGAATATTTTGGTTGTGAGGTAGGTTTTAATTGGATTTTTAAATTTTAAACATTGTCTAAATTTATTTTCATTAATAGGATGATGACGACGAAGAAACCAAAGGAGCTATTAAATTTTTGGAGATAATTGTACAAGAATAAATTGTTTAATTTTATTTAAATCAAATATTTTAAAGTGATTTTGAATTAATTTTAAGTATTCTTAGTTTTATTTGTTTATTAACACCGCAATATGGTTATAAATAATAGTTCTAATTACTGATGGATATTGATATAAAACATCGATGTTTTTTTTCGATGCAATGCACCGCTCACAGGCGTCTATTACGGTTTACAACTTAACTCAGTTGAGTTGAAATTTAAACAACTGCTAACGATGAGTTGTTACTTTTTGATGTTTTTGTTAACCGCAATATATCAGCGTTTTAAATCAAAATACAAAAACTGCAAAAGTTCAACTGAACTAGAGTTGAGTTATTATAGGAAGTTTCCACTTACAGTGAAGGTCTAAAGTCTACATGCAACCTTCTGTTTTACGATTTTTAGGAATTGGTAACGGTAATGAAAAAGATTTTTTCTAATTGAGGCACTATTAAATAAGATTATTGAAAAAAACATAATTTAAAATAAAAACGTAACATGGACATTAAAACCATTAAACAAAATTTTAAGTAGGACTTAAGTCTACATACAACGTGTCTACTTCTAGGAAAACTGGAAAAGTTTAAAACGCAACTACGGGAATCCCATTCTTTTAGCTGAAGTTGTATTTTGCTTGTCATAACAAGAACTTAAATTAGTAACATATTTAAATATTGCGTTTTGAAAAATTATTGCTCTTTGAATTGGAGAATCTTCAAGAAATATCTATTTCAGTGAGAAATTTGATAATTAATCTCCGTAAAGAGAAAAGAAGTTATGTAGAAATGGTAAAAACTGTAAAATCAAGCCATTATTTGCAACTATCACTGTTGCCAATTTAGCTATTTTCTCGTAAAATCTAGCGATTTTTTTTATTATCGTTTTTAATAAATTTTTTGACAGTTGTTAAAAAGTTGCTTTGATATAAACAAAAGGACCAAATGAACCACACAGACAGTTGCACAAACATGTTATCTTTTTACCCAATTCTTATATCCAGTTAATATTTCTAAAAAATATATTGATTTTAAACCCTCATTCACAATGGAGCAGGCATTTCGTTTTCCACATGTCTCATATCTTTCTAAGATGATTCATATAAATTCTTTTAATTTTAAGTACAAAAATGTAACTGAAGTTTTGTTAAAGAAATAAAAAACTTTTTTAACTTCTTTCTTCTACTACAGCAACAATTTTTATGAAGTTCTAAATGACGATTATGGTTCATATTATGAACTTAATTCGATTTTCGACAGCAGTCGAATTAGTTGATCAAACGAATTTTCATTTGGTTTGATTTAGTTTATTCACAGTAGTACATTTTCTATCAGCTGTCACTTTAAATAAAAAATTTTTGTTAACAAATTCAAAAAAATAAAACTAATATAAATCATGACTACGACGGAATTATGGTACGGGTGGTCCCAAACAATTTAGCTCCTGCGAGATTTCATCTCACTTTTTTGTAGCCTGAACTTTTGTAAAAATTCCTTTTTCCAGTAAAGGATTTTGTTCCATAAGGAAAACAAGCTTTTCCAATTGCTGCTTACTACTAACGACTTAAGACCTGCATAAAATAACCAAAAATAATAAAGAATGTACAATTTGCACACCAAAACTAATTAATTAACAAAAACTTACATTTTCAACAATTTTTTTTTAATTATTTACACCGTCGAAAGCAAATTTGTTTTCGTTGAAAAATTCGATGCACAACGAAATTTTCGACAGTGCTGCCAATTCATAATACCAAATTAACATTCGATAGTCGATGTTCGATAGCCAGCGAAAATCGTTTATCGAATGTAACTCATAATAGGGGTCTATGATAATTTTCATAAGTTTTAAATGCAATTTAGCATAACTTCGTCAACGAAATCCCAGCAAATCTTTTTTTTTTTTTATTGATTACTTTAGACTTAGGTGTATGTATTTGAAATTTTTATTAAAATTTGATCTCAGCAAGGCCTATAGCTAAGCTATATTATTTTAGTTTTTTATTTATCTATGTATGTACATATGTATATATGATTGTATGTTCTACATGCGATTTGTCGCTAAATTTTTAAATATTTCGAAAAAGTTATTTGCAAAAACGTGTGTTTAGCGAATTTAATTTTTTTAATAAGTTAAGAATGTAGCTATTTACTAGCTATTTTTCATTCTGTTTTAGCGATATTCTTTGAAAAGCCGTTGGCAGCAGTGGCAACTATAATTATAATATTTATACTGAAAATCATCCTAGATCGGGCCAGGCAAAAAAGCTGTCACGAATCGTTGTTAGAAGTATTCTTAAAGAAGTAAGTGCGAATCCGAAAATAAGTCTCCCAAAATTATCGGAACACATTGAAAATTTTTTCAAAAAGTGTGTCCACCCCAAAACTTTATAACGAGCCTTGCATGAGAATGACTTTAAAAGCAGAGTTAAACGTAAAAAATCACTTATATATGCCAAAAACCAAAAACTCTTACGAAACGAGTCTGGAAACGAGTCTTATTTACTAAGGAAAGTAAAAACAATATTTTTGGAAGAGATGGGCATTTCAAAGTTTAGATAATAGCCAATACAGTCTAAGATACAAAGAATATTATACCTACAGTCAAACATGGAGGTGACATTGTTATGGTTTTGGCAGCCGTGGGAACATCTGGATGTGGGCGTTTAGTTTTTATTGAAGTTACTATAGACTGAAATCCTTATAAGAACAGTAAGAACATAATTTGAAATAGGTTGAGGGCTTGGGTATTGGAAATAATTGGATTTTCCATCAAAACAATGATCGCAAGCATACGGCGCACGTTGTTTGCGAATGGGTTCTATATTATGTTTTCACACAACTCAATTCCCTGCCACAATCACCGCATTTAAAACCTTAAGAACATATCTGCGATGTTTTGGAGGAAACAGTATGGCATTTATTTATTTATTTGATGTTTCATACACAAGATTTAGAGTCTCATAATGCAGTACAGAACTTAGTTTTTGTAAAATTAAAATCGAAAGTGCTGGCAACTCATAATACCAAATTAACATTCGACAGTCGATGTTCGATAGCCAGCGAAAATCGTTTATCGAAAGTAACTCATAATAGGGGCCTATGTATTTATATGTATATGTACACTAGTGTTTTCGCAAAGGTCGAAATTCGATCATAAATTATTTTGTAAATGTGAAGAAACCATAGAACATACATCTAAGTATATATGTATGAATTGACATGTTTCGAGTATTTATTTTTTCCGTCTTCTACAATTGATTTGGCGAGGGACGAACCTCCTTTTCACATGTTTTCTTCCACGTGAGTCCGTGAATGTTAAATTCAATTTTGGAAAATCATAATAAAGAATAGTAGAAAGTATAAATTGAAAAACAAAAAAGTATCAAAAAGTCTCCTCTTAAGCCTCTAGTACATGTAAAAAGCCACATGCGCATGTAGTTCTGACGTAATTTTGACGTCATCACACAACACGCAATGCTTATTATGACTTTGCATTGACGTCAAAATTACGTCAGAACCACATGCGCATGTGGGTTTTTACATTCCGTGTACTAGAGGCTTTACAGATTCTCAACTACTCAGGGTATTGCTTGTTTAATTTAACGTTTTTATGTCAAAGTACCGAAAAGCTCCGCCCATACATATTCTTATTCACTCCGGACTATGCATGTTTAATTTATTCTTTAAAGGTCCATTATAAACAAAAAATCAAAAAGTACCGAAGGAGGAACAAAATGGTCATTTGTCATTTTTAGGTTCTCATTCACTCCGGACCCTGCACCTTTAATATTATGTATCTAAGTTCAATATTATAAAAAATTCAAAACTTACCACATGCAGCACAGAAAAGTAAAAAAAATAAATTTAATTTCCCGTATTTTCTCGTTTTTTATACTTTTTTCTGCCCAAATTTTCCACAAGATCGGTCAAAAAGTTTCTGAGTTAGAGGGGGTCAAAATTTTACATTTTGGCCAAACAGGTGTTCGTTCTCATACATGTAACTTATTATCTATTGGTGTTAGCAAAATTTGTCCCAAACAAATTAGATAGCTATTTATTCAATCTTTCGAAAAATTTAAATTTAATTTAAAACTTTTTTTTTATATTTTTAAGCGGTTGCTTTTTTTTTTTTTTTTTTTGCTTAAAAGAAAGCTTAGGTCTTTTCCTTTAACACTCCGACGCACACTGGTTCATATTTTGAGAAGGCGGCCAAAACTATTTTTTTTTTATGTTCTCCGATTTTGAAATTTTTTTATTCATGTGAAAGTAAATACTAGTGAACCTCGGGAGCCAAAAAATTTCAACCCTATTTCAACTATTTCATTGAGAACAGGGTGGTCCCAAATGGACTTTGTCAGTATTTGGTTATAGTTTTGAATTTCTGAGTAAACTTTTGAAGTTTAAATGCTCATAACTTTTTTGTTTTTCAAGATTTTTTGACAGAATAAGTTTTGTGTATTAGTTTATCTTATTAGCTATACGTGGTTTAAAGCATTAAACTCTGCGAACTGTAGAACTATTTAATTTTCTTTTTTTTTAATGTCAAAATTTCCCGGAAATTTCCTATTTTATAGAACGTAAGTCCTGCCCGTCAAAACGCGTCAAAAAAAATCTATACTCTCTTGTAGTCCAGAATCTAACCTACATTTCTATACCCCATTGTACATACATCTGGATACGATCTTGCGAACTACAGCAATTTCTGTGACCCAAGGTAAGATATTCGGTTCAAAAAATAAGTCCTGCAAGGAAACATTACTGAAATTAAAGAAGGTGAATCTTATAGAATTTTCGACAAATAAAGCATTCAGGCCACATAAATTATCTGGCACGTCAGGTTATCAATTAATTTTGAGAAGGTAAAGGTATTGCCATTGTTATAAACTTATTGTGGGTGAACGGATGCTGCAAAACGAATAGGCGACATAAATAGACTAACACGTTAGATTTTTGAGTAAGTTAAAAGGTTAAACATTAGTAAATAGCCGCAACATAAACTACATAAACTAGTTTAATTACCTGAAAATTGCAACTTAATTTAAAAAATGGAAGAGCAGTTATATTTTACGTAAAAATTACCTTCATGTTACCTGTTAATTTATTGCCGGTATGTTATCCTTTTAAAAAGTGTGAAAACAGGGGTTTTTTTATGTTTCAAAGAAATGGTAATAAAAGATTACATTTGTATTTAAAAAAAGGTTTTTATGTTTCCAAGAAGTGGTAACAAAAGATCATTTAAAAAAAATTTTATCAAGAGTATAAAAATGCATGCATTCATAATTTTACCTTCATTATTGTTTAAACAATGGCTAAGTTCAGTTATAAAGTTCTCGCAGATATTCCTCAACAGAAAGATGAAAAAGATTTTGTGTTACACATAATTAATAATCCATTCTTTAAATTATGCAACGAACAGAAATCAAAATTCATAAGATAAAAATTTTTCATTTACATTAAGAAAACGGTACCTTAAATGTTCTAGAAACAAGAAAACGTTTTACTTACGCAACGAAAAATGGCTAACAAATGATCTGATTTTTAAGAAGCTGTCAATAACCGCTAAGGAAACTGGTAAAGTGGGTCAGCCCGCAAAACAAATTGACAATTGCAGTGAAAGATCACGAAGACGCAAGCTTGCAAATATCAATGAAGAAATTTCTCATAGTATGATAAAGGATTCATTTCTGCATCAAATTCAACCAACGCAAAATAAGAAAACAAAAATTGCAATAATTGAAAAAATAGTGGAAGCGAGCCCTAAACGCACAAAGAGGATTTTAAAAAGTATGCCTACGCCAACTGAAGAAATGAAATTTACTCCAGAAGAAGCATTTGCACTATTTTTGGATTTAAAACTGACAAAAAATCAGTATACAGAACTGCGAAAGCGAACCAATGAAAAAAATTGTGGAATCTTTCCAGCATATCGAGATTTAGTTTCTGTCAAAAAAGAGTGCTTACCTTCGCAAACGGCTATTAGTGTAACTTCAAGTTCAGCAGAAGTAAAATTGCAGGCTCTTCTCGAACAGACTGCAGAACGATTATTAAATAAACTTGATGCTGACTGTTTAAAAAAACTTAAAAATTGCAGCATCACTTTATTTTCTAAATGGGGATGTGATGGAAGCTCTGGTCAGAAACAATACAAGCAATGTAATTCAGAAAACTCATCTGATGCTAACTTATTCATGGTATCTTTCGTTCCATTACGTTAAAGAAAAACTTATATTGGCTTAGAGCCGTCAACCAGTAGAGTTACAGAAATGGATGTATGGAAAAATGAAATTCCCTCTTCAACAAAGGAGAAGGAAATTCAAATGATGGAAACACTGCAAGGAGATTCTTTTCCGATCCAGAAACTGCAGCATCTATCACAGGAGTACATTTTGAATTAATAAGACGATTCCAGATCATTTTACAAGTTATATCATGTAGCAGAAAGATAAATGCAAATAAATTTGGCCAGTATGCAAATGAAACAGCAATTCTTTATAACAAAAAATACTCTTGGAGACATATGCCAACCACAGTTCATAAAATTTTATACCATGGGGAACAAATAGTTCAACACAATATCCTACCAATTGGAGATCTATCTGAAGAAGCGCAAGAAAACAGGAACAAAGACTACAGATTCTTCCGCGAGCATAATACAAGAAAAATGTCCAGATGTTGTACTAATGAAGATCTTATTACTATTTTGTTGTGCACATCAGATCCATATATGTCCAGTATTCGACAAAAATGGAAATCAACCTCAATCGAATTAGAGGAAGAAGCTAAACAACTTCTGGAAAATGAAACCCAAAGCTATTTAGAAGAAATTTGTACTAATATTGTTTAATTTAAAAGTGTTTATAGATTATAATTTGTTTTTGATTTAAGTATATATTTGTATTAATATATAAAAATAAAATTCACATACATCTCAAACCAAAAATAAAAGTTGAATTACCTAAAATGTTATCGATAGCTAAGAATGATATTTGGGCATTTTTCAAAATATTCCTTTTCAGTTTTATCCTTATAACAACTCGTCTCGTCCCAAAAAAGCCAACCTTTGGCCCCTGTGAATATTTTTACAGGGGCCAAATATTGGCATTTTCTGACAGGATCTAAGTTCGACAATAAAAAATAAGTATCAGTTGTAAAATACAAGAGAAATAATGATAAATTATAAAAAATTCATATTTGAAATATTCAACTTTTACACCGAAACTCAACAAAAAAATGAAAATGCATTTTGAACTCCCCATAACTTTTGCTCCTATCAGTCGAATTTTACGTTTTATAGCGCAAATTAAAGCACCTATCGAGCAAAAAAAATCGCATAAAAAAATACCGATCCAGTCAAAAGTTATGGAATTTTGACCGCCTTCTCGTAAAATTTCCCACTGTGCGACGGTTGAGTCATCCGTTGCCCTTATACGAAGTACAAGGTCCACAGGGACCTATTTCTATTTTTATGGAATTTTATATGAAAACGTATTTTTTTACATTTTTTTTGTTTTGATTTATTATTATTTACTAATTATACATGTATAATAAATGTTAGAAAAAAAAATTTTTTTTTATACATATATAACATTATTAATTGTTTATGAGTTTTATATGAAAAAAGCCTAAAAAACTATTGTTGTGTAGATTGTCCCTCGTCCAACATATTTTCCGTGCAGGTGTAGCATCGATGCATAAGTGATGTTTGCTCTGCACAAACTGGATTGTTTCAGGAATGGCAATAGGCCCTTGTTTTCCGCTGCCGTCCGTACTCAGTACGGCATAGGCGACATGACGGTCTGTTCGTTCTAGACGCAAACGACGGTGCAGCTCCTTCTGCCGTTCTTGATAATATCTAAAAAGAACAAAATTATGTAGTTATTCTGCTTTTGAACATTAGAATTGTTTTTTCTTACCTTTACATCAAATGCTTCCATTGCGTTCCGTATCCTTGGATATGCGGTTGTTCAGCGCTCGTTCCTCTATGTTTGGTAGTGCCAATTGTTTTGTCAGCATTAGTAGGAATGACCGTCGTCTGTCACTTCTTTTTATTGGCTTCATCTCATATGAAATAAATACAGCAATGTCCACCATATTAAAAATCATGGCCAATGGCCAGCGGTTTGTTGAGCGCTTGCAAGTATATGTGCCAAGCATCGGGTCCATCCGCACGATTTGTTGGCGTTTAATCCAAAATAGCAAACGGCTTCTTCTTTTCACTTTGCATGTCCACACCGCAAGTATAATGTTGTGTCGACAACAAAATTACCGCTTTGTTCTTCTTGAGCACATATGAACATAGTGCTATATCGCCTTCGTTGAAGCCGAACAATGTGTTGTTGACAGGACGCGTATGATTTTTTTTGGAATTTCCGAGGCACACATGTCTTATTCGAGCGCACTGTTCCAACCTATGCGGTTTTCTTCCTGATCAAAGTACGCGCCAAAACCAAAGTTGTGAAAAAATTGTCGGCATAAATTGTGCGGCCTGTATTCAAATATCTCTCCGAAAGTTGAAGTACAACATTCTGCCCTTGATTCACCTCTCGCGCCTGGTCAGGCAATTTCCCAGAGTAAATCATTCCTTTGACAGGATAAAATGATTTTGAGTCGCACAACCACCATATCTTTATACCGTACTTGGCAGGCTTCGATGGAATGTATTGTGTGAAGCGGGTGCGGCCTCTGTATGGGAATAACTGATCATCAACGGTCACTGCATCATGCGGAGTGTAAGCTGCTGCCAAGTTAGACTGCAACATTTGACAAATATCATCAATAGCCGCAGTTTTGCTGTTGATTAGTCGCTGCTGTCGCGTATTTCCATTGTCGAATCTAAGGCATTGTTTTATGCACTTCATACGATCTAATGATAATGCAGCTTTATATATTGGACAGCGCGTTGGGCCCTATAACTCTTCAAGAGGTTCACTATTCGATTTAGTGAGTCCAGCATACAAAATAATAGCCAAAAAAGCATCGAACTCTTTCAAAGTGATTGGTTTCCATTTCTTTGTGTAAGTTGGATTTGCCAAATTCCATGCAGCGTTCACTTCCCTGGCTTTCCGATTTGATAAGCGTATTATGATGTACGCCATGTCTTCGGTGATGAGCGAGCGGAATATGGTAAAGAGATCATATGTGGTTCCTACTGGTGCCGGATTCCTCCTTGTGTAGTCGATCACGTTATGAGCACGAGTACGGGAAGTCGGTGGTGCATTTTTAGTCCATTTGGTGCCATCTTTGGAAATGAAGTAATTGTCACTTGTTTGCTGAGCATCAGTTTCTTTCCTTCGTCATCGTCGTCATCACTAATATCTTCATTGATGTCTATATGTGGTTCAGTTTCCGCATCCGAGTCATCAACATGAAAATTTGCTTGATATGTGAAATCGTCATCATCCGCACCTTCAAGACTAAATGCAGGAATAGCACCTTCATCACTCATGAAGTCTGCAAATCTATCATCCACTGCACGTCTTTCATTCTCACTCCTTTGCTGGTAGCGTGTACTACGTCGTACCCCAATTTCAGCACTGTCCAAATTTTCCTCTGCCATTGTATTGTACTTTTATTTCTCTTTATAAAATTTCGCACTCGATGTTCACTGTCTCAACTTTCACTGATTTGGTTTACGAAACTAGAGCCGCTTTTATACCCTTTTCTACGTCTACCTGCTTCTAGCTTGTACATCTGCGTCTATGTGAGAGTAAGAGTATGCGTAAGAAGAAAGGGTAAATTCAAACAACTCGAAAGGGACGGTAACAAAAATTCAAAAAGGGACGGAAAGTTTATTATTTTTCAAGGAAAGGCACAATAAAATAATCCAAAAAGTAACTAAAATTCAAGGAACACGTTTGTGATGTGTTCAAACAATAAAACAAGCCAAGAGACAGTGTATTTAATAACGATTTCTTGAAATTTCAGTATAAGGTCCAGCGGACCTTTTCACACGTTCCCGTTCTAAGCACATTTATATCTCAATAGAAACTAAGCTATTGGTCGGATGGAATTTTTTTAAACGATTCTAGATACAATTTTCTTGAAATACATGTGGGGGTCGGGTATGCTTCCCATGGACCATCAAGGAGTAAATTCAGTTTGAAAATGAAAAAGGTCCCCAGGTAGGTAGTTCTCGTCGCTTTTTGAGCCGCGAGCGGGATGTGTATTGTTGAAAACAATAATTTCAAATGTACATGATTTTGTGGAAGAAATGTGTAGAGGATTGTTAAATTTAAGAACCTTTGACTTTTTAGTCAAAGAGTATTGTTCATTCTTTAAGGATTTGAAGATACATTTGAAGTCTGGAGAATTCGTTATTTCGTTTGATTTCGCAGAGAACTATAAATATGTTGTTCAGGATGCCATACAGTCATTCCACTTCAATAACGACCAAGCAACTATATTAACAGGAGTTATTTACTACATGAAAGATGGACCACAAAAGTATGGAAACAATATCCGACGATTCAAAACATGATGCCGTTGCAATTTACGATTACCAGATATAAAACTTAATGATCTAAAATTTAAATTTACAGTAGAGAAGGTATACTACGTTTCGGACGGAGCTCGTCCACATTTTAAAAACAAAAGTAGCTTCGCAAATCTGATAGCTCATGAAAAAGATTTTGGAATGTTAGCAGAGTGGCATTTTCATCCTTCTGCTCATGGTAAAGGAGCATGTGATGGTGTTGGAGCAAACCTCAAAAGAAATGCAGCGAAGAATTGCCTCCATTGCTCTCATCAAGATCGCATCTTAGATGCGACTGCTTTATTCCATTGGGCAAAGAATTATTGTAAAGAAAGTGAAATAGTTTTTAGTAGCAAAGAGGATCATGAGGAAACATTGAAAAAACTGAAGAGCAGATTCGATGCTGCGGAAACAATCGATGGCACCGCTCAATACTAGGGAGTTCGAACGGTTATTATTCGACCGGTTTTAACCGGTTATTTTAGCTTTGCCCAAGTCGGTTATTTTAAAATGCCCATTTTTCGAATATCGAATTATCCGGTTATTTTGGTATAATAAACCGGTTATATTATATTAGTAATGTGTAATTTATATACATTTTCCTTAATCTTGTTGTAGATGTACCCGTGATTTAAGCATTTTCTAATTGAGTATTGGCCAAACTTAAACTTTTTATAAAGAATGTCAAAGCAAAATGTAACAAAGGTCAAAAAACATTATGAACACTGTAAATACAAATCGCTTATAGAAGCGTGTGTTCTTATAAAAAAAAAAAAAAAAAAAACAAAAAAGTAAATAGTAATTTGTGCAAGAGTATTCTAAATATTAAATATATTTTTATATAAAGCCCAGCTAGCATTTTCAATCGTCTAGGAGTCTACTGGGAATCTCATGACGAATGTTTTTGATCATCGACGAGCTCATTTTTTAATTGTAGACGATTTCTCGCACGGGAGAAACTGTTACACGTGCTGATTCGTATGAGCGATTCTTCCATAACACAGCAAACGACTCTTATATTAATCCTAAAGGGAATCGTTTACGATGTATGTAGAGATTATCTAACGAGTCTTTCAAAAATCATGCCAAGAGTCGTCTGAGACTCATAAAGGAATTATTTTACAACTCGTGAAATGCTCACCTAAATAAGTGCATCAAGCGTGTTTTTCATGTCAAAACTTATAATTTTCATACAATTTATATCAAACAAACCTTAAGGTCGGGAAATCAACACCATCCTGCCGGAAAATCTTATTTTACAGATCCTTAGGTCGGTTTGTTTTATTGAAATTGTATTGCCAATAAAATTTTCAAATTTCAAAAACGCTCTTATTTAGGTAGCTTAGTAATTCTTATATGACTCTTACAGATAGTCGCAAAAGGTTCATTCCAAGATTAAAAAACGAGCGTGTCAAAAATATATAAAAAAGTAATAAAAAAAAAATGTAGATGTTTTTGTTTTTGTAACTCGTCAGATAATCATCAGAAAGAAGACTCTTTTAGGAGTTGTATATTGAACATAATCGTCTAACAAACAGCCTATGCTAGCTGGGAGGTTATCTCTAGATATTTTTCGAACACGATTAAAAAGAAAAAAGTAAGGTGCTTGAAGTGCCCTAAAATTATAAGTTACAAAGGTTCTTCCATGTCACGACCTATTAATCACCTTTAATTAGTATACATGCTTGACATTAATGTGATCCAAATGAAACTTTACTCCGGTCGAAGTAGTTCTAAGGAGACGACAAATAATACTTTACTAAAATACGCTGCAAAAAATGAATTATTGGGTGAAATATAAGCCCGTTGTGTTGCCGAGGACAGTAAGTAGTTCTAGCATCTCTTCATGCTGAAAACTACAACATTACGGCGGAATCAACCATATGGGAAACATTTCTACCAGTTTTATTTATTAAAACACCAAGTTCTAAAAAACAAAATTGAAGAAATTAAACAATGTCATGGAATGTTTTAAATTGTAGTCGACGAATTGACAAATATTTTGCACAAAGAGAATGTTCAGTTCACTATTCGTTTCTATAATGCTGAAACAAAATAATTTGAAATAGATAATCCTGGCTAAGAGGTTTTGTTTGCAACTTTTTAAAAATATGGTTGATTTATATAGAGAGCTTAACCACCAACAAATTAAAATTCATTTAAAATAAATTTGAGAGAATATTTCAAATAATAACTTTATAAAATTCCTATAATTTATTTGCTTTTGCAAAACGTTTGTCTAGATCAAATATCATTCAACAGTTTCTAAATTACATTATACAAATATCATCTTACAAATAAAGTTTAGTAAATCAATAAAAAATTGTTGAAAGTTTACCTAGAGTTTGATCCATTTACTGGTCCCACTTTTCTTGGATTTTATCGTAAAATATTTGTTAGGTCTAATCTAAGTCATATCTATGTATGTTTATGGTTCCTTTGTTTTGCAAATTTTTTTGTTTTTATTCAAATTAACGATTTATTTTAAAAACATAATTGCTTTTTGTGTTTTTAAGTATTCGAATTAAAACCGGTTAACCGGTTATTTAAAAATTGCTTAACCGAAAACCGGGTTTTTCAAAATAGCAATTATTCGTAATATTCGAAAACCGGTTATTGAAAAAGTCGAATAATCGATCTCCCTACTCAATACCATGCTTTTATTACGCTTATCGATGGAAGACTCAAGTTGAAAAAGTTTTCTGCCTCTACTCAATGCGATTTCTTTCCAAAGCCAAAAAAAAAACCAGCAGCGAAATCAACAGCTGAACCTAGTAACGCCAAGAAAGGATTGGCAAAAAAAGCAGAAAATAAAGGCAATAAGTAGAGAGGAGGTAAGACTGGGTATTTGTAAATTTACAAAACTTACTGCCTGTCCAACGATTTCGAACGTTAACGTTCGCATAGAAAATAACATTTAAAACAAAAACAAATTTTAAAATGTTGCTGCTTTAAATGTAATTTTCTATGCGAACGTTAACGTTCGAAATCGATGAACTGGATGTTAAACACTTCATTACCTACAATAAATTAAGTGTAAAGATAGTTATGATATAAAAGGATCTTATGTGATTAAGTTAAAATTTTTTTAGATTATTTATCTTTTTGTTTATTTATTATTATTATTTTATATTTATTTAATTATTATTACAAATAAATAAAAAAGTTTAATTTGTCAACATCTCTATAGAAAAAAAATGATTTTATTCCTGGGATTACCATATTGTGGGTATTACAGTATTGAGGAAATGGAATGCTAGTAAGGTATGTTATATACCGTCGGAAAGGTTTATTTGTCTAGTTTCTTAGAATAAGTTTTATTTTTAAGATTTTAGAAACACTTACACACAAATAGGAAAAAAAATTCAAAATAGTGGATACGCTAAAAATTTAAAAATCCTCGTCGGCTTAGCAATTATTTTTTTTTTTTATACATAACCCACTCGCGGCCCAAAAAGCGATCAGAACTACCTTAAAGGAAAAGACCTAAGCATTCTTTCGAGCAAACAAAAAAAAAAAAAAAAAAGTACCCGCTTAAAAAAAAAATTTAAATATAAAAAAAAAATTTTTTTAAATAGGAATAACCTTGGTGCAAATTTCATCCAAATCGGAAGACATCGATTTCAAAAGTTGGGTCACTTGACATGAAATCCCCCGTATGTATATATATGTACATATATTGCGCATTTCTGTAAGTAAATATTAAAGGTATTTGTGTATATTTTGTTCTAGTCGTTGGGCAAACAGAGGAGAAAAGTGATCTTACCTGTTTTGCCTTTGCCGATTTATATATAAGATTTTCTTCATTTGAATAAGCTAATAATGTTATTTTTGAACTGAAGTGCATTACTTATAACTTTAGAGTCATATGAAAGTTTATTCCAGAGACGGGTATCGTATAAAAAGAATTGTCATTCGGATATCAAACTATGATGTCTAAAGAGTATCAATCAAATGCTGTCTGTGGTTATTGAGTGTAAATAATCTTATGTAGTAATAGTAAAATTATAATGTTAAGGAGACTATCAAAACGTATGTCATACAGCACAGCTAGCATTTTCAATCATCTAGGAGTCTACTGGGACGGGAGAAACTGTTACACGTGCTGATTCGTACGAGAGATTCTTCCAAAACAGTGAAAGACTTATATTAAAGAGGGAATCATTTATGATCTATGTAGAGATTATCTGACGAGTCTTTCAAAAATCATGCCAAGATTCGTATGAGACTCATGAAGGGATTATTTTACAACTCGTGAACTGCTCAGCCGTATAACTGAGCTACCTAAATAAGGGCGTCAAGCGTCTTTTTCATGTCAAAACTTAAAATTTTCATACAATTTATATGAAACAAACTTAACGGTCGCAAAAACAACACCATCCTGTCGGAAAATCTTATTTTACAAATCCATAGGTCCATTTGTTTATTGAAATTGAATTGACAATAGAATTTGCATGCTTAAAAAAAATCTCTTATTTAGGTAGCCTAGTAATTATTATATGACTCTTACAGAGAGTCGCAAAAGGTTCATTTCAAGATTTAAAGACGAGCGTGTCAGAAAATTTATAAAAAAGTAAAACATAACAAAATTAGATGTTTTTGTTATTGTAACTCGTCAGATAATCATCAGATCTTTCCTTTTAAGAGTTGTATAATTTTTTTCGGGTAGTTCTCTATATTTTGCAGGGTCAGTTTTAATTCCGTCCTTTGTAATTAACCCATTACCCGCCGTAATTCATATATGCTAAAACTAATAAACTTTGCCATTCAGTTGTCATCTTATTGACCAAGTAAAGTCATTTGGGCGAGTTTTTTTATTATTTTTATTCAAATAAGGATTTTAAGGACCGTCCCGTTTTTGGGACATTGGCGGAATGCATTAAAATATATTACATAAAATTCAAAATCAAAAAATTTTTTTTGTCTTCAAATATTCTAAAAAAAATTTAACTGAAACTAATTATTCAATTCTCACAAAGAAATAACTTAATATTTATACTTATTTAAAGACTGTGAAAATGTTCAAAACATTTATCGTGCAATGGAACATTACACTTTTTGCATATTCTTGTTGTTTTTTTTCCACAATCTGCACATCTGCGTTGTGTTGCTATTGGTTTTATCAGGTGATCTTTACGGTCATAGCGTACATCCATACTAACTCTTCCTCCAGCAACTTTCGACTTTTGTGGACCTGGTCTTTTATGGACTGATTTCACGCCTGACAGATAGCCCAAAACTATTTTACGACGAATTTCAAGGAGAGAAACTTTCTCACAGGGGTGCGATATTTGATACAATCGCCATGTATTTGCAACGGCAATATCTAAGAACTGGGTAAATAATGGCCACCACCATTTTTTAGAACGAATTCTTGTTCTGTACAATGATATTTGTTTGTCTAGCAGGTCGACACCGCCCATACTTTTATTATATTCGCTAAACAAACGAGGGATTGGGACAGTTACATATTGCTTATCTTTCCTTGAAAAACGCTTGACATTTCCTAAAGGTAATGCGTCACTGTAGTTCGTTGCCATTGTCACGGTTTTGTTGTCTTTCCAACGAACCATCTGTATTTCGTTCTCTTTATCAAATCGCATTTCATGATAGCCCCTTTCTTTTTTCTTCTCTATTTCCTTACATGGCATTAGAGGACACTGCTTTGTTCTGTTCTCACGAATAGTTCCTGTTGCCTTTAGTTTAACTTGTCCCAAGTCTTTCAAAAGTCCGTGGCTCGTAAAGAAATTGTCGAAAAAAACTTCATGATCCTCCATGGTATCGGGTGGAATAACATCTACCAGGGTTTTTACTACTTTGGAGCCTAGTGGACCTTCATTTATGTTATCTGACTTACCTCCGTAAGGATCAAAATTGTAGAGGTATCCACTTGAGCTGCATAAACACCAAATCTTATAACCAAATTTGATAGGCTTACCCTGCATATACATTTTAGTTGGGTGTTTTCCGTAATAGCGTACCATCATTTCATCAACAGATAACATACTGCTAAAAATGCCAAATTGAGAAAAGTTTTTTTTCAATATATCGAAAAATGTTCTAAGCTTGTAAAATTTGTCTGTTTATACAAGTTTACTGTTATCATTTAAATGAATATAACGCTTTATTTCTCGGAATCTGTTTCTCGGCATTGAATCGAAAACAATCGATACCCCAACGTCTGCTGCCTGTTCCCAGTACATATCCTCCTGTGGTAATTTATGATATCCGCTTATGAGCAAAATTCCAATAAATATCTTCAAATCGTCTAAGCTCAGAGAGAAATTGGTAACATTATTTTGTTTTGCATATAATTCACTTTGCTCAATTATAAGTTGAAATATATTATCTGAGAACATATATTCAAATATTTCAGTCGCTGACGATTTTTCTAATTTCTCAGTAACAAATTCTGTCTTTTCCTTAGAACATCTAGCAGTTTTAGTATAAGTCGGAGAAATACTTTGCCACATTATGTCGTCATCTTTTCTTTTCTTAGCAATTGTTCGTTTTTGTTTTTTAACTTTTTTAGCAGAACTTGACGATGTTTCCTCTGCTTGACTTCCCTCACTTTGTGGCACGAATAGTTCAAAAGATCCAGCAATATCGTTAACCAAATCATTCTCATCCAAATCATTTTCCTGTATATCTTCAAAATCTGTCAGCTCGTCTGTATCTGGCGGTATAATAGCAACATTAACGTGATTATGATCTTCATTTTCTATGTTTGCCAAAAATTCATCATCTTCCATCAACGCAGTAAGCTCAGAAATAGTTAAAAATTTTGTTGAAGCCATTTCTAAAAAAATATATTTGAATAGTTACATATTGCACTTTCCGCCAATGTCCCAAAAATGGGACTTTGAATTTAAAAGAGAAAATTTTTTACCTGGTATATTTTTAACGCAAAACTTTGTCTTAGATACGTAAAACAAAATGAATTAAACAAGTGTAGACAAACATCAATGTGTTTTTCCCCCTTTTTAATAAGTTCCGTTACTAAATACGAACACACGCATTTGACAGGTTGAAATGGTCAGCTTCAACGTGAAGTTGACAACCATTTACAACAAACTGGTTAAAACTTTAAACATTACCAAAGAGGATGCCATATTTTCTTCTTATTTAAGCAAAAGTTTTTAAAATATACGATGCAGTTATTAAACTAAGCACTTTTTAAAATACGTCCTAAAAATGGGACAATGGCGGGTATTGGGTTAAGTGTCCTAGATAGACAACTTCTGGTCGTAAGAAACAACATTTCTTCGGATTAAGGTTTAAATTATACTGCTGTAATCTGTCCAGTACCTTAATGAGATTTTGATTGTAATGGTTTAGACTACAGCCATAAACAAAAATGTCATCGATATATAAAAAGGCTTCTGATTCTAAACCAGAGTGTGCTATTGTCAGCTTTCTTTGAAAACTATTTGAAGATATCTTTAAACCGAAGGGTAATCTTTTGAATTGTCCGTTTGTCGTTTGAAAAGCTGTCAATGGTCTTGAATTTTTATTAAGTTTTATTTGGTGGAAAGATCTGGTCAAATCCAAGGTTGAAAACCATTTGGCTCTTCCTAATTTGTCTAATGTGTCCTCTTATATTGTCAATGGGAATTTGTCATTTACAATTTTGTCATTGAGTTTTCTAAAGTCCACCACCAGTCTCCATTTCTTTTTGTCTTCGGTGCCTTTTTTTGGCACTAACAATAGTGGTGCATTACATGGGCTGACTGAGGGTTCTATAATGTCGTCTTTAAGCATCTTATGTACTTGTTCATTTATCGTGTCGGTATGTGAATGTGGTAGTCTGTAATTTTTAATATATACCGGTGTTGTCTGAGGTTATGATTTCTTGATTGTAAAAATTGTTTGTACTTAATTTTTCGTCGTCCAAATGAAATACGTTTTGGTATTTTCTAAAAATGTTGATTACTGATGATCTTGCATTTTCTCGTTGTTGATTTGTAGTTCATTCATAATTTTTTTTTTAAAACGTTCGTCATTGTTTATATTAGGTGCGTTTGAGTACTTTTACAGTAAAATGCAGTAAATGAGTAAGCTTAAAAAATTTTCTCTCACAAAAAGCTGTTGTCCAAAAAAGTACGCGAACGCAAAATTTTTAAAAATCCGTAAAATAAAGGCAACAGCTGAGGCAAATAATTGAAGTGTTGAAAAATGTTTACACTTTTGACTACTTAACTCGTTTTTTTATCGGTACTCGATTAAATACTTTTTATAACACGAATATTTTTGGAAAATACAAACAAATTATTTTATGTAATCTTTCATATTTTTTTTTGTCTTTTATTTTATTTGAATTTGCTAATTTGTGTCCGGCTAAATTTGATCAATAGTACACGAATACTTTTTTTTAACTATTGATAACTTTAAAAACAAGGGCTGTTCTAAGTACCCGAGTACTCATTTACTGCATTTTACTGTAAAAGTACTCAAACGCACCTATTATTGTAACTTAATATGTCATAATATTTAAGTGGGTCAGTCTGTGATTTAATGCCTTTTAAAGTTACTGTTGAATTTGTTGTATTTAAAATTTTTATGTGTGTCATTCCACTTTTTGGTGCTATTGAATTACTTAGAAAAATTCCACCTTCCACTTCGTTATTGAATATGACGCAATCTTCTTTAATGTTTAATTTGACTGGTTGTAATATTTCAGTTCTTGGTGGTATTGTAATTTTAAATTCATTGTATGTTTTTGTCTGCATGGGTAAGACTATTGTCTCATTATTCACAATTAATGACTATGTGAATGTTTCGTAATCAATTTTACAGAAATATTTTTTTAACAAGTCTCGACCAATGATTCCGTTTGTTTCAATCGGAAAATCGGCGTTTACTAATTGAAATGTGTGTCCAAAAACTATGTCATATATGCTTAAATTAAGGTCAATTGTTCCTATTGAATTAATTTCTTACATTTTTCGTTTGGATAGTAATTTTAATTTTCGTAATATTTGGTCATAGGACACAGTGAGACAAGGAATGTTAAATTATTGTTTTTGTATTTTGTTGTTATGAAATTCGTGTTGTTTTCAGATATTTTGTAAATTTTTAGATTTTGCAAAATTAAATTTGGCCTTCCGGAATATTCTCGTATTCCGAGCCTTCTGAGTTTCCCGTATCTTATGTCGCTATTGTTTCTATAGTGGTTTCTCTTGTTTTGAAAATTGTTATTGTTTCTTGTGTTGTTACTATTGTTGTGGTTATTGTTACTGTTATTATATCTTTGGTAGTTGTTTCTACCTTTGAATCTGTTGTAATTGTTTTGATTTTTCTTGAAATGAAGTATAGAATTTTGTGTTCCAGTGACTTCTGTGCAGCTATTGACAAATTTGCTAACTGCATCATTCATGGTGCTGAATTGTCCAGCTTGCATTATTAGCTTAACTCTGTCTAATGTACAGTTTGTAAGTAATGTAAGGCGTTCTTCTGTAAGTCGGTATTGCCCTCGTTGGTATTCTTGTATCGATATCGCCTTTGGTCCCAGAATAATAGGGTTGTATGGCGGAGGTGGCGCAGTCTTCTTCACTATATTTCTTGGAACGTACTTTTCCATGTGAGAAAAAAATTATCTAATCTACCTGGTCTGGATGGGAATTTATTTATTATTATTCAAAAAAAATGTTTGATTTGGCAGGATCTCTCGCCTTGCAAATTTATTAAATTTTTGGTCCGTTTAGGCAGGATCGCCATGTAAAAAGGTTGGTTGTTATTATTGTTTGTCTTGTGTTGTAGCCGGCAGTTTGCCACTGGCCACGCTATTGCTTTTGCCGATCTCAACTCAATGAGGGCAAATGAAGTTCTGATTAAATCTGTTTTATTTTGGGCTGTGAGCCCCTTTTTATACAAAATTATCCTACACTTCAAATCTTATTCTATTTCAAATTTCAACCTTATAACTCCGTATCGTTGAAATTTAATATACCTATATACATAGGTTGTACATACATAGATTGTTAAATTAAATTTTTTGTTTTGTCTTATAAATACTTTTATTTCAACAAAGGGTTTTTTATTTTTTATTATTGATGAAAGCCCGAATTCTTCTTTCACCTCCTAAATAAAAAAAATCAAATTCATGATTTATTTTATTCAACATAAACTAATTAATAAAACCACATTATTTTTACTGTAATGTATAAAATTTTCCCAAGTCTTAGAATAATTAATGGGTACTCAAATATTCCTGTATACATAGTATACAACTAGTATGCCGACTCTTTGACAGGTACATAACTCAAATGTCAGTGGTACCTAACTCATGTTTGTATTAAGGCTAGTTTACACGGTAATACAATGTATAACGACATGCCAAAAAATAATGTAGAATGAGAAAAATCTTACCATGTAAAAGCAAAATGTATTGAGTAAGAAAGCATACGGAGACAAATTTTGACAAAAGGTTAATGTTTATTTTCTAAACCATTTTAGAAATTTGTGTATTCTCATCACACCAGAGGTGCATTTTAAAAGTATATATTGAAGGTGGTAGCATTTTTATACAATTACAAAAACAACGAAAATCCACTCAGAAAATTTTCATGTTGTTTTTGTAAACATTGTAAAACTGTGACCATCTGTATTTTGTTATTAATTCAGCTGTTTAATATCTTTACTTTGATTTTACTTCTACCATCCGTGTAAACATGAAAAATACTTACAAGATTTTTATTTTTTTTTTATTTTAAACACGGAGAGAATTTCATATTTTGATTCTACAAAGTCGTAATACGTTGTATTACCGTGTAAACTAGCCTTAAGTAAGATTTTTTCCAAATGTATTGGTGTATAAAACTATTTCCACCACTAAACATAGTTGCATAAAATCGTATAGAATGTGGCAACAATTTTTTTTCTAATAAAATTTTATTAGTTCAATAAATTTTCAATATATTAAATGCTGGCTGCATTTATAAACTTTTAAACACAATGTTTGCAAAATTTTTATTCTGCAATATCGGAAAATATTTAAATATATGATTTCAAATATTATTTTCATACCACAAAATGCTACTCTGCTGTATTTAATAATATTAACAACAGACAAAATTAGTGTCGAATAAATTAATTTAAAAATTTTTAGTTTGTGAAAAAAAAATATTTTGCAAAAGCAAATGAGCAAAATGTATTGGAAAAAATTATTAATTATGTTTTTGTGTCATAAAATTAAACAATCAGGGGTGTCATAGAAACCAATCTTATCGGTATTGGATTTGAAACCGACAAAAAAAAATACATTGGTGTCATGAAATCCAATTTTATCGGTTTTTTGTTCGAACTGAAATTAGTGTCGGTTTGAGGTGTCACAGAAACCAATATTATCGGATTTTTATTGAAAATAAACCAAGCAGCTTACAGCTCTTGTTTTTATATTGGAAATAAATATAGTTGGTTAAAGTTTAATTTTTTATTTAATTTTTTCAACAGATAGTTATTTTGCATAGATGGAAAACAATAAAATTGGTAAATTAGTATTTTTTGCATGTCTCCGGTAGTCTCCGGCAGCGGGCTGCTGCGAGCTTGCAAAAGTATTCTCACTTTTTCTGCGTACAGAAAGTTCGCAACACATTTATTTATTTTATTTATTAACAAGAAACAATTTATTTTTTATTTTTAATTAATTTGCTTTATAATTCTACAAAACAATAAAATTTCTCAAATGTAAACAACAAATGCAAATATTTAATACAACGATGGCATTTATTGCATATGTTTAGTGTGTTTTCATTCTTATTTTCTTTTCTATAATTTTCCTTTTATTACAAACACAAGTTTTAACAATATTTTAGAGCACAATCATAATTTAAAAAATTATCAAACAAAAATTGCATTAAAAACTATAAACACATACACCAAAACATAAAACAGCTGTTTCGAATATCGGTTTTATTTGTATTCGAAAATAACAAAACCGACTTGTTTTTATGACACCAAATGAAACCAATATTGGTTTGAAAAACCGACAATTAGCAAAACCGACTTGGATTCTATGACACCCCTGAAAAATTGTTGTGAAAAATTTCAAATTTTTTGTTTTTGTTGTTTTTATGTGTGTTGAATTCACACAGAGCCTATATGTGTGAGGGGTGAACTAAAAAATTGAGAACACTCTCTCGAGTTGGCATATTAGTTCTATACTATGATAGTTCCATGAAACAAAGAAAACAAGATAGTGCACTAAAATTTAAAAAAACATTCTTTTTCTGCGCATGTACGTCATAGTAGCAAATGAACACAAACATGATCACACAAACACGTGTATGTGCTATGCTGAATGTTTGTTTACATTTAATTCTCTTTACTACAGGTGCGTAAAAATGACGTCAAAATGAGAGTAAAAAGTTAACGGACCAATGGGGCTGACTGGGCAAGAGGTGTCAAAACTGTCAGTTGCGGCAATCAGAAAACCTTTGAGTTTTTAAAGGCTGCAATTGGTAAGTGTGGCAGCTCCTGTCCCGAAGCTAGTCTGGACGTTATACTAGCGTCTGAGTTGCCATTAAGGCCGGTAGTCACGGTATAACCGGTGGAGGTCATACTGGGGGTACTGGCCAACCAGAACGAGGGACTCAATACAAGCCAGTGGAAGTTGGTAGCTTCACTGGGTTGTAAAGAGAACCAGGGAAGAGACTTCAGGTTCGCAGTGGACCGGGAGTCTCTTAAAAAGCTGGAATCGATAGGAGGGGTTGCAATATTCGGGTTGGGGTCTATCAAATTTAGGTTTCCTAAAAATGATAGACCCTAAGAGGTTGAAAGTGGTGCAGATAAACCTGCACCACTGTGAAGCAGCCTCAACCGAATTAGTAACCCACCTCATCGATAACAACGTGGACGTGGCCTCAATCCAAGAGCCCTGGATTAATAAAAACCGGGTAGTTGGATTAAGGGTCACGGGGTATACATTGTTCGTACCCCACACAGATGAGAAGGTACGAACCCAATGGGGAAGTGCCGACATCAACAAAAGAGGTGAGTCTATGTTTGATTTTATTATTGCCAGCAATCTTTATATCTGTAACAGGGGGAATACACCTACGTTCAGAACTAGGGATAGAGAGGCAGTGATAGACATGACATTGACGAACTGTAGGGAATTAGTGGAGGATTGGAGGGTGGACCTGGGGTTTTCCTTCTCTGGCCATAGTCGCCTGTCCTTTAATCTAATGTTTGAGAGGTCGAAAAGGTGTCCGTATAGGAATCCGAGAAGGACGGATTGGGATTACTTTTCGAGATTGGTGCAAAGTAACCTTAGAGTTACACACGACTGGAGGTCGACTTCGACCGGTGTAGAGCAACTGGTGAGCACCTTCACGGGGGTACTGACTAGTAGTTATGAGCGATCCTGTCCTTTGAACTTTCCGGGCAGGCGCACACAACCAAGATGGTGGACAGACGAGTTGAGGACTCAAAGGTCCACTGTCAGAAGGTTGTTCAATAGAGCGAAGTATACGCGTAGGGAAGAAGATTGGAGTAACTTCAGATTGAGTTACAATAGATATAAGGAGGGCGAAAAGGGACTCGTGGGTCAAGTTTAGCGAGTCAGTGGAATCTGTAAATGAGATGTCCAGGTTCAGGAGAATTTTATCCAAGGACCCTGTAGTCCCGGGATTTATTCAGAGACCGGACAACTCATGGACGGAATCTAGCTCTGAATCTCTTTGTCTGCTAATGGAGACTCACTTTCCGGGATGTGTGGATCCTGGGGTGGGGGAACAGATTGAATGTGGTAACCCCTTCTCTGGGTCAGGCTCGGGCGGTGAGGAGAGGGAGACGGTGGGGGACATGATCACCTTGGATAAAGTAACATGGGCGGTTAATACCTTTGGGTCTTACAAATCGGCAGGACCAGACGGTATCTTTCCGGCGATGTTACAGAATATCGGGAGATCACTCCTGCTGTTGGTGGAACTGTTTAGGGTCTGTGTGCTGAACGGGTACATTCCTTAAGGGTGGAGGGAGGTCAGGGTGGTTTTCATACCCAAGGCGGGAAGAACCGGTCACTCTAAACCCAAGGATTTTAGACCAATCAGCTTATCGTCTTTTCTTTTGAAGACGTTGGAAAGACTGATTGATCTACATCTGAGGAAGATTAGTGGATCTAGGCGTTCCACTGTTCCTGGTCGAATGGATAACTCTGATGCTCAGCAGCAGAGTTATTCACTCGGACTGGGGAAACGAGCGCTTAAAGAAACTGGTGACTAGGGGAACCCCACAGGGGGGAGTTCTCTCTCCCTTATTATGGCTCGTAGCTGTCAACGTCGTTCTGGGACTTTTTGACAGAATGGGTCGGAAAGTTGTGGCCTACGCGGATGATGTAGTGATATTGGTATCGGGCAAGTTTCTGCCGACAATAAGCGAAGTCATGCAAGGGGCGCTGAGCGAACTGTCAACATGGGCGAGTGATAAGGGATTGGGAGTTAATCCGGAGAAGACCGAGTTGGTTCTTTTTACTAGGAGGTACAGGGTAGAGAATTTTAGGCTGCCGGTACTAGGAGGAGTAGAGCTTAGACTATCTGATAGCGCTAAGTATCTAGGAGTTTTTCTGGACAGCAAGCTGTCGTGGGGAAGGAATACTCAGGAGAGACTTAAGAGGGGCCTCAATGCCTGCAGATCATCGATAGGTAGGAGCTGGGGACTCCGGCCGTCAGTAGTGGGATGGCTGTACACTTCGGTGGTTAGACCCATTCTTACGTATGGATGCTGTGTTTGGTGGGAGTCATTGAGAGTGGCTTGTCGAAGGAACCTTCTGTCTAAGTCTCAGAGGTGTGCTTCAATCGGCATGACAGGTGCCATGAGAAGTACACCTCAAGCGGCACTGGATGTCATTCTACATCTTCTGCCCATTGAGCAGTATGTTATGGGAATGGCAGCCAGAAGCATTCTTAGACTGAGGGAACTAGGATTGATTAGGAATTTCACGCAGGGTCACTCACGGATCTTGGGTGAGATCGAAGCTGGAGGTTACTGCCTGGGATCACCCGGCTCCACGGATTTCGTGGGCACCAAGGTGGATTTCGGACGGTTGCCGGAGGTGGTAACGCCTTCTAGGGAGAGTTGGTCAGGTAGGAGCAGATTATTTAGTGGATTTGCTATTTTCACTGACGGCTCGAAGATGAGAGGCACGGGTGCGGGGGTCTACATTGAGGATCTGGACATCAGAATGTCATATAGGCTTCCTGACGACTGTAGTGTTTTTCAGGCGGAGGTTCTGGGGGTCTTGAGGGCCGTGGAACTGATGAGGGACAACATTGATAGGGGCTCGGAGGTCACTATATACGTCGACAGCCAGGCGGCCCTTATGGCCGTAAGGGGCTGTTACGTGAACTCCAAGCTAGTTGACGGTTGTAGGAGGGCTCTGGAGGGAGCCTTAGGAGAGTATATGTTGAGATTGTGCTGGGTGCCTGGTCACTGCAACATAAACGGCAACGAGATTGCTGATGAGTTGGCGAGACAGGGCTCAGAGATGGAGGATCCTAATCACATAGAAGCGGTTAGACCTCCAATAGGATTCTACTTTGGGAAGATTAGGGAATGGATTCTGGACGCGACCAATAGGGCCTGGGGGAACCGAACGGACTGCCGGGTATCACGGACGATGTGGCCGGTGCTTAGGAAGTCCGACTCGGAGTTGTTGCTGCGCAGAAGCAGGGTCTGCGTGAGGACCATAATAGGAATCATCACGGGTCATTGCATGATAGGCAGGATGGCGATGAGGTTGATTTGGAGCAAAATTAATGCTTAATATTTCAGAACCTAACTTAATTTTTTTAAAATGTTCGGTAGGTCGAACCAATAATTAGCTAATGAATTGTCTGCCAATGAAATTGTAAGGTTTCCTTACAAAAGGTCGAAAAGGTGTCCGTATAGGAATCCGAGAAGGACGGTTTGGGATTACTTTTCGAGATTGGTGCAAAGTAACCTTAGAGTTACACACGACTGGAGGTCGACTTCGACCGGTGTAGAGCAACTGGTGAGCACCTTCACGGGGGTACTGACTAGTAGTTATGAGCGATCCTGTCCTTTGAACTTTCCGGGCAGGCGCACACAACCAAGATGGTGGACAGACGAGTTGAGGACTCAAAGGTCCACTGTCAGAAGGTTGTTCAATAGAGCGAAGTATACGCGTAGGGAAGAAGATTGGAGTATCTTCAGATTGAGTTACAATAGATATAAGGGAGATATTAGGAGGGCGAAAAGGGACTCGTGGGTCAAGTTTAGCGAGTCAGTGGAATCTGTAAATGAGATGTTCAGGAGAATTTTATCCAAGGACCCTGATGTCCCGGGATTTATTCAGAGACCGGACAACTCATGGACGGAATCTAGCTCTGAATCTCTTTGTCTGCTAATGGAGACTCACTTTCCGGGATGTGTGGATCCTGGGGTGGGGGAACAGATTGAATGTGGTAACCCCTTCTCTGGGTCAGGCTCGGGCGGTGAGGAGAGGGAGACGGTGGGGGACATGATCACCTTGGATAAAGTAACATGGGCGGTTAATACCTTTGGGTCTTACAAATCGGCAGGACCAGACGGTATCTTTCCGGCGATGTTACAGAATATCGGGAGATCATCACTCCTGCTGTTGGTGGAACTGTTTAGGGTCTGTGTGCTGAACGGGTACATTCCTTAAGGGTGGAGGGAGGTCAGGGTGGTTTTCATACCCAAGGCGGGAAGAACCGGTCACTCTAAACCCAAGGATTTTAGACCAATCAGCTTATCGTCTTTTCTTTTGAAGACGTTGGAAAGACTGATTGATCTACATCTGAGGAAGATTGACGCCGGCATCATCAGCGGCGCTCAACACGCCTATCTTAAGGGTAGATCTGTTGAGAGTGCGCTTCATGATGTGGTGGGTTATGTAGAGCGGGGATTGCGAAACAAGGAATACACCTTGGCGGCATTCCTGGATATAGAGGGCGCCTTTAACAATTTGAAGATAGAGGCTATCAAGCAGGCATTAGTGGATTTAGGCGTTCCACTGTTCCTGGTCGAATGGATAACTCTGATGCTCAGCAGCAGAGTTATTCACTCGGACTGGGGAAACGAGCGCTTAAAGAAACTGGTGACTAGGGGAACCCCACAGGGGGGAGTTCTCTCTCCCTTATTATGGCTCGTAGCTGTCAACGTCGTTCTGGGACTTTTTGACAGAATGGGTCGGAAAGTTGTGGCCTACGCGGATGATGTAGTGATATTGGTATCGGGCAAGTTTCTGCCGACAATAAGCGAAGTCATGCAAGGGGCGCTGAGCGAACTGTCAACATGGGCGAGTGATAAGGGATTGGGAGTTAATCCGGAGAAGACCGAGTTGGTTCTTTTTACTAGGAGGTACAGGGTAGAGAATTTTAGGCTGCCGGTACTAGGAGGAGTAGAGCTTAGACTATCTGATAGCGCTAAGTATCTAGGAGTTTTTCTGGACAGCAAGCTGTCGTGGGGAAGGAATACTCAGGAGAGACTTAAGAGGGGCCTCAATGCCTGCAGATCATCGATAGGTAGGAGCTGGGGACTCCGGCCGTCAGTAGTGGGATGGCTGTACACTTCGGTGGTTAGACCCATTCTTACGTATGGATGCTGTGTTTGGTGGGAGTCATTGAGAGTGGCTTGTCGAAGGAACCTTCTGTCTAAGTCTCAGAGGTGTGCTTCAATCGGCATGACAGGTGCCATGAGAAGTACACCTCAAGCGGCACTGGATGTCATTCTACATCTTCTGCCCATTGAGCAGTATGTTATGGGAATGGCAGCCAGAAGCATTCTTAGACTGAGGGAACTAGGATTGATTAGGAATTTCACGCAGGGTCACTCACGGATCTTGGGTGAGATCGAAGCTGGAGGTTACTGCCTGGGATCACCCGGCTCCACGGATTTCGTGGGCACCAAGGTGGATTTCGGACGGTTGCCGGAGGTGGTAACGCCTTCTAGGGAGAGTTGGTCAGGTAGGAGCAGATTATTTAGTGGATTTGCTATTTTCACTGACGGCTCGAAGATGAGAGGCACGGGTGCGGGGGTCTACATTGAGGATCTGGACATCAGAATGTCATATAGGCTTCCTGACGACTGTAGTGTTTTTCAGGCGGAGGTTCTGGGGGTCTTGAGGGCCGTGGAACTGATGAGGGACAACATTGATAGGGGCTCGGAGGTCACTATATACGTCGACAGCCAGGCGGCCCTTATGGCCGTAAGGGGCTGTTACGTGAACTCCAAGCTAGTTGACGGTTGTAGGAGGGCTCTGGAGGGAGCCTTAGGAGAGTATATGTTGAGATTGTGCTGGGTGCCTGGTCACTGCAACATAAACGGCAACGAGATTGCTGATGAGTTGGCGAGACAGGGCTCAGAGATGGAGGATCCTAATCACATAGAAGCGGTTAGACCTCCAATAGGATTCTACTTTGGGAAGATTAGGGAATGGATTCTGGACGCGACCAATAGGGCCTGGGGGAACCGAACGGACTGCCGGGTATCACGGACGATGTGGCCGGTGCTTAGGAAGTCCGACTCGGAGTTGTTGCTGGGCAGAAGCAGGGTCTGCGTGAGGACCATAATAGGAATCATCACGGGTCATTGCATGATAGGCAGGATGGCGATGAGGTTGATTTGGAGCAAAATTAATGCTTAATATTTCAGAACCTAACTTAATTTTTTTAAAATGTTCGGTAGGTCGAACCAATAATTAGCTGATGAATTGTCTGCCAATGAAATTGTAAGGTTTCCTTACAATCGTCTGAGCTGACAATTTTCTTTTGGTGGCAACTTTTCTTTGGCAGTATATTGTCAGCACATATTGTAAGATCTGATTTTATATATATTTTATATATATTTTATTAAATATATTTTTTTTTTTTTAGAAAATTTTAAAATATTTATTTACTTTCTTATTGATTTTAATATATTTTTATATTAATAATTTGAAAAAAATACATTCAACTATACTAGTGAATTTGGCTTGCAAAAAAAGAAATTAAAGAATTAATCTAAAAATTTAGAATTAGTTCAAATTATATTTCCAGTAACATATAACGGCATGTTCTGTAAATCGAGACCACAAGAAATTTAAATCGAACAAATTTTGAAAACTCTCCTGTGTTCAAATTTCATATTTTCCTTTATTTCCTTTTATATACCTCATGCTTTGAAGACCACTTTTCACTAACTAAACTACTTTTGAAATCAGGAAAAGCTACGTTCATTTTTATAAAAATTCTATTGAAGATCTTCATCGATTTAAATTTCACTTGATTTCGATTTCCAGAACATGGACGATAATTTCAAATAATTTATTTTTATTTTAAGCCAATATTTTTAACAAAATAATTACTATCAATTAAAAACCATATGCGTACTTAATAAACAAATAAAACCTGAGACTATTTAAAATTAATTACAAATTACTCTAAACTAATTTATTTAAATAAAATTGACAAATTTATTCCTGTTCAATTATCTCCAATAATTTAATAGCTCCTTTGGTTTCTTCGTCGTCTTCGTCTTCATCAACCTGTTAATGAAAATAAATTAAGACAACATTTTAAATTAAACAGGCCAATAAACTTACTTCAAAACCAAAATAATCGGAAATTAGTGGTTGAGTTTTTTTACGCGCTTCTGAAAGAAAAATAATTGGAATATATTAAACAGAACATCAAATTAAATCTTCAATAGAAAAGCGTACGTATCACTGTAGATTCATTAGCTCTTTTATTAATTATTTTAGGTTTGGTTTCATCTGGGGACTGTTGCTGTTCCCTTTTATCATCGTCGTCGTCAGGCAAAACTTCTATAATCATAAAACCTTGATCGTCCTGTAATTTTAAAGACATAATCTCAGAATCTTCACTGTCTTCAGCCTTAACTGACTGAGCAATATCTATTTGCATTTTCTCATTTTTTACATATGACGCCTTTTGATCGAATGCCTCCTGCTGATTTTCGTATTGTTCGTCTCCAACCTGTACTTCATATTCATCAGCTTCTAATTCTTCATAAACATATTGTATATTATCATCGTTATACTCTTCTGGTACTTCATATTCTTCGTCTTCTTCTTGTAGTTCTTCGTCCTCATCTTGTTGTATCTCATTTTCTTCAGAAGACTCTTCATAATTGCCATCAAATTTATTTGACAAATTATTGGTTGAATATACCATTACAATAGTCCCATCAGGTTGAACTCGTTTCATACGTCCCATTTTTAAAATTTCCTTCTCTTCAACTAGCCGAGATGTTGGGTCATGAATTTCCATGTGACGTATAAGATTTCCATTAAATGCAAACATTTTATTACAATGTGGGCACTTATGATCTTTTTTACGTGTAGGTGGTGGTGTATAATTATCCGCGTGGTACATTTTCATATGACGAGCTAGAAGAGCTTTTTGCCTGAAGCTTTTTTGGCACATTTCACAAACGAATGGTTTGGTATCCAAATGTATTGCGATATGTGAATCAAGATGACGTTGCGAAATCGATGCATATGGGCAGTAGTCACAACTGTTGGAGAAATAAAGTAGTATTGCGTTTAGTAAAGTTTTTTTCATTATAGCCTTGTCTTGGTGAGCTATATTTGGCACAGAAGAATAAAATCAGTTATGCCCGATCATATTCTACCCTACTCGCGAGTATAAAAAATAATGTAGTTAGAATAAGAGTTATTTGATCGAAGGTTGAATTAACTTAATGGCAAAGATGTTGGGAGATGTCGCTAAATGGAGATCTTGTCAGTTCTGGGCTTATTCCAATTGAATTTAACGGTATCGTATGTCTACTTAAAAAGTAGTTTTTTATTTTTGTCAAGTTTGGATGGACTCATTGCAAAGATGAAAGTTATATGTATAACAATACTTATTTTAATATAAGTAATATACAAAAGCCAAAGCCTACGTTCACACGACAATCAGTTTTACGCACCGGAGCGACTCGGAGTCCCCAGGACTTCGACCAAGGTTTGTCACCTAAGCACCACCCCAAATTCATGTATGTATATATTATTGCTTTTTACCATATGGAGCAGCACTTTCCGGCAACCCTGCTCCAAATCCTTCTGGTCCGTGCCGGAGTAGAAACTTTTCCCCGACCTTGGTTCTACTCGAAGGCGATAACCGCATGGTTATGGGAGACTTCAGTACCCACCATGAGCTCTGGCACTCGTACCTAGGAGACGACCAGAGAGGGAAGGCGCAATGAATCACGATGCCCCCACCAGAATTATGGAAAACTACGCTAGCTCGCCAGGCGTCACCATCTCTACACAGAAAAATTCTCCAAAGTCTTTCACCAATTAAAGCATTAATCCAAAATAAAATCAGTATCAATGAAAAATTTAATCAAGTCAATGTTTAAAGTTTAATCAAGTGAAATAAACGTTTAATCAAGTGAATTAAACGTTTAATTGATACTACTTATTTGTTTATTGCTGCAAATTTAATTAATCGTTAACGCAGCAACCGATCACTTCATTCCCGCTTGTAGGATACAGTTCTTAAGACCGAATTTTACAGATGAAGTAGCGACACATGCAGATTAGCGTGATGATCTTCGCCGAGCCAACCCCAGCGATCCTAGGATTGGCGAACTAAGCCGGGAAATCATCAAGTTGGTGTACGAACATAAGAGGAACTAGTGAGTGGAACATCTCATAACCTGTAACCTCAGCACCGGAACCAGCAAGTTTTGGTGCACGGTCAAATCTCTCTCGATCCCGACCAAGCGGGACGATAGGGTTTCGATATCATTCGGAGACAACATGATAACAGAACCGAAGAAGTGCGTGTGCTATTTTAGCGGGCAGCTCATAGACCACCCCGAAAGAGATAAGGCGAAAAGAAGCATCGCGAGTGTGAGGTTAAAGAAATCATTAAAAGTGCTAAGTCATCCAATCCACTTGTCCTCGACGGAATATCTATGCTGATGCTTAAGCATTTGGATGCGCCGGAAGTAGAGTACCTGACAAAGCTGCTTAACATGTCTTTAGATACCTTAATTGTGCCCGAGGTCTGAAAAATTGGCAAGGTAAACCCGGTATTAAAACCAAGAAAAGCTCAGACCAGGGAGAATTACACAGACCAGCCTCCCTCTTATCTCCGGTCGCAAAGACTCTTGAAGCATGACGCAGCACTTCCAAATGGCGCAACACCAGCACGGATTCCGAAAGCGACAAAGTGATACAACTGCTTTAACCGCCATAGGAACGCAGGTTTGCCACGGTCTTAACCAGAACCGCCCTTGTAAAAAGACGATCCTTGTGGAACTCGACCTATCATAGGCCTTCGATACGTTTAATCACGAACTATCTGTGTTGCCGCCAGTCGTTCGTGAAGTTTCCAGGAGTACCACAGGGTGGAGTTCTCCCGCCGATTTTATTTAGTCTCTACCTTTCGAAACCACCTCCAGAAAGAGTGGACTTAATTTCCTATGCGGATTACTGTACAATACTGGCGACGGATCACAACATCGGTAAGGTGAACAACTATCTCAGTACACTTACGAGCTTCTTCACTGGTAGGAACGTGAAACTATCATCCGCGAAGTAATCCGCGACAGTCTTCGCCACATATACGAAGAAGGAAAGGGTGGAACTGGATGTAATAGTCGATGGCATAAAAATTCCGACACTGAACCAACCCATAATTTTGGGGGTTACATTCGACAGCCTCTTCTCGTCCTCTGCGCATACCACTGCAATTTGCAATAAATTGCGGAGTAGGGACAGGGTCCTCAAGTACATAGCCAACAGTACTTGGGGTATGAATAAAGAAACCTTGTAGATAGCCACTATAAAACCACTGGTCGGTCAGTGGTAAACTACGCTGCGCCAGTATGGTACCCAAGTGTAAGTGACACTCAGTGGAAGAAGCGCCAGAGCTGCCAGAACTCAGAACAGTTACCGGCTGCGTTCAAATGTCCTCAGACCGCCATCTGCATGAGGAAACGAAGATCCTGAAAGTAAAGGAACACAGTCATCTGCTAACGAAACAGTTCCTCCTGGGATGCCATCAGAGGGGACATCAGAACCACCATCTTCGGTAATATGAGAGTGAGGTCCTAAGATATGTCACACAGCTACAACAACAACAAAAGCCTATCAAGGCCAATAATAAAATATTTTACAAAAGCAAAATACTGAATATTATAACGGATATAATTAATATACAAATTTGTATGTATGTAAGTATATACACTTAAATCTTAAAATACAAGTGGCATTTATCAACAGGTCCCAAAGTAGTAGCGCAGATTTAAGGAATTAAAAAGCTAAGTACATATACCATTACAGAACATTATGCCAATATATTTAAAGATTTATGAATATGGGAATTTTCGGATATGTTCTTTGCAGTGACCGAAAATAACAGTTATTTTGAAGTTTTAAAACAAAAAAACATATAGAAGTAAATACTGGCAAACTGATTCAAGTATACCATACTAGCGAACCTCCTGCACACTTCGTAGTGCAAAAAAGAAAATAAAAAAAGCAATTAGAATTCATTTAAATCAGTGATAAATTGCTTTTATTGTAATGATCTGTGGTAAACAACATTTGTTGTTTTTCCATTTTCGGTGTAAATATACAAAACCGATGGTTTGCCAACGCGCGAACAGGCTACATACAACTGCCCATGTGAGAAAACTGGATACTCTAAATTCACTCCACAAATTCCTAAGGATTGGCCTTGCGCCTTATTAATGGTAACCGCAAACGCAAGGCGAACAGAGAACTGAAGTCGTTTAAATTCAAATGGCATATCAGACGGAATCAGTGGGATGCGTGGAATGAATGCATCTTCGCCTAACATATGAGAAAGCTCATTGCTGTGCATAATGTATTTAAATATTTAAGTTTTTAGTGATGTGTTTATATGTAATTTATTTTATAGATCCCCGAAGTTGTGATTTACAATAGCTAAGTACATAAATTAAATTAATGGTTTGACTAAAATTGAATTGTAATGAATTTAAAAACGAATTGTATTTCAGTTTTTCAAAATAATAACCCAAATATTTCGAAATGAACGCGGTGTTCACTAATATGGCTATAACTCATGAACCAATGAACATACAAAGACCGTTAATACATAAAAACCTTGGTATTGACTTCACCTTTCATATAAATACGCATACCAGAAAACATCAATTACTAACACAATGCAACTTATTTTTATATATCGTTGGTCTCAAGTAGAAAGGCCCTAACTCAAATAATTGTAACTGTATAGGAGAAGGTAAAAACATAATTGAAACTGTATGTATCATAATGTAAACGTGCTTATACAACTGCTTGTAAAGCTGCTATTCTTTACAATATTACAATGAATTTTTGTGACGAGGTGTATTTGTGTAAAATTTATTGGAATCACTGGAAAACTCAATTTCGTAAAAAACGCGAGTTAGGGCCTTTCTATTTGAGACCATCGATATATAGATTGATCCTTATGAATTTTTCTATGATAAAATATTATGATTTTTAAAGTTTTGATTTTTATTTTTTCGATCAAAAATTAGTTATTTTTTGATTTATATTTTTTGGACAAAAGTAACAGTTATTTTTTGATTTTTATTTTTTTGAATAAAAATAACATTTATTTTTTGATTATTATTTTTTCGATCAAAAACAGTTATTTTATGATTTTTATTTTATTTAACAAAGATAACAATTATTTTTTGATTTTTATTTTTTCGAACAAGTGGCTTATGCGGCACAAACAATAACTTTCACTCTCAATAAATAATAATTAACTTCTAAGTTCGTTCATGAACTTTCACAAAAATTTACATTTTTTTTCAAGACAGTTAAAATACACACTTCAAATTTTGAGTTTAAGGAAAAAGACTTTTCGCAAATTTGTGGTATGCACTTTTATTTCTCTTCATTTATAATAAATAACTTAAAAAAAAAAATTTGACTTAAATGTATACATAAATTTTAAAAACACATTAAAATAACGAGGACAAAAGTTTAAATACGCTTGGAAATTAATCGAATTAATTAGAATTTCGTTCTTTGATGTTCCCGTATTTTTTTTTTGCTGTCAAATTTATTGTCCAATTGTTGATATCAATTTAATTTTTTTTTCTGTTGTATAATTTTAAAATTTAATGGGGACTGGAGGAAAAGGAAAATAGACGGCAAAAAAACTTTACAGTCTAATTTATAAAGCAGAAGTCGAAAAAAGAGTATTCATAAATGTTTAATAGCCTATTAAGCGAAAATTAAGAAACGAAGCAAATACTAGCAAGGAATTGCTAAAACGTGCTCCTCAAAAGGTCTGGTAATGAATAACGACTTCTGAAATGAAGAATTTGGTGCTGCCAAATGCCATCTTGCAAGCGGCAAGGGATGTAATTTTTTATAGAAAACTGCAATATGTATTTAAACTCATTGAGTATCAAGATAAGATTTTGTTTTATTTCACATTTTTCCAGTTGTTAATCAAGAATAAAAATAGGGAATTAAGCACAAAAAATAAAATCTTTTAATATTTAACTCTTTCCACTAGGATATCAAATTTACAAATGAAAAGAAAATTCCAATATTTATGATATCAATAATTATAGGCTGGCTCATAAAACAAATAAAATATCAGATACATTATTTAGTAAACTGAAGGATAGGACAAAGAAATTAGATAGATCTAGTATTATTTTCAAGATATCTTGCAAGATTAAAGATAATGAAAGATTTAGTAAAGTATATATATTTACCACGAAAAACAAATTAAAAACTATTTTAGCAGGACATATTTCGGATCAAAATACAAAAATACATCTACACAAAAAACTGCATCATCATATTGTGCCAATTTCAATCATTCACCAGATTTTCAAAATACAACAGCTTAATATTGGAATTGGTACAAATTATCAACGTACAAATACAACAAAGAATTAACTTTAAAACAGAAACAGACAATGTATCTGAAAATTACAGACATAGTTTTATAAGAATATAATAGAAAATTAAATAAGTTAATAATATTATGTGTGTTCATTTACAGAAAATTATTGCTTATTTTTAATAAATGTTACTACTAAGTGTTCACGTACCCGAAAAACTTGCAACGAGAGAATGAAAAAAAGAGCATAGAAATTTGAGAAATTTTTTTTTTTTGAAAATTTCTGATAGTAAAATTTTTATTACTAGCAAGAATTATTCAACCACCTGTTTCATGTTTTTGTTTACAAAACAAAAATAATTTTCATATTGTTAACATTAAAAGTTTTTCATTAACATAAAATATTTATTTTTCCAAAATTTAAAGAACAATATTCTTGCGCAAATAGTTCAAAATAATTGAATTTTTTAAGAAATCATATCGTATCCTAAAGCTAAATAGTGCCCATATGCCTAACTTGCTAGTTTTTGCTAGGATTTGCTAAAGTTAAGCCACAAACTTGTAGAGATTGCCCTTGGGCTTTGTTTATTAGTCGTGCCACCGCCCCTTTGTCCAACCACAACTTTACATAGCCTATTGCTCATCAATTGATAACAACAGCCTACTGTGAGAATTTTATGACGATCGGTTCAATAGTTAATTAGATATAATCGACATAAAGGGACGTGGCCCCTCCCACTTTTTTCATGCAACGTATTTCTATTCATAACAATACCATATATACCAAATATCATCATCCTACGCCAAATAGTAGCTAAGATATGAGGATTTTATGTTTTGGGTTGTATGGGCGTGGCACCGCCCCTTTTTCCAACCACATCTTTATATAGCTTAAAATTCAGTACCTCAAGGCAGTCGCCTACTGTGGAAATTTGATGACGATCAGATCGGTAGTTTATTAGATATGGTGGTTTTTAATTTTTCTATAAAGGGGCGTGGTTCCGCCCTCTTTTTTCTTGGAGCTTATTTCTATTCATGCTAACACTATATGTACTAAATATCATCATCCTATTCCAAAAAATGCCTAAGATATAACGATTTTAAGTTTTGGGTTGTATGGGCGTGGCATCGCCCCTTAATTTAATTGAAAAAATCTCCCGTTTGCGTCGATACTAAATGTATTTAACATTATTATGACTTTCCGATGACTGAATCTGAAATTATACGAATTTCTAGCATTTTTGTGTATTGAGCGTTACATTTGCTTTCACGGTTGTTCTGGGAATGATTTTTACGAAATTAATAGTCCACAAGAAGTGGGTATATGTAGTGAAAGCAATATATGTGTATCTACTAAAGTCCTGCGTTAATTGAATCATTATTTAAACAATTTAACTTACCGGTAACATTTTTCGCCTTCATGCGTCTTCACATGCATCTTATATGAATAACGATCGGGTAGTTCTTTGCCACAGCGCTTACATGGTATTGGTTGATCAGAATTATGTAATTTCTTTATATGCAATCGTAAATCTGTTTTGCGTCCACAAGTGGTGGGACAAAGATGACACTGGAAAACAGGCTTTTCATTAACTGAATGTATAAGACGATGGTGTTTCAAAGAATTAGACTGCGTAAACCGAGCATGACAAATGTCACATTCGTATGGTTTCTCGCCCGTGTGTGTGCGCATGTGACGTTTCAATTTAAATGTATCCGGAGAAGCATATGTGCAATGGGGACATTGATAAGGTCTTTCGCCGGTATGGCAACGCATATGCCGTCGTAATTTACTCATTTCTACACTGCAATAATCGCATTCGGTACACTTGTGTGGTTTTATGTGCGTATGCCGATATCGCACATGTCGCACCAACTCTCCCGATGTTGTAAAGGCCATATCACAGCTCGAACATGAGTAAGGCTTATAGCCTAAATGTGTGTTTCGATGATTTATGAGTGAGGCCTTTGTTTTAAAACCTCTTTCACATACAGAACATTTATGAGGACGATCATCGGAGTGAGTCTTTAAATGCCTCGAAAGTAAAAATTTTTTATTTGTTTCGTATGAGCATATCATACATGTATATGATGCTGCCTCTTTTGCTGCTGTCTTTGTTATATTTTTAATTACGCCTTTAGATCCATAATCAGCTTGGGTTACATCTTGGGGATCGTCTGGATCTTGTTCGTTTTCATCGAATTCATACACTTCTTTTTGATTACCAATTTCCGAGGTAATTGTTTCATTTGCCTCTTTTGCATTATTCTTTTTAGTTTTTGATTTCTTACTTGTGCTAGTTTCTAGTTTAATTTTCTTAGTAGGTACAGAACTTGTTTGTGCTAAATTTGTTTTTAATAGAGAAAAATTAAAAATATTTCAAATAAAAACAAAACAAAATATATTAAAAATTAAGCATATATGCACATATATAGAAGACTAACAGTGTTAAAAAGTATGATTCCAATACAGGCATTAAGATTTGTGTAGTATGATATATTGTTGCTTAACCAATAAATTTATATATTTAAAAAAAAGTTTTTCAATTTCCGTGCGCTATAAAAGTTTTGGCTATCGAATTCGAGTAAAGAAACAAAAAACAGAACTGCTAACATAAGAACTTAAAAATAAGTGTATTCTTTAAGGAAAATTTACATAAAGATTTTCTTTGATACAAAGGCTCATGAATATTCGTCATAAAAATATTATGTATTCTGCATTCTACATTATTAATATCCATATTACGCTTTACAACTCAACTTAAGTTCAGTTGAAATTTTGCAGTTTTTGTATCATAGTTCACAACTCTGTTAAATTGCGACTAACAAAAACATGAAATAATTACACATATCAGTTTAGTAATTATACCCTTCACAAGGTAAAAGGGCATACATATATAACTTTGTCATTCCGTTTGTAGTTTCTACAATATTGATCTTAGACCCTTTTCTTGATCCTTATGAGAAGAGAAGTTCAAGTCCGGTTTTACGTACGTGGGTTTTCCGAATACCCCAGGTATGATGGGGACTTGGGAGGTATATATTTTTGTCAGATATGCTTATTAAATACCTGCACTGTTACAACTGCTAGTAACAATTTGGGTTTTTCATTGGTTTGAGCACGTATTGGTACGTAATTTTCGTTTCTGTTACAAGTCGTTATTGTTACTTTCTGAAATTTTTTGAGTTTGTTTTGTTACTTAGATAATTTGTGAAGAATAACTGTTTGCCTATAGATGGGTTTTCTTGTTTCTTGTGTGCATGCATATAACTTTAGGTTTTTCTTGTTAATTATTGTTACTTGGGCATATAAAAATTGTTATTTTTGCTATTTGAACAGATAAAAATTGATGTGTGTTAAAAGAAAACGTTCTATTGAATGGGGGTAGTGGTAGTTCTGAAATAATTTCAGAACTTTAGAAATCTAATTTTTCATGTTTCTGAGAGGGATGAGTGGCGACTATGGAGTCCACGGAAATAGTACCACTATCCCACTATATGTTATCAATAATATTTGCCTACAAATATTATTTTCTCAACTCTGATTTAAATAAACAAATATAAATAAAAATGTTGATATCCTTTCTGTGTACATATTCTTTAACGCACTTAGAAAACAATTCAATATACATAAGTAGTTTTCTAGTAATGCTGCCGGTTTTTTAATTATGCTACATTCCGTAAAACACATGGTATCTTTGTTTTTGCGGACAAATTTTCCGAAATGGGTGAATCGTTCTGCAGAACACTCTCAGAAAAAAAATTTTTCTCCGGACAAATGGTCTTAATTTTTTTTTTTTTTTCAAAATATAGTTCAGTTACCATATATAGTAAGAAATTTAAAAGATTATATACAGGTAAACAGAGAATAATCTATTGGGGTATTCACAATGTGTGCTATCATGGTTTATTGTCATAATGTTCTAACATTTTACAATGGTTTAAAAATATTTAGTCAATTCACAAGGTATCCTAACATGTCATATTGTCAAAATGTCCTAATATTTCACAATGGTTTAAAAATAATGTTGTACGGCTCAGCCGCTCAGCGCTGGACTTTTCTGATTAATTACGACAGCACAATAAACACAGCATGCAACGTTCTATTTATTTAAGACACTTTTTGTTAGCAAACCAACAACAATATTTTTAAACCATTGGGAAATATTAGGACATTTTGACAATATGACATGTTAGGATACCTTGTGAATTGACTAATTGTTGTTGGTTTGTAAACAAAAAGTGTCTTAAATAAATAGAACGGTGCTTGCTATTGGGGGATTCACAAGGTGTCATAAAGTCATATGTCTTAAAAAAATAACATGAAAAAATGCGACTGTTGTGAGCAACCCCTCATAATTTAATGTGCTATTAATTACGACAGCACAATAAACATAGCAAGCAACGTTCTATTTATTTAAGACACTTTTTGTTTACAAACCAACAACAATATTTTTAAACCATTGTAAAATGTTAGAACATTATGACAATAAACCTTGATAGCACACCTTGTGAATACCCCATATGTTTATTGTGCTGTCGTAATTAATAGCACATTAAATTATGAGGGGTTGCTCACAACAGTCGTATTTTTTCATGTTATTATTTTAAGACATATGACTTTTCGACACCTTGTGAATCCCCCATCTATATATATAAAAATAAGTCCGTATATGTACGTCGCCGAACTAATCATAAACGCGTCGTGCGATTTCAACCAAACTTATACACTACGTAGGCAGTGGCCCATATATGGTTTATATGAAGTTTGATTGAAATTTTCGGTCTGGGGGCGGAGGGGCGTGGCAAAATCCATAACTTGAGAACGGCTTGACCGATTTGAACGATTTTTTCTTTAAAATGATCGCCATGGTCCACTTTTACGCCCACTTTTTTTGATTTACCTAAAATCAGAAAACGGATCCATCGAGTTGACTAATTTTTCTTTCAAATGTTCGTATTAATCAACTTTAAGTTTTCATCGAAAGAAAAATTTACCACGCCTACTTTTACGCCCACTTTTTCTATTAAGCGCATAACTGGAGAACGGCATGACCGATTCCAACGATTTACCATTTGAATTCAAGCGGCTCCAATTCCCTTTGCGTCTTGCTTTTGCTATTACCATCAACAAAGCACAAGGCCAATCATTGACTATTGCTGGCTTAAAAGGTCATGAACAATTTGATCGAAGCAACAATTTTAAAGGGGAAGTTTAAAGGTGAAGATGTATTGATTCCACGAATTCCAATGATTCCATCAGATTTACCTTTTGAATTCAAAAGACTACAGTTTCCAATACGTCTTGCATTTGCTATTACAATAAATAAAGCGCAAGGGCAATCGTTGGAATTGTGCGGAATTGATTAAGAATATCCTTGCTTTTCACACGGCCAGTTATATGTTTCGTGCTCACGTGTTGACAAGCCTTCAGTTCTCTTTATCTACACAACAACTCATAGCAAAACCAAAAATGTTGTCTACGAAAGAGCTCTAAGATAGTTTAAGTGATACATAGTCTAAGATTGTAAGAAACTAGAATTAAAAGTTGAATAATAGGGAACAAAACCAACTTTATTTAAAACAAGTTTGTTTCTTTTCTTATTTTGTTTTGCCGTGCGAAGCAGGCAACGGGCCCGCTAGTATATATATAAAAGAAAGTGGCGTTAGTTACTACGTTTATAACTAAAGAACGGCTGGACCGATTTCGATGATTCGTACTAATTCGGAATGGTCTCTGTAAGAAGAATAGCAAAAAAAAAATCTAAAATAGGTGGCGCCATTGAAAATTACTCAGTATGAATTAAATCGTAAACTCTGCATTTGACGATGCTATGATCTTTAGCAAAGTTGTTGAGCATGAGCCGGCGAAGGTTTATAAGTTGATATGACCAATTTCAGACAGGTGGCGCCACTGAAAATGACTCGAAAGAGTTAAATTATAAATTGTGCATTTGACCATGCTATGATCTTTAGCAAAGTTGTTGAGCATGAGCCGGCGAAGGTTTATAAGTTGATATGACCAATTTCAGACAGGTGGCGCCACTGAAAATGACTCGAAATGAGTTAAATCATAAACTGTGCATTTGATCATGCTATGATCTTTAGCACAGCTGTTAAGCATTAGCATACAAAGGTTTCTGGGTTGGTATGGCCAATTTCCGATAGGTGGCACCATTGAAAATTACTCAAAATAAATTATATCATTTGATCATGCTATGGTCTTTAGTAAAGTTGTTGCGCATGAGCCGGCAAATGTTTCTATGTTGGTATGAACAATTTCCGCTTTTCTAGGCAAAACAACGTTTGTCGGGTCAGCTAGTGTATTATAAATCTATTTTTAAAGTTACTGATAACGATATTATCGTATTCAAATTGATTTTTATCACATACGTGATTATATAAGTAATTGAACCGAATTTTGATCAAAAAGTTAAGAAATGGATTTTAAAATCGCTCGAAATTCTTCAAACCTTCTAAAACGATTTTTTGAAATCGGTTGATTTTTATCGCATACTTTATTTATTTATTACTTTATTAAAAACAACTTAAATAGAGGCGAAAAGTAAATGTAAAAATGTTTTTTTTTGTAAAAATGTTAGTCAAGGCGAGTTCATACAAGGTGGTCTAATTTTGACCCCGGATACAACATTGTAAAATACTTTAACGTTGTGTCAAAATAATACAACACTGTAGTAAACAACTTAAACAAACATTTTATTTTGTTTTTAATTTTAAATTATGGGTTTCGAAATGTAATAATTTAAAAACGTCTTAAATATCCTTATTCTTAGTGAATATTGTAGAATTTATTAAAGATTCTCCAGAACCACCAGAACGGTATACCATTTTGACACATGGTTAGTAAAGGCTAGTTTACACTATCACGCAATTCACACAATGAAACATAACAGTTTGTGGTCACACTATCCTACATGAACATGCTTTTGTTAAAATGCAACCCTGATCAAATGAAAAGTATTACTCAGCCATGTCACAGAGAACAATTCCGTTCGGAAACGCAATTCATTCCGTATTTTGGGGCTTCAGAAAATTACGAAAAAACTTTGCGGAATGAAACCATTTTTGTTTTCATGAACGGAATGGGAGTATTCTGTATATTAAAGGCCAAAAAACTATCAAAATATGTTTTCTTCGGTTCCGAACGGAATCATTCCGAACGGAATTGTACTCTGTGACATGGCTGATTATTTTGAAAAATTTCAAAAAACGATGAAGTCGTATGGGATGTTTAATTTTTTTTCGTAATGTCATTTTAATAAAACATTGCATTCACACTATCACACTTTTATATATTACTTAAGTTTTTGACATGTATTAGTTATTTATTTATTTATTCATTCAAACTGTAATACCAGTTTGGCCAAAAACACGTATTACATAGTAACTCTATATTATACTACCCAAAATAAAAAAAAATAATATACAATATTATGCAAATGTGTTTACATGCAAATAAGTCTAGCTTAATATTACTAATTAAAACTATTCGTTACTTGATTGGCTCCCCAGCCGACAAAAAAAAAAAAAAAAAAAAAAAAAAAAAAAAAAAAAAAAAAAAGTATTAGCAGAAAAGATTATTTCCGGTTATAGTAAGAAGCAGGGCATGACAATTATAAGCCAAATAGATTAATGAGGACCTAAGATACACCTCATAAGTTTAAGACGAAAAGCATTGTTTGTATGAGTGAATAGTCTTAACTCAACTGGCATATAATTCCACATTCGAGCAATTCTGACTACAAAAGATCTTCTAAAAAAGAGCTAGAAATATTAGGGTTCAATATTTGCTTATTTCTAATAGAACGGGAGAAGCAAAATCGTTAACAAAGTTGGCTTACTACACTGCCATTCTTTAAAGACTTATAAAAGAAAACAAGATTTCGGCATTTGACAAATTCCACCAATGAACAACACAAAAACTGAACCACGAATTCTGATATGTAATCCCGCCTACGAACACCATATAAATATCTCACAATGAAATTAAGCACCCGTCCAAGCTTCTGTAAATTCGTCGAAATGGTCCCCGACATGACCTCTAAACCATATAAGATAAGTGGCATCATAAGCGCCTTAACAACTCTGCACCTTATATGAAAAAGCAAAAAAATATTTATAGAGTACAACCTGCGAAAAATAAAGAAAATCTTCTGATGAACTGATCTAACTTGAGGATCAAAGCTCAATTAACTATCTATAATCATCCCCAAACACCTATGTTGGACCACAAATTCAATTCGATGATTAGAAATACATATGTTCAGGTCAGATATAAATCGCTCAGAGAATCCAAAAAGCATAGCCTTCGACTTAAGTGGATTAATACAAAGGGAGTTAGAAGCTGTCCATTGAGATATGTTTTCCAAGCAGTAATTCACATTATGTTCCAATATGTCTGCAAATCCCTGCTCAACAGTAAACAAAAGGAAAATGTCATCAGCAAAGAGCAAAGGTCGGCATAAGTTATCATCCAAAATATCCACAAGATCATTAAAGATAAATAACAAAGGTCCTACGACTGACCCTTGAGGAACACCAAAATTAAGTCTGAGGCTGCTTGATAAACTGCCATTTAAATCTACAACTATTGTTCTATTCGTCAAGAGACATTACTAAACTGCAAGCTGACTTAGAAAATCCAAATTTATATAAATAGTGTAAGAAATGGAATTAAATGCTTTAGTCAAGCCAAGAGAGACAAGAAGTGATAATTTCCCAGCATTCTCAGCGTTTCTTATATCATCTGTTAAATTAAGTTGCAGAGAAGTGGTATTGAAATTGCGACGAAATGCATATTGACATGCAGAGATTTTTCTCTCACAACAAAACAAAATTTGGCTTTTAATCAGATGCTCCACTATTTTTGATATGGTTGGTAGAATGGAAATAGGTCTTCGGTCATCCAAGCTCATTGTTGCTGACTGGGGAATTGGTACCACACGTGGAATTTTCCAAGCACTTGGAAACACCGAAGACATTAAAATCGTATTGACCAAATGAAGCACAATATTAGAAATAAGTGGATAAAATAGCCTTACAACAAACGTATTGGAATTCCATCCACTCCAATAGATTGCGATACCACCCTGTGAAGAGCTTCCATTAGTTCGATCTCACCTATACAATGGAATGGAAAATAACTTGTAGTCAGAGAAAGCAAAGTTAATATCAGATTGTTGACTGAATCCTTCATCAAAAGCAAAGAATTCATTAACAGCATCAGGATCCTGATTACAAACTGTATTATCGATGACATACAGCCGCTCACCCTAAGCACCTTCCACATACCACCATTGTCCAAACCTGAAAATATTTCGCGTAATGCTTTCTCTTCACGCGCCTGATAGCAGACTTAGCTCCGTTACGGAATTTGCAAAAAAAAATTCCAATTGGATATTGTAGGGTCAGAATAATACGACGAAAAAGCCATATCACGTAAACATCTGGCTAGACTTCATCCAATCAGAGTTATTCAACTTAATAAACCTCTTAATTGTAACAAAACAAAAAATAAAGAAAAAATTGCACAATTTTCATCAACATCAGCAGTATGCCAATAACGCGTAAGGTCAAATTTATTTAAAAAAACACCCCAATAAATGCATGAGAAGTCACGGTACACAATAACAGCATCATTGCATTCTAATTTAATCCTGAAAGCTGCAAAAATAGAAAAGGTTATGACGAACGATCACTTATAAGAAAAAAATCAATAAGTGACGTGGATAAATGATTTAAATCATAATGAGTAGGTTTATAATTATGGCATACCGCCATATTACTCCTAATACAAAAGGAGTGGACTAACTTATACTTAACAATATCAAATTAATACAAGTATAATAGTAGGTGCGTTTGAGTACTTTTACAGTAAAATGAAGTAAATGAGTAAACTTAAAAATTTGCTCTCACAAAAAGATGTCCAAAAAAGTACGCGGACGCAAAATTTGTAAAAATTCGTAAAATAAAGGCAACAGCTGATGGCAAATACCTAGGGGCCTAGGGATTTAAGTAAAATTCTAAATTTAAATAAATTAAATATTTTTAGTATTAACTCAGGTATATTTCTTTGTAATATAGTTTATTGGCCTAATGAGGCTTTTATATTACCTGCAATAAATTGAAATTGAAATTGAAATTGAAATAATTGAAGTGTGGAAAAAAGTTTACACTTTTGACTACTTAACTCGTTTTCTTATCGGTACTCGATTAAATCCTTTTTATAACACGAACATATTTGGAAAATACATACAAACAAATTATTTTATGTAATTTTCCATATTTGTTTGTTTTTTATTTTATTTAATTTTGCTTTTTTGTGTCCGGCTAAATTTTATCAATAGCTGCGTTCGAGAACACAAAAGTTTTTACTATATTTTACTGCATTTTACTAAATTGCGTTCGCGTACACAAAATACAGTAAATGAGAACACAAATTGAGAGCGTAAAGTGACAGTTCTTGACTGAGTACTTACAAATTTTTACTGCAGAAATTTTTGCAGTAAAATTTAGTAAAACAAAAAAACATATGTTTCAAAAGGTAAACAAACAAAAGTAGCAAGCAAAAGACATACAAATTGTGAAAAAATTGTTTAAAAAAAGAAAAGTTGAAATAAAACTAAAATAAAAACAAGAAATTAATTAATATTAATATTAATTAATTAAACTTGCTTGTGAAGAATATATATGGCTAAATACCAAGTTTTGAAACTTTGTTTTGTTATGTTAATTTTGTGGAGTTGTAAAAGTGTCAAGTACTCGGGTACTTAGAACAGCTCTTGTTTTTAAAGTTATCAATAGTAAAAAAATTATTCGTGTACTATTGATCAAATTTAGCCGGACACAAATTAGCAAATTCAAATAAAATAAAAAACAAACAAATATGAAAGATTACATAAAATAATTTGTTTGTATTTTCCAAAAATATTCGTGTTATAAAAAGTATTTAATCGAGTACCGATAAGAAAACGAGTTAAGTAGTCAAAAGTGTAAACATTTTTCAACACTTCAATTATTTGCCATCAGCTGTTGCCTTTATTATACGAATTTTTACAAATTTTGCGTTCGCGTACTTTTTTGGACAACAGCTTTTTGTGAGAGCAAATCTTTAAGTTTACTCATTTACTGCATTTTACTGTAAAAGTACTCAAACGCACCTAATAGTATATGAATACTTTTTTTACTATTGATTACTTAAAAAACATGTGCTGTTCTAAGTACCCGAGTACTTGACACTTTAACAACACCAAAAAATTAAGAAATGCTTCACAAACAAGTTTAATTAAATTTTTTTTACTTTTTGTTTTTATTTTAGTTTTATTTCCACTTTTCTTTTTTTAAACAATTTTTTTCACAATTTGTATGCTTTTTGTTTGTTACTTTTGTTTGTTAACCTTTTGAAACATATGGTTTTTTGTTCTACTAAATTTTACTGCAAAAATTTCTGCAGTAAAAATTTGTAAGTACTCAGTCAAGAACTGTCACATTACGCTCTCAATTTGTCTTCTCATTTACTGCATTTTGTGTACTCGAACGCAATTTCGTAAAATGCAGTAAAGTTCAGTAACAAATAGTAAAAATTTTTGTGTTCTCGAACGCAGCTAGTGTAAACTAGCCTTTATCAGCTGTTGCTTACGTACAGTTATACCGTTGTGATACAAAACTTTTGTATCTAAAGTATCAATTTGACCCTTTTTCGACGGTATTGATACCTTTCAAGGCCATTTTTTAAATAACCCTTTTGTATCGTTTTAAATTCATATATACTCATATTTCTTTGGTTGACCATATTAAGTGTCTAGGTGTATATTTGGACAGCAAACTTTCCTTTGATCCCCATATTGATATGGTTTATGGTAAAATCTATGGTATATTGCGTAAAATTAATTCTACCAATTTATACTTACCTCTACGAATTAGGTATAACTTGGCACATGCTTTGATGTTTTCGAATATCTTATATGGCGTTGAAGTTTACTCAGGTACTGGTTCCATGCGCTTGAGGATGATTAAACGTATATTTAATCTAATAATTCGTTTCGTTTATAATGTTAGACGCTATGAACATATTAGTAATACCGCTTTTAGTTTTCTTGGATGTACTTTTAATAACTTTATTAAATATCGGATCATGATTTTGTTTTATAAAACTATCAACAAAGGGAAAACCACCAGAATTATTAAACTACTTTGTGTTTACGCGTTCTTCAAGAAATCCCTTAATTCGTATACCAAGAATCTCAACATCCTGCTTCAAAAAATCTTTTATTGTTCGGATTGCTAGGCTTTGGAACTTGTTGCCATTTTCGTTACGGATTTTTTCTTATTCAAATAATGTTTTTCGGTTAAAAATTTTAGACTTCTTAAATACCTGTGATTAGCTACTGATGGATGATAATTATGATATTTATATTTTTAATGTGGCTGGGGAGCCTTAATCTAAAAATTATTATTTTTTTTTTTTCATTTTGTTAGTTTTAATTATGAATTATAACTATAGATTAATGAATATTTTATACATGTAGCTTAAGCATTAATTACTTGTAATATTGATTTTTGGCCTTAATGGCTTAATATTACGTAAATAAATGGATAAATAAATAAATAAACAAATTGGCAAATTTTACCCATTTTTTAAGGACCTTGTTACCTTTATGTCCCTTTTATAAAGTACTCTTTTGATTTTAAATCAGTTCACTATTGGGCTATTTTTTAATTTCATGCCACCAAATTGTCAATAATAAATAAAAGAGACTAGAGTAAATGTTTTTTAAGATTTTTAAAACCCGTATTTATAAACTCCAAACAAGATATACATATATTATCTTGAAATTTTTTCCGTATAAGTTTGAGGTTGGTAATTTAAAGAAACAGATGTATCTATTATTATATAATATTTACTCAAATTTAAATAAATTCGTTTGCTAAATTAGCATTGTTTAAAAATAAATTTTGAACAAAGCCGAAATTTTCGATGCCATGCTGTCGTCTATTAATTTGTTCGAAATGGATCTAAAATAATGGCCCCCAAATGAAGAACGAGCGTAATGACAAGTATTTAGTATTCATAGAAATATTTACTAAAACGTATTTTGGCGACATCTTAATAAAATTTACGATAGTAAAGTACAAACTAAAAGAACTATTTCCGGTACAACCTAACTCATATAGTTATGTATATGGGGGATTTCATGTCAAGTGACCCAACTTTTGAAATCGATGTCTTCCGATTTGGATGAAATTTGCACCAAGGTTAGTCCTATTGGATAGTAGTTTAGACATAATTTTTCAACAAGATCGGTCAACAAATTTCTGAGGTTAAGGGTGTCAAAATTGGACATTTTGGCCAAACAGGTGTTCTTTCTCATCCATGTAATTTATTATCTATTGGTGTTAGCAAAATTGTCCCAAAGAAATTAGATAGCTATTTATTTCTTCAATCTTTCGAAAAAAAATTTTTTGGTTTTTTAATTTTTTTTTTTTTTAAACTTAAAACCTTTTTTTTTATTTTTTATTATTAAAACTCCTCGTATTGACTTAGAAATTATTATTTTTTATACATAACCCACCCGCGGCCCAAAAAGCGATCAGAACTACCTTAAAGGAAAAGACATAAGCTTTCTTTTGAGCAAAAAAAAATACCCGCGTAAAAAAAACAAAAAAATTGTTTTCGAAAGATTGAAGAAATAGCTATCTAATTTGTTTGGGACAAATTTTGTTAACACCAATAGATAATAAGTTACACGGATGAGAAAGAACACCTGTTTGGCCAAAATGTCTAATTTTGAACCCCTCTAATAGTGTGTAAAGTACTATCCAATAGGACTAACCTTTGTGCAAATTTCATCCAAATCGGAAGACATCGAATTCAAAAGTTGGGTCACTTGACATGAAATCCACCATATATTTATTTTATTTATTGAATAACTAAAGATAATAAATAGTTTGATTTTTGAGCACTTACTGCCTGAAATAAATCTGTTTTGTTAGTTTATAAAAAACTTGGTATTGTATTTTCTTTAAAATTCACTTTTTTCGACCCCTTTATTGGTAATGTTTATAAAAACCTGACCATTTTTACCTTTAAATACCCTTTCAGAAAATTTCAAACGGTAGACCTGCTTACGTAGCAAGCCAAGAACACCTTATATTAATTCGCCTTGATTATTGTCGACTTAAGCTACTCTTCCATATGAGCACAGATATTATTTTAAGTTTTTTCATATTACCTGTATTTTTCCGATTATTTTCTGGCACAACAATTGTCTTTACTGGAACTTCAGAAACTTTTTTTAGAGGTTCATCTTTCAGAGTTTTTTCCGATGATTGATAATAATAATTCCCCTGTCCGTCCATTATTATGCTACCATTTTTATTGTTTTTACCCACCTCCTGCTCCATATCACTACATGCAGTTTGAATGAGTTCACAATTTTCAACCAGGCCACCATCGTCATCATCCTCCAATTTTTGTAAATATGTTTGATAAAACTCCTGATCTTTGGCGCCATCCATTGTCTGCAAAATTTGAATTTAAAAATCAATATTGACCAAAAGACAATACTTTGCTCCCAGATGTCGTAGCAATAAAATTTTCGGCTCTACCAAAAAGACGACACCATGCGGCAATAAATTGGGTATACATATGTACATACATTTTTTCTATTAAATAAAATAACCAAAAGCACCTTTATAACCTTTGTCTCCTTTTAATATAGCAAAATCTTTTTACACCAAACTTGGAAATTTAATTCTCTTTCTTATTTAAATAAAATAAAATTATTTAACGTTGTAAATAGATTTTTCACACTTTTTTCATTTTCCGACAGAGCTATAAGCGACTCACCCAAAAAAATTTAGTTTACAGCGATTATAGATGTTGAAACAAGATGGCGCGTTTTGAATTGAATCAGGGATGTTAAATGGGGTTTTAAATTTTGTACCAAGTTCCAAAAAAAAAAAGTACTATGCGGACCTTCATGTTACCATTTTTTGTTTATTTTTTAATTTATTAAAACAACAAAAAAGTACATAAAAATTCAATTGTACACAAAAAACAAAAAAGGAAAAATGACGAACATTGAAAACAATGAAAAATGTAGACAATTTATAAATGGATTTAAAAATTTTACAGAATTATGGGACGTAAAATGTAAAAGTTATAAAAATAAAACAAAAACAAAATAGCAGGGTATAAAAAATTTCTTGCGCATACATTTTTTAAGTTAAGTAGTACTTCTATATTCCAAAAAAACACAATACTGATGTTTTGCTGTTAGTGTCATCGTCCGTGGGTACCGTAAGTCCCCTTTTACAATGTGGCAAGTGAAAGGCAGACAAACGAAGTTTGTTGGCGAGAGAGGGAAAAAAGTAAAGTGTGTCACGCATACAGCGTCGCCCCCTTACTAACAACCTTCGTCTGTCTGCCTCTCACTTGCCACATTGTAAAAGGGGACTAAGCGCTCTATACACCACAATTCTAGTCGCATATTTAAGCACCCATTAGATTAACGATTTGTTAAACAACATAAATGCAATTAAAAAGACTCAATAATTTGTTCGCTATACTACAAATTCAAAAAGGGGGAACTATGACCAATTTTTAAATTGTACCAAATGAGTCACGGAAGTACCACGGAACTGTAGAAGGTCAAAACGTACCAAAAAAAAGTACAACTGTACCAACTTTAACATCCCTGAATTGAATATACCCAAGGCGAATTCATGAAAGCGGTGGCAAGGCGAATTAAAATATGGTGTCCTCCATAGCGAATTACGAGTAAAAGTAAAGTAAAGTAAATTTTTATTGAGACTTTTTTTTTTAAACATGTGAGATACAAATCGAACGTATCATAAAAGTAACAACTTAAAGCTATAATTGTTTTGCTCTAATGCACAATAAATGTAAAAGCTACTTGCTAAAATAAAACTGTGAATGTACTTCGTACTCTTTCTTATAAATTTAACATAATGTTTGCTCACGACATTAACAGTAACATACAGAGAAAATCTGTTAACAAAAATAAAACTAAATAACACCTAATACTCATACAGCACCACTAAATGATGTGTTGTAAATAAAAACATAAAACATAATCAATTTTTGATTAACAATTAAAAACGATTTGTACAATAGTACATTTTTCTTCTGGAAGTTGTATAAAAATACAATATATGAAATAAGTATCACAGATTTTACTTAAAACTATTTCAGCCCCTGTGGGAGCCTGGAGAAGACTTCACATAAAATGCATGTGGATCCTCAAAAGTATAAGGGGCATCCAGATTCTCGGTCAGAATGCCAATGGGAGATAGGTAGGTCGAGTTAGCCCAATTAATAGATTTCTCGATATCGTAGATATCCTTAAGGAGGATGTTGTCATGGGTTTCAAGTCTTTCGGAAAACTTTTTTTGAAGATGAAGACTATAGATGGAAAATGGAATTACAGATGCGCTTCTATATATGGCAGAATTGGAATGTCGTTTTGTGTACGTTTCATAGTTCATATTAAAGCATTTTCTAAGTACACTCCTCTCAAATATTTCCAATTCTCTGGCCACTGATGGTGATATTGTAAACCAAATTGGGAACGCGTAAACCATAGCTGATCTTATTGCCACTTTATAGATCAGTAGTTTTGTATTGTTTCGAAGATACCTGCTATTCAAAAGTTTGGAGAATATGCCAGAGATCCTTTTTGCCTTTGCCAAGAGTGTCCTGCCATGAGCGTTGAATTTGTGCAGCTTACTAAAAGATACACCCAGGTACTTTATGCTGTCCTTAAAGGGTATAACAGTGCCATCTAGAGCAAGTGTGAGACGTTTGCTTTCAGGTACAACAAACCTAGGGCATTTTCCTGAAGCGTTTCTTATACAAATTGCCTCAGATTTTGCAGCATTTATGTGAATGCCCCATATCTTGTAGTAATTATATATGGTTTGAAGATGTGTTGATGTTTTTTCTAATGCTCTTTGGGGGGACACATCGTGGGAAAAGATTAAGCAATCGTCAGCATATAAAATAGCCTTCGAGTCAGTCGTTTCGTGTGGGAAATCGTAGAGGAAAAGGTTAAACAGTAATGGTGCCAAAACTCCTCCTTGCGGAACACCACTTTTTACGTCACCAAGATCTGAGCAGGAGTTGTTGATTTGAATACAAAATGTTCTCTCACTAAAATAACTTTGGAGCAGTTTTATGAGGAATGGGTCAATGCCAAGCTCTACCAGTTTATATAAGATTCCTTTATGCCAGGCAGTATCAAATGCCTTTTGTATATCGAGAGAAATTGCCACAGTACAGATCTGGTTTCGTAGGTTACTTATTACGTCATTATGGAATTTTAACAGTGCGTGTACAGTTGAGTGGAATTTCTTGAAGCCAAATTGAAAGCAGGATAAAGGTTGAATTATGAACTCCTCCTCAAGTTTCTGTTTTAGTACATGCTCGAAAATTTTACCTAAATTAGATAGAAGTGAGATTGGTCGAAAATCTTCCAATTTCTCACACCCGTTTTTCTTCTTTATAGGTAAAATTTTCGCCTTTTTCCATTCATTCGGAAAGTAACCATTGTTTATACAGTTGTTGTATATGATGGTTAATAACTTTAAAGCTGTATTTGGAAACTTTTTAATCAAGTAATTAGAGATGCCATCTATTCCAGCAGATTTCTTGTTGTTAATACTGCTAATTATTTCCATAACCGTATTGACCTTTACAAAGTGGTACGTATCAGCATTTTGTAGAGATTCAAAAGTATTGTCAAAATTGTAAATAGCTCTTGGGATATTTAAAATACTGTTTGAAACGCTTTCAGCGATATTTTCAAGCGGCATTAATGGAAGTTTTTCCTCATAGATTTCACAAAAATAGCCACGAAATGCCTCACTTATCTCAACATCATCAGTTACTGCAACCTCATTGATAATAAGTTTGTTACAAAAGGGCGAATTTTTTTTCCCCATTACATTATATATTTGTTTAAATGCCGTAGGACCCGGTTTAATTTTTTTCATACGCTGACTGAAAACCTCAGCTTGTTCTACATGTATAAGTTCTTTAATTATAATTTTTAGAAGATTGATTTGCTTAGAAAGAATATTGTACTCAGAGCTAAGTCTATTACCAGTCCTGTGATAAATTTTTTTAAGCTCCTTTTGCCATCTGTGCTTTATGTGGAAAAATTTTTCAATTTTAGCTGAAATGTAAACTTTTCCCCTTACTTCTATCTCCTCCGAATGAGAATTAGTTACTGTGTTAACTATAGCTGTAAATTCAGTAATAAGCTGATCAATATCAGTATTCTGTAGATTTCTGTCCTCAGGCGGCATTATGCTGATGGTGGATATATCCAAGTCATTACGAAAATTATCCCAATTAGTTTTTTTAAAGGATGTAAAAAAGCGCGGACATCTTAATACAAAATCAAAATGGTCCAATTGCAAATCAATTTTAATTGGGAAATGGTCCGAAAAAGTTGGCAGACTTGAGACATTTAAGTTAGGCAGATCATTATTAAGAATATTGGTACCAATTAAGAAATGGTCCAAGTAGGAGGAGCCATTTGGAAATGATGGTGAACTATCCGATATTCTGAGGACATCTAAAGTATGGTCCAGGAGCCAGCTGTTTAGAACTCTTCCATTGGAGTTATCAGTTTGGTCACCCCAAGCAGGGCTTTTTGCATTAAGGTCTCCCCCAAGGACAAAGCCATCAAAGTTTCTAGAAAAGTTGAGGATTTTATCTAAACCATCATAGATATCAGATGTTGGAAAATTACATGGTATGTAGATAGAACCAAACATAATTTTTTTCCGTGAATTGTTAACCATTACTTCAGTTTGTACAAAAGTGCCAAAAAAATTAATGCCATTAATAATAAGTTTATTAAAATCAATAGAGCTTTTTATAGCTACAGCCACGCCGATGCGGGAGTTATCGTAAATAAAGTTGTATCCGTTAAGATACATTTTGCTATGTGCCTTTAGGTGACATTCTTGAATGAAACCAATGTCGATTTTGTTATGGTACAAAGTGTTTAGGAGGTCTACGCGTCGACTTACGTCGAATTACGAGTAGTGGACGTCAAGTCAACAACTGAATGTTTTTGGTCTTCGTGTTGCCAAGCTTGTTTACAAGCTACAGTTCAAGGCGAATTCAACAAGGTAAGTGCAACTCGTCAGCCGTTCATCAGCTGTTTCCACGGCGAATTTGCCAAACGTCAGAAAATACTTTTGTTGTCATGTTTTTCGCCAAAATAACCGAAATATTTTCTGACAAGGCGCATTCATTGCTATGTAATACGTTTTTTTGGCCTTAATGGCTTTATATTACAATATTTATTAATAAATAAATTAATTTTATCGTACGAAAATTTTTGCCTTGGTCAACTGTTTTTGACAACAAGCAAACAATATACATGTGGCTTTTTGTAGTTGTAGAGTTGCACTTACCTTGTTGAATTCGGCTTGCTACAGTTTTTTTTTATTTAAGCAAGTTTGTTTACTATAATCAACGTTATTGTTGGACTTTTTCAAAAAGTACCAAAAAGTATACACAAGAAAAGTGGGACACCTATTTTAAACCAAAATAAGTTCACCAAATTATGTTTTTCCCACGTATATTGTTGAACTTATTTTAAATTGCAAATAACATTTTATATATGGTAAAAAACATAACAGAAAACATTATGTACCAACACTGGTCAGCAAAAATCAAAATACGTCGACGGAAGGAAATTTGGTATGTAATTTTAATTGTCTTCAGCGAGCTGAATCCAAATATGTTCACAGATCTATGGGCTAGACCAATATTAGGCCCAAAAAAAAGGCGGTTATGCTAATACATTTTGTCATAACTTATGATCGATTTGCCCAATTTTGTCAAAACACTTACATATACTTAGATGATTAGGAAAAAAAATTCCTTTGCGTCATCTATATTTTTTTTATATTTTGAACTGTTTCGGAGTTATTTAGAAATAAGTGGCGATAAATTTTTGCAAAATTAGTGCTATGTTTATTTTATGTAATATACACTATTGTGGGCATGACTAATATTTTGCCTAAAATAAGTTGAATATGCTAATATATTTCATACATTTCATGACTTGAAAATGATTTATACGATTTGGGAATAATAACCAGTGAATGATATTGAATTATATTACCTTTTAGCCATCTTAAAAATAGTTTTTTATGTTTTTAACAGTGTCGGAGATATTCAGATAATAATAGCAAATTTTTTAGAGCGAATGAATGCTTTCTTTGTTTTCAAGCATTTATAAAACAAATTTGCACTTTTGGAAATTATCGGAGTTTATAATACGTATACATAAATTTCATGAAAGTACTTTATGTGTAAATGCAGTGTTATATAAAAATCAAATTTTGCGACTTTTTGTAAATTTTTCTTAACAAAAATCATGGGAAAATTAAATTTGGCAAATTTCGATGACTTTCGGTGCATAATTGGCGACGAATGGGAAAAAATCTGACAACCATGATTTATGCAGACATAAGTATGCGCCACAGATATAAGTATTTATTTCGTCATGGAAAAGGCGAATTCAACTACAGGCGGTATCGGAACTACAACAATCACAAAAACAACAGAAACAACATAGGATTTTTTGCATTGCATTGTTAGTGTTTACGGTCCAAACTGTCAACCATTCCTAACAAAACACTAAGGGCACTGCTACACGTTCAATAAATATCGTGATATTTCTAGTATCACGATATTTATTGAACGTGTAGCATGCAATATTGATGGATCGCGATCCATATCGCATAATAGCCTAATTTGATGTGATCCATCAATATGGATCGCGATCCAAATATCACAATATATATTGAACGTGTACCAGTGCCCTAAGAAATCAAAACAAATTGGCTCGAACGGTCAAAATCAGATGGCGTTTCGAAACCACCTGTAGTTGAATTCGCTTTGGTCATGGTATATGCATAGAAGCAAGTGACCTTTACGAAGTGCACTTGCTTGCGAATATTTAATATGTCCCCTTTTAGACAGGCAAAGTTTACTTTGAAAAAGTCTGTTGAATTCTATTTTAAACTTTGTTTGGTGCTCAGACACACAAAGTTTAATTTGACAAATTTTTGTTTGAATATAATATATAAACAGCGTTGCCAGAATGATGATTTTATCATATTTTGGATTATTTTTTAAACAAAAATATGATTAAAGATTTTTTTCTCAAATAATGATTTTTTATTTTTAAAAATTCTGATTTTTACTTTAATTTTGCTTATACAAAATACACGATTATTTAAACAGTCAATTTTTAAAACAATGAAGTTCTGCATCAGCTTGATGTGTATTAGTGCTGCACACTTTTGTAAAATGCACAAAATTGCATTATTATTTGTGGACATAAAAAATAATAAAAAAAAGGCATATTATAACCTATTTCCAATGTGTTACGAATTCCTTCTTTCGAACAACTACATTTAAAACAAAAACAAATTCTAAAAACTTTGTTTTGGTTTTAAATGTATTTGTACGAAATAAATAATTCTTTCGCATTATTTATATTTGTGAAAAAAGGTATTTTTAACGAATTATGTTTTTATGTATTTCAATTTAAATAATAAGAAGAAAATTAATAATTCTTACTATCTTTTTTAAAAAATTTAAATTAAGAAAAAAAATTTAAGATTTTCCTTTTCAAAATATGATTTCTTTCGCCATATGACAATTTTCATTCCAAAGATTCTGGTAACGCTGTATATAAATATAAAGTTGCAGCCAACTTCAGGTATAATCTACGAACGTAAAACAAAACGAATTTGTAAGTACAGCAAAGTATGTACTCCCCCGCTATGCTCTTTTCCCTGCTCTTCTATAAACTCAAGACTTTGCAAAGTAAACTTTGCTTGTCTGAAAGGGGTCTATGTACACATATGCATGTACATATATTTTTCGGTAGTCATATGTACATAAGTCCCCTTTTAGACAGGCAAAGCTTACTTTGACAAAGTCTGTTGAATTCTCTTTTAAACTTTGTTTGGTGCTCAGACACACAAAGTTTAATTTGCGAACGTCAACGTTTGCATAGAAAATTATATTTAAAACAAAAACAAAATTCTAAAAATTAAACACATTACATTTAAGTGACTTATATTGTAACGAAATTGAAATAAATTGTAATATTTAAGCAAGTGGCTAGATTTTGGTAAAGTGGCTAGATTATTGGTAAAGCATACATACATCGCTCATTTCGTGCAAGACCGTCACAACTCAAAATTTGAAACTTTACAGGAGAGCCTTTTTAAGATTCCAACCTATTATTTTTTTACCTTCTCTTTCACTAAAATACAGTTATAAAATCAAATGTTTCATTTTTGCTACAAAGAAAACCACATGTACAAGAGAAATGCCAAATACAAACTGAAATGTGCCCTTGTTGATGTTAATTGCTCAATTTTGTTACGAGAGGTCATAGCGTCACAAGCATCTGTATTACCGTTATTTTTTCGATAATTCTCTCCGTTCTTAGATCAATTTGTAGAGATTTAGGAGAAGAACATTTCTGCATTACTAACTCGAAAATGCCAAATTTTGAGTTGTGACGGTCTTGCACGAAATGAGCGACATATAAATATGTAGCACAGGTAGTTGAGATTAAATTTTAAATTTAGGTGGCCAGCAAACTTCTGATATATTATATAGTAAAAGAAAAGTTGAATCTTTAAAATAATTATTTTTTCGGCAGTTTACAATTTCTTCAAAAATTTACACCATTGAATTTTTTATCTAAATACAAAGTGAAATTTCCTTGTACTTTATATCGTAATATCAAAGGGCAAATAATATTTACAATCGACATGATAAGGGTATTTCTAACATTCCCTGAATATTCTATTTTTTTACAAGACAGGTTTCTTAACATAAGATTTGTCCATTTTCATACGAAATTTCATATTGGGTACAACTATTACTAGTTAAAATTTATAAAAAAATATTCAATATGTGTGTTGTTCGACCTTTTGTTGTAATTTTTCACATTAAAATTTATAAAAAAAATTTTAGTAAAATCAATAAAACTATTTGGCCAAATTTTTAAAATAAATAATGCGAAAAAAAAGCTAAAAACATTTTCCAAAAATGCTAAATAAATTGCCAAGTGCTAAATGAAAATTTTGCAAATAAATATATATTTTAAATGCTAAATTTAACTGCAAAAATGCCAAAATGGGCACACTGATTCATATGTTTTTGACAATTTGGAATTTGCTGCACACACAAAACAATAATGAATTTACCTTGTTTTTATATAAATTGTTATGTTGACCGCAGCAATGTCTTAACCACAAACAAATTTAAAATTTTAATCGATTTAATAAGCACTTGTTTATTCATGTTTTATTTTAAATTATTACTAAGTTCATATATAAATATAATAGTATAAATAACAATAATTGTTATCACAATATAAACAAAACATTTTAAGCATCCAACCTGCTCCTTTTCCTTGCGTGTGTAGTAATAATCATAATTGAGGACTTCATCATTACAGTAGTAATAATTTGAATTCTGAATCGACATAACATAATCTTTGTAATTAAACGATTCCGGACATTCAAACACAGTTTCATCATCCGACATTTTTGTTTGTTATAATCTTTAGTTAGGAAATAAACCAAGTTTAAATTTGAATATGTATTATTTAATTTATATAGTATGTAACCGCTTAGTGTATGTACGATTTGTATGCTTATGAAAGAGGAAATTTTTTTTTTTAAATTATACGTTTGTTTTATTTTTTTTAATAACCATTTGCACACACAACTATTGTTCTTGATGGAGAGTACAATTTCAACACGATGTCGATAGCATTAGTAATTGATATCAGCGCTGCCAACTTTGCGCGATTCGCACTACATTTAGCGTGTTTTTTTTTGCATTACCGTACTTTCGTTTATAGTCCATTCCGCGTAAAGGCCAAAAACGGATTAAAGCCAAAGTTTTCGTATTCACTTGTAGATTTTTTTGAATTTCATACAAATTATTTGTTCTAATGTCCATTTCGCTTGTAGTCCATTTTTGATTAAAAGCCACATTTTCTTTGCATGCGTTTTTAAAACTTTATGCAAAAAAATTCGCTTACTGTCCACTCTGTTTTTTATATTTTTTTTTTTTAACAAACTAGAAATATGTTTTTATTTACTTTTCTGGCAATTTTTAAATTATAAATTTTCGTTAGTTCATAAAAGTAGCAAAAATGAGTAAACGCGTTATATTGAGTGGTTTTATTGAAGAAAATAATTTTTATACATTTCAAAATGTGGATTATACTAGGATTCACTTATTATCCATAAAATGGTTTATAAAAAATCGTTAATAGTCCAAATTTGCTGTTAGTCCACAAAAGTTGTGCAACTATAGTAGTGGACTATACGCGAAAAGTACTGTAGCAAGTTTTAATTAAAGTAAAAAAAAATTATTTAATTGAATTCTCACTTTTTGCATACAAAATTTGTCTTAATAACTAATGTCTGTATTCATAAAAATATTTTAAATAAAGGTTTACAAAACTTATTTCCTAGAAATTTTTCCCAATAAGCTTTTGTTAAATTTAATAATCATATTTGAATACGGATGCTAAATTTTTATTAGTGGAAAATATAGAAAAAATGAATCCTTTTGGATTAAGGCACACAATTTTAAAAATTATGTTAAGGAAAATAATTTTAGTCAGGTTTCTTAATATGTAACAAACAATCATACATATGAAGCTTTATACTTTTCAAATGCAGAAGTTGAGAAATGTTTCACCATAATAAATTATTTTGATATAAAACAAAGAAATAAAATGTCCCTCAACAAAGTCTATTATTGAAAAAACATTAAATACGCCCTAAGGGTTTTGTAGCCAAAATATTGACCAGATTGTTTAAATAAAAGTATTTTAACTTTACTAATCTTACTTTTTTTTGTGATATTAAAACGTTGCTTGTTGATGTTTTTGATTATTTTAACTGATTGATTAGCCCCCGTATACATTAATGATTCTTTAATTTAACAAACGTTTAATAAGTAAACTTTTTAAAGAAAATTTGTTTGGTAAGCCTTTATTAAGTTAAAAATATTTTTACGAATACGGCAATAATAGTTTAATATTAAACAAAAAACAAGCCGAATCTTATTCTCAAATTATTATGGACTTTAATATATATGTAATAATAAAATCATCTTCCAACTTTTAATACTATAAAAATTTAGAGCATAAAAGGCCAATTATTTGGACAGTCTTGCACTCACAGTTCTTTAGATATACAGAATTATATTTTGTACTTCCCCCACTTATCTAGTCCTTTAGATATTGTCGTTCTCTTTTTGTGATACGCCTACTTATCCAAGCCCGCCGTTTTTAGATGATGTGTATTGATAACCCAGTTATATGTATCAAATTCATTTTTTAGAGAGGTTTTTTATTTTGTAGTGTATCACACAAGCCCATAATGCATGTACAATGTGTACAGCAAAACAATTACTAAAAGTATCGATAACATTATTTATAACTATTTAAGTGGCACATTTCTATTTGAGTGACACATTACTATTTGAGTGTTCTTTTAAACGCAAAATGCAACGATTGGTCAAATAGAAATGTGACTATTATCCTTCATAGTTTTGAAAGAGAAAGTTAAAATATTTTCATGCTTAGAATAAGTTAGAAAGGTTAGGACTTATTTTCAAAATAAATAAATAAATAATTAAAGACAGACTTTAACTTATAACGTAGATCCGCTACATCAGCGGATGTACTTTAAAGTTTCATTAATTATTTCTGGCAGTTCTTTTGAATGCCCAAGTTTAAGCAGGAGCCCCTTCAGCTGTATAAAATAAATACATGGGATTTAGGAAAACATTATTATTATTACACCTCCTAACTTATAACCCAGCTATGTGCACCAAATTTCAACATTTTTTCTCCTACCGTTCTCCAGATATAAAAAAATATAATTTGTACCACGCCCACCACTTCTACAATCCCGCCCAGATTTTGTCAGATGTAGTGTATTGATAACCACTTGTAGCAAATTTGGAAACTTAAGGTCTTGCCGTTCTTCAGATATACATAAATCTATATTGTTTTTGTATGGGAGGTGGCCCGCACACTTCAAATTTCAAAAAAAAATATATACATATAATCTATAGCACTTCTCAGACCATCAGTTTCATATAGATCAATTCAGCCTATACGAAGATTACCTCCACAAACATACAACCCAACATACACACTTACCTCTTTATTATATTCGTTTAGATAAATCTTTTTTGGGCCACGCCCACTTCTCTAATCCCGCGCACATTTTGCCGGATGTTGTGTAATAACAACGTATGCGGAATGAGATGGACTGATTTTTAACCATTAATGAAAAAACAAAACCAAATATAATATCAAAATAAAATATGCAAAAAGTTACGATACTATCCCTATAATTATTTGACTAGAGCTTAATAAATTGATATTAAGTTGTAAAATTTTTATTAAGCGAATTACAACGTTGTAAGTTGGTTTGTAAATTTTGTGAAAATAATCTTCATAAAATAAAATACTTTCGTACTTTTCTGAACTCCAATCAAAAATTTTTAAGACAATTAATCTTCTTTCGAAAGTCGAAAACAGTTTAATAGAGAATGACTGTCCGGCAAAAATACTTGATACAGTGCAAGCAAACTCGTGCTATTTATTAGAGCTGCAAAACAATCGATAGTATCATTTTTGGCTGACTATTGATAGTTTTTTATCCCTATCGATACTATCGGAAAATTTTAAAAGTTACTAAAAAGTTGATTAGATGTAATCAACAAAACATTTTCAACAACTCATTTGGCGCAAGTTTTGTGCAGTGCCTAAACTTTTTTAATTCTGTGGCAAAAAACGAAAAAGTACTTAAGTCGACTTAATGCAAATTTGAGTTAATGGCACCTTCACATTCAAAATTAAACATTATTTAAGTTTCAATTATTTTGTACTATTATAGCAAAATGACTTTTGACGTATCTTTTTTTTTTTTTTTTAATGTAAGCAATGACTGCCAACCAAGGTTGTAAGATGTGGGGCTTCTCCTCAAATGGGGAAACTTTTTTTTTAACCTGTTTGTCGAAAATCTTACTTCAGCTCCCTTTGAATACAAATTTTTGAAAATTCACAAAATTTTATATGAAAAAATTTTCAACGCAAGGTGGATTTACATAATAACCTTTTAAATTTCTAGATTTAAGGTGAATATTTTGCCGTGGAAGATACAAAAACTGCCATTTAATCGTCTCTATATCTGTATAAACTACAGATGACACTAAAATTTACAGTGAATATACCAGCATATTGTATACCTTTGAAACGATTTCTGTAAGTGAAATGTGAAAACTTTTTGCATTGTTTACCACCTTCAGTCACTAGCCCGTTTACAGAAGTGGCTCATAAAAACATTTCGACACTATCGATAGTTTTTAAGCCAACTATCGAAACTATCGATTGTGCCGACTATCGATAGTTATGCAGCTCTACTATGTATGTTGAAGGCAGAAATTGCGAGATGTACTACAAAATCTTATCGTTCCTTGGAAAATAAATATGTACAGTGTTAAAGATAAAATGGTAAATATATACGTAGCCACTGTTGCCATACAATTTTGATACAAATTTTTGATACGAATCGATTCGTCATCGGTCTCAGCAGCTTGGCTTGTCGTATTCACCAGCTTGGCGTATTTTAAGTAAGGATCTCGGCCTTAAAGCGAACAAAATTCAACTTGTGCAAGAATTGATGCCAGGCGACTTAAATTTGCGAAATCATTTTGCTTAGCACTTAATTTTACGTTTTTCTACTGTAAATTCGTCACCTAGATCATGGAATATCACACCTTTGGACTTTTTTATCTGGGGATATATAAAGTCTGAGGTCTTCAGAAATAATCCAGCTACTATTGACGCTTTAGAAGCCAACATAACTCGTGTTATTCGCGAGATACTAGTAACTATGCTCGAATGAGTCGCCGAAAATTGGACATTCTGATAGGACCACCTCAGACGTAGTCATGGCCAACATTTACATGATATCATTTTCAAACAGCCAATGCCATAAATTGTTCTTTATCCGATAATAAAACTATTAAAGTCACTTCAAATTTATGTGTTTTATTTTAAATTGTCAGCCATGTCACAGAGTGCAATTCCGTTCGGAAACGGAATTAATTCCGTATTTTGGTGCTTCAGAAAATTACGAAAAAAAACTGTGCGGAATGAAACTATTTTTGTATTCATGAACGGAATGGGATTCTTTTGTATCTTAAAGGCCAAAAGACTATCAAAATATACTTTCTATAAAGAAACAAATATGTTTTCTTCGGTTCCGAACGGAATTGTACTCTGTAACATGGCTGTTTAAAACAAACCTCACTATGAATTACCTAATATTTTATATTTACTTAGAATTAGCTCCACATTTTATTTAATCTGAATTTTATTGCGGATTTTTGTTTTTTTATATACATATATATATATATTACTTTTTTTTTTGCTAATAGTTAAATTTCATTATTTCGTTTAAATTTCTAAAAAGTTAATCGAACTATTTTGTAATAAATATGAATTGCTTATTTTCTATACTCGCCCCATACATATATGTGAATTAGACTTAGAGTCATATAAGCAATATACTCCACAATTTTTTTGCAACTAATGGATGCGACTATTAGCGAGAATAACCGTTTAATAGAAATACAGCCCATACTATCAAACAGGTAATTATAACTGGAACAAAAAAGTTGTGAAATTTTTTGCAGGTTTTGGATCGAACATTGTGATTGTTGTGAAAATCAAAACTATCATTATTATGTGAAAAATAAGATCCAATGTTCTGAGAAATATGGGTATCAAAATGCGTAGCATCCCCATCACATGCGATCACATCATCATTGCTATAACACACTGTGTCAAGTCCTCCACTCTCAAATCCTCCGCTGTCGCAGCAACCCGTATCACATCCACCGTCAGACATTTTTGTAGATGATAACTGCTTAATTTAAAATGGAAAGAAAAAAAATTTAATAATTTTCATAAAATTGTTGGCCTCTTATTTTGTAATTAATTTATCTGCTTAATTAACAATTTTAAACGTAAACGTTCGTATAAAATTTTATATAAAAAATATTATTTAAACTGATTTTTTTTCAAAAACGTTTTCTTTGCGAACGGTCGAAATTTTTCAACAGGTAGTAAAATTCTGCTTATCTACCGAAGTTTATTGATAAATAAGAACAATTTCTAACTATTGCAAAAATCAAAATATTTTTTATATTGAAAGTTTCGAAAATAAAATAGTGAATGATAAAATATCTTAGCTAAACCAATAACGTACCTTTATTGTTAAAAAATTATGAATATCGATTTTTTATTTTTTACACAAAGAATAACACCATATTACTGATCGTTCTTATTAATAACTATTGGCTTGCAAAATTATAAAAATACATTCATATGTAGAGTTCGCGAACCGGGTTTCGAATTATTCAAACAACCGGGGCTCTGCAATTTTCCGGGGTTTTAACCCGGATTTTCAAAAAGCACGGTTTTCGAGTTCTTCGACAATTGTTTTTAATAAAAAAAAGCTTGTGGTTAAATTTTTTTATTATAACAAAAATTGCAAAATTTCATACATACTTTAAGAAGTGTACATTAGATATATATCTAACAATTAAAAAGTTTATTAAAAATTATTATTGATAATTTAAAGTTATTCTCCATCAGTGTGACCAGATCTTAAAAGTTTTTAGAACTTAAACATGGCCAAAAAATGCTAAAAATGATTTTAAAAAATGCTAAAGATAATGCTAAAAATTTTTCAAGATTTTTATTAAAACTTTATTACCAGTATGAAATTTTATTCGAAGCTTAGTAGTGACTTATTTTTAACGAAACTGAAATAAATGATTATATTTATACAAGTGGGTAAATTTTGATTGTATATCAAATACATATAAATATTGTTACGAAAGTATCTTTAGTTAAGAATAAGTTTAATTTATTAGTTATCTTGAATTTTTTAGTTTTTTTGTATTTGCTAGTAATTTTATTAGTTTAAATTGTTATTGTATTAGTTATGCATATTTCTAATGTAAACATCACTGTACAGAATTTTCTAGTAAAAATGTATATTTGTATATTTATATGTTCATGTATGCGTTAGTTATAATATTTATGATATTTAAATATTTAATTCGTAAAGTTTGTTGTGTAGTATTTTCTTTATGAATATAAAATTAATGCTTATTTATACTTTGAAAGTTAACAAATATCCGCTTTATATTTTTTCTGCATAGATTTAACTATTGGAAATGTATTCATATGTGTATGTAAATATGAGATTTACATATAATTTTCGGAATTGTTCGTTTTGGGATTTTTCATAGCTAGTATTCTTACATTATTATTAAGCTATCTTAACCTTTTGTAATTATACACACTTTAATTTTTATATGCACATACATAGATTCATATATTAATTTATTTATAATTATTAGTAGAAATTTGTAACCGATTATGGCCTTTAAAGGCTAGGTTATAGTATTTTGAGAAATAGAATATAAAAATAAATAAATAAAAATGTAATGTTATAATTGTTCTACATAATTGTATAATAAATATCTGCATGAAACTTAATAATGATGTTCATGAAACTTTCATTATAATTTTGTATTTGCTTCGTTTGTATTCAATAAAATGAATAACTTCGAAATGATAGCAACAAACACACGAAATTTAAGAGACGAATAAGATGCAGTTTTTTGTTTACTTAAACAAGAGAATATGAATACTAACAACTCTGAAACAAAACAACTGAATAAATGTCGAATAAGTTAATGGAAAAACACATTTATTTTAAAGTCAGTATTGCCACTTGAAAGAAATAAAAAATATTAGGAAAAATAACCATGAAGAGTAAAAGCAACAAGATAAGGAAGTACATTAATATTTAAATAATATTTAAATAGTTTTCAATGTAAATTAATTGTTTTTAATGTAAATTTTTAAACTTCAAAAAAATTTCATTTTATTTTCAAAAACATTTTTAGCAATGTGTTTGGCTTGGAAGTATACAAAAAAGTTGTTAGGAAAAAAATTTAAATTTAACTTAAAAAATGCTTTACAAATTGCATATATTATTGTAAAGGTAACAAAAAAGAAAAAAAATTACATACATTTACTAAGTGGCAACATTGCTATTGAGTATTTATATAAAAAAATGAGAGAGAGTGAAAACTGTAAAACAAAAGTCGTTTCATTGAACAAAGTCTTTGTGTTTGCCATATGAAACGAAATGTGTTTGCTAGTAGAATGAATAAAACAACAGTTTGTTCAGTGGTCTGAATTTTATTTGAATACGAACTTCATTGATTAAACATTTCAGTATGTTCATGAATGAAGTTATTCATGCACCGCCCTTTATTGTATAACATAATAGCGTTAAGATTATTGTTAGCCCATAAAGTATGCTTTAGTTTATTGTTGTATAATAGCTAAATTGAAATTCAGCCATAGTGTTAAACCATAATGATATTAGCTGAGTAAGTTTAGATAATTGACGCTAGAGAGCATTCCGGACACAATTCGAATAATCTAGAGCCATCTAGACATTTTGGCTAGAGTATAAATACTACTCTCAGATGGCACTTAGAATCAGTATTAGTACAAACATTTAAGTGTGTAGATCGCGATTATAAGTTGTATAAGTGACTAAGTTCTAAATAAAGTTGTGTGAATAGTTTAGAGTACCAGCTATAAGTAAAGTGTTTTATTTATTTTATTAAAGTTGCAATAAAAGAACTCAAGAGGTTTTTTATAAAGAACATAAACCAAAAACGTTATTGAAAAGGCAGTAACGTAACAATATGTAGCACAGGTAGTAAATATTAATTTTAGGCGGCCCCCAAAAATTTGATACATGCAAAATTAAAACAATTTTATTTTTATGCTATCCAAAATTTTTTAGATCATTTTATTTCTTTTAGTTTAAGAGCAGTTGAAGTTTTAAATTTTTATCTTTTCAGCAGTCTAGAGCAAATAACTTTTTCCACCCTTTACACTATTGAATTTTTATCTAAATACAAAATAAAATTTGTACTTTTATATCGTTATATCCAATGGCAAATAAGTATTACAGTCAACATGATGATGGCATTTATAATATTCCCTGAATATTCTATTATTTGTTTACAAGACAGGTAAGTTGTTTCTTAACATAAGAATTATCCATTTTCCTACAAAATTTATTTTTGAGTACAACTATTTTTACTCAAAATTTATTATAATTTCTAAAGTAAATTCAAGTTAGGCCAATAAAACTATATTTTTAAAATAATTCTAAAAAAACGGTAAAAACATTTTATAAGAATTCTAAATAAAATGCCAAGTCTTAAATGAAAATTTTGCAACTATATACGAATTTCTAATGTTAAATTTAGCTGCGAAAAATCCAAAATGGTCACACTGTTCACCATCCTCAATAACAACCAAGCTTGGTAACACGTAAAAGAGACAAAGGCAAGGCTCAATCCTAGTTGACAGGTAAAATTGGTTGAAAATCGTCAAATAATGTAAAAAAAATCGCCAAATGGAAGTAAATATTTTTTTCGTTGTTGTGAATTCATTATGACTAAAATTTTTTTATATAATGCATATATTTTAAAGTGTAATAGACTGAGAAAATATTTAAAATAAATATAAAGATTTAACGGGTTTCTTCCTCTTTCTTCGTATAAAAATTTCCTAAAAATTTTGTACTTTTCAGCTGTCAAAAACTTAAGTAACTATTCCTTAATATTAGTTTCTAAAGACTACTATTTTCATCTCCTAAGTTTTTATGTTGTGCAAGAGGTAATCTAAAAACGGTGAGCACCACTGGATTCAGCGTACTAGAATAAGGTTAACATGCTGGGCCCCGCTTGACAGTTTTTTCAACTAGCATGGTTATTGAACAGTAAAATTATAACAAAAAAAACTTCCTAGTTGCTTTAGTTTTTCCACTAGTGAATATAAATCGTCACAAAATTCGTCATAGTAAAATAAAAATAAATTTTACTAAGTTTTGAGCATTTATTGTTATTTTAAGTTAATGGTTCTAAAAAATTAAAATATATTATTAATACAATCCGAAAATAAACAAGTAAGAGTGCTATATTCGGATATGCCTAATCTTATATACCCTTCACTATGGTGCAATAATTGCAGAAAGTTATTTAAATATCGGGTGATTGATCGTGAGGCTTTATTATAACCTGAATGAGGATTAATTTATAATCTAAAATAATTTTGAAAGTGAACTTAAAATTCTTATTATCAGTTAAAAGTACAATTTATGGGATTTTCTTTTTGGAAATGATATCATGTAAATGTTGGCCATGATTACGTCTGAGGTGGTCCATTCGGAAGGTCCAATTTTGGGCGACTTGTTCGAGCATATCGACTGGTATCTCGCGAATTACACAAGTAATGTTGACTTCCAAAGCGTCAATCGTAGCTGGTTTATTCTTGATGACCTCAGACTATAGATATCCCCAGAGTAAATAGTCCAAAGGTGTAATATCGCACGATCTAGGTGGCCAATTTACCGCAGCAAAACGTGAAATGATTATTCAACAAGGTCATTGCTTTACTTGCTGTATGACTTGTATTGCCGTCTTGTTGAAACCAGAGCTCACCGCGACCATGCGCTTGAATTTCAGAAAGCACAGAGTCCGTAAGCATGGTGCGATAAAGGTCACCATAAACGGTAACATTCTGATTTTTCCTCATTTTTAAAGAAATATGGACCAATGATTCCACAAGCCCATAAACAACACCATACCGTTGTTTTTAACGGATGTAATGGTATCTCTTGATAATCTTTGTGTTGCCCGAATATGGCAATTTTGTTTATTAGCGTATCCACTGAGCAAGAAATGTGCTTCCTCACAAACGATTCTGAACAAAATTGACAAAACAGTATGATATGAGTCAAGCGTGATCTGTAAAAACATCATGTTGAAAATCAAACAGTTCAAAAATTTTTGTTGTTATACATAAATATTTTGCTGTTTTTAGCCCATTTATTTATTTGATTTCTCTCATCGTTCTTTAGATATAAATAAATCTATTTTGTGCCACGCCCACTTCGCCAATAACCAAGATGCTTGTATCTTATTTTTAAACTTTTTCTCTTTCCGTTCTCCAAATATACAAAAACAACAGACGGACAAAAAAAGTCTTAAAAAAATAAAAAAATGTTAAATGTTACTTTCCATGATGGGTATAAAAACAACAACAACAAGGGATTTTATGGAAACTAATAGAGGTAGTCGTGGTTTTTTCCTCATCTCTCAGCCATTTATGGACCGATCTGGCTGGATTTTAATAGAAAAATTATAATGAGCATATATGACATAAATATATACCAACTAAGTCCCCATCATATCTGGGGTCTTCGGAAAACACATTTCAATAGACAGACGGACAGACGTACAACCGGATTTGAACTTTGCTTCTCATAAGGAGCCAGAATATACATAAATATATTTTATAGGGTCTAAGATCAATATTGACAAAGTTATATATACTAGTTTACCGTCGGTAAAGGGTATAATAAAAACCAGCTGATTCCGTACGGAATGTGCAAACCAAAATTTCATAAAACTTGACGAAAATATTTCTTAATTTCAATATTTTTTTCATAAGTCAATACAATTTCTTAAGCCAGCTGTAATATGCGTACAAGGTTTACATGGACAGTCAGCCGGACGAACGATATGGTTGGTAAAATAGCTATTACCAAAATAAAATGTTTGTTTGATAAAATGGTTATTTTAAACAAAAAAAAAATTTTTCAGTTAAAATAATGGTTATTTATAACCAACAAGAATATTTCTTACTTTAGTTGGTTATGATAACTAAACAAAATATATTTAATTAAATTCAGAAAATTAAATTCAGCCAGATCGGTCAGATAAGAGCAAAAAACCACGACTGCCTTTTATTTTACCCATAAATCCCTTGCTGCTGTTGTCTTTTATTTAATTTTTCTACATCTGGAAAACGGAAAGAACCAAGGTTTCCAAGTTAGGAATAAAAAGCTCGGTTTTCATTTCACAACACACAGAATGTGAGCGGGATGGGAGAAGTAGGCGTGGTACAAAATAATTTTTTTAATATCCAATGAACGGTAACCAAAAATTTTAAAAAATCAGTACACATACCTTGGTTATAAATACACAAACCACTCTTAAAATATGGGCGGGATTGTAGAAGTGTGAGTGGCACCTCCCGTACAAAGACATTATAGATTCCTGTATATCTGGAGAACAACAAGAGCTATAGTTTTTAAATTAGGTACAAGCATCTTGGTTGTCAATACACAGCATCCGACAACATTTGGGCTGGATTGGAGAAGTGGGCGTGGCACAACATAGATTTATTTATATCTAAGAAACGGTATTTAAATAACTTTCTGTTATTATCGCATCCTGTTGAAGGGTATATAAGATTTGGCATAGCCGAATATAGCACTTTAACTTGTTTTCATTTGGCCCGTATTTAATGTCTTTATACTTTTAGGGCTAATAAATCAGAGCAAGTTAAACTCTATTTTTGGTTTAAAATGTGTTTAAGCCAACAAATCTATAAATCAGAAAACATATAAACCATCCTTAAACGCATAAAATTGGGCGTTTAAACTACCAATACAAACCATATACAACTGTTGAGTTTAAACTACATATAAATTTAAGTTTAGTTCAACTAAACCAGCGTTTACACAGGGTCTCCACCTGATATAAGATATAAGATTTTTATATTAGCAAACGTCAAATTCAATCGCAGAGAGTATTATCTTACGTGTGGACTCTCAAATAGTGTTAGTATTGATATTATAATAAATGTTATGAGACAGTTGTTATGAGAAATCTTATAACAACTATCTTATAAGATGAGCTGTCAAAAATACTCATACATACATACACATAAATTAATAATAAGACGCTATCATTAAAATGTTTAATTTTTTAAGTGAAAATAGTTGAATTCTTGTGAAAAGTGCTTAAAAAATAATATTAAACACTAAAAACAGAGAAAAAACTAAAAAAATAATCAAAAACGACACAAGTTTACTGTACGAAAATCAGTAAATTATGAAATCTTATAAGATACGTGTTTCCCTTGTTTAAGATTAAGATTAACATGAAGAAATGTGCTCTCTCATTCTGCCGAAGTTCTCTCACATATAATATCAGATATTATCTCAGGTGGAGACCCTGTGTTAAACACTCACTGATTTATTAGCCATTAGTGTCCTAATCTGTATTACCACCCCCAAAATTTAAAAATACCCAATTTAAATGAAATGTTACCTGATATCAAATAAACGTGTAATTTTATATAAAAAGTTTTTTGACTTAAATGCATCATATGCTTAATGCTTTACCAACACAAAATTTTTCTATGACATAGTAACTATAATAAAAGTTAATGTCGTCAAATTTTGTGTCAATACTTACCAACACTTAAAACGAAGTTATGGCATTACAAGCTATTTTTAGCAGTGGTATTTGTATGGGAGCAATGCTTAAAAATTGACCGATTCCAAAATAAATTTAGTAAGACGATTAAGGTTGAAATAAAATATTTGTAAGCCAAATTTTGTCTTAATACCAATATAATATGATGGTTTATGGGCACAAAGACTTTTTTACGGGAAAAAGTTTGTATGGAGGCTTATGAAATAATGAACATACTCTTACAATTTTCATTAAACGTATGTATGCACCAAATTGCATTATATTATCCTTAAAAATTACGACCTGTGGACATCGACCAACCAGCAGAACGGACATCATTTGTCGTGTGCACCCTGTAGATGTTCATAAATTAAAAAGAAGAAGCAATTAGTAGGCAACGCGAAAAAAAATAAACAAAAAAAATTAATTAAAAGGCGTTGTGAAAAGGAACCTGCAAAATATTTTAAAATCGTACCGAAATTGCAGGAACCAAAGGACAGAAAACCAACAACTACCTGTAAAGGAAGTTCGTTCTTCTCGGGTCCAGGCAGCGAAACCACCTTTATCTACCTGTGAGTAAAAAGAAACAGATCATCCTTAAAAGAAAAGTAAAGTAAGAAAAAAAAAACCCATTAGAACGACGTAAAACTTAAATTAAAATTTTGTTTCACACGAAGTAAATTTTGACCCTAGCTAAACTAATTTTGATAATTTTGCTAAATTGCTTTTTGTAAATTGTATAAACACTAATAAGATTAATTTAAAATCGATTTGCCAATAAAAGCAATCCTTTTTATAATGTATCAATGAAAATTTAACAGTTTTATCATTTAATATGATTGGCTAAATTTGAATAATAAACGGCGGTAAGTAGGGGAAATAATGTTTGCAGGTTAGATTTGGGACGTCGGCAAATAGTTTGTGTATAGGTATGACTGGTAGGGAGATGCAGGACTACTTTGAGCCCCGGAACATAAATTAACCAATAGCTGGTATGATTTTTTTTGTGTTAGCGTGTGTGTAAGGTACAGATTGCCGGCAAGAACCACCCTATCCAGCGAGCTTCAGCCGAGCTAAGTCCCAATTTACACTAGGGACATTTCTTGCCGGACAGACGAAGTTTGATGGCGAGGGGTCGAAAAGGTAGAGTGTGTAGTACATGACTATCTGTACTGGACATTTTTTCATTTCTCTTTCTTACTTTTCGTAGTTTACATCGTGTTGCTTTATATTATTTTTCTCAATTTGTCGTCAGTTTGGCTTATATTGTGTTATGTTTGTGGTGTTGTGAACTTGCCTTGTGCTTTCTAAATATGTAAATAAACTAATAAATTAAAGTAAAAACAAAAAATTAATTAATAAAAATACATTTTTGTGGTAAATGAATATAATACTCGGGTTTTAATTTTACAAAAATGTTTGGCAATTTAAATTTGCAAAATAACACCACAGACTATTATAATAAACACTACAAGAAAAAGCCGCCAAACTTTACGAATGAAGAAAAGAAAGAAACAAGTATAAAATTTCTGTCTGACTTCTAATGTTTCATATGTAAACGCTACAGGTAAGATTAAAAGAGAATTCAAAAAATGTCCGGCAAGAAATGTCCCTAGTGTAAATTGGGACTAAACGCGGGCATACCAGCGCCGCTGGCAATCTGGCCACTCCGTGTTTTTTTGTTTCTTTCTGTTTGTTTCACAAACAGATTACCACTACACCACTACACATTTTTTTGAGCTACTTTGTCATATTGATATTTTCGTCTATGAGAAACTAGGACTCAAGACGCAATTACTATGAAAAAGACAGTTTTGCAGAAATTTTTTATGAAAGCTTCACTGTATAAAAGAGAGTTGAAAATAAAGGTAATTACCTGTTATAACTCGATCTAAGAAAAAAAAAAAAACAAGTTAAAGTTTGGTACCCTCCGCCGTTAGAAGTAGGTTCTATATTGTAAATACATATATATTATTAACTAAGTATTAACAGTGAATTTCGCAAAATTACATGATATTTTTTTTTGTCCATATGAATCTTAGTTGGAAGAAATTTTACCGCAATATCTATATCTGTTATGTATTTAGGCGAATTTAATTATTTTCCCAAAGTGGGCTTTATATGGGACAAGGGGTAAATTATGGACCGATCTTAACGAAATTTGACACCGCGTTTCAAGTCTTATAAAGCTGTGATATACCACATTTTATTACGATAGCATTATTTATTACGGTTCCAAGCGTACTAAACTGTTTTCCGGGAGTAGGGCTTATATGGGGCCTAGTGTAAATTATGGACCGATCTCCAAAAAATTTTACAGTGTGATTTCTGGTCCTATAAAACTTTGACGTACAAAATTTAATTATGATAGAATTATGTATTACGGTCTTAGGCGTACTAAACTGTTTTCCGGGAGTAGGGTTTATATGTGGGCGAGGGTTAATTATAGACCGCTCTTCACGAAATTTAGCAGTGTGATTTCTAGTCCTACAAACTGTACCGTACCGAATTTAATTATTATAGCATTATTTATAACGGTTTTAGGCATACTAAACTGTTTCCGGGAGTAGGGCTTATATGGGACCTAGTGTAAATTATGGACCGATCTTCAAAAAATTTTACAGTGTGATTTCTGGTTCTATAAAACTGTGACGTACGAAATTTAATTATATCATTATTTCTTACGGTTTTAGGCATACTAAACTGTTTTCCGGGAGTAGGGCTTATATGGGACCTAGTGTAAATTATGGACCGATCTTCAAAAAATTTTACTATGATAGCGTTATGTTATACGAACTGTCAAATGTTGTTTATGTTTTTTTCAACACGTGTTAAATTTCTAGCTTAAAAAGTATACTAGTTTTTTTAATCAAAGTAAAAAGTGAAAAAGTGATAACATTTTCATATTTTCTTACAAAATTAACACAAGTCACAAAATTTTCATGCGAACTTTAAAAGTAAGTTTAATAAATGATAACAAACAAAATGAACATATTTTCGTTTAATGGCGTTTTTTCTTGTTTGTTTTTTATTTGTCTTATCAACTCCTTGGCTGTTTGACAGTTCGTATCACATAACAACAATAAAAAGACCTGTTGCTTGTTTTATTGTTCAATTGTTGTAATCTCGCGGCTACCTGCTATAAATATACCTTGGTCTTGCCAGTACTGTCAAATGTAAGCGCTATGTAATATATAAAAAAGTTCGGCCTTCGGCAACAATCGGCCAAATTAATGCCGAGCACCGATTATTGGCCGATTAGCAATTTTAGCCCAAAACCAAAGCCGATTAATCGGTCAGACACTACTAATTTGGCATCACTGCTCGCTGTAATTCGTATTTGTTATGCTGCCCATATACGATGATACCAGATCTGCCGTTCTTGTTGAGATGTGAATATTTCTTTCTTTTGATTACTTTTTTCTAATATAAAATATACGTATGAATATGTCTTTCTTGATACACTTGTTAATTACGTTTTTTAAATTTTTAACGTTTATGTCGCGTATTTCGATTCGAAGGAAATTATTTACGAGTTTCTCATTATTTGTTTCAAATGAACGGAAGTTTTTTATACTTCATCGAAAACAAAAAATTCCTGTCAAAACAGCTACCAGATATTTTTAAGATCTTTGTTAAGAAAAAATTGCCAAATGTGTCTTTTATATTAGAAACGGCCGTGCTCTGAAATTGAAATCATATGAAGTTTTAATCGATGTAGATTTCAGAGTAATGAAGATGGTAGTACTTAAAGTAGAAATTGCATATCACGCGTAATCGATTTCAAAACATGAAAGTACACAAGAATTGTTTTAGTGTTTCTAAAAACGTGAATATAACTAAAATGTTCAAAATTTACATTAATTCAAGTAGTGTATTTTAATAGGAATTTTAAAGATTTTTTGAAAATAAATTAATATATAATCTATAATTTTAGAATATATGGAGCTTATTGTAAGAAAATGGCGTAAAGTAAAGAAATTTAAGATTTTACTTTTTATAACCTGTCGACATGTATATTTATTTAATGTTTTTAAGATAATGCTTTTACAATATTTTTATTTAAAAACAACCTTTGATTGTCAGTCGTATACTTTTTCCCCATCCTGAAATTTTAAAGGTTGTGTGTTTTCTTCTTTAAGATATGATTTTTTTTCTTTCGCAATCTTTAAAAAATAATTTTAATATAAAAAGTTGATATATTTTAATAAAACTCATTTAATTTCTTGATACTTAACGTTACAAAAAGTGTAATTTTCTTTGAAAGTGGCCACATTGAGCTCCAACAAATGCAACAAATAAAACAAAAGAAACTATAAATGGCGTTACTTTTTTCAAACACATTAAATCTAGCAAATCAGATTTAATAATTCAAAATTACACTATTAAAAGTTTATTTTAAGATTATTTTCTTACCAAATTTCACTCAACTCTAAAGGGGTCGGAACCTATTCTTGGTCGATTTGACATAGAATAATATCAAAAAAATATTTTTTATGAAAAAGGTCTCAAATAAATAAAAACTTTTAATTTAAGTTTCTCGTTATTTTGTTAATATGGACAAAAATTACATTTCTTGTTTTGTTTTCTTAATTGGTAATTAAGATTTTCCCTCTGCAAGTTTCTGCTAGTAAAGTAAGTAAACACACCTATAAAATCAGCCATGACACAGAGTACAATTCCGTTCGGAACCGAAGAAAACATGTTTGTTTATTGATAGAAAGTATATTTTAATAGGGTTTTTGCCTTTAAGATACAGAAAACTCCCATTTCGTTCATTAAACCAAAAATGGTTTCATTCCGCAGTTTTTTCGTCATTTTCTGAAGCACCAAAATACGAAATGAATACCGTTTCCGAACGGAATTTTACTATGTAACATGGCTGAATATCAAAAAATTTGATAATTAAGAAACCAATAAGGGCCCACAAAAATGTATACATACGTAGCTATATTAAGTGAAACATGCACATGTTTCAATTATTGTTGCCTCGTCTGTGGGTAGCATTTCATAATCATCCGGCAACTATTACATAAATTGACAGCTGCATTTTTTTGCACATTTTCCTTACCGGTCTTTTCCCGCGCACGATTTGTTCCAAAATCAGGTAAAAAGAAAGAGTAGTACAAGGCGCATTTATTCATTGATTTGGAAAAGTTGTAAAAAGCAATTTTGGTTATCCTGTGAACATATTTTTTTACAAACATCATTAAGAAGTTAGATTGCTAATCAAACACGCTGCATTCAAGGTAATTGCAGTCAAAAAATAAAACGTGAGATTATTCGTTCGGAAAACGAGCCGAAGTTGGAGATTCACGCGAACAAACAAAAAAGAAGATAAAACAAAAATAAATTGAAAACATTTTTGGTGAGTAGCTTGCGTGTAATTAATAAATTGTTAGAACAATTGCAAGTTTTCGTTGCATTTTTTAGATTTGTTTGATAAATAATTATAAAACTCGATAACAATGCCACGACTTGCGGTAAGAAGAAAAGCTGAATCTACTGATGTAGACAATAATAATAAAGGGGAATCTGAGGCGCCAAAATCAAAGATGCAACGCTTGTCTTTTCAATTGCCCTTGCCACAGAGACCACGTGTTGTGGGCAGGGCTTTAGTTTGCGGTCAGGGCGATATGGGCCAACTAGGTTTAGGGGATGAAGATTCCAAATTTGAACGCAAAAGACCGGCTTTGATAGAAAAAGTTACCAATGTGGTAGATGTAAGAGCAGGCGGCATGCATAATTTGGTATTAACACACGATGGTCGCGTGTATTCATTTGGTTGCAATGATGAAGGGGCTCTTGGTCGTGACAGCAGCGAAGAAGGTTCCGAATTTGAACCTCGACCTATTGACTTGCCTGGCAAAGTGTTAAAAATTTCAGCGGGTGACTCTCATTCAGCATGTTTGTTAGAAGACGGCCGTGTATTTGCCTGGGGTTCATTCCGCGATTCACATGGTAACATGGGTTTGACACTCGAAGGGAACAAACGATTGCCCATAGATGTTTTGCCCGGTTTGACATGCTGCGACATTGCCTCGGGTGCGGATCATTTGGTTATCCTGACTTGCCAAGGAAAAGTCTATACCGTGGGCTGTGCAGAACAAGGGCAACTTGGTAGAGTTTCCCTAAGATCAGCCTCTGGCGAGGGACGCAGAGGAAAAACTGAATTATTGCGTCCGGGTTTGGTGACAGTGAAACGCGGCAAGCCCATCGAAGCTATATGGGCTACCAACTATTGTACGTTCTTAAGGGAATCACAGACTGGCTGTATCTGGGCTTTTGGTTTAAACAATTACAAACAATTGGCATACGCTAAGAATATGTCAACTATTATCAATCCCATTAATACAAAATTTCAGAACATAAAACAAATTGCTGGGGGCCAACATCACACTTTAGTACTTAAAGAGGATGGTTCGGTGTATGTTATTGGTAGAAAAGATTATGGTCGTCTTGGTTTAGGTTCCGTACCAGAAGATGTCACCGATTTACAGCTTATATCTGCCTTGAAAGGCAAAAATATAGCGAGTGTTTCGTGTGGTGAAGCGCAGTCGTTTGCTATTACTGACGATGGAAAGTTATACTCTTGGGGTATGGGTTCTAATCATCAGCTGGGAACCGGCTTGGAAGATGATGCTTTGGAGCCGGTATTGATTAACAGTAAGCAGACAGAGGGTAAACGAATAATAAGAGCAGCCAGTGGAGGTCAGCACAGTATTTTCTTAGTGGAAGATGAAAATCAACCTGCGCATGAAGAAGTTAACGAAAAAGAACAACATGCGGGAAAAGATAAGAAAAAGCCTGCTAAAGAAGCTTCTACTAAAAACGTAGTAGAAAATGAAAAGTTAGAAACTAAAGAAACCGAAGCAGAAGAAACTAAAATTACTACAAATGGCGACAAATCCTCTGAGGATGAAATAAAATCAAATGTGACAGATGATGATAAAAAAGAGGAAGATTCTAAAGCATCAGCCGTTGTGCCGCCACTAGCCAAAAGAGGACGCAAAAAAAAGTAAATGGTTTCAAACACAACAAATAAAGTTATTATCAGTGTTAAACTTATTATTAATACAAAAAATACGACTTAAGTAGCTGTTGAACTTTTTTTAATAGTTAACATTTTCTATATTATCTTTTGTTTCTCTTTTTAACACAATCTAATCTTTTATAAATTTAAAATTAAATTTGGTTATAAAAAGGATTTGATTTACCTTAGGGTTATACAACTATATAATATCAAATACTGACTGCTAGGTATACCTTGTTTAAAATTCGTACCCCTTTGACTTTTCATTTTTAAATAACTTTGTATTTAACTTTGAAAACATACTGAATTTTTGTTGTAACTAGTTTTTAAATCTCAAATAAAACCAAATTAGAGACTTTATTTTGTTCTTACACTTAATTTGTTTATTGTTTTAACTGCCTGTTCAACGAATTCTAACATAAACGTTCGCTTAGAATTTGATAGGGAAAACGTTTTTAAAACCGAGTATTTTTCATAGAAATTTTCTATGCGAACGTTAACGTTCGGAATCGTTGAACAGATATCAAGTTTTTTTTGTTTATCTACTTGTCAAGTTTTCCAAAAAAATTAACCAATCTTTAATAGTTTTTGTGCATTTGTTGCTAAAAATATGTATTCGTCTTAAGTTTTTTTTTTAAAATATGTATTTAAATAAAAACCACTTGAAACATTTTTTTCTATATACATACAATTTAAGTTTATCTTTTTTTCTTATTACTTATACACGTTTCTTGTGTAGTTTTTTTCTATTGATTTAATGAAATAATAAATTTTGTATGTAAACACTTGTTGGAATTATTAATTGAAAAAAAAAAAATTCTTTGTATTTTCATAATTAAGGTGAGTTTTTTTGCTTATTTTTAGTATTTTCATTCGCTAAAATGTATGCGAATATTTAACGCGAATATCTAATGGCAATATCAATTAAATCTAGCAACTTTTTAAAAAAAAATAATTTTAAATGTCAAAATTAAGCGTCAAAAAGCGAATTTTATTTACGATTATTAACGCACTATTAAGAGTGATAAAGCATCAAAACTAACCGGACATGTTCTTACAATCGCAAACGCTTAACACTTGCGATTATGACTTGAAATCGCGCAATAAAAGTTTTGTAAATCGCACAATCAAGAAGTTTGACGACTCCTTTTCTTGGCTGAATTTTACTCATTGCCAATCCTTTTGATGTGTGATTATTGTATTGTATTAAAGTTTTTGATTATTTAAATTAAAATTAAATAAGATAGTAACCATAGTGAAATAAAAATTGGCTAACAATTAATTTATTTCATTGCGTTCGGCGAAAAATTTGATTTAAGTTTAATATAATTTTTGACGTATACGAAGACTTATTTTTCATTTTTGTTGTAATGTTGTATTTGTTGCCGTAGCGCTGCCACCTACTTATTCCACCATGGGATCACCTGTAATGAATTCGCCTTGATTACTCTTCAGGCAATCGACCTGTTTTTTGCATTTAAAATTAATGTCTAAACTGCAATATTCGAATTATGAGAAGAATTACTTACACCCAATTTTCACGATGATTTAAAAGACATGTCTTTTTTGTATATCTTTTTTAAAGAAACTTCCAAAAACTTGTTAAATTTTCACCATGTTTCTTTTCTTTGCAGTCAGAGCTGATTTTTCCTTAGTTTCTTATTCGTAACAATATTTAAAATTTCGTTATTCCACATAATTTTGATATATTTTGAATTTTTTTTAATTAAAATTTTTTATATTTCTATATTTTAATAAGGACATGTCATTTTGAAATAAGAATAAAACAGAAATTAAAAAACACAAATAAGTGCAAAGAGGAATGTCAAAAAAGAAACACAGAAATACGATTCATGTCTTTTTTTCTACCCTGCTTACTTCTCTACCCCGCTCACTATCAAACAAAAAAAGACATGATTTTAAAATAGGGGAAAAAATCATCGTGAAAATTGGGTGTTAAATATGTAAATGTTTTGTTCCCCAGAAAAAATAAAGTGAGAAATTCAAAGGGAAAAGTGAACAAATTACGAGGGAAAAAATTGTTCACGATAAGGGGAATTTTTTCCCGCGAAAATTGTTAACGTTATTATTCTCCTATGAATTAATTTTTTTCATGGGAGTTTTTCATGATCGTAAATACGTGTAAAGGGAACAAATTACAAGGGAAATATTATTCACGATAGGGGTGATTCAATTTTCCAGTTTCCAGCCCAATTTCCTCAAGTAAAACAGCTAAGACATCATAGAATATCATATATATGTAGCATTCTATTATAAAAACATGGACTTTTTTTATAATTATAAACAATAAAACACGATGATTATCAACATTTTATTTTTCCATCCTGGTTGACCATTCGGAGAAAATGCCCATATGCCATTTAATTTAAACAGGAAAAATGGGAATGGAATTTTTATTAATAATTGGGTTGACTATGTACGGAAATCTAATAATCTATTTTGCAATATCTTATTAATTTCTAGATTTTTTAAATTACCTATTGTTCAATAACATGTAATATGCGTAGTGTTTTGCAATTCAGGCGAGTTTTTCTAAATAATGTTTCCGCATAACAAACAAATACATATCGTCGGTTGATAAATAAAATGTCGTAGGTATGTGGATTTTTTGGGGTTTTGAGTTAAGACCGATTCCTTAGGTTTACCGACCTGATCTTTCATTTGGCGTAATCAGTTTTTCGATACCTCATACGGTTTTCGAGATATGGAGTGTTGAGTTTGTCGTTTGTGTTATTTGCTGAAGCCATTTTCAAGTTAAATGTGTTCAAACTCAATTTACTCGAAACTATCGGAATCCACATACGACAATTAAATTATCAGCCGACGATATATAGTACGGCTATCACTGCGCTGCATATGATACACATTTGTGATTAGTTTTTGACACAGCCGTTTTTGTGATGCCTGTTTTAGATATATTTGCTCATTTTCTGCTTTTGTTATGTATTTTTAACAGCTAACATTTGCAGTGATGCTTTTACGAACGCGCTGAGCATCAATTGCAACCCAGTGATGCATTTCGGAACATGCCCTACATTCCTTGGATAATGGTATTACTCTACATTCAAAAATTATACGGGTTTGTTCTAGAATCCGAAAGTGGATTAGTGCAGCATTTTCGGTGTTCTGCAATTTACATCCACAAGTTTTTATTCGTTTTTATTTAGAGTACTAAGGGGTTGGTGAAAGTAAAACGAATTGACTTTTATTCTTATATGTGATAATATTTTTAACAAAAACAAAATTTTGGTTTTTAGTTTGAAATGATCTTTATTCAATTTAATCAATAAAGATATGTATAAAATTTCAAGTAACTTTTATTAAACATCACTTGCGCAAAACACATAAAAAACAAAAGCTCCAGGCATTTTTATGTAAAAATTTTGTATTTTATGTTGGGTACACACTATGTAATGCATTTACGCAACGCATTTCTCATGCAATGAAATTTGCCAGATTGCGTAAATGCATTGGCATAGTGTGTACCCAGCATTAGGAATAATTTTGATACATATTATCAAGAAAACAGCTGAAACTTTGTATTCCCAAAAATAGCTTTTGATAAAAAAAAACTGAACTGGCAAATTGCTTTATTAAGCAATTTCTTTTTTTGTTGTTTCTTTTTACCCATTTCCAACTACAATTTGAGTCGCCAAAAACCAGTCAGTTGTAGGGGAATATAAGAAGAGATAAACTCACTGTTTATTGTTGTTGTTTTGTTAAAGCTTTGATATTACAAGCAGGGTTACCGCTAGGAATTTTTGAAAAGTCGCACAAAAGGTTGTTTCATAAAAATAAAGTCGCACAAAAAAGTCGTTTGAGGAAATAAAAGTCGAACATCTTTTTTTTAACGTTATTTTAATAATAAAAAGCATAACAAAACAAAAAAAATTAAACAATACAGTCAGTTTCACTTTTTTATTTTCAGAAGCCTCTTTTGCATAAGAGTTTTCATGATATCGCTTAAAAGTCTATTTTTACACTCTCGCAAATGAACTGTCAAAATTTGTATGAGAATTCAATAACACAAACTTCGTAAATTTGCCTAACAATTGCGCTTATCAATTGTGCATTTATACAAACAAATTTTTTTTATGATTACCGTCGTTTTCATTCAACAAATTCAACAATTAAAACAACAAATTCTTGGACTAATCTGAGCAATTTAGTCTTTTGGCTTTATCTAATTATTTTTAAGCACGCATTTAATTTTTAGACACAACTTTCAAGTTTTTTATATATGTATATGGGGGATTTATAAATCGATGCACCAAGGTTAGTCTTATTGGATAGTAGTTTAGACACAAATTTTCAACAAGATCGGTCAAAAAGTATCTGAGTTAGAGGGGGTCAAAATTTTACATTTTGGCCAAACCGGTGTTCTTTCTTTTCCATGTAACTTATTATCTATTGGTGTTAGCAAAATTTGTCCCAAACAAATAAAATAGCTATTTCTTCAAGCTATCGAAAAAAAATAAAAAATAATAATAATAAAAACAAAAAGATAAATAATCTAAAAAATTTAATCTCAATCACATAAGTCCTTTAATAAATTTTTTTTGTTTTTTTTAAATTTTTTTTTTTTTCTTAAATAAAACTAACCTTGGTGCAAATTTTATCCAAATCGGAAGACATCGATTTCAAAAGTTGGGTCACTTGACATGAAATCCCCCATATATATTTTTTAATTTTATTTAATTTTTTTTTGGATTGGCGTTTCTTAAATATTGACATTAATTGTAAAAAGTTACACAATAGTTAAAAAGGCGATTCTTGAAATAAGTCTCGCAAGTTTGTCCATGAAACCCCCTATTATTATTCGGTTTTTTTCCATGTCTCTGAAGATGATTGTTTTGGTTCACTAAAAGCTTTTTACAAACACTGCAAAAAGGCCGCTTTGACTCCATGTCTGGCTTAAGCCCAGTCTCTTGAATACCTGCAGCGATGTTAACGTTATCCGTCTCAGACCCCGTGGTTTTATCTGCCTCTGAACGCGTATTTCTAGCTGCAATTTACTTTTCGTTTTCAAATGTCCTTTTCTTTTTAACAAAAAATTCTTTTTTAAAGAAAAAAATAAATTTTATTTTTTAAGTTAAAGCAAAATATTCTCATGTTCGTACATGCCTGTCCATGTTTTACGAAAACTTCATCTTTCATTGACTCGGTGGCTAAAAATTATTTTGTAAAATAAACACTGCAATTTTTTTAAAAGCCTTTTTGCTAAAACGTTATTTTGAAACTTTTACTGAAAATTTGCAAAGAATTTGTTAAACACGTGAAAAGGTTGTAAAAAAGTGATAAAAGTGTTGTCAAATGAACAAAAATCTGTGAATTGCTTTAACATTTTAACGACTTTTTTTTTAACGATTTACTACAAGTTAGATGCTTTACAAAAAAGAGTAAAAAGTCGCAAAATTAAATAAGTCGCAAAAGTCGGTGATAAAAAAGTCTCACAAAAAGTCGCAGAACGCTTAGAAAGGGTCAAATTGCGACTTTAGTCGGGCAAACGGTAACGCTGATTACAAGTAAGACTCTGAAGCTACGGTCACACTTATTAAATATTTGACCAAATAAGCATAACCACTACTTTTTTTTAATAGTTAGTGGAGCTTCAACATGATCTTAATATCAAAAAATAAAACTGATTATACTGCTAGAACTAACAAAAAACTGTTTTGTAAGATGTGGTATTATAATCAAAATAAATATTGGTTGGTTCCGTTTTTTCTGTTGGTCCCGTTTTTTCGTCAAATATTTGCCAAGTGTGACCTTAGCTTCAGTGTTTAAAATTCTTATTCACTTTATAGTCTTATTTGTGTTAAATTTTTAGCTTTTCTAAAGTCTTTGGAAAAAGTTTCCTGACGAGTTGGTCTAAGCAACCAGCGAAATGCGCATAGAAACTAGCTTTCCCTCAACGATAAATTTCAGTGCTTTTATCAAAAATAAAAATTGGGAGTAAGCACATCGTAGAGAAATCTTATTAATAATAAATTTTTTATTCCCAAAAATAATTTTTGAGCTGATAAAAAATTGGTTTAGATTTTTTTTAACAATAACTTTGAATACTTTGAATACAATACGAGTCGAAATCTAGAACATACCTGATGATCTTCGTGAAAAAAAGAAAAAAATTTTAGTTTTGTAAACAAAAGAAATTTATATTTTTGAATAATTTTGTATTAAATATACATATCCATACATACACCCTAAATAGACGACAATACGTTTAATTTTCATTTCTAATAAATATTACAGCATAAAAACTAGTAAAAAAAAAAAATAATTTATTTACAAATTGAATACCTACATTTAAAGAGAACAATGTGAGTGATTAACATTGTAAGAAAATAATTAAATACTAAACTGCAGAACTTCAATATACACACGTACACAAGAGCATTGTTTTTATGAAACTTGAAACAAGATAAAGATTTAAAATAACTCTGTGTTTTATAATTTTCCCTGTACTTCTAATACCATTTAAAGTTATGTATATTAATTAAGGTGAATCCCAATTTAATGATGTTATTGTATATTCAGCTTCGGTAACATGTACTAAAGCACTGGTCGTTATGACCGAAGGAGATTCGCGGGACAAGGAACAAAAATAAAATGTTATACAAACAATGCCAATTAACATAGTCAGCGTTAAAATACAACGGGCAAATTTACGTGCGAATGCGATGAGACCAAGCAAATAACCGCCTCCTAAAACACCACCATCTTTTTTACAATGCATATCAAAATTGTACGCATTTTCCATTAACATGCCACCCATGCTACTACGGCCGTCATTCTCCATTATACGAGTGGCAATGTAACCATCCGGACATTGACATTCTTTAATCAGTTTGTGCAAATTGGCAGCTTTAAAGTTACGGCATTTTGTTGTGGCAGCTGCAGCAGCATTAAGAAGACGTTGTTTGGTCAAATTGCACTTCGTAAGTAAATATTATAGATCTGCTTTGCCTTTGGCACATTGGCCAAAGTCAATATTACTTGCAGATTCTTCCTTGTTGAAACAGCCGTCGTCGTTGCATAATTGTAGTTTTAAGAGATAAATCACGGCTGCCGAAAGTATAAGAACTATTATCAATGTGGCAAGTTGTAAGATTTGTGTGTTCCTCAGTTGTTTTTCCAAGCGTCTTGTTTCATCGGAGAGTGTCTGTAAAAGTTGAAAAAGGTGGTTAGAAATTTTTATAGTGAAGCAGTGTATGAAGTAATGTGAAAAAATGTATGTACATATGTATTTTTAATTACGATAAAACTTTTGGCAGTTGCAAAATTTTTTTTTAAAAGATTCTTTAAATGGTTTACTAGTTTTCATTATTTTCATAGGCATTTGACGAACAATTTTCGCTGACTATCGAATTTAAAATTTGTATTACGTGCGTTGAATTTTTTTAAATAAACTTGTTATTTGCAAAAGAAATTTGCATAAAAGTTCAGTCTGTAAAAAAGTGGGATGACATCTCGCAGGAGTTAAATTGCTAGGGACCACACATAATAGAATTTTTCTTTCTTCTGCAAGCATATTTCTATATTATTTTCATATTTCTGAAAGTCATATTTTCATTTACAAGGCTAAGTTTGTACGATCCTTTCCCTTAGCACAAGACTATTGCCAATTTTATTATGGTTTGGATCTGCTTACAAAGTGTTGTTCCAATATGTTGAAAGTATCTTTCAATAGGGTGACCGTTAAAATCAAAAGTTGGATTTCTTTAGGTCTCACCCCCCAATTTGGTGGGTATTGATAAAAACGACACCAAAAAATTTGAGGACAATCCGCGAGGACTAAGCCGTCCCTCATGCACACCAAAGTTTTAGAAAAATTATATTTTTACATTAAGCCCGTCTTTTATGTTTCATAACTTTTTTTTCTTAATAATTTTCCTTAATATTTTATTAAACAAAATAAACTAAAAAATATCGAATACAGTACTTTTCGCCTATAGTCACATCCTTTAGTTGGGAACAAATCGTGAAATAAATCGCTAATGTGATTATAAGCCTTATTCACATATATGCACTATTAGGCTTATAATTGAATTCGAATATAAGCAATTTCTGTGAATATAGAGTAAAAAAAATCATAGTTGCTACACCGACAGCAGGGTTATGGTTTTGCAACAGAGTTGCATACTGTGTAAAAAAATAGTTAAAATAATAATAAGATATTTCTTCCCTGATACCAAAGACAAAAACTAATTTTGTTTAAGTAAAAAGTTGGTGACAAAAATCGAACGATTTTCCCACTTCTGTGCGGCTTCGAAAATTAACAAGAACTTAATACATTTTTGCTAATGTGAATATAAAGTAATCAAGTAACGTTACGCCTTTTTGCCGATACTATATCGATTCTCAAAATAAAACATCGTGGTTATCGATACCGAAACGCATATTGAATTTGAATTCAAGTTAAAATTAACCAAACTCAATTACAAAGAATTATATTTGAATTCGAAAAATTTTTACATAAATAACAGCGTAAGAAATTAATTATTAATATTTAAAATTTACACTAATAAGATTTGTTAAAAAAAACAAAGTATTCCCAACTTTTGCGAAGATAATCAGGTATGTGATGGAAATCGATTTGGAAAAAGAAACGATTTGAAACTGATAATATCGTTTTTACAATCTTTTAAAATTGATTTCTTATGCATATTCCTTTTATTATCAGTCTTTTTTCGTTTAAATTATGTATTACACGAGTTAATTAATAATTCATAAATAATTCAGAAACTGATATTTAAATCGCTCGAAATTCATCACACCTTTTAAAAACGTTCGTTTTGAAATCGATAGATTTTCATCACATATCTGTATATAAAAATTTTAAATTTCATTATTCTATGTTGATTCTGTGCTCTGCTTTTTAATGTGTTATTTCTCTTGATAACTATGCAAAAAATAAGCATAGAAAATAAATTGTTTGTTCAAAAATACTCAAAAAAAAGATAGAAAGTATCGTCGTATCGACAGCAAAATATCGCCGATACCGATATACCGGAAAATCTGAAATATCGCCGAATATGCTCTTCTTTTTTTGTCTTTTCTAGCCGCTGATAAATGGAATATATGACAAATGTGTTTATATTGCTAAATGGAATATAACGTACTTTTTAATAAATTTACTTATAGCGTCAGAAAATATAGATAAAATGGACTATATCGCTAATGTGATTAAAAACTGTAGTGACTATAAACGAAAAGTACTGTATAGTTTCTCTTATTTAATTATGCAGTGTTGTTTGGCTCTAGTTGGTATTCTAGCTTTCTCCCAAAATGTTGAAAGATCTTCATGTACAAAGTTCTCACTTTTTCGTACGTTTAGTTTAAACACACGTAAATAAAAAAATAAAACCTTAAGCACTTTTTTGTTGGATGCTAATTTATTTCCACTCAAGCTTGTAGAAAAATTGCGTAGTAACGGCCGTGCTGTGACCACCACACGATTTGAAATCGCAAAACACCAGATTTATTATTTAATGGTGTTCTGAAAATCTTGAGTTTTGCTTGCGATATGTCAATGTTCTTTTAAAATATTTCTGTTGAACATACTTTGGCAATTTCAAGTCCCCAAACTACAAACTCTTCAAACAGAACACCTTGTAAAAGGTGTACACGATTTCAAGTCGCAAATCGCTTAACATTTGCGATTGCTAGAACATGCACGTTAGTTGGTTTTTCCGGTATTATCCTTGAGCACATTTTTAAACATTCACCTTGATATATAAACTCCAACTGATCTGCTTGCAGCGTAATAGTAATTTGTTAGTCAAATATATTACATTTGATTGAACCGTTAGTTCAAATGTAAAGTGGATAATACCCAAGTTAATATTTAGCTTAAAAATTTAGGTTTGTGTGCATTTGTTTACGAAAAATAGTCACACGACGTATGCATTTAACTATTTTTTTATACCCTGCGCCACCACTAGTGGTGAATGAGGGTATACTAAGTTTGTCACTCCGTGTGAAACTTTTTTATTATACATCTAAGACCCCATAAAGTATATATATTCTGGCTCCTTGAGTAATTCTAACTTTCGAAAAACGCAAAAGAAAACAACAAACTTGTCTCAAATTGCTTGTACTTATCCTAAGCAGTTTGGGATTGAATTCCAGCAACATCGGTTCAGTAGGATTATAACTATGAATTAAAGTGTGGAACCACCACCCTAAAAAAAAATTGATAATTTTCATACAAAAAATAACAAAAATAGGGGAAAAATGCACGGAATGATATAAAATTTTGCACGAATTCGCTTTCTACGACTGCAAATCGTACTGTTAAATTTCGTGAAGAGCGGTCCATAATTGACCATACTCGCGGAAAACAGTTTAGTACGCCTAAGACCTTAATAAAAAATGCTATCATAATTTAATTCGGTACGGTTCATTTTTGTAGGACTAGAATTTTAAAAAAATCGGTCCATTATTCACACTAGGTCCCATATAAACCCTGCTCCCGTAAAACAGCTTTGTACGCCTAAAACCGCAATAAATAACGCTAGCATACTAAAATTTGGTACGTCACAGTTTTATAGGACCAGAAACCATACTGTAAAATTTTTTGAAGATCGGTCCATAATTTACACTAGGTCCCTAATCCCGGAAAACAGTTTATTGCGCCTAAAACCACATAAAGCCCACTTTGGGAAAATAATTATATTCGCCTAAAACCATCACAGATATAGATATTGCGGTAAAATTTCTTATTTAAATTTATATGACCGGAAAAAATATCATGCAAATTTGTGAAAATCACTGTTACCGATAAAACTAATTACACTGCTGTATTAAAATTTATTCTAATTTATTTTTTGTAACACCAGAAATCAGTCTTCAGAATTTTGGCATGATTGGTCCATAATTTACCATAGGTCCAATACAAATTACCCTCCTAAAAATCGTTTTAATTCGGCTAAAATTGTTACGAACCATGATATTTTACTCAAGCCGGTTCAAAGTTCTAACAGAAAACGCATAAAACTTTCTTATTGTGACTGACTTTCGTTTTTGTCAAGCTTAGTTTATAATATATATGTATTTATCATATAGATCCCACTCCTGTCGGTGGAGGATATCAAAGATTCGGCACAGCCGAATATAGCACTCTAACTTGTTTTGTAACGAACGCACACAAACACAAATCTTGAAGCTGACTATTGACGTGTTAGTACAAAATAATTCTAAAGAAAAAATTCGCATCAATGCTGCTGTTTGCTTCTTATTTTAGTTAGGATTTGTTAAATATGACATTTAGAAAAAACTTGTTATGACCAAAGTTGTTGGAAACTTCACTAATAATATGGACGATTTTTATGTAAAATTAATATTTTACATGTTATGAGGCTTAGAAGGCAAACTTTTCGATTTTTCTCAAACTTTGGTGGGCGTGAGGGACGGCGTAGCCCTCGCCGATTGTCCTAAAATTTGTTTGGCGTCGTTTCTCAGCAATACCCACCGAACTATGAATAACTGGGGGGGAGAGCACGGGAAAATAAAAATAAATATGTTCCATACAGTCAGGCCACTCAAATCCCTCAACCTTTTTCAGCTTCTGATCAGTTCCAGTAAGCGTTCATCTTGGTCAGACGAATTGTCGAACCCTTAATCCGTCGTGGCCATGTTAAATTTTAATTTAACTTTTTAAATTTGTAAGCAAAAAGTTTTTATTGAAGTGCCAGCTGATAGAATTATTCATAGGTTTTTATAAACTCGATGTAATAAAATGTAGTTTTATTTACCACAAAAGTTCAATTTGGGATGCTGGTTCAAAATTAATTATATAATTGTTCTTATTATTTTTTCATTTAAGGAATTTTTACATAAAATTATTCAAACTTGAATCATCAATATTAAAATTATTCAATTAATCATTCAATAACTTACTAAGACGATTTCGTTATAACACGTTATTAAAATTGAGATTATGGGTATGTTCGTCAGCAAAATTGGATTGGCAGTGTTTTCTCGTATGATGAACAGCAGTGATGCATTAACGAACAGACCCTATTCTTGAAATAAAGCAGTATTTTAATAACGCGCTTGAATTAGTATTTTAAAAACGTTAAAGTCGTAATAATGCTTTTGAAAAAGGATTTAATTTCCACCAGAAAAGGACTAAATTGTCAAAAAGACAAAACTAAAACCGATTTATTGATATAAACCTTCATCCTAAATCTAAATAGCTAACACATAACTTCGTTGGCATGTAAGCAGAAACAGTAATTTTCACTACTTTTTATTTAACCAAGTTAAGACTACAACATTTTATAAATTTTTATGCTTAACTATCACCAGAGGGCCAATTCCTGTTTTATGATAATTTGAAGTGAAAAAATAAATTCATTTTCGTTTTCATTGAAATTTATCACTCTAGCTTTTTATAAATACATATTTTGATATTCTTGTTTATGCGATGAAAATAATGTTTCATTCAATTTGTACCTATGAAACTTCTCTTGTAACTTAACTATTAAAATTTAAAATCAAACTCAAAATAAAATAATAGCAAGATACAAATTCTTTTAAAGCAACATTCCAAATAGATCTTATTTGTTTTTAAGTAGCTTTTGTTGCTTCATTCAAAAAGCTATTTGTTCGCGTCTTAGGAGCGTTGCTATTTTCAGTCCAGCAAGTCTTGAGCTTTAATTTTTGAAAGTTTTTTTACACACACCTTCGCCTTTGTTGTTGGCATACATATTTAACGCCAGCACCTGAAGATTTACGACCAAATATTGCATCTCTTCAAGCGGAAACATTTTCTGCACAGTCGTCCACAGATGCAGTAAATGACTACTCAATATTGCTATTTGTATTTTGTGATATGGCTGAACTGGGGTTATATCCATCTTCAGGCGTTTCATCACCGTCGATTGCCTTTATTTTCGTTATTGTAATAATATTTTCTTTGAAGGGGATATTGTTTTATTGCGCGTATGAAGTGTAAAGTTTGTATAAACGAGCAAAAATAGCAATATAATGTGCTGCATACATTCGGCAATGCTGAATCTTACATCATATATCTGTGGTTTTCATGGGCAAACGCATATATCTTAAAATCAAACTTTTCAGGAAAGCCGAAAAGCCATTCTAGATCAAACTATGCGCTAGGCATTGGACTTTTTGAGCTTCATAATAACGTTAAAAAACCGGAATTGGTCAATCTTTTTTCAGAATTTCTAGCGTTTAAAATTTAAAAACGCGGTTGCCCATGAAAACCACAGATATACATTCTAACCACCTTTAGTGAAGTTCATTAACTACTATAAACCTTAAATGAATGCACTACTTTTTCCATTGTATTCCACCAAGAAAAAAAACTGCTTATTATTGCCTAATTGATTCTTAGAAAGTAAAAAGAACGTTAATAGCTTGGTAAGGCTTGATTAATTAATAAATAAAATAAATAATAAAAGTTGCATAACTGTGAAAAATATTTTGTTTCCCTCCATTTTTTATCATGTGAAAACATTTTTAAACTCTTTTTCATTTTTTACTAAACAGGAATCAGAAGTACTATGAAAATGTGAAAAACTTTTCATTTCACAGTTTCATAAAACAAGAAATGGCCCCCAGAAACATAGATTTGAAAAATTTTAACTTAAAGGGACAAAAAAGGGTACAAATTCGTGCTTTTATAACTTTTTAAACGCTTTTCCTATGTTTTCTTACATAAAGATAGCAAAGAAATAAAGTAAATATGGGGGTAAAACAGGGTTAATATTCGAACTATTTGTAATGACGTTTTTTTTTTCAAAATAATTTTCCGCAAAATTGAAACCTATGTATGTCCTCAAACATATAGGCAGCAAACAAATAAAATACATTCGAGTACAGTAATCGTATTTTAGAATAAAATGAGTAAAAGGGAAATGTTATTTTTAAAAATTTCTTATATATAAATTGGTTATTCATATGTCCGAATTCTCACGATGCAAGTCTTATTGATCAGCTTGCTGCTTAATAGGCGAGAGAGAAGAGGGGAAAAATTAATACTCAGCTTAATGTACTCTTCATAAAAGTTTTGTTTTCTCATTCGAAAAAAACTCACAATTCGTCAACTTACATGCCAAAAAGTCGTAATGGAGAAAAACGACAATGAAAGTTTTCATGAAGTTTTCTGAAAATATACCCGATAGAATTTTTTTTGTATTTTCACCACTGCTTTCGGCATAAGGTTTAAAGAAAAATGTAGATTTTTGCGAACGTACATGAACGAACTTAGAAGTAAATGGGATTAAAGTCCTTATAAATAATAAATAAAGATTTTAATACCAAAAACAAATTATTAAAAGATTTAAAACTCTTAATATAAAATCAGCGCCCCTGAATAAAAATTACTCATGTACATACATACATAAATATAAAATATACAACCGTTTAGATTTATAAATACATACAACGATTAACATAAGACATTTTACCTTTGTTGAACTTTCTAATTTCTTATCACCAGAACTGGCACTATAACCATTGCTAATCATTCCTGAATTTCCGCCAATTTGGCTATCTTTGTAAACGCAACATAGTCTGTGTTGTTCTACGTTGGATGCATTATTATCCAATTTCTTCCAAAAGTCAGCATTTTGATTTGTTTGTACATCAACGGCTGGCAAACACATGATTAAAAATTTATCTTTACCATTTTCAGAAAGATTGTGTTCGGGTTTTAAGTAGATATTGACTTCAATACTTTCACCCGGATTCAAAATACCCAGACGAGGGCGAACACGAAATTTTTCGGGTGATGTGGTTTGGATCTTGTAAAAGCGATGTGTACATATGAAAATTTTATCATTTGATAGCTTAATAATAATTAATACCTTACCTTATATGTCACCGGATAGAGACTAGTGCTAGTCAATTCCAGTGTACTATCTTTGGATTCAGCGCGTGTAAATTTTAAAAAATTTTGTGGTGAAACTCGCAGCATGTCGTCTTTTGTTAAATAAAAAAAAAAAAATATTAACAAAAAATTTTTGGATTTTGAAAATGTAATTATCACAATTGAATTATGTACATATAAAAAAAAAAAAACAAAAGTATGTATGTATATTAGAGCGACTCAAAAAAAAAAAAAAAAGTGATTTTGTTACCCCTCTGAAAATAAAGGTTGATATGTTTTATGATGATTCCCAAAATATTTTGGTTTTAGCGTTGACCATCCGTGAGCTGGACCATATTTAAAAAAGGTCTTTTTTCAGTTTTTCGAATTTTTTTGTACTTTGCTCCAAGACGACATAAATAAAATTTGTTATCATCGAAAAGGGTTTTTGAAGCAGCATCCAATGGTATATAACTTTACCACTTGAGACCTACTTATTGAGATATTTAACTAAATACATATCTTCGTTTCGGGTTTTCATACAAATTCTACGTATTTTTTTATTAATTTTATATTTTTTTATTGTATTTTTCACATTTTGATAAATTTTCAAATGAAAAAATTGTATACCCATATTGCCTATATATGAAAATAGATAAAATATATCGCGAATTTCGCGTTTTATGTGAATAATTACAAAAATAAAAATAAATTAACAGATTCAATTTGAAAAGCAGAACATTTCTTCCACATACGTAGAATTTGTTTGAAAACCCGAAACGAAAATATGTATTTAGTTAAATATCTCAATAAGTAGGTCGCAAGTGGTAAAGTTTTATATACCATTGGATGCTGCTTCAAAAACCCTTTTCGATGATAACAAATTTTATTAATGTCGTCTTGGAGCAAAGTACAAAAAAATTCGAAAAACTGAAAAAAGACCTTTTTTAAAAATGGTCCAGCTCACGGATGGTCAACGCTCTAGAACCAAAATATTTTGGGAATCATCATAAAACATATCAACCTTTATTTTCAGAGGGGTAACTAAAACACTTTTTTCGGCTCCATACAACTTGAGTCGGTCTAATGTATATAGATTTATATTCAACATTTTTTTATTTTTTCGAATTTATTCTATGAGTTAAATTTCAGTTATGTATTTTATAAAGCTTTTTGTAATAGCTCTATTCCTTAAATTTTTAGAAATGACTTTATACACTACCAGACTATTATATTGTATTTTCTATTAGCTATTACAAAAAGCTTTATAAAATACATAACTGAAATTTAACTCATAGAATAAATTCGAAAAAATAAAAAAATGTTGAATATAATAAAAGTTGCTTATGAAAAAGAAATAATTCCCAATATCTGTATATAGATTTACATATTTAATAATTCATATCCGTAATATTGGACATGGTACAAGTTATAAGGTAACCCTTATTCTACGACAAGTACAACAAAGAAAAAAAAACATGTATTTTGTTGTTAGAAAAACCAGATAGATTGTGAAAAATTATGTGTATTTCTAGCAATAATAAATACTCTTATTAGTAAGCAAACAAAATTGGAAACCAATCGAACGCACCTAAATACGTGCGTTCGAGAACCTGACAGTTTTAACTATTTGTTACTAAACTTTACTGAATTTTACTAAATTGCGTTCGTGTAAACAAAATACAGTAAATGAGAACACAAATTGGTAGCGTAAAGTGACAGTTCTTTACTGAGTATTTACAAATATTTACGTCAGAAATTTTTGGAGTAAAATCAAGGCGAATTCATTCAAGGTAATCTCGGTAGTACAACAAGTACAACTCGTACAAAAGTAATGAATTCGCCTTGAGTAAAATTTAGTAAAAAAAAAAAATGTTTCAAAAGGTAAACAAGCAAACGTTGTAATGTTACGAGACAGGTTAAAACCTGTAAATTAGAGACAGCACAGTCAAAATCCTCATGTCATCATAAAGTAATAAAATCATTTGCAAATTGATAAACCTCTATTTCATGTAGACTCCTGGTGTATAGGTTAAACAAGACAGGTGACAGACAGCTGCTCTGTGGGATGCTATTTTATATTTCAATTTGTTCCCTTCCAATTTTAAGAATTCGTCGTAAAAAACGTCAGTTATCGAGTAAACAATATTAATTTCAAATCTCAAATATCTCAAATCTGCATTAAACATATTAATATCAACACAATTATAAGCATAAATCAAGTCCAAAACTACCATAATAACCTTGAAACGTTCCTGTCTAAGCCAAGAGATTGAGAAAATCAAATCATTATTACACATGGCAGCAGATCTGTTCTTCCTATATGCAAAGATCTCACAGGCAGAATATTATTACTTGCAATGTTATCACATAATCTTGCTTTAATCATCAGGTTTAAACATTTTAAGAACACCGTCAATAATGAAATTGGTCTGAAGTTTTTAAAATAAGATACATTCTTACCCCTTTTAGGAATAGGGACAATCTTAATGATACGCCAACATTCCGGTACATTGCAGTAAAAAAAACATTCATTCAAAGATTCCAACAATTTGGACTTTGCATCAGAATGAAGCGCTTTAATCATCTCATATGACACTTTATCATAACCTCCAGCAGATTTTTTGTTATTTTTTGCAAGTATGTATGTCATTCATTTCCGAAAGCGTAAAATTCGTAAAATGTGTAGCATCACAATTTAACTTTAACTGCACATGCAACCTATTTTCTACAACTTGAGATTTTAGAAATTGAAGGTAAATTATAAAATTTTTTAGATGTTTCTCAACATGATGATAACTTAAAGAGGGGTAGTCTTATATTATTAAAATAAACTTAGAAACATTTAAATTTACATAACCTTTAATACGTTTATATATTTCGCTTCAATCGGCTCAGTAGCTTCGGAGTTATAATAAAAAAATTTAAGCAAAATATATATTTTTTACGTGAAAATATCAAATTTTTTTGTTTTAAAAAAATCATGAAAAATCGAAAACGGCAAAAATGTAATAGCAACAAAATGATATATCGATCATAAAAATCGATTGATTCTTCTCGAATTTATTCACATTTAAGTGAATTCGCTCATTTTCACAAAATTTTAGTTTTCTGTTTTATATGTATCGAACTGAGTAGTTGTTCTTCTTTGGATTTATTGAATTTTAGAAACATTTTCCCCATGCTATGTACAAATTTTCACATCGAAAATGCATTACATAATAACATTCGAGTATTTTTTGGCAATATCCTACCTACAACACTGATTCTATTCTTCGGAAAAACATTTGAATTGGATAAGTTTAAATGTATTAAGCAGTCAAAAATTTATATTTTATTATTAAAATTTATTATAAGAAATAAAATAAATCAATAAATAATTATAATAAACTATAAACTCTGGAATTTTCTTTTATTCGATTTTCTACTATTTTTAACAACGAAGAGTTACTCTGAATACTCCAGCAAAAATCAGCCATCATGTGTGCATTCCAGCGACCCTGGTATCGTTCCTCCATTGTCCGGATATCTTGGTGGAATCGTTCGCCCTGTTCCTCACTCAAGTCTCCTAGATTTTCAGGAAAACGATCTAAGTGACTGTGTAGGTAGTAAACATCTCTTCAACGTGCGCAACGTATTCATCACTCTTGTTATTGTCAAGAAATTCTGAATAACCCATACAAACGAATCCCATGCATTCTTCTCAATTTTTGACATTGAACTGCGAAAATCCGTATCTTTCAGCAATTTGCGGGCCGTTAAATATGCCTACTTTCAGCTTTTCCATACTCAGATTAGGCAACCTCCTTGAAATATACTGGACACATTCACTATTTTTGTTAAGTGCTTTAACATATTGTTTCAGCAGACCAAGTTTAATGTGTAGAGGGGGTAATATGATACGATCTCGGGGCACTAGAGCCACATTTATAACATTTGGCATACCTGGAACCAATCTCTCCCTAGAAGGCCATTGTTTTCTCTTCCAATGTTCTGCTTTAGCTCTGCTGTTCCATAAACATATCAAGCAAGGATATTTGGTAAAGCCGCTTTGTTGACCTAAGACGAAATTTGCCGTAAGATCAACACAAATTACCCAGTTATGTTCATCATACTTTATCTTCTTCATGACCAATGCAATTACAGAGTATTCTTGTTTTACTTTGGTTGAATGTGCGATCGGCAAGGAGTAAAGTTTATTTCCATTATGCAAAAGGACACACTTCAATCTGAGTTTTGATGATTCGATAACATCTGTGCAGTATATAAAATCATCCTCTTCAACAAAATAATGAAACCTTCTTCTCGAGTACGGTAATACGAAACTTCAGCGTGCACGCAGCTCATTTATAAGCGTTTATTAGTTTGCTAGCGCAAACGTAAAAATTAAACAAACTTTTGTTTATTACTTATTGTTTTTTAATTCTGAGAATCATAAAAATGCCAAAGGTTTTTTTCCAAACAATTTTCTTCATTTACCCTGTGTTTCTGTTCTGCATTTTCAGTGTACCATTTTCTATAGTGCTTGTAAATATGCCATACCTTCAATTAAAGGTAAATAAAAACGTAAAGCATGCATTGATTTTCATAATCCATATGTTCTTATAATCACATGATATGTAGCTTCACTACAAATAAATAGTTTAATTTAAATTTAAAAAAAAAAATTTTTTTTTTACCAATTGTTGATTTTTTGCCTAACAATTTGTTTCATAACTTTGAAACTATTGATCGCATTGAAAACAGTTGTATACATCATTTCAAGATATTGTAAGCCAACATTTTTCTAAATTTTTCTTATGGCCATTTCTTTTCTGAGAAAAATATGTTACAGTATATACATGTAACACTTTCTAATTTTATCTATAATCACTCGAAGTGTTACATGTTGTGCAACTTCAATAGAATAAATTATTTACAACTATAACACTTTTATCGTTAATGTACTTCATTAGCGATTTTAAAAGTTATTTAAGCGGTTTTTACTCACTATTACGGTTTGGAAACATATATTGACATCACTAATGGCTTGAAAACAATTTCAACGTTGTTAATATGCATAGAATTTTTCATTTTAATCAGGGACCGTAACAGTTATTCCTTTTTTCCTAAAAGTCAGATGATAACAGTTATTTTTTTTATTTTTTTGAACAAAAATAACAGTTATTTTTGATTTTTATTTTTTTGAACAAAAAAAACAGTTATTTTCTGAGTTTTATTTTTTCGATCAAAAATAACAGTTAAAAATTTCAAACTCTGCATAGTTTATGGCGTTGAAAAATTTAAAACGGTACATGAAAATAACATTTTTTAATATGTGTGTATTTGCTCCTGTTCTATTTATGTAATAGATGTTCAAAATGAGGTATGTTCCCATAATTGTGAATAAAAGCGAAACGCGTTCATCGATTTTTATGATCTATGTGTAATAAAATATATAAAATTTGCCCCCACTCAAAAGTTTACTGATGAGAGTTTAAAAAATACATTAATGGAACTGAAAATGATTGTTAACTCAATGGCTCTTACTAACGTATCTATTGTTTGTGCAGTTCAAAAAGCAATTACTCCCAATCATTTTATTTTTGGAAGCTCAAATGGAGCTAAGCCGTTTTATGAACTAGACAACATAGATTACAAAGTGTGCCTACGTAAAAGCGAGATATTTGCAAATCTATTCTGGCGGCGTTGTGTTAAGGAAATGTTGCCAACCTTTACCAGACGCAGTAAGTGGTCGAAAATGCAAAGTCAATCGAAGTAGATGACATCGTGCTAATTGTAGATGAAAATTTAAAAAGTAATACGTGGACTAAAGGCAGGATAGTTGAAGTAGTTAAAGCAAAATACGGGCAAGTGCGAAGAGCAAAGATAAAAACTATGAATGGAATTGTCGAGAGGCCTGCTATAAAGTTAGCTATACTAAGCGTCGGCAAAAAGTGAAGTAAATCATCAAAAAGAGCGCTTTAATGGGGGGAGAAATGTTACCGACCAAAATTTAAATTCCTATGTCAGTTAAAAATATGCACCAAATAGGCTGTAGTATAATTTATTTTCCTATTATTAAAAAATGTACTTATTTACTTTATTTTATAATTAACTAGCGGGCCCGTTGCCTGCTTCGCACGGCAAAACAAAATAAGAAAAGAAACACACTTGTTTTTAATAAAGTTGGTTTTGTTCCCTATTATTCAACTTTTAATTCTAGTTTCTTACAATCTTAGACTATGTATCACTTAAACTATCTTAGAGCTCTTTCGTAGACAACATTTTTGGTTTGGCCATGAGTTGTTGTGTAGATAAAGAGAACTGAAGGCTTGCCAACACGTGAGCACGAAACATATAACTGGCCGTGTGAAAAGCAAGGATATTCTAAATCAATTCCGCACAATTTCAACGATTGCCCTTGCGCTTTATTTATTGTAATAGCAAATGCAAGACGTATTGGAAACTGTAGTCTTTTGAATTCAAAAGGTAAATCTGATGGAATCATTGGAATTCGTGGAATCAATACATCTTCACCTTTAAACTTCCCCTCTAAAATTGTTGCTTCGATCAAATTGTTCATGACCTTTTAAACCAGCAATAGTCAATGATTGGCCTTGTGCTTTGTTGATGGTAATAGCAAAGGCAAGACGCAAAGGGAATTGGAGCCGCTTGAATTCAAATGGTAAATCGTTGGAATCGGTCATGCCGTTCTCCAGTTATGCGCTTAATAGAAAAAGTGGGCGTAAAAGTAGGCGTGGTAAATTTTTCTTTCGATGAAAACTTAAAGTTGATTAATACGAACATTTGATAGAAAAATTAGTCAACTCGATGGAGCCGTTTTCTGATTTTAGGTAAATCGAAAAAAAGTGGGCGTAAAAGTGGGCGGGGCAAAATTTTCTTTCCGTAAAAACCTAAGTTGGACCATGGCGATCATTTTAAAGAAAAAATCGTTCAAATCGGTCAAGCCGTTCTCAAGTTATGGATTTTGCCACGCCCCTCCGCCCCCAGACCGAAAATTTCAACCAAACTTTATATAAACCATATATGGGCCACTGCCTACGTAGTGTATAAGTTTGGTTGAAATCGCACGACGCGTTTATGATTAGTTCGGCGACGTACATATACGGACTTATTTTTATATATGTACCTATATAGATATATTTAATGCAAACCAAGCAAATCTGCACGCACTGCCCTAATGTGTTATTGTTTATTGGAATTGTAGTTTTAAGCAACAACTATTTTATCAATAATTGTAGTTTAAGGATACCGTTATTTTTAAATATAAACTGAATGAAATTCAATAAAGATTTTCATTAAATACTTAGCTTTAAAATTCGGCACTTTACTTCTTTTGGCATTTAAATTTGCCATGATTGTGTAAATATTAAAACTGTGCTCTGTATTTTGGTTAAAAGATATGGTCAGCGTATATGATAGACATTATTAAAGGAGAGATTATTAGGGATTTACCCTCTAACTGTCAACCTCTTTCGATCAAAAAAATTTTTTTTTTCTTTTGAGAGTAATTAGCAATGATTTTTAAGGACTCCGATTTTAAATAATTATTTTTCAGCATCAATTAAATCATAAGCCCGTTTTTTGGAGGAAGTTATTTTATGAAAGCTACGTACAGTTATGGACCAAGTCTCACAAAATTGTTAATTGTTTGAAAATAAACGTAATACTTTTCAAAATAACACTGGAGAACTGTTTTTCAAATAAAGGACTGTAAAAGTGCTTTTAATTTAACATAAAGAATTTAAAAGTTAAATAAAACACCTTTCTAAAATAAATAATTTCGAAAAAGTACAAAAGGGTAGATTTGTAAAGTTATGTTCAGACCCAACAAATATTCCACAAAAAAATCCAAAAAAAAGCGTGATCAAACTTTGGATTTATTGACTTAGTTAACTTTATTTGTAAAAGATAATTGAATGCATAATGTAATTAAGAAACTGATAGTTAAATTATGTTTGATTTAGCAAACGCTTTGCAAAAGCAAACAATTTTTTAATAAAACTAGTGGTAACGTGTAGGACGTCAAATATTTGATAGGTGTGAACATAACTCAAGTAATCCATTGTTTTTCTTAATTAATTTTAAAATCCTATGCCTACAAATAATCAAAAAAATGAAATAAATAAATTAACTTACGATCTTGAGGTGTAAAATGTTCTGGTATATCGTGCATCTGTGTTTGTTGTTCTGCAGCTGGAGTCTGTAGACTGCTTTTGGCAAAATGGACCTGCAAATAGTTTTAAAAATAAATTATACTCTATTTTATATTCCTTGTTAAAACCTTGCTCGGCGAATACTAAATATAGACTAAAATTAAATAAAATTAAGAAACTAAAAAGCCTTTTGATAACAGCACTTTAACACTTTGCACTAAGAGTCACTTGAACAAAAAAAAAAAAAAAAAAGTGTTTGTAGTACATGGCTGAAAGGATAATGATTTGTAGTACAAGGTTTTCTCAAATGATTTTTAAACGCTTTTAAAAACTTGTCATTAAATTCTTCGGCTGAAGTGCACTTTACGGGGCGTACGAAAAAAAAATATAAAAAATATGCCACCCGATCCAGAATTAAAAAAAAAAAATACCAAAATTAATATTTAAGGGGGCTGAGGCCCGTGGGGACCCCTGGGTCCATAAAACCACCCCGCCCACTGAATGGTATGTGTGGGTACTCAAATTAAAGGTAATTGTGCAACAAAAACGAAAATAATAAAATTTCGGGTGGGCGGCATTTCTAGGGCCCTCTGGGGCAAAAAAAGTGTCCCCCCATAACACTTATGTATATCTGTGTGGATACTCAAATTAAAGGTAATTTGCTCACGATTGCAAATATGTATTTTGTTTTTGTATTCGTTTAATATTTTCCTCTAGGTTAATTTATGTATCTTTTATAGCTATGCAGAGAAGTTTTAGTTAGCGAAGCCGGTCTTTGTTATACCATAGAGGAGAAAATCCTTTTGCCCGGCCGAAGGCCGGCTATGCAGAGAAGCTTTAGTAAGCGAAGCCGGTCTTTGTTATACCATAGAGGAGAAAATCCTTGCGCCCGGCCGAAGGCCGGCTATACAGAAAAGCTTTAGTTAGCGAAGCCGGTCTTTGTTATACCATAGAGGAGAAAAACCTTGCGCCCGGCCGAAGGCCGGCTATACAAAAAAGCTTTAGTTAGCGAAGCCGGTCTTTGTTATACCATAGAGGAGAAAATCCTTGCGCCCGGCCGAAGGCCGGCTATACAAAAAAGCTTTAGTTAGCGAAGCCGGTCTTTGTTATACCATAGAGGTGAAAATCCTTGCGCCCGGCCGAAGGCCGGCTATACAAAGAAGCTTTAGTTACAAAAAAATAAAAAAATAATAAAACTTTTGAAAATTTTAGCGCATAGGTATAACATTAAAAAAGCAAAATAGAAACAAAATATTTACAATCGTAAGCAAAATACCTTTCATTCGAGTACCCACACATAGTTATAACGGTGGGAGGGGCAATTTTTTTACCCCCAGAGGGACCCAGAAGTCCCGCTCGACCTAAATTTTATTAATTTCGTATTTTTTACACAATTACCTTTAATTTGAGTACCCACACATACCACTAAGTGGGCGGGCCGCTTTTTTTGATCCATGGGGTCCCAGGGGCCTCAGCCCCCTTAAATTTTAATTTTGATTTTTTTCTTTTTTTATTCCAGAGGGGGTCCAACTTTTTTTTTTTTTTTTTTTCGTACGCCCCGTAAAGTGCACTTTTGCCAATTCTTCTGTTTATTTTTTTCTTTAAGCAAATAATCAATCAATAAAAAAATTGAATTGTAGCCGCCTTCTGCTAAGCGAATAAAAAAAAGTTTATAGCCACCCATCATCACCCATATTACCATCATCGTTGACAGACAACAATAAACACTTTTCGAAAACTATCACCGACTGACTGAGTGACCGACCAAACACAGGCAGTTGGTATCAATAAGACCTACCCTGTATTTACTGATTGTGCTTTTTTATCCAGTGGGGATGTTTTATTAGAAATAGTTTTAATTATAAAAACATTTTCTTAAGTTAAACTATTTGTACACTATTTTCCTTTGGTCTTTTTTGATATTTCTGATGAACTATAAAATTTTGCTAGAAAATTTTCCAATACTTTTCACTGCCCTCATATGTTGCAAGAAAAAAAAAGACAAAATTTTGACGTTTTGTTTTGTGCTGCAAAGTGTCTGCTGCACTGTTGGGATCTGGTGATTCTTGAATTGTACTGTCTCAATGGCAAAATTGTACCAAATTGACATAAATTGTACCAAAATTTCGCTACAAAATAAAAAAGCATAGTAACGCCTTGAGCAGTGCGTAACAATTTTAATATAATAAAAAATAAAAACAAAACATGTAAATTTTTTTCTTTAAATTCGAAGAAACCAATTATAATAAAACATTTTTCGGCTGAAGTTCACTTTACGGGTCGTACGAAAAAAAATATAAAAAATATGCCACCCTATCCAGAATTAAAAAAAAAAAAAAATACAAAAATTAATATTTAAGGGGGCTGAGGCCCGTGGGGACCCCTGTGTCCAAAAACCGCCCCGCCCACTGAATGGTATGTGTGGGTACTCAAATTAAAGGTAATTGTGCAACAAAAACGAAAATAATAAAATTTTGTGTGGGCGGCATTTCTAGGGCCCTCTGGGGCAAAAAAAGTGTCCCCCCCATAACACTTATGTATATCTGTGTGGGTACTCAAATTAAAGGTAATTTGCTCACGATTGCAAATATGTATTTTGTTTTTGTATTCGTTTAATATTTTCCTCTCTAGGTTAATTTATGTATCTTTTATAGGTATGCAGAGAAGTTTTAGTTAGCGAAGCCGGTCTTTGTTATACCATAGAGGAGAAAATCCTTTTGCCCGGCCGAAGGCAGGCTATGCAGAGAAGCTTTAGTAAGCGAAGCCGGTCTTTGGTTTACCATAGAGGAGAAAATCCTTGCGCCCGGCCGAAGGCCGGCTATACAGAGAAGCTTTAGTTGGCAAAGCCGGCCTTTGTTATACTATAGAGGAGAAAATCCTTGCGCCCGGCCGAAGGCCTGTTATACAGAAAAGCTTTAGTTAGCGAAGCCGGTCTTTGTTATACTATAGAGGAGAAAATCCTTGCGCCCGGCCGAAGGCCGTCTATACAGAAAAGCTTTAGTTAGCGAAGCCGGTCTTTGTTATACCATAGAGGAGAAAAACCTTGCGCCCGGCCGAAGGCCGGCTATACAAAAAAGCTTTAGTTACAAAAAAATAAAAAAATAATAAAACTCTTTTAAAAATTTTAGCGCATAGGTACACCATTAAAAAAGCAAAATAAAAACAAAATATTTACAATCGTAAGCAAAATACCTTTCATTCGAGTACCCACACATAGTTATAAGGGTGGGAGGGGCAATTTTTTAACCCCCAGAGGGACCCAGAAGTCCCGCTCGACCTAAATTTTATTAATTTCGTATTTTTTACACCTTTACCTTTAATTTGAGTACCCACACATACCACTAAGTGGGCGGGCCGCTTTTTTTGATCCATGGGGTCCCAGGGGCCTCAGCCCCCTTAAATTTTAATTTTGGTTTTTTTCTTTTTTTATTCCAGAGGGGGTCCAACTTTTTTTTTTTTTTTCGTACGCCCCGTAAAGTGCACTTTTGTCCATTTTCTTTATATGTATGTATATATGAACATAATTTATATTCAATGGTGAAATTATCATACATACATCGGTAGTGTAAAATATTAACTTCAGCCGGCTGCCGGTATTTTCCCGGCATATATTCCTGACACTGCTCTAATTGAAATTTTGTCAGATGACTTTGCGTCTGACTTTTACAGATGAAATGTTTTAAAGGTAACACACGACATGTATGTATTTTACAGTGGGAAATTTGACAAGTCAGATGTAACAAACATGTCGTCTACGGGCACCATTAGATATCTTCATCTATATGAGATTTGTTTGCCCTTAAGTGATTTTAGGAAGGGCGCTATTATCGGAGCTATGATTAATTTTGGACCTACCAGAACAACATTTTTCATGACATAGTAGCTGTTCTTAACAAAATTTATAAGGAAGTTATGGCATTAACAGTTATTTCCGGGAGTAGTATTTGTATGAGAGCTATGGTCAAATATGGACCGATTGCAATAAAATTTGGTAAGATGATTTAGATTGAAATAAAATAAGTGTGGCCCAAATCCAAACTAAATGCCAACATAATAAGATAGTTTATAGGCACAGACACTATTCCGGAAAGAAGTTTGTGTGGGGGCTATGTAAAATTATGAACCGATTCTCACCATTTTCAATTTTTACAAATGGACACCAAAATACGAAATTTCATCAAATTATCTCCAAAATTGCGACCTGTACTTTGCCCACAAGGTTACATGAACAGAAAACAGCCAGCCACCCGGCTGAAAAACATCGTTGAATCGACTCAGAAATTGATACTGAGTTCCTTAAAAAGGGTCTAGGACCAATATTTTTAGTGCTACACACAAAGGCACAAACGCATAATACCCTCTCCAAGATTGTGGTGTGGGTATACAAAATAAAGAAGCAAAAATTACTCTTTTTTTTTTTGTCAAGGGCAGACAAAAGTGTAGACCCAAAACATCGACAAAAGTGGCGATTTGGAGATACTTGATCCAAGGCTCAATACTTATGAATGTTATTAAAAATTTTATCATTGAAAAGAAAATCAAAGAAATGATAAAACTTCGAGGGAATTTATTAAATTGTACCAATAAAGTAGCGATTGTACCAAAATTGGTACAATTGTATCACAAATCCCATCAGTGGTCTGTTGTGTAAAAGAGCTTTTACATCAATTGAAGCTTTTTGATAGAGTTGCCCGTTTCTTTGTTTCCGTATAGTGAACATTGTGCTGGATTTTATGTACGCTTCACCTAAAATTACAATGAGACCTCGATTATCTGTGCTGGACGGGTCCTGGTGTATTCTGTATAATCAATTTTCCTGGCGTCTTATTCTTTATTGAGATACGAAAGAAAGTTGGTATTCATTAAGACTTTCGTAATCGAATTCGAATTTTATTTCAAATAAGTGCAGCACTGGTCAAAAAATAACAAATAAGCTATCGTGAAATAATACAGAAATTAAAATAATTATAAAAAAATTAAAATTTGTCTTTGCATACGCCAAAAAATTTTTTTTAAACAAAAATCCAAACGCTCCGCTAAACGTGGTGAAATAAAAATATGTTTAGCCAATTTTTATTTAGTAAGGGTTTATATCTTATTTATTATATCCTTCACCGAAGGTAAAAGGGTATATATGTATGTATATATGTTATATATACATATATAATTTGTAATTTTTACAATATTGATCTTATACCCTATAAAGAATATATATTCTGGCTCCTTATGAGGAGGGAAGTTTATATCCGGTTATCCATCTGTCCATCCGTCTATTGAAATGGGAGTTTCGAAGACCCCAGATATGCTGAGGACTTGGTTGATATATGTATATTTATGTCAGATATGCTCATAATAATTTTGCTATTGAAATAAATGGCTGAGATATGAGTAAAAAACCACGACTACCTCTAATTTCTCCCATAACACTTATGTTGTTTGGCTTAAAAATATATCTTGAAAAGAGCAAAATTGCAAAAAATCATCAAATATTTCATGGAGTTTGAACTTTTGTGCACTGTTACTCCGTCATTTCTTGACTAATATTAACAAACCACAGATGGTTATTTGAGTAATTTTATTATATTACATTAAAAAAAAGAAAAACATAATCTGTCTAATATATTTTTAAAGATATTTGCATTTAAGTGACATCTTTTTTTTAAAAATACAAATAACAGTTATTTTGGAATATCTCGAAAACGGTTGTTCTACTTTTGACAGTTCTGACTTTACATTCGGATTCAGCGGACAATTTTACATAAAGATTGGGTGTCAGATACATTTGGTCAAAAAACTGTCACTTACGAAAATAAGTGCTAGCTGTGTTTGGGAGGTGCTAATTTCACTAAAAACTTAGAAAAATTATAAATATAGCCGGTTGTACCTTCCAGACAATCAGTAACTAATAGGCCTATATGACTCATCTTTTGTATGATCCTTTCCTGGCTTTGGTATCATGATTACTAAGGAACCCTTCCATTTTTGAGGGTTGTATTCAAGGCGTAAATTAGCATTAAAAATAAAAAGAATCATTTTCTATGCTATGCGAGGTAGCTCTACAATCATTTACATTTGCTGATCTTATCAATACCAGGTGCCTTCTTTGTGTTTAAATAACAAATAGCCCTTTCTATTTCTCTTATTTCAAATCTATGATTCGACCGCATCATGAGAGGGAGAGAGAGTTATACTAGCTGTTCTCTTTTGGTCAAACTCCATACAAAAAAAAAAAAAAAAAAAAAAATGTGGTCATCTGAATGAATTCTCTTAGAATAATAAAACATAAATGAAATTTGAAAAAATTTCGTGCACACACAGGATTAACATTTTTAGAAAATCAGAAGATTTTCGTCAAACTTAAGCTGGGATCACACGGTTGCCGCAACGTGCTAATTTTTACACTTTTTAATACCCCAATCGTGTGACTGCACAATTAAATGGCTTATGTACCCATCGAGGACAATATTGTGCTTACGCTTACCATTAAAATGCAACCCTGGTGCGGCAATCGTGTTATTTACTTCTTGAATAATATTAATTATGAATTATAATTATATATATAATTATAATTATATATATGATTATACATATATATTTTAAAATAGAATTGAACGAAGTTAGTTCAATTTTCAGAATTTCATATACTTTTTTCTAAAAATTTTAAATAGAACTATTAAACCAAAATTTGTTTTAATATATAAAATTTTCTTTTTTTATTATCAAAGTTGTTTGTGGGAATACTATTATTTATTAAAAGATTTTGTTTGTTGTGCTTAATTCCCTTTTTAAATAATTGATAAAAAGTACTGAAATTTATTGTTGGAGGATAAGCTGTTCCTATGCGCATTTCACTGGTTGCTTAGGCCAGATCATCAGGAAACGTTCTCCTAAATAATTTTAGAAAAGCCAAAGCTATCAGCAAACAAAACTACAGAGGGAATGAGAATTACCTACAAACACTCTTTTTTTTTAATGAAAAAATTAACTAGAACTTTTAAACAAAAAAAACAAGCTACCACAACAGCTGTTTTCACAGTTGACACAAGTAAGAACAATCGTGTGACTGTGCTGCGGCAGTTATTGTACCCATTTCATTACACTTGTATAAATTTAATTATTGTGCGTCAATAAAGCACAATAAACATTGTGCATTTGCGGCAATCGTGTGATCCTACCTTTGCATTAAACCATATGTGTGTTTTTCTTACCAACACAATTACAAAAATGTAAGTTTGATGAGCCAGTTTAGTCTGTGGCCATGCCGCTTAAGGGGGGTAATACAAGACGTTCGTAATTTTACGAAAATGCTATCCTGATTTAATTGTTCGACAATTTTCAAAAAACAATAACAACTTATCATGACAGGGTTGTATTTTACGGACGATTTGGCTACTGGTTAAATGAGGGCTACTGCTTTAAAGATTTTTTGCAGGGATAAACGATAAACAATCCCTTAATTGACAGCACTGATGTATGTACATGAGTACGTGCAGCTCTTCAAACTGGACAACTTTCATCGGCAAACGATTTTTCTAAGTCCCATAGTTCCCTTTTTAAACATTAACGATCCTGTAGAAAGACATCTTCCGTCAGCGGACTAAATTGCGCAGACGGTCGGTGTCCATAGGGGTTTCTGCTAATCTAGCCGGACATTAAATTTTTTTAGCTCATATTGCTTTTTAAAAGGTATTAAGTGCCCCTAGTTCGATGAAACATGGCAAAAATATAAGTTATCGTTATAGACAGGTAAAATTTAAAAAAAGCAAAAAATTAGACCAAGGGGGAAAACGTTCCCCCTAGAAGAACTAATCCTACCTCTAAAAAAATTTTTTTTTTAGTGTAGCAAATAGAACTTTTAATGTTAAAACCTAAAACTGGACCCAGGAGATCGTAAAATGCAATTTTTGCCCCGCCCCCTTTTGTGGCCGGTTACATAAAATTATATTTACAAAAATTATGTAAATATTAAAAGAAATGGAATTCTTACGCCTTAATACCATAAAAACTAAATGTTTAAGCTTTTATGGGTAGGGGAGTTATCCCTCCAATCCCACTCCCCAAAACGACCCTGTAAAATTTTGTTTGTTTGCTAATTTTCACATTATATTAATTTTTATGCTTTAATGTCGCTTTTATGTACTTTATAGTATTTAATTTAACTGAAAATTATTTATTTATTTATAACTAGCTGACCCGGCAAACGTTATTTTGCCTAGAAAAGCGGAAATTGTTCATACCAACATAGAAACCTTTGCCGGCTCATGCGCAACAACTTTACTAAAGACCATAACATGATAAAATGATATAATTTATTTAGAGTAATTTTCAATGGTGCCGCCTATCGGAAATTGGTCATACCAACCTAGAAACCTTTGTATGCTAATGCTCAACAGCTGTGCTAAAGATCATAGCATGATCAAATGCACAGTTTATGATTTAACTCATTTCGAGTCATTTTCAGTGGCGCCACCTGTCTGAAATTGGTCATATCAACTTATAAACCTTCGCCGGCTCATGCTCAACAACTTTGCTAAATATCATAGCATCGTCAAATGCAGAGTTTACGATTTAATTCATACTGAGTAATTTTCAATGGCGCCACCTATTCGAAATCGGTCCAGCCGTTCTTTAGTTATAAGCGTAGTAACTAACGTCACTTTCTTTTATATATATAGATAACTTGTTTGAACAGTAACAATAAATTTTTGTATGTCACTAACTCCTTGACATATGAAATTTCGCATCATTTTCTAACTAAAAATTGCAATTTCTTTTCAACGGGTTTAGCATTATATTCCTGAAGTATTTAGAACTACTCTAATTACACTATGGAACATTTTTGGGATTATTGTCTGGGGGGTTAGAAATTCCAAAACAGGGTGATGGTACTAGGTCAGTATAGTAAAACCCTCAAAGGGTTTGGCGTTCGTATGTGTCAGTTTTTTTTTATGACATTTTAAATTTTTTCCTTATCTTGATGTTTTTTCGCTTAGTTGTAATATTTTGGCAAAAACGTAGTTTTATATAACTCGAGAACCACTTGTCCGATTTTGATGAAACAAATTTAGAAAAATTAAGAATTACAATTTCTCTAATCTGTTTCTATACCGCTATATGTGCAACACTTTCGAAGTTAAAAATGAATGTATGAAGGGAAAAAAGTATTTTTTGCCTAAAAATTTAAATATTTTTTTTTTTAAAATTCATAAAAAATCCAAAATGGAAAAAAGTGCCAAAACTAATTACTTTCGCGTAAAGTCACATAGCTCATGAGCAAAAAAGGCATAGATCATGAATATCGATGCACGCGTTTCTCATTTATTCACAATTAGGTAAATGTATGAATTTCAAAAATTTGCTCCAGATATGCACAACATTATTTGGAGAAATCATTGACACTCACAAGCCGAACTCTCTCATATTTTTCTACTGTACTAAAAGAGAAATATTGATGTGGCAACACTGGTTCTGTAATGTTCACATAAAACATGCATTGTCATTATACTTCTTCTCTTTCTCACACTGGTTCTGTGATTTTTGTCATTCAACAAGTGCCGACGAACGCGAACAGTAAAAGTGATTTTTCTCCAGTTTTTTAAAAGTGAACAAAAGAGAACATAATATGGAACTGTGCAAGCCAGATATAAATAGCTTTTGCTACTGCTGTGGTCAATATGTCTCAACACATAAAAAAGGGGAAATTTCAGTACTGATTTTGTTCAAACATACGAGATGTACTTCAACCAAAATGTTATAGTGAACGAAAATTGGGTACCAAATATAGTGTGTAAAAGCTGCTACAACCGTCTAATGGATTGGAAAAATAGAAGACGTGAAAGTATGCCATTCGGTATCCCAATGACTTGAACTAATCCTGGCGAAGGTCACAATCCATTGAATTGCTATGCATGTGCGAATAAAGGAGCCGCAAAAAGGATAAGAAAATCGTATAATTACGTTGGTGTTGCAAGTGCCGCAACACCTTTGCCTCATTCGGACCACATTCCTGTGCCAAAAGCTTCTAGCCCAGATATTTTCTCTTCTACGACTGCTCCGACATATCATGCACGTGATGATCCCCCATATGAGCCATCAGTATCCAATGAGCCAATTTTAATAAATCAAAATAAGCTTGATTCAATTGTTGCCAAGTTGGAATTAACACAGCATAAATCGGAAGAGCTGGCTTCCATTTTGAAATCAAACTATTTGTTGGCACCCGGTGTGAAAGTCACATCTTATCGAAGTCGTCAGGCAACACTCCAAAGTTTATTCCTTGTGAATGATGAAAAAACTTCTGCATATTTCCCGGATGTAGGAAAATTGATGGACGCAATGGAAATAAAATATGAAGCAGATGACTGAAGATTATTTATTGACAGTTCAAAACTCAGCTTGAAGGCGGTTTTACTGCATAAGACCAATAAAAAACCTTCAGTTCCAATCGCCTATAGTACAGAAACGAATGAAACATATGATGCACTAGAAAATATTTTAAAAATGGTTAACTACGCCAAACATATGTGGCGCATATGCTGCCGGTCTTCAAAGCGGCTATATAAAATATATGTGCTTTTTGTGCGATTGGGACACACGATTTTCCGGTGACCAATATGCATGCCACGGATGGAAACTCAGAGAGCACAGCAGGTTACAAACGGCCAATATTATTCGTGAGCCTCTAGTGCCGAAGGAGAAGATATTGCTGCCTCTACTGCATATTAAACTTGGAATTGTTAAGAATTTTATCAAAACTGTCGCCAAAAGAGATGAAGTTTTCTTGTGTTTGAAACTAATTTACCCGAGACTCAGCGAAAGTAAAATTAAAGAAGGTAAGTTATAATATCACATTCATTTCCCATGATTTTCCATCTTAACAAATTAATTTTTTCCAATCAGGCGTACTAAATGGTCCAGATATACGAAAGCTGATTAAAAGTGACGCATTTAACAATATTTTGATTGACGCTGAATTGAATGCATGGTAGGCAATCAAAGAAGTAATAGAAGGCTTGTTGGGAAAGCATCGTTCTAACAACTACGATGTTTCTGTCGCAAGGATGTTAAGAGCATTCTCGGAAATTGGTGTCCACATGTCCTTGAAAATCCATTATTTACATCATCATCTGGACTACTTCAGCCAACAATTGGCTACCGAATCTGATGAACAAGGTGAACGCTATCATCAAGTTGCTATGCCATTTGAAATGAGGTAATACTGATTTTTTATTTTTTCAAACTCATTTTAATAAAACAAAAACTTACAGATATAGAGGCAAAAAGTCGCCGAGTGCAATAATTGCGGAAATTTGCTGGTGGAGTAAGCTTGTGTGGCAAGACAAGGATGATCTTGATGATAAAGAATTTTCAGGAGATGCAGAAGGGCCAACAGTGGAGTCACACATTGACATCATGTGTGGTTCAGAAACTGATGATAGCGATGAATGCGATGCCACTAGTCCCGAACAACCACCATCGAAAAGTCTAGGCAATATTTATTAAAATAAATAAAAATAAATAAATAAAATAAAAAATTATAAAAATGTTTACTTAATTTTTTTAGTAGTTTATGGCCAGAAGTCTGGAGTTATTGGGGAAAATTTATAAAAAAGGCGATAAATGACACTTTTTTGAATAAAAACAAATATCAATATTCTTGTCAAAATGGGATACCTTCACTTAATTGTAAATAAAAGCAGAACGCGTTAATCGATTTCTATGATCTATGTCGCATTTTGTTTATAGGTTATGTGACTTTACATGAAATTAATAACAATTGATCCTTTTTTCCGTTTTGGATTTTTTATGAATTTAAAAAAAAAAATTTTAATTTTTAGGCAAAAAAATATTTTTTTTTCTCCACAAATTTATTTTTACCGGCAAAACTGTTGATTATAAAGAAAAACGTTATATGAACGGATTAAAGAAATTGTAATTGTGCGAATGACACGCGTGATGTTTTCCTCCAAGGCCTGAATCGAAGCGGGTTTGTTCGCATAAGCTTTAGACTTTACATATCCCCACAGGAAAAAGTCTAACGGGTTGATATCACACGATCTAAGTGGCCTATCGACGTTCTCTAAATAAATCCATTGATTGATGCGATGTGTGGGAAGTGGCGCCGTCTTGCTGAAACCAAATGTCGCCGAGATCACGAGCTTCAGTTTCAGGCATCAAATAGTCGGTTATCATGGCACGATAACGGTCCGAGTTGCTGCGAACGGCACCGAATCGACTCTTCAGGGTCTTCGTGTACACTCTTAGCTACGGCCGCTATATTTTCTTCACAGCGTGCGGGACGTGGTCTATTGGGTCGAATATTATCCAATAATGAATGCTGGGTCTCAAAATCTGAGATGGTGTTGCGAATAGTACGTAGGCCGATTATGTTGACCATAAGTTGAGCGAAGTGCACGAAACACATTCCTCACAGAACGTGAATTTTCGTAAACGTTGTTCATGCATAAGTCTTTCCATTATGGAATGCCAAACAATACTAAACAAAAATAACATGACAGCATGACACAGCATGAATCACCCTTTAGCTGCACGTGTGGTTAAAACCCGATATATGAGTGGGTGAAAATTACTGTTTCGCGCATTCCTTTTTTGTACATAAATACATTAACAATTTTAATAAGAGACATTTAAGTATACTTATAACAAACCAAAACATTTTATGACTGACAAAAAGGTTTCTTATCCATATGTATGTACATACATATGCCAGATGAACAAAGCCAGAAAACAGATGAAATTTTCAAAAAATCACAAAAAAAAATTGGCACTAAAACGCGCAACGTTTTTTTATTGAGTCTAACAGAAGAGATTTTAAATTTATCGTGAATGTATAACATTTTTAGGCTAGCTCTTTCAAAACCTTTTGGTTTTTTTGTTTTACAAAAAAGTGAACAAAAAATCATTATATTTTATTTCGAACGAATTTTTTTATATATTGTAATCCTCTCAAAACCGTAAAGTCAGTGAACACGCATGCATTTTAATCAACTTTCCTGACTTTAACAGTATCCCAACACAACTAATCTCAAGCCAAAAGGCCCAACCATAATATGCATGAGGCCACTTAAGGCAACTTAAGCAACTGTGCGAATAAATATAAAACATATGTGTTCAACTATAATGTACTTAATGAAACTTATGGTTAAGTTTCGTCAAATATCATTTGCTAAAGCAAAGTGCCAAACAGAAGGCACATTCCGTACGGAATCAGCTGTTTGTGCGTTGTTACAAAAAAAAAAAAAAAATTTGAAATGGATAAAGATAAACAAAAATATAGAAAAAGATGAATTTTACATATTTTAAGTTAGTATCCATTTTTGATTAATAACTATGTACAACAATCACCAATTTTTTTCTTTTTAAAACGCTGCTGGAAAATTAAATAAAACATAAAACCAACAAATACGGGCTGTAATTTTTGGTACTTCTTTATTTGAAGTACTCGCAAGAAAACAAAATATTGCACAAATATGCAACTTGGATCTTAAGTTTATGTTAGCACATTATGGCCACCTTAAAGTCTCTTTTAATTTTCTTATGCATTTGACAGACTTTTCGTTAATTTTTGACAGTATTTTAAGGTAACTTATGCATAAAAGTTCTTCTTTGCGAAAACACACTTTTATTATAAAAAATACCTACGTCCTTTTTTAATTTTATTTTAATTGTATTCCACTATTTTAAATATAATACTAAAAAAAATGTTTTTTTTATCTCACAATTATTTTTTAAAGAAAATTAACCCACAGCAATTAACCAAGAATAAACAAATAATTTTGACATAATAAATTTTCACCATGGATTGAGCAGAAAATATATTCCATAGTGCTGCCACCTTCTAGTAATTTCACCATGGACGTAACGATGGGACCATGTTCATGATGAAATAAACAGGTGGCATTACTACGCCAGATGACGATTTTTTGCTCTTGTATTGTTTGTCTAGTCTTATGTTAAGGTTTTGTTTATGTTTACAAAAATTCCACGTATTTGTGCTGTGATTAGTGTATTGTATTAAAGTTTTTGAATTTTTTAATTAAAATTAAATAAGAAAGTAACCATAGTGAAATAAAAATTTGCTAAAAATTAGTTTATTTCATTGCGTTCGGCGGCAAAATTAGTTTAATATAATTTTTGACGGATACGGAGACTTATTTTTAATTTTTGTTGTAATGTTGTATTTGTTTCCGTAGTGCTGCCACCTACTTATTCCACCATGACCATGTTAAAATCATTGTTGAGTAAAAAAAGCTTCGCCTATAACAGAAATTCAAAGCTGAGCTTTTCAATAAAGCACGCATTTCATTACTTACGAATAAATGGCACAAAATGGAAATAAATAATAAGCCCATGTATATATATTCATCAGTGTTGCCAGCTAAGCCTTTTGAGGATACATTTGCCTTATTTATTTATTTAGCTTTTAGCCTCAAAAGTTTGGTTTTAGGCTTTGTGAAATTTTAAAATAGCCTTTAAAAGGCTATATTTATATATGTATGTCAAAAGTATTAATTCATTACTAAATTAAAGATTTCAAAGTTTTATAACTAAACTAATTTTGAACTCTTCACTTAAAATTATAAAAGCAAATATATTCTCGCATATTAATAGTGAAAAATGTAACTACCTATACCCTTGATGAAATTGTGATGATTGAGGCTCAGTGGAGGAATATTTTAAACTACAAATATAGAATCAACAATCGACTTTTTGGTGGAGGTGCGAAGCTTAAAAATGAGTAACAAGAACATCTAATTTCTGAGTTGGTAAATATAGTATTTAATTTTGTATCACTTGATGAAATTGCGATGATTGAGGCTCAGTGGAGGAATATTTTAAACTACAAATATAGAATCAACAATCGTCTTTTTGGTGGAGGTGCGAGAGCTTAAAAATGCGTTACAAGAACATCTATTTTCAGAGTTGGTATATATAGTATTTAATTTTGTATCACTTCCTTTAAGTAATGCTGAGGTTTACCGACTTTTTGGTATAAACCAAATTTTAAAGACAAAACAAATACATAAATAGAATTAAAGTTAAAATGATTAATGCGTTCTTGAGTATTCGATTTGCATTAAAAATATTACATAAATGTTGCCTTGATTTTGAAATTTCTAATGATCTCTTTAAGTTATTAGACTCAATGCAAATTCCAGTTCTCGTTCTTCTTATGTCTGTTATATAATTAAATAGGATATTTAATTGCCTGAAACTATATTAATACATACATATATATTTTATTTAGTCACTTCTTAACTCTGAAATAAACGTTTAAGTTATATTTGATTTTAATTTGTGTATTTATTTTATATATATATTTATAGTAGTCGTTTTTAATGATTTTATTTTTTTTTGCTACTTAACAAACTTTTTTATTTTAAATAACTTTTATGAATTTTATCACCATGCTCCTTATTTTTTATTTAAAAAAATAAAAATATTATTTCTTAATTTTTAATATTTAAGCCTTTTTTTAAAAAGCGGTTTAGCTTTTTTTTTTAAGTCAAGATAGCTCCTGTTTTCCAGCTTATGGCAGCACTGATATGCATCCACATAAACAACTGTATGTATATATGTACTTATCTACAAACATACGTATATGTATATCAGGGATGCAAAATTAGAATTTCCAAATTGTACCAATATGTTAATAAAATTGTACTCTTCGGGTCCCAATTTTACAAAAACAAATTGGTCAAATTATTTTTTTTTTGATTTTAACAACAACAAATTCGTATAGAGTAATTCAATAGTACATTTATTTATGTTTTTATTAAATACCAATTGGTTTTATTTATTTAATTAAAATTAACAATATATCGTACAAAAAATTCACTTGTAGGCACGTTAAAAGAATATAAAAAAACTAATATATTAATATTCTTTTTTTTTTGTACTTACGTAAATAAATATACGAAAAATACAAAACGTCCTATCATTGAGATCAATCATATACCTATTTGTGGATAACAAATTACATATTTGGTATTTTAAAATTGTGGCAACAGGAATATGTAGTATGTAGCAAATATTTTTTTTTGTATAAAGCCTAGTACTTTGTTCCAATTTGTGAAAAAAGTTCAGCAACATCTATCATTTCATATAAAAAATTAGACAGGTATTAACGTTACATATTTCTTTTTAACTTTTTAAGTTTGCGAAATTGTTTTTTTTTTACCGGTTGTGTTATTTATATTTTTCCTGTCTCAATTAATATTAAGTTTAAACTTTTTCCCTTTGCTTAAAATTCCTCGTGAAATAAGTGCAGTTTATATTATTTCGCAGTTGCAAAATTTTGTTGCCAGAAATATTTCGTAACTTTTTCACAAATTGAACAGAGTACAATTCTATCAACATAATTTCATAGAAATTCTGCACAAAGTTTTTCATAATCATTTTGACAGCATTTCACGTGAAATGTTGAACAGTGTACCAGGCTAAAGGTTCGAAACTGTAGACACACTTCGTATTTCTTAAGTTTTTATTATATTTTGATACGAAAAATGTCTTTCTATATTTGCAGATAAATGTAAAATTGAAATTATTCCACGAACTAGTTTTAATAGATCTTCAAACATTAATTCGTTTAATTAATTTTTTAATGTTGCAACCTCCTTCCAAAAATTATAAATACTTTCATTTTGAAACGCTTTTTATAATGATACGAAATGTTAGTTGCCAATTAAAAAAAAATATATTAACTAGAAAAATTTATAAATTATAAAATATGCCATTGTACAGTTGTACATTCAGGCCAAAATTTCCAAAAATGGTGCTTGGATTTTTAATTGCCCCTATTACGTCAGACTTTTTTAATCATTACCTGTTTAGTTATCCCTATATTAGAAATTTAAAGCTTTTGAATGTGTAGAAAAAACATAAAAATACAAAAACTTTATGAAATAGTTAAAGATATTATTGATAACATCGAGAAAACTCAAAAAATATTGATATTTTTGTTGTTAATATTTTTTTGTATTAAACAATAAAATCAATATGTATAAACAATAATTTGGGCACTTATGAAAAATTAGTTTATTATATGAAAATCCAAAGTGATATTGCGAAAGGTCTGAAAATCACTTATATGAGAAAGATAGCTGTCTTATCCTAGGATTACAGTCTTGGGCTGGCCAGACCTAATTTGTGTTTTGCTTGCAATATTTTTCGAATATAACAAAAAATCGAAAAACCAGGGACTTGAATTCTATAACTGATATGTGCCGAATTGAATAAAACTAATTTTGCATAAAAATTCGATTTTTATGCAAAAGTCTTTAAAGTTACCCTCTTGGTCAAAAATTTTTTTTGCTTGCAATATCTTTCAAATAGGACAACACATAAAAAAAAAAAAAAACGTGAACTCTATAAGTGATATGTTCTGAATCTAATGAATCAAGTTTGAATCAAATCAGAAAACTAAGGCCTACTATGCGCTTAGTTCAATTTAACTGCAAAAACCAAACGCAAAACTCGTTTCATCTGTGGTAAATGCGAAAAAGCAACTTGAGAAATTAATGACTAAATTTTCATTAACTTGCATGTAAAATAAAATAATGAAAAATTAAAATTATATAATAAATTCGTATAATCTAATTATAAGCATACGTTCAATAAACAATTTATTTATTTAGTTTTTATTTAATTGGGGGTTTTTTTAGCTATTCTAATTGTGGTCTGGGCAGACCAAGAGGAGAACTAAGTGGTAAAGAGTTACCGATAATCCTCTTAACATTATAATGGTCTTAACATTTACAATAATATATGTATATATATGCTTAATATTGGACAACATATGGTGGAGTAATGGGAACTGCATTATTAGCGCTGTTATATGTATATGGGCGTGGCAAAAGTTTTAAAACGTCATTAGAACGGCCTTTAGCTACTTCACCCACGTACGAAGGCTTATTGTTTTACGAAATTAAATAACAAAGCCGAAATCTCTCACTGTGCATTGGTACTTTTGAAAACTCGATTGTAGCAAAATTGGTACCATTGTACAAAGTTTCGCATCCCTGATGTAGTTATATAAAAACTATGTTAAGAATTATGATCACATACATACCCGTGGCATCTTTAGTATTTTTGAAGAATAATAAATGAATTTGTGAAGAAAAACTTCCGCATTTGTCGAGATAAACACAAAATTACGTTTTAGAACACTTTTTTTTAGTAAATCGTTTAGAAAACTTAAACAAAAACTTAAAAAAAAAACACTTGTCACTTTCTAAATGAGGCGATCAGCAGCAGAACTGCTAAGTTTAAAATTTTAGCGAGTTTAAATTTTTTTCTTAAACAAATTTAATGTTTAACACACCTAAATATCTCAATAAATCCTAATTTTAGTTTTTTTTTCATATAAAAAGAGCACCAGCAGAAATGTGGCAACTGTTTTAATTTTTTAACGATTTTTTGAAAATAGTACTTTATTTTTCTTAATGTTTAATACCGATAATTAATTCTTTATTTAAGATTTTGCTTATATAGTTTTTATATGTACCTATATAATATTCAAATTGTATCTTAAAATAAAAATAAAATTAAATAGGTACCTATAGAAAATAGGTAGGTACCTATGTAGGTATATCTTTTTTGATTATTTATTAATTTTTGTTAAACTTAAAGATGACGCTGTGACCAACAAAAATAAACTAAACACGCAAAATATTTTTGTATTTTTTATTGAGTAGAATTTCTGAAAACGTATGGAATGGCTTTTTAAACAAAAGTAACAAATAAAACAAAATCAGCCAAACTTTGAAATGGATTGTTTGTTGTTGAAATGGACTGGCTGTGTTGGTTGGGATTTGTTGTGTGTGTTAGTTGTTTGTATTTGTTTATTGTATATTTTTGTTGGCTACTACTGGTTGATAATAACAGACTGACTGAAAGGCAGCTAAATGAACTAAAAATTTTCTGTCGAACTAAATAATTGTCTGGCTGACAGTTTATAGGTACACATAAATTTTTTTGGTTGTTGTTGTCGATTTTTATAGATTATATGTATGTATGTATGTAGGTGCCAGCCGGTCACCTCAGCCATATAAAACAAACAACACATTAACTACAGCTGTTTTGCTTTAATTTAATCTGTGGGTTTAGAGCTAACTTTAGATATGTATGTATATGTATAGTGAGTGTCACCTAAAATCGTACATTATGGTAGTAGACAGGTATTTTGTAAAAGTTTTGTACCTATTAAACATTAAAAAGTCATGTAAATTGTTACTTTTGTATTTAGACCGTTTTGTACCTATTAAACATTAAAAAGTCATGTAAATTGTTACTTTTGTATTTAGACCGTTATTAGTTATTTAAAAGTATGGCAACATTTCTATTTTTGTTTTTAAGTATGTATAATTTAAAAATTGTGGAATACCTACCTACCATCATTACACAGAAAACTAACGCGTCAGTTAAAATCGTGATTTTTTTTTGGAATTTAAAACAAAAGTTTTGTGTTAAAGTATAGTTTTGATAAAGCAACAGGCGTTTTAGTGAGTTTTGGTTTAAAAGGCGTAAGTTTTTAAAATTTATGTTATGTAAAATAGTGGACACTATCTTTAGCAGACACCTCCCTTGAATGGACAAAAACTCCGAAAAGTAACACCAAATTATAAGTTTGATGTGAATGAACCTTCCATAGATGGACTCTTTATTATATGGATATGGGCATACATTTTGTATAGTATATTTTGGTTGAAAACCTTCCATGATGTGGACGGACACCTCTATAAAATCACAACTATTATTTTAATTGTTTTTGTATAATTTGGTAAATCTAGCAAAACTTTGTTTTTAAATATTGATTTGACAATTCTGAAGCAACTACATACATAATTTATTCATTTATTTATTCATTTAACCTATTAATTACTACCCGATTAACTGATCGGTTAATTTAAAATTCGCTAGTTTCGATTAACGATTAAACCGGTTCATTTCAGTCGATTATGATAATTTTATAAAAATTATTATTCAATAATTATTACTTAACACTGTGAAAAACAAAGTTAAGAAAAATAAAGAAAAAAAAACACTTAATTAAATATGTGAACAACCACCGAAATAGATCGGTGAATTAGAAAGTAAAAGCGCAAAAAGAGTGAGCAAAAAGAAATCTAAATGTACCTATTTATGTATGTATGTATAATTATCAGTGTGACCATTTTAGCATTTTATTTAGAAGTTTTATAAAATGTTTTCAGCTTTTTTTTTTAGCTTTATTTAAAGTTTTGATGAATAGTTTTATTGATTATTTGAAATTTTTTTTTTATAAACTATTACAAATTTTTACTACAAATAGTTACACTCAAAAAGAAATTTCGTATGAAAATGGATCAGTTTTATTTTAAGAAACGTCTTAACTATAATGTAAAATATTTAACATTTAGGGAATCTTAGCAATGCCCTGATTACGTTGATTATAAAAATTATTTTCCATTTTTTTATTACGTATTAAAGTATAAGGCAATTTAAAAATTGAATTAAAAGATCGCAAGTTAAAAATTCTATAGTGTAAATGTTGGGGCATTTCATGTTAATCCAACGAAATATCTGAAACAAATTTTTACTGAAATAAACAGGTCTAAAACTTCTTTTTATAGCATAGAAATAAAATCGCTTGTATTTTGCTTACATACGGGGTATTGCGGGCTTAGGTTCCACTGGCAGCCGCAATTAAGCACATCTCACGTGAATCCAGTAATAAGTTCCCGTTATATTACCATGCTACATCGTCCAATGTTCCTATGTATGTTACCTGGCTGTTGATATTCTTATCCAGCCATCCGGTTGATTCAGTGAAGGAATGGATCCTGTTTAAATCAATGTCAGAGAGACGGATTTTGTCCCTGAGGATTCTTTGACCACAGCTTGAGTCTAAGGTTTCCGAATGCCTGACAAAAAAGAGATTCCGCTTACTCTTTCTTCTCCTCGTCGCCGCACCTCTTACATACATAGGTCATTGTAAGGGAGGCCCAACATATGGGTGTGTTTCCCAATGGGCCAATGGCCAGTTACAAGCTTTTATATCATATAAATTATTAAATGACGTTAGAAGTTGATAGTAAATGTCAATTTTCTATTCTTTTTAGCGCATTTAAATAAAAGATTGTTTTTTAAAAAGATTTTAAAATTATTTTTTTCTCTTTAGCGTATTGAATTAAAGGCTTGTTTTTTAAAAAGGGGGTTTTTCTTTTTATTAACTTAAAACTCGAATTGGTATTATCAGTAAGTCCTTTCATTTGATACCTACCTTAATTGTAGACAAGCATTAAAAACTAATTCCGCCATATTCGATTAAGAGTGACGTCATTTTATTTTTCGAGTTATTCTTAGCAAGCCCTCTCATTTGATAGCCATATTGTAGGAGTGCATTATAAATTGCTAGACCGCCATCTAAGATGTGTTACCATGTAGGATTTAGAATGACGTCACATAGTTAACGATGCATTGCCATCTAAACTGAACATGTGTACAACATTTCGGGTCAATATGTTGAACATCATAGTTGGGGGTAGGGTTGCCAGTCGTACTGTTTTTATCAGTACATGTACTGTATTTTGTTTAAAGTACTGATTTATGCATAACAAGCAAATCAGTACGCATATGTAATGATTTTTTCATATATGTTCTGTTTTTGTACTGCTTTTATATATTTATTTTGTTCATTATATAAAATAGTTTCTCATTTTGACAAATTTTTTGCTATAAAAAGTATTAATGCGGATGTTTTTTTCGATGATCTATTAACATTAAAGGTTTTTCCCGAGTTAGTACGAAAAGAGAAGACAGTAGAAGAACATTGGAAAGAGTTTCTAAATGGCAGTTCGTTTACAAATTTAAGAAAATATGTAATTTCATTTTTTTCATTCCACATTCAAACGCATTTACAGAACGAATCTTTAGTTTAATGTTTCCAAGTGGAGAAAAGAGAGAAACAGGATTTTTGTTTATAGTTGTAATGAGTTTCACAATTTCTTGAAGACTGAATACGGGAAAAAATTAAAGACAATGTATAAAAGGCGATAAATATTTGTAATTTGTATATATGTATGTATATTAGATTTAAATATTTATGTATTACATATTTATAAAAGTCTATAGTATAAGATCAGCTGAAAAACGATTATGCCTTATGCAATAATTACAATTATTAAAGATAAATAGTTGTCAATCACTTTAAAATAATTGGTTTAAATTATTTTGAATATAAATACATAATTAGTTTCGTTATTTCAAGTGTTTAATTTGTTTTTTTAACATTGTTGCCATTATATCTGCAGCTTTGTGACAAAAGGGCCGATGTCAAAATATTATTGTTTGAGAAAACTAAAATTATAGTTTTTTTTATAGAAGAATTCTGAGTGAAATTGCTTTGCAAAACCCTTATGAAGCTGTTCTCGGTTAAATTAGACGTTTTCTGTTACCGCAAAATAAAAGAGAGTAAGAAAAGGCACGAACAAAATATTAACATTAACTCTTTTAAGCCCCAAGCCACATAAATAATGAACTCAAATTTCGTTTTTTGTAAAATTAATGTTTCTTTGTAAAATACAACACCAAGTTGAAATTAAAAATCAAATTTTTACCAAATTGTTGCTCAAATTTTCCTTGTTCACTTTGTATTCCCGCTATAAATATTTACGGAATGAATTATTAAGTTGAAAAAATTCAGTTTTATTAACTCAATTTGTTAATACAATTTTGTCTCGGTACAAATAATAGAATGAATTCCAGTTTTGTTTGAAAAAGTATTAAAGCTTTTCATGTTATTAAAATGTAATTTTATATTTAAAGTGTATGTACTGTTTTTCCCTATTGTACTTAGTTTTTTTCTGTTATGTACTGATTTCCCTGATTTCAAAACAGGCAATCCTAGATGAAGCTAGTGCACTAATTTTGCAGTTTCAACTCACAGTTAGTGATAGTGCAACATTATTGCAAGGATTTTATTGATGTTGAGTGATGAATTGGAAATTAGCAGCCTCACTTAACATGAGTGATAGTTGTTAAACAATTTTGCAATCAAAAAAAAAAAAAAAAAATTGTGTGATTTAAAAAAAAGCAATCATCAGCTTATTGCAACTTTTTTGTTTTTCACTCATTTGAGTGCAACTTAAAATTTTGCATTAATTTACAAACAAAAGGTTGCTTTTTCATGGTTAAAGCCAGAAGATATTCCGTTTTTGACAAAATTTCATGTTGCTTAATTTCCTTTGCTTAAGCATATTAACACAAGAATCAAAAAAACACATAATACAAAATTACATTTATTTAAATTCTAGTGAAAGTTTGGTTATATGCAGGCTTTCTTAATTGCAAGTACAAATTGTTCACTATTTGAATTGAGTGCAGATTTTTTCTATTTAATTGGCGTTAGTGCTAGTGAAAAAATTTTCAATAAAACTCAATTTTTTTGGTGCTAATGAAAAAAAATACAAATCATCACTAAAGCTGGTAAAAAAATAGTACAAACTAATTGTGCAGTTTTATTTTGTGATAGTGAAATGCTGATTTAAGTCAATATTTAGTGCACTACCCCCAACTATGTTGAAGATACATACATATACATTGGAAGTTAAAAAAAAGCTTTTTAAAAAATAACCTAAATTTTTTAACAAATTTTTTTTAGAGAAAAAAAAAAAATAATTATCAAAGTTGTTTTTGGGAATACTATTATTTATTAAAAGATTTGGTTTACTGTGCTTAATTCCCTTTTTTAATAATTGATATAAAATACTGAAATTTATTGTTGGAGGATAAGATGTACCTTTGTGCATTTCACTGGTTGCTTAGGCCAGACATCAGGAAACGTCCTCCTAAATAATTTTAGTTAATAATACAGATAATCTCTTATTAGAAGATAATATAGGAAAACTAACTGTTGATCAACAAAATAAAATACAAAATTTGCTGTTTTGCGTTTGTTATTTATTATGTGCTGTTTCCAGGTGACAAGCAATTGATTGTGTAGTGAAATTTATATGAAAATCACTTAGTTTTTTGAGTGCCTTCCATATAAATATCAAATAAGTTGTCTCACAAATTAAGTTATTTAGCTACTACGGGCGTAAATAATTTCACATAAAAAATGCTCGTATTAGAAAAATTCACTATTTAGTATTTGCTAAGTGTACTTTTTTATGGAATATGTTCAGAAGGCTCAAATCAGCCGAAAACAGAAATGCAAATTGAATGAATTCTTTGATTAGTTGAGTAAGTGCTGCTTCACAGTGTTCAAGTTTTAGCCGTCAAGTCTTGAGCTTTTAGGAGAGAATGGAAAGGAGAATGCCATTTCTTTCCCTCTCTCTCTCTCCTAAAATCTCAAAACTTGACTGCTTAAACTTGAAGAGTGTGAACCAACAATAACAATAACACTTTCTTGGCTATAGAACTGGAACATTAAGAGGAATTCATAGTAGTTGTGAAAATTTTTTTTCATCTTTGGATAAAATTTAGCGCAACAATTGTTATTATGAAAACGTTTGCCTACCTCAGTAAAAATCGGATAAATATAATACACAGAAAAAATTATTACATTTCTCCAATCACCAAATTTATTCCAAATTCATAATATCAAGCAAACAAGTTATTGATTTTGCACCTATTGCCAAAATGATTATATTGATTACTAAAAATTTTAAATCAAAATCTTGCAGCTTGTGCCTCAGAGAATATTATAAAAAAGTGTTTATATAATTCAATGCCAGTTTGCGCTCATAATTATAAGGATCCTTATAAGGATCAGTAGAAATTTTATTCTCTGTAGCATGTTTCCTTTAATCTCTAAGAAGAGGCGTATTGTCTAGTGCTAAGGGTTGTTTTTTAAGACCTAAAGAACTTTAAATTGTAAAAAATAACACAAAAAAATTTAATATTTATTCATAAAGACACAAAATTTATATTTTTCACTTTTTTGAAAAAATCTACGCGTAATATCTATGAATATACACACGCTCTAAAAATATCGAGCTATTTTATCTAATTTTTATACCCTCCACCGCCACTGTGGTGAATGAGGGTATACTAAGTTCGCCATTCCATGTGAAACTTTTTTATAATACATCTAAGACCCAATGAAGTATATATATTATGGCTCCTTGAGTAATTCTAAGTCGATTTAGCCATGTCCGTCTGTCTGTCCGTCTGTTGAAATCAGGCTCACTTTCGAAAAACGCAAAAGAAAAAAACAAACTTGGTCTCAAATTGCTTGCAGTTTGGGATTGAAATCCAGCAACATCATAGGAGCAGAACTATGAATCAAAATGTGGAGCAAACACCCTAAAAAAATTGATACTTTTGATACAAAAACTAACATAAATGGTGGAATAATGCACGGAATGATAAACAATTTTCCACAAATTCGTTATATACGACTGCAAATCATACTGTTATTCGTGAAGATCGGTCCATAATTGACCATAAGCGCCATATGAACCATTCTCGCGGAAAACAGTTTAGTAAGCCTTAAACCGCAATAAATAACGGTAGCATACTTAAATTTGATACGTCACAGTTTTATAGCACCAGAAATCTCACTATAAAAATTTTTGAAGATCGGTCCATAATTTACACTAGGTTCCATATAAACCCTACTCCCGGAAAACAGTTTAGTACGCCTAAAACTGTAATAAATAACGCCATCATATTAAAATTTGGTACATCATAGTTTTATAAGACCAGAAATCACAGTGTAAAATTTTTTGAAGATCGGTCCATAATTTACATTAGGCCCCATATAAACGCTGCTCCCGGAAAACAGTTTATTGCGCCTAAAACCAAATAAAGCCCACTTTGGGAAAATAATTAAATTCGCCTAAAACCGCAACAGATATAGATATTGCGGTAAAATTTCTTACTTAAATTCATATGGCCACGAAAAATATCATGCAAATTTGTGAAATTCACGGTTAACGCTAAAACTAATTACACTGCTGTATTGAATTTTATTCTCATTTTTTTTTTGCAATACCAGAAATCAGTCTTCAGAATTTTGGGATGATTGGTCCATAATTTACCGTAGGTCCAATACAAATTACCCTCCTAAAAATTATTTTAGTTCGGCTAAAACTTTTACGAATCATGATATTTTACTCAAGCCAGTTCAAAGTTCTAACAAGAAACGCATACAATTTTCTTATTGTCGGTCAATAATTTAATTCAGGTCTAAACCGCAACTAATTTTAATGCTGACGTTCGTTTTTGTGAAGATTAGTTAATAATATATATGTATTTATCATATAGGGCCCACTCCTGTCGGTGGAGGGTATCAAAGATTCGGCACAGCCGAATATCGCACTCTTACTTGTTTTAAGTTAACATCCTCTTTTTGATCAAGTGCGATATGTATGTACATTTATTTTACATTGATTTAAAATAAACGGAGTATTTAATAAAGGCGTATTTGTATTTATATATAAAATATAAAAAGCCAAAATTAAAATACAAAAATTGCAACTCTAGAATTTCATAATCTGGAAACTAGTGCAAATTCAAAGAAGAATCTTAAAAAGTTGCAGCAACAAAAATTAAGTCTGAACGATGACTATCTACAGTTTCTAATGGTGCCTGTCGCAGTTATAATTTGCTTCATATTTAAAACAATTGAATGAAATTTTAAATTTTGAAAAACTAGAAGGGTAACGTCTATTTTGAAAAATTTGTAAATCAACGTTGATTAAAATTCACTGTAAAAATTCCTTTTTTTTTTAAATTTAATAATACATTTCTTAACATAAGTCTTTTAAGAGAAGGTGGGAGTGTTTTTCACAAAATTTTTGCAAACATATTTTGTTGCATATTTTTAAGCATATTTTCTGTATTTTTCTTGCTTTTTGGCTTGCATATTTAAATTTTTTATGAATATTAAAACTTTCCCTGCTGTTTATTATTGATTTTTCGAATAAATTTACTAATTATATATATTATTCCATTTGTTATTTTACTAGTTAATTTTTGTTTGTACAATTAAAGTTACACCTTTAAATTATCAATAGTTTTGATTTTAGTAAACATGAAACAAAAAACCATTAACAAAAAGCACCTCAACCTAAATTTACGGGTGTATAAACGGGACGACAAGTTAATTTGCAAGACTAGCAATAAATTAAAATTTATTATCAAATTTACAGTATCCGATGAATTTTAGAGAGATAACACAGGTCGACATAGAAAAAGTTTTTTTTTAGCCAATCCAACTGATCCTTATATTTTTTGGAATGCTAAGTCCGAACATAAGCTCAGTTTTGTCCCATCACATCAGATTTATCAGATAATGGACCATTTGTGTTTTTCGCTGTATACTTCTATTTCAGGATTTTTAGTATTTATCCGATTACTGCCTTTTCTGTCTAAACATTTTTGTAATCAAATGCACGTAACAATACAGTTATAAAACTCTAAGTTCTCTTCTTCTAAGTTGACAACACTTTGTCAAAAACATTTAAATATTCATAAAATCTTTGCTATGATCCACTATAACGCAGACATTTTTTATCCGATCAAAGCCAATTATCCACTATTCGACGCAAAATTTCGAACCAGATTTTAATTAAACTAGACTCTGACTCTGGAAAACAGCTGAAAGAGAAGTTTGTAGCAAAAAATACAAATGGTCTATTCACCCTTATTCCATTAAGCGTCATCAATACGAAACGATTTCGTTGCGTGTCGATTGTTGTAAATCGGTATGCCCATTGTCAATATCAAGTTTTATCGATAGACGTCGATGTACTTTTGGTATGCCGTACGCAACGCTAACGTCTGCTCTGCATCGATATAAATTGACTCTGATTTTGTCGTCAGTCTTATTGGTGTCGAAACAGTTTTATTCCTTTTTAATTTTTAATAATAATAATGTTGAATTAAAAAAATTGGAAAAAGAGCAACAAAGATACGCGAAAATGCCAAAAAAGCGAAAATTCGCGAAAAATTTTAATATTTCAAACAAGCCGTAAAATTGAATAAAAGTCCCTAAAATTATAAGGAATTGCAAAAATTCCATCAAAAGGGCTAAATTAGCGGAAACTCGCGAATTTTAGCCATGTTTGCGATAGAAGCAATTTTTCCTGTAAGTTTTCAGATTCTTTACAGCTTTAACGAATTTTAATAAATATGAAACATTTCTATCATGCCGCTATTATCAAATTTTTGCGAATTTCCGCTAATTTAGCTATTTTTATCTAATTTTTGCTATTTTTTATAGTTTTTAGGGACTTTAAATCAATTTTATGGGTTGTACGAACTTTTAAAAGTTTTCCCGAATTTTCGCTTTTTTTTGCAAATTTTTTTCCGACATTTTGTTTTTAATCGATTTAGTGAGTTTAAATAAATTTTAGGGTTTGTTTCCAAGTTTGCAATTTTTCGCGAATTTTAGCCATGTTCGAGATAAAACGATTTTTTCGTGTGATTCTTTTCAGCTTTAATCATTTTTAAATATTAAACATTGCTATCATGCCGCAATTAGCAACTTTTTCCGAATTTCCCCTAATATAGCAATTTTTATGGAATTGTTGCCATTCCTTATGGTTTGAGGGACTTTTAATCAATTTTATGGCTTGTTTGAAATATAAAAACTTTTCGTGAATTTTCGCTTTTTGTGCAAATGTTTGCAATTTGCGCAAAGCTTTGTTGCTTTTTTTTTTTGGCAATCGTCGCCGTTATTAAGATACAGACAGGGAACTATTAACACTGTCGTTTTATACGGGGCGAAAAGTGCAATGCCTTATGAAATTAGTAAGGCAATTTTTTACAATAAACAAGCTACACTTTTTTAAACGAATATCAAATTGCATTTTTTTATATTAAAAACTGAAAACAAAACAAACCAACTGTCTAAGTTATTAGTTATGTGCTTTAAAAAACGATAAACAATCGACATCGTTACATAGATCTTATGGAATACAAGTTTTGCACCAAATTGATGACGACGTTGATAAAAATTGATTTTGATATTAAATTGATGACGATGACAACGACGTTAAATGGAATAAGGGTGATTATCTAATTAAGCTGAGCTCATTATCGGATTAAGCGTCCGGATTAACATAAAGGTGTATTCATCCATGCGTCCCGAACAATATTTTTGTCCGGAGAATAATATTTTAAATGAGAGTAGTGTTCTGCAGAACGATTCACCTATTTGGGAACATTTATCCGGAAACACAAACCACCATATGGTTTACAGTTATACAAAATTGCAGCACAACTAGAAAACTACTTATATTGAATTGTTTTCTTAAAGTCCGTTAAAGAAAATGCAAGATAAAAGGAAAGTGGTTTTATTGCCTATAAATATTTAGTTATATAAATTTTTTTTAATTAAATTTTCAGCAAAAAACAATTGTTGTTATATAAATGCAAAAACTCTTTATGATATGGCAGCTCAATTCAACTTTTATATCCAAATTGAAAAAATCAATGCAAGAAAAAACTTGTCGAACAAAATAATGTCTCTCTCTCTCTCTCAAAAGTAAGACCCCAGCGGGAAAATGTTATCAATAGGAATCGAGAATGTATACAAATAATTAAATTTTCTATGCTTATTTTTTCAGAGCAACTAAGAGATATAACACATTAAAAAGCAAATCATAAAATTAAAGCAGAATAATTAAATTGTTTCATATAATAAATTAATCCACAAAGATGGAAAATAGTTCGGAGTCTCAAAATTTAGGGGCTGACTTAGCAGTTAGAGCTAACTTAAAGATTAAAGGCTTTCGAAAATAATAAAACCTATTTTTATTTACAATGTTTGACCCTCGATACAATGCTTGAATATTTCAAAGACTCCAATCTTACCGAAAACCCGTCTTATTGAGCTACTTAAAATGTCTCTGCATTCTGACAGTGTTGAAACCCCGGTTACACCTACAGGTGGTACAAATTCTGATAAGTTAACAAGAGCTGGCCTTTGGAACGTCTGTGAAAAAATTAAAAGAGGATCCGAGGAGGATGAGCATCTTTTCATCCTATGCTGCGATTCTGCTAAATATGAAGTCGAGAGTTACCTTATATCTGCTAATATTACTAGAGACGCTGATCCGCTTGACATGTTATACCCAAATTTTAAGAAAATAGCGCAGGAATTCTTAAGTTTTCAAATCTACTGCAGGCCAGGTTCAAAAGGACTTGCGTACTCGTTGCTTTCCGCAGACGTTAAGAACACTTTGTTTATTATTATATACATATATCTCATTAATATTTTGCAAAATAAAGTTTTATTTTTTGTTAATTTTATCATGAATTTAAATGCAATTCTTTGTTTTTTTAATCTTTTAAATATCAATTTTAAATATTTATAATCTCTTACACTGTAATTTAGTATAATTTACAATTTACTCAACTTGAGAATAGTTAAATTTAACTTGAGTCCAAATTCAATATGCGTATCGGCATCGATATCTTCGATATTCTTGTTTGAGTATCGGTATCGTATTGACAAAAAGCCATATCGTTACGTCCCTAATTAAATAATTCATCCTTTATAATAAAAATTAGTGGGAGACATAAATGTAGCAAAAATAACGAATTAAAGTCACAAACAGAAACAATACATTCCCTGCGGGAAATTTGTGTCAATTGCTCCTAAAGCACTTATCCCGTGACCAGTGAACAACATTTTATAATTAAAAGGAACGAATTGTGATAGGTGAAAACAAGACATATCACTTAACTGGTGTTAATTTGTTTATAGTGTAGTTATTCCAGAGGAAAGGTAATTTGCACAATTCATGTAACTGGATTTTGTGCGGGTAGTGGCTGATTCTCTCTAGTTCTATTATTTAATATGAAGGGAATCGATCATATTGACATGGTTCATTTGGGACAATATTTGCGACAGGCATTATTTTAGCTGAAATTGGCTGTGTCCATTAATGTTATTTCAGTGACCTGTTACAAAGTGTCAAAAAGGTGCCAATTAACCCCCTCGTAAAACATCGCCATGTTAAAGTGACTTGTCACGTGACAAGTTTAGTGTTAGTTCCCTTTCCCCTAGGGTTCCTTGTTCTGCAAATGGAGGAATATAAGTAAATATGTACGTGGTAATCAATGCATAATTATTGTGTCAAATAATATTACCTTCTCGATTCCAATCAATGCATTATTAATCTTTCGATAATTATATATTTTTTTTTATTTATTTTGTAATCAACATAAGCAACTTTTCTCCTAACAACAATATTGTTGGAATTGTAAAAAACTCTTTAACTGTTTTAAAATGTCTACCTGTGTAATTTGCCTCTTTTTATGCCAGCCAGTCAGACTAATCTCAGGTGTATTTGCTTAAACCAACCTATTTTTGTATTAAAGAGTGAAGTGTCCATAACGTTTACGTCACAATAACAACAAGCAGGCAGCAATTATTACCCATTATAAAAGTAGATACTTATAGAACATCTGTGTTCTTAACTAACATATTTTGTTAGCTGTTTTTTATTTAAAAAAACACGCAAACTATAAATATCCGTTTTGAGTTTCTCATTTTAATTAGGTCAAAAGTAAACAGTTGGTTACATATGCATATCTACGTAAAATTTGCTCAACCATTGGTCAAAAATTAATTAAAGGTCTTTTAAAAGAACATGTTGTAAAGTTCTACAAGTAAAGTAAAGTAGCCTTAGGTTGATCCTATTATACCCTACGACAAAAAAAAAGTTTATACTAAAAAAAGAAACGATTATGGACCGATAGAACCGATTATGGACCTCCTAACAAAAAAATTTTATTGCTTCCATGAAAACAATTAAGAGTGATATAATTGGCTGTGCCGAATCTTTGATACCCAACATTAGGTGTTATAATATTTCGGGAGTGGGCTTTTTATGGGATCTATAAATTATCAATCAATCCTTATAAAAACTAACCTCACAGAATTAAAATTTGTTGCGCTTTTAAGCCTATAAGGGCCGACCATTAGAAAGTTTTATCCGGATACAATCAGTAACGAAGAAGCTTTGATGCCGTACTCAACAATCGTAGAACACAGAATCTATAGAAACTCGTAAATATCGATGGCCAGTTCACATTCTTCGCAAACCTCCTGACAGCATTTAAGAAAAGCGGTTGAATTTTATCCCCAAGGAAGCCGTAGAAGGGGTCGTCCCAACACACCCAACGAAATCCAAGACGTAGTATATAGTTGGAGTCAAATCAAACGCATAGCAGAAATCAGAGATGACTGGAAAAATCTTTTTGTGAAACACTGTATCTCTTAAAGATCAAAATTTGACGTTTGCTTATATAAAAATCGTATATCTTATCTCAGGTGGAGACCCTGTGTGAGAAAAGATATAAGATATTTATATCAGCAAACGTCAAATTCAACCGCAGAGAGTATTATCTTAAGTGGGGGCTTTCAAATAGTATTAGTATTATAATAAATGTTATGAGACAATCTTTTTATAAGCTGTCAAAAATACACATACATATAAAACAATAAGAAGTCGCTATCATTAAAATGTTTATTTTTTTTAGTGCACATAGTCCAAATCTTGTGAAAAGTGCTTAAAAACAATATTAAACACTAAAAGCAAAAAAAAAAACTAAAAAAAGAATAAAAAAAACGACACAAGTTTACTGTACGAAAACCAGAAAATTATGAAATCTTATTAGATACATGTTCATCTGTTTAAGATTAACATAAAGAAATGTGCTTTCTCGTTCTGTCGACGTTCTCTCACATATTATATCAGATATTATTTAAGGTGAAGACCCCATGTAAGGAATCTATGAAATTGATATTTATGTTGTGTTTGATTTTGCCATAAAAGAATTTAAATGAATCTCATATTTTATTTTGTTTAAAAAGAGTGGTTTTATTAAAGAAAATAATTTGTATATACCTAGTTGAAAATGTAGATTGTACTTGGATTCACTTATTATCCATAATATGGCTTGTAAAAAAAATCGGTTATAGTCCAAATTCGCTTATAGCCCACAGAAGTTGTGCAACTATAGTAGTGGACTATAAGCGAAAAGTACTGTATATAAATGAGCAACAAATATTTATAAAAACTGACCTCGCAGTATTATAATTTGGTGCGGTTTTACACCTGAGATAAATAATCGGCTGAACATCAGAAAGCTTTATGCTCTTATTTCTCTTCATGTCAAACTTAATTTGACCTTATTTGAATAAAATATCATGATTCGTTTCGATTTAAAGCGTATTAAAATTATTTTTATGTTTTCTGAAAGATGGTAAGTTATGGACCGATGCTCACAAAATTTGGTAGTGTGATGGTCTATCAAAGTCTTGGGAAACTTTGGTAGACCATTTTGACTGCAATAGCATTATTTCTTACAGTTTTATGTGTATTAAAGTTTTTTTCCGAGAGTTGGCTTTAAATAAGACCTATGGTAAATTATGAACTAATGTTAACGAAATCCGGCTGTGTGATTTCTAGTCTTATGAAACTATTGAAATTTTACTGCAATAGCACTATTTGTTAATGTTATAGGCGTACTAAAGTATTTTCTGAGAATGGGCTTTATAAGTTTGTGGCATATGGTAAATTTTGAACCTATGCCGCAACCAATTAATGTTACGTTTAATTTACTTGGTCGAGTGCGTGATCGTGAGTCAAAAATCTCCCACGCGGTTGAGTATTAAATGGGAGCTATGAATAATGGGTCAACTCTTAAAAAAATTTTATAATGTATGCTTGTGTCTTTTATACATTCCCAATTTATCTGAATTTTCTCCTTCTGAAAACTTGCACAATATTTTTTTTTTGAAATATTTAAAGGAATAATAAGTTTAAAATAGGGTATGCAAATTGAAAAAATATATCGATATATATCGTAACAATATTTTTAAGGAGTATCGATATATATTAATTAAAGATATCGACATATCGATGTATCCATTCTAATTCCATTCTAACTTTTTATTTTCAAATTCACTGCCGGTCCCTCGATTTGAAACGAAAATTTAATTCGCTTAACTTTTATTTAAAATAAAAACCAATTTCAAAATTTTTAAGGTAAGTTATGCGAACGAAGTTTTCGTTTTTAATCGAGGGACCGGCAGTTAATTTATTTATTTGCCATATAAAATCTACAAAAATTAACGAATTAACGAAACTTGTGACACATGCTATACAACTAAACTGTGCAATATTTTATTTTTAATATATAAGAACATGCTCAAATAAAAAAAAAAACAAAATATTTTTTTTTATTATTAACATTCCAACTTTCATGAGTCTGTTGCTGCTAATACGCGATAATTAAGGCGATTCTTTGCATAATTCTAAGAACACTTTCCAGACTATTTTTTCCGCGCTTATTTTTTTGTTGTCCTTCTTTTAAAAACCGAGACAAAACTCAACTGTGTAATCTATGAAAATGTACAATGGAAAAGCGCCGTTATTTTCTTAATATTAGTTAAAAAACATATGATGCAATTCTAAAAAACAACAGTATTGTAAGCAGTTGAGCAACGGTTAAAATGTTGAATTTTATTATAAATAGATCTTAAAAATATCGAATTCGATAGTCGTAGATAAATATCGATGTATCGGTATTTTTAATATCAGCGATATATATCGTTTATAATTTTTTTAAATATCGATATTTTGATATATCGATATTTATTGCCCATCGCTAGTTTAAAAAGTGTGTAAAGTCCTACTTTATGCCCAATTTATTCTAAGAAGTACTTCAGGCTTATAAACACTCCCTTCGACACTTAGGCCCTAATCATGTACAACGCAGCGCAACGCCAAACAATAACATTGAAAGCACAAACAATGTCATAAATATTTTGTAATTTTGTTGTTGCTTTCAACAGAAATTCATGTACCGTTTTAAAATTTTCAACGACTCAAGCAATGGAGCGTTTGAAATTTTAAAGCGCAATGTGAATTTCTGTAGAAAGCAACAACAAAATTACAAAATATTTATGACATTGTTTGTGCTTTCAATGTTATTCTTTGGCGTTGCGTTAGTTCTGTGGCGTTGCGCTGCGTTGTACATGATTAGGGCCTTAGTCCCAGAACAGACGGTGAAACGCAACTGCAACTTCTAGTTATTTTTGAGTTTCATTTAAGTTTTTGCCATTGACTTCTTTAAGTGACCACACACGACGTGATCATTTTGAAACGCATTGAAAATCAGTTGCGTGGAAACCGGCGTGCAGAAAACTCGTGTTTGCGTATAATCTGTTCTCAAAGAAAACCGAAATGATTGTAATAGTTTCTTCACATTGTGGTACAATTTAGGTTGCGGGGTGTGTGACAAACGATTTCAACTGGTTTCAATATAATAATTTCAAAAGGGTTTCATTGCAGTTACAAGTTCTAGGTCAGTTCTAGGCCTAAAAAAATTACAAAAATACAGTGCACTCGCGATTGTATGAACGTATTAAAACCACGACAGTTCGCTTTTGCAAGATTGTTCATATTTACGAATGGCAACTAATTTCCCCTCAAAAAAATTTTCCGTGTCCGCTAACAGTGATCTTTTTGTCTCTCATATTCAAAAACCATCCGGAGAACGCATTTTCAATTTTTGGGTACTCGGAAGGCCGCACGTTTTTCTTTTTCCAGGTCAAATAAACGTATTGTTAGCATTTTTATTTTTTGTCCACATATTGTAGAATATTTCACCACAAATTTAAAAGCTAAATTAGTAACACTGCCACCGTTTCCTAAATGTTCTAAATCTTCTAAAATTTCTGACTTTTAAAGTTAAAAACTTATGCTTTTTGTATGCATATTTAAGAACTATTCACGTTGAAATAATGTTTAAAGATGAATATGGAATTCTAGTTGAATGTGAGCACTAACTAAATCGTGTATGCAAGACATTCTGATTGACATTTGAAGACAATTTTAAAGCAAGTAGCAAGAAAAACTCCCCAATTATTATACAGTTGAATAAAAATTTATCCACCACCCTGTTGATTTAGACATAAACCTGTATACGTAGATAAAATACGTTAAAAATATAATTTTAAGTTGTTCATATTTTAAAGCTTTCGCACAAGTTAATATTTTAGAATAGTCAATGGAAGAATATAAGTGTTCATATATTGGGAAGTTCATATATTAGGGTGTTCATATTATCGCGAGTTCACTGCACTGTGATTTTTAGTTTCCAAGAAAGTTTTAGAGTGTCGAAATTATATCGATTAAACCAAGGCGAATTCATTTTTCAGGTGGCGTTAAAAGCACAGCTGTGCTACTTATTTTCTTACTTAGAGAGAGAAATGTCAAAAGCTGCTTGTGTTTTTGACATATCAATCAACGAAAGCAACAAAAAAAAATACATTGTTGTGTTTTTGGTGTTGTTACTTGTTGTAGTATCGACACCACCGTATACATGAATTCGCCTTGGATTAAACATTTTATAAATTTTTGCAGGGTTTCTTGTTCTAAAATCGTTTATATACTTTTTCGATTATAGAATCCCTAATTGATACTTTCATATGGTTGTTTTTGCTTATGTTAATTCCGAAATTTTTTAAAATAAGAAATTAGAGTGCAATTTTCGAAAGTTTTCAACAATAGTCTTGTTATAAAATGTCCTAAATTTGAAAAATAAAACTCGTGTTTGACGAATTACCGCAAAGCCAATCAATATGATGTAGTTGCATTAAATCAAATTTTTGTGTTCCGTATTTTGGTTTTAAAAATACGGCCAACGTAACTATAGACCCCGGAAGCTTAATTTCTTGTCATTTGTCTTGTATTATTTACTGAAAATGGTGTAGGTCTTATCATTAATTGTAAATAAAATCAAAAGTTGTAAGCCAATTTCAATGAAAAAGGACTCAATTTCTTTGAAATATATTTAGCTAAAGGCTACTGGACAAACAACTTGTTCGTTGTAGTATTTATGTTTTTTATGTATTCTTAAGAACAAAAAACTGAATTTTTTTTATAAAATTTTTAGTTTGTTTTAAGTTAGACCTTAAATGATATCTCTGAAACTACTGAGCAAATTTAGAAATAATGTTTGTCTGACCTAAAGATAATTTTGTTGTCGAATTTGGATACTGTTTTTACTGAATAGGGAAAACTCTTCTCAAGTTATGCTACTTTGAGTGGTGAAAGCGCCTTATTTTTTACATAACGCTTTATCGCGAAAACCAGACCTGATGAAAAGAAAACGGAGCGCAGATTCGCATTCAGCGTTTCAAATAACAAAAGAAACAACATTCATTTCTAGCACGCGAAAATGTTTTTCGAAATTTATAAACCTGTATAAAAAATGTTATTATTCTTACCTTTTTATCTCTAATGTTATTATTTAAATCATCCTTTGCAAGTGAAGCATTACCATTTGCCAACTTTTCGTTAGTAGGGGCAGCAAGTTCTCTACTTTCCGGAACAAAAGAAAATTGATAGTTATCATTACCTCCCCAGGAGGCCAAACAATTATCCATATCGATGTATTGATTAATATCTTTCTTTTTAATCACTTTTAAAATTGCAATAGCTTTTTCGGGCAATAAGCCTTTAATTAGTTTAAAAGCAGCTGCAAAATAAACATTTAAAAAATTGCCAATATGTAATAAATTTAGTTTAACTTAACTCACCATTCAATACCCAAGCCATCTCATAAACAATAATATAATTTAAGGCATTTGGATAATACATTTTAAATGTTTCAATAATAACTTTAATAAAATCCAAATCCAGATTTGTAAAGCCCGTACCATCCATATCGAAAAATATTGTACATTTGTCAATGTTAGTTTTACGATGCATACGCTCGATCCAGTATATTAAAACTTTAAGAACCTCATCCATATCTTTTTCACCTTTAACGTGTAATTTTGTTTTAAATATTAATAGAGGTTTACCATCGATATCTTTGTTGTGTTGAAATATGACTCCATCCGTTAAATAGTCCATTCTTACATTGGTTTCGTTCAAATCGTTGGCTCCGTATTGTTGGCGCCAAATGCAGATGCTCCATAGTTTTTCAAATGATACATTTATATCGAGATCATACATTTCCAAGAAATGTGAACACCAAACATCCCCGTTGCGCACACGATCGATGTCGACCGGGTGAAAGGGAACTAAACGAAAAAGCAAAAAATTGATGGAAAGTTTTTAGAAAAATAATTTTATAAATGTAAAATTAATAAATCATCAGCCTTTTTGAGGTTGTCGGTGTCGTAAACGGCTGTGTCGTTTTTTGTAATAGATTTAAGTAAAACATTAATCCACTTCAAACAACGACTAAGTCGTTTACGACAACCGTAATAAGGCTGCATATTTTATATATACAAATATCGCAAAATAAATTACTAAAGTTAATTTATAACCTCCCATGGCTTTTTCATTGAATCTGTTTTATAATAATTTTAATTAATTTTTTTTTTGTAATTTTTCACATAAAACGCGAAAATCGCGATATATTTTATCTTTTTTTCATATATAGGCAATATGGGTATACAATTTTTTCATTTTAAAATTTATCAAAATGTGAAAAATACAATAAAAAAATATAAAATTAATAAAAAAATACGTAGAAGTTGTATGAAAACCCGAAACGAAAATATGTATTTAGTTAAATATCTCAATAAGTAGGTCGTAAGTGGTAAAGTTTTATATACCATTGGATGCTGCTTCAAAAACTTTTTTCGATGATAACAAATTTTATTTATGTCGTCTTGGAGCAAAGTACAAAAAAATTCGAAAAACTGAAAAAAGACCTTTTTTAAAAATGTTCCAGCTCACGGATGGTCAACGCTAGAACCAAAATATTTTGGGAATCATCATTAAACATATCAATCTGTATTTTCAGAGGGGTAACTAAAACACTTTTTTCGGCTCCATACAACTTGAGTCGGTCTAATATACATACATATGGGTAAATCCTGTGTTGCGGACGTTAAATTCGTACGCATATGGGATTTTCTCACATATAGTTACCAGTGATGGCAGAAGAAATTTAAAACAATCCCTACGTTTCTAAAAAAAAACCCTTTTCCCTATGTAAAAAATTATCAAGGGTTTTCATGCAATCGCTTAAAATGACCATTTGTACAAATGGGTAAACTAACGATTTCACTTCTACATCGAAATTTGTTTTTTAATACCAGAAATCACTCTACAGAAATTTGTGGTAAGTGGTCCATAATTTGCAATGGGTCCAATATAAATCCCCCTCTCGAAGATAATTTTAGTTTGGCTTAAACTCTTACGAACCATGATACATATTTTATTTAAATTGGTTCAAATTAAGTTTAATATGACAAGAATTAAAAGCATACAACTTTCTGATTATCGGGCAATAATTTAACATATTTAGGTCTAAGCCGCGACGAATTTCAATAGCAACGTCCGTTTTTATAAAGATACTAGCGGGCCCGTTGCCTGCTTCGCACGGCAAAACAAAATAAGAAAAGAAACACACTTGTTTTTAATAAAGTTGGTTTTGTTCCCTATTATTCAACTTTTAATTCTAGTTTCTTACAATTTTAGACTATGTATCACTTAAACTATCTTAGAGCTCTTTCGTAGACAACATTTTTGGTTTTGCCATGAGTTGTTGTGTAGATAAAGAGAACTGAAGGCTTGCCAACACGTGAGCACGAAACATATAACTGGCCGTGTGAAAAGCAAGGATATTCTAAATCAATTCCGCACAATTCCAACGATTGCCCTTGCGCTTTATTTATTGTAATAGCAAATGCAAGACGTATTGGAAACTGTAGTCTTTTGAATTCAAAAGGTAAATCTGATGGAATCATTGGAATTCGTGCAATACAATACATCTTCACCTTTAAACTTCCCCTCTAAAATTGTTTCTTCGATCAAATTGTTCATGACCTTTTAAACCAGCAATAGTCAATGATTGGCCTTGTGCTTTGTTGATGGTAATAGCAAAGGCAAGACGCAAAGGGAATTGGAGCCGCTTGAATTCAAATGGTAAATCGTTGGAATCGGTCATGCCGTTCTCCAGTTATGCGCTTAATAGAAAAAGTGGGCGTAAAAGTAGGCGTGGTAAATTTTTCTTTCGATGAAAACTTAAAGTTGATAAATACGAACATTTGAAAGAAAAATTAGTCAACTCGATGGAGCCGTTTTCTGATTTTAGGTAAATCGAAAAAAGTGGGCGTAAAAGTGGGCGGGGAAAAATTTTCTTTCCGTAAAAACCTAAGTTGGACCATGGCGATCATTTTAAAGAAAAAATCGTTCAAATCGGTCAAGCCGTTCTCAAGTTATGGATTTTGCCACGCCCCTCCGACCCCAGACCGAAAATTTCAACCAAACTTCATATAAACCATATATGGGCCACTGCCTACGTAGTGTATAAGTTTGGTTGAAATCGCACGACGCGTTTATGATTAGTTCGGCGACGTACATATACGGACTTATTTTTATATATATAGATATATAAAGATATAATAAAAATTTATAGATCCCATATAAAGCCCACGCCTGAAATATTCTTACTGTCGATAGAGAACATCAAAGATTCGGCACAGCTGAATATAGTACTCTTTTATTTTCCTTTTTTTAAGGCTTTTTTAAAAACATAACATATGCTCGTCTGTTTTTATGTATATCTTGAGAACGATTTCTGTATATATGAGAAACGGCAAGAGCCAAAGTTTTCGAACTAGGTACTAGCATCTTGGTTATCAATATCAATATGTGGGTGGGAGTGGAAAAGGGTGCGTGGCACAAACAATATTTATTTATACCAAAAGAACGATAAGAGGCAAATTCTCCAAATTAGGTACGCATAACTGGGTTATCAATACACAACCGCCAAAGTTTCCTAATAAGGAACAATCATCTTGGTTATTAATGCACAACATCCGACAAAATGTGGGCGGGATTGGAGAATTGCGCGTGGCACAAAACAGATTTATTTATATCTAAAGAACGGTATTTATATAATTTTCTGTTCTTATCGCACCATTGAGAAGGGTATATAAATAATATAGCATTCTTAGTTGTTTATGATTGGCCAAGTAATTTTTTTTTTTAAAAACAGATGATATTTTGCTTTTGTTTAGTACTGGTCGAGATTTTTCTGATGTATTAGAGTCCAATATCAACTACTGCCTTAATAGGATCTACCTTTGGTCTTCCAGGAATTCGCTGGTTGTTAACCCGTCTAAATCTAAGCCTATTTTGTTTGGATCGTCAGAGAGCTTTATGACTAATTTTGAAATTTTTATTCGTGATTCTAAAATCGATTTTGTGATGTTTGGGTATCGTCATTTATAATAGGCTAAGTTATGAGTCTCATTTCGTATCTGTGCATCGTAAGATTTCCTGTACTTTACGTAGAATATACTCCACGAATATTTTTCTACCGTTTCGGGTTAAATGTAGGGTAGCTCATGCACTTCTTATGCCGCAGATCTTATATGGACTTGAGTTGGTATCTGGGACCACTGCCATGAACCTAAAGATATTGGAGCGGGTTGTTAATGCTGTGACTCGGTATGTGTTTAATTTACGTAGACGTGAACGTATTTCCGAATTAGTGAAAAAAATTTTAGGGTGCTACTTTGATAAATTCGTTAAGTACCGTAATATTCTTCTATTTCATCGCATTATTAAAAATGGCATAACTGTTCAGTTATGTAAGGAGTTTACTTTTTCGCGGTCTAACAGAAATAAGCAAATCCTAATACCTAGAATCAGGTGTTCTTTGTTTGAGAGGTCTTTCATTGTAAGGTTTGCTCGCTGTTGGAATTGTTTACCGCATGAATTGCGTGTCTTTTCGCAATCCAATAATGTGTTTCGCCTAAGGCTTATGAAGCATTTCTCAAATTTCTTGCGATAATAATTTTTAAGTCTTTACGTTTTCTGCATATTAGCTTTTAAATTGTCTTGAGAATTGCTTCTTGTTTCATAATGTTCGATATGAGTTGTGACAAGTACCGGACTAAAACTTCTAAACTGAATCTCTTTTTTATACTACTTTATATAATTTGTTATGGCTGGGGGGCCAATAAGTCGAGTTAAATTGATGGGTGGAGTAAAAATTTTTGTAATTTGTATTTATATAAGCTATATTGTATAGATTAGGTTAAGTACCAAACTCAGGATTGTATTGCTATGTAATACGTTTTTTGGCCTTAATGGCTTTGTATTACAATATGAATTAATAAATAAATAAATAAATAAATAAATAAATAAAATAAAAACTACACGCAGAGAAAAAACATGGTTGAAGTATGGTTGAAAAAAAACATATTATGGTCTCTTTGCTCTCTGCAATATTTAAATGCTTTTTAAATAGATACTTGTTTGGTTTGATTAAAATTCTCATTCATTTTATTTTAATTATCGATTAAAATATTTAAATTTACGTAAAAGTATGAACCAGTTAAACAGAAGGAGTGTTAATGAAGGCCGTTAAAGGCTTGAAAATGATTTAAATGGGATTTGTTTATAAGAGTGGAACGTACAACGTATTTCTGTTAATATTTAAAATTATAAATTGACACAAAATGAAATTGAAAATATGTCTGAATTAAATGACCATAATATGGTTAACATTGACCATATTATTGGTTACTTTTGTGCAAATTCTGAAAAATGTTGACCGTATTATGGCTAATTTTGATCATTATTATGGTTAATATTGACCAAAATATGGTAAATTTTGAACCAATTATGGTAAAATGTTGACAATATTATGGTTGATTTCAGTTATTTTTTTGTTAATTTTAACCATATAATGGTTAAATATAACCTGCATACAGGCCTGCATTTTGCCGATTTTTTGCCTTAAAATTAGCAAAGTGCCGATTTGCCGATTTTGACTCCAAAAAGCCGATTTTTTGATAAACCCTTAAACCACGGTAACTTTGCTTTTTAACGTGTAATTTATTAATATTGGGCAACTTTGGAGCACTTTCATAACCTCTACAACCAAATGGAAAGGGTTTTTAAAACTGTATAAACTAATTTTACAAAAAACGATTAAAAAATTAGATTTATTTAACGGAATTTATGAACACAAAGAATTTTTTTAACTTTTATGATTAGTATTTGGGCTTATTGGCTAATGAGTTACTATCAAAATCAAAACTCAACAAAAACGATATTAACAAAATTGTTAATAACTGTATTAATAACTGTATTAAAAATATTAAAATGTTTTGATTTTGAACAAAAATCTTATAAACCTTTAAATGTGATAAACCTAATAAAATTATGAAAAAGAAAAATAATTCTTTTATGGAAATTCTGAAAGAGTTTCCCAGTTTTATTTCTGAAAATGAAAAACAAATTTTAGACTCTGAATGTAGAGAGTTAAAATTTTTAACAAGATTTATAAGGAATTGAAGTAAATTTACAAACTTTTTGGCAAAAGATTTCAGACTTAAAACGTGGGCATTCTACGGATGCATTTCCAGTGCTGTCAAAGTTTGTACAATAAATTATGGTCCTTCCACATTCTTCCGCAAATGTGGAAAGAATTTGTAGCTAAGTGAACATTAATAAAACCAAATTTCGATGTTCCCTGGAAAATGAATCCTTACAAGGAATTCTTTTTTCTAAAGATTACTAAAAATTTAATAATGCAAACTGTTTTGATGTTGGTATTTAAATGGAATAAATTAAACTATTAAACTCAAATATGTATCTATAAAATATTTGTTAAAAAAATGTTCAACTATAAAAATAATTTTAAGCTAATGACAAAATTTTTTTAAATTAACTACAATTTATTTATAAAATTATTATTTTTTATTAATTTTTATGTTTTTGTATGTGTTATATGTAATAGTGTGTCCCAAAAAAATGGCATACAAACAAATCATTTAATGAAGCAAAGAACAAAGTTCAGCAATTGCACGTGGTAAATGATGTCGCAGAACGCGGCGTGGTCTTAGCTAATACTTACATTAATCTAACAACCTCTGCAAAAGACTTTCAGAATTTATTGCAGGGCATAGAGCTTCATCGTAAAAGCTCTAATAAATAATTGAAAGCTAAAAAAATAGTTTTTTAATTTTTTTTTTGGGTATGAGAAGTAAGCTGCCTAGGATTTTTTGGACTCGCATTGCTGAAGTCTGTGCAACAGAACAAAAAACCACCCATATTTAATATTTTAAAAGAATACCTAATATCGAAATATCTAACATTAAAACAAATAAAATTTTGAGTTTATTTAAGTTTGCATGCAGGCGAATGCTTAATAAATATTATAGTTCCTTTACTTTTACCCATCAAATAAAATAAATATGTAGTACTTATTGTTCGTTTTTCTGTTTTATTGCAAAAGGGACAAAATCCAGAGTTCATGATTGTTTAAATGAATGAGGCATTTAACAATGATACTTAAATTAATAAAACAAATAGAATTTGTTACACAGCAAAATACACTGATGTCGTAATTATCGAAAATACACGTTATAAATTTTCGGTGAACTTGACCCCTGCATTGTAAACGAAACAAATAAACTGGTTTATTTATCTTAAAGCCTTAAGATGTTTGAAAAAAGGGGTTACGTGCGGCCGGTAAAATATTTGCTTAAGTCCGCGTTAGCTCTTTCATTTTTTGTTGCAGCACTGCTTGAGTTTGTCGGTGAGAGAGGTAAGCAGATTGGGAAGGGTTAGTCATCGTCCTCACTTGCAATATTTGTTGCTTCAATTTTTAAAAATTCTGCTTTGAAATTCTAGTTTTGCAATTTTTGTATTTTCATCTTGTCTTTCCTCTTCTCCTTTTTAAATTTTATATATAAAAACAAATACACCTAAAGCTAACTTCAAGTTTAAGTGTAAGAATTACAAAACAAAACAGAATTGCAGAGTGCACGAAACTCCCACTCCTCCCACCAATAAACTCAAGAATTGCAGCAACAACAATTGCAAGTCTGGACGATGATTAAGAATGTTTTGTATGCTCTTCAATTCTGTTGTTTTGTTTTGTAATTTGCACTTATTAACTAGAAGTTGATTGTGTTTTTAGATTTTTTTTTTATATAAAATATAATAAAAAGAAGAGGAGAGGAGGCATAAAAATATATTTTTATAGAATATCGTGTCTACGCGAATTATCCCCAGCCGTTGGAGCATTTGACAACCAATATTCGTCAAGCTATCCCGCCCGATATGTGCGAAAAAGTGCAGCCATTTAAATGACATTGTATTGCGTTCGTAATGACAGGGTTCAAGTATATATTATCCCCCATATTTATAAAAAATATTTTAGGTTTATTGCAGGTTTATGAAACGAATTTTCTATGAAAATTTGTTTAATAAACCTTTTATTAATCAAAAATACTTTTTATGAATATGGGGGTGTATATTTTTTCCTTGAATTCCTAGGTGGAGCATAGGGCCGTAAAATTCGGTTTCAGTAATCTATGTAATTTCAGAAGAAATGATGATTAGACTGGTACTGTGGCTGTCAGTTTAGCCACCAGCCTGGCTTGTTAAGAAGTCAATAGCTTACAGATTCATGCCTTTAGGTAACGTAGAATATTCGAGACACTTTTTTTTAAATGGCCATTCAGACAAGCTAATACATTGTCGCTCGCATTCGCTTTCATCTTAGATCAGCACGCTGATCTACGAGTCGACCTGGTTCAAGTTCAAGTATATAACGAAATAAAAGTTTCATTGAAATCATAGCTTTTTATTTGTTTTATTTAATTTTACTTTTGAAACCGAAATATGGATAACCCTATATATCGCTACCTTTAGTCGTAAAGAAGCTAAAGGTACGTTCAGACTGATGAAATATTTGAAAGCAAACATCAAATATTTCATTAACGTAGTCTGAACACAAAATATTTTTGAGTATCAAATAAAATAACAGCTGATTTTGAGCAAATAAAAGTATTTTCCGGCAAACAAATATTTGTCCAATTTAAACATAGTGTGAACACAAAAAATCAAATATTTTAGTCATTTTTGAGCAAACATTTATTTGATATTACAAAAAATTGTATGAGCAAACAACAACAAATAATTTTAGCCGTGTTCCGGAGAGAAGCAATTTTTCCTGTAAGTTTTCGGATTCTTTATAATTTTAAAGATTTTTTATAATTATTTGACTTTGCTGTCGTGCCGCTATTAGCAAATTTTTGCGAATTACTGCTAATTTAGCAATTTTTATCGAATTTTTGCCATTCCTTATAGTTTAAGGCACTTTTAATAAATTTTATGGCTTGTTTGAAATATCTAAATTTTTCGCGAATTTTCGCTATTTTTGCAACATTTTTTTTTGTTTTTCCCCTACATGTTGTTTTTTGACCGACTTAGCAATTTCAAATATACTTTAGGGTTTGTTTCCAAGTTTGCAATTTTTCGCGAATTTTAGCCATGCTCGCGAAGAACCGATTTTTCACTGTGAATCTTTAGAGCTTTAACGATTTTTAATAAATATTGGGCTTTGCTATCATACCGCTATTAGCAAATTTTTGCGAATTTCCGCTAATTTAGCAATTTTTTATCGAATTTTTGCCATTCCTTATAGTTTAAGGCACTTTTAATAAATTTTATGGCTTGTTTGAAATATCTAAATTTTTCGCGAATTTTCGCTATTTTTGCAACATTTTTTGTGTTTTTTTCTTGACATTTTGTTTTTAACCGATTTAGCGACTTCAAATATATTTTAGGGTTTGTTTCCAACTTTACAATTTTTCGCAAATTTTAGCCATGTTCCCGTTACCCAGTGGCTTCCATTTTTTTTCTTTTACATTCTCCTGTTCTAACACTATAGGAGATGCTGATCCACAGAATAAAATAAATAAATTAGCTTTTGCGCTCATTTTTACTATTTGAGAAATATATTTTTATTTTTGAACACTTTTATTTTTTGAACTGTTTCATCAAACAAAAATTGTCAAATATTTGAGCTTAGTTTGAACATTAAACAAAATATTTTTTTGTTTCACACAGTTTGAAGCAAATATCAGAACAAATATTTTCGTCAAATATTTCATTAGTCTGAACGTACCTTTATACGTATTTAACGAAGAAAAAAGTATTTTAGAGGGGTGTCAATGCTTACTATATGCTTGCAGATCACTGATTGGTGCGAACTTGGCACTCAGGCGTGAATTCTTGGGGGAAGGGACATCGATTTTTAAAACAAATTTAAAACCGAACGTTTTGTGTTCAGTATCTTTCAAAATTTTATTAGAAATACATCTTTTTTATGTCCTGGCTATTATTGTTTAAATTTTAAGTAATATGAGTTAAGGATTTCCAAAGTAAAACGTAAAAATTACACTTTAATAAATTTTTGGATAAACGAATAATAATTACACTGTGCTCGAATCGGAAATTTTTTTGTAAAAAAAAACATGAGAATCAGTTTTTCAATGTTGACCTGTGTAATTATTAAATGGTAGAAAACTGAAAAAATGCGTGTTTAGATACTTTTAACTATAATTTTTAATCTTAATTATTTTTAAAACATGAGCTAACCTAAAAAACCGTTGTCAACACTGGATTCAGCGTCTTCCAATTGCCCCGCTTGTTACATTTTTGAACTAGCCCAGAGTTATTTATGTTAGTAGGTTGTATGTGGGGCCAAATCGGATGGTTAATTTTTTTTTTATTTCGCCAATTTTGTAATATTTTTTAATACACTTCAAAAGGGCCTTCCTGGTAAATTTTAACATTTTTTTTATTACTTCTTCAAAGGACTCTTTTTTGGTATTTGGTTAATAACTTTTATAATAATGGTCTAAATTTGAGTCATGGTCCAATGATTTTATGAAATTGTAGTTAAAAACGATCAAAATACTGCTTTGACCTGGCTCTCTGATATTTTCTTGTGGTTTTTGTTTTACTTTAAAAATTCAAAAATAATAACACAGGTCTGCAAAATTTGGAAAAATTCGAAACATTGGGACAAACGTATACTTTTCTATGGATTTTAGTTGCGTTGAATCTGAACCTGTTCTTTGAATTTAAGCGATATCTTCGCTTCATGATTTTTTTAATTTTAAATTTAAACTATGGAACGATCTTCGCATAATTTATGGGTATGACTTCCAGTCACATAAAACGAATTTGTGCAAAATTAAATGAGAATGCACCGATTCTGTCATTAATGTATTTGTAATGTTTTTGTGAGACATTTTAGGGAGGTTGTTCCACATTTGGGTACATAGGTCTTTTCATACTTATCCAATTGTGCTGGAATTCAATCCTAAACTGATTAGGAGATAAACAATTGGCACCAATATTATATTATCTTTTGAGTTTTTCGATAGTGAGAGTGTTTTCAACAGACGGACTGACAGACACACGGACATGGCAAACTCGACTTTAAATTAGTCAAGGGCCCAGAATATATGAATATACTTTATAGAGTCTTAGCTGTGGAGTGTAGAAGATCATTAATATAATAAGAAACTAATAACTTACGAAAGACATTTAGAGCATATTCGATAAAATTGATTAAATATGTAATTGCATTTGATCAACAAGAGGGTATTAATTCAAAATTTTTATTTTTTTCCCTTTTTGCTAAAAATCAACGCGTAATATTCATCGTTATTTAAAAATATCGTTATTTATTTTTTACTTTTTGGTAATGAAACGGCTGGTTTCAAAATTCTTTTTCATATGCCTTTAATGTAAAATTAAAAATTGTTTTGCTTCTACTGAAAATTTTTAATTTTGAGTAAATATCCTACCCAATAAAATTTTTTTCTTATTTTGCGAAGCACATTTATGAGCTACGCAATAAGACATACAGAGATGCAGAATGGTAAGTGAACGAGTTTTTAATAAATTAAAAATATATATATATATAAAATTTTTAGAGCCACCACATTCCCTTACTACGAAGCAGGTATGTAAGGGAGTATATTAAAGAATAACGGTAACAAAAAATTCAGTCCTTACATTCACCAAATTTTATATGCGACGAATAAAGCGCTTTCTGTGTCAGAAATGTATTTCTTCAAAGTTGGAACTCGCCATATAAAATTCATGTCTTCCGTACGCGACATGGAAAGGGAAACTTTTACGTTTCTCCCTTACAAACCTGCTTCCTTGGAAGCTCCATTTTTTATTGGGTATTCTTGATTAAATGCGATATGTATGTATATTTTAATTTACTTGCATTGCAAATATTTCGCAGGTTTGGACAAAGCTAGTTCCAGAGACGGATAGTTTATATGGAAATTGTCTCTTGGACTCGGTATCCCGATGTTGTTTTTGCATGTTGCCATTTCCTCTTGAAGTCCCCATAAATCGGTCATATTTTGGTGGTACTGATGTTGCAGTTTTATGCAGAAAAACTTAGTTTTTAAGCTTTAAGTAGTTATTAAATAATAATAATATTGTAATAGTTTTATAAGGCAACCACAAAATTTCGTGACGATCGGTCCATAATTTACCATATCCCTTTTATAGAGCCGAATCTCGAAAATAAGTTAGTATGCATAAAACCATAACGAAAACAATATTGTGGGGAAATGTGGTCCAATTTAGACCTATATGGCTAGCAATAGCACCATGCAAGCGATAATCGGTCCATAATTTACAATATGTCACACATAAACCGGCCTGCCTAAAATCACTTTAAAATACATAAAACTGTATTTAAAGTTGATCCAATTTAGGTTTTATTTTAGAAATGAAATTAGTCTATCGAATTTTGTTATGACCGGTCCATAATTTACTTAAGGTGCCATAAAAAGCGTACTTTTGGAATAGGCTTTAATACGCGTACAACCGCAAAGATTAATAATACTGTGAGGCCACTTTTAATTATTGGTAGGGTATCAAAGATTCGGCACGGCCGAATATAGCAGTTTTACTTGTTTCATGCAAAATAATTCTTGATTTTTTTTCGACATTTAGCCAATAATTGTAAAAATGTATGAAATTAACACTTACAAGTTATAAAATATTGTTTTTGTTTTATGCTAGGAACACAACAGTGACGATTTCAGCAATATTTAGCTGAGTAAATTCGTCGTATGAAGCACAATAACGACGAATAACAAGCAGCTTTTATAATTGAGAAAGTTGATTGCTGTTTGTGCAAAGAGAGTGAAATAGTGTGACCATATTAAATAAAATAATGCTTAAAAATTAAAACATAATCAAAAACACATCTAAAAACTATTTTTGTAGCAAAATACTTTGTATATTTATTTTAGATGTTATAAAAGAAAAACAATTATTAAAGTAAAAAGTAACTTTATTTTCTAAAATACTTCTAAACTAAAACCAAACATGGTCACCTGGTACTGATTTGTTCGTCGTTCGCCGGCGTATGAAATATAAATAAATCTATTGCAAAGACGCCGCGTATGACGAATTTCGCCGGACGCTATTATTGTGTGTATTTTCATATACACCAATTAGTCAATTCACAAGGTATCCTAACATGTCATATTGTCAAAATGTCCTAATATTTCACAATGGTTTAAAAATATTGTTGTTGGTTTGTTAACAAAAAGTGTCTTAAATAAATAGAACGTTGCTTGCTGTGTTTATTGTGCTGTCGTAATTAATCAGAAAAGTCCAGCGCTGAGCGGCTGAGCCGTACAACAATATTTTTAAACCATTGTGAAATATTAGGACATTTTGACAATATGACATGTTAGGATACCTTGTGAATTGACTAAATATGTTTTATTTTTAACGACGAATATTCGCGGCCAAAAATTCGTAGTTCGTCCCAGTTGTGTTCCTAGCATTACATGTAAGTTGAGCGAACGAAGCCTTCGTTCAAAATTGATGAATAGGCCATTAAATAATTTTTATATTTTTATTTATTTTGACATTCAAGCTGAATTTGGAGTTTCGTGTATTATACAGAAACTTATAGAAGTATAGTGTGAGTTTTTTTTTGTAAAACATTTTGACACATTTTATGCCTCTAGACCTTGTTCTTAAATTTTAAATGTGGAACAGAAAAGTCGCTGTAGTACAGCGTAACGAGTAGAGAGCGTAGTAAGCTGTCAAAAGTTAAAAAAGACAGTTTTAAAACAGTGTCAACAGAATAAGTAGTTTCAGTAGTCGCTGCAGTAGAAGTTGACGCGCTAAATTTAAAGTCTTTAACTTCGCTATCATCAAAATAGAAATGTGTAGTTGGATATGCATATTTATTATACAATTTGTTACGTATTCATAATTCTCTAAGTTTTTGAAGAGGTCATTTGAAACCATGTAACTAGAAAGCTTCAATCTGCTGTTGTTATTTTTTCCTGCTACGCTTATTATTACGTATACTTTATTCTATTCCCGGACTTAATATTCCAAAGTCAGCATTTTAAAAATCTTGTCCAGTTTGGTATCTTTTATAACGCTCTTAACTCACCTGCTGGGGGACTTTTTTCATATCTATCTATGAACATTTTACGCAGCTCATCTACTTGCTGCTTTGTCGGAGGCACCGTTTTATTGCTCATTTTCCCCAATGTTTACCACTAAATGTATTTATTTTTTTAATAAAATTTTTTTTTAATCAACTTTACTTAATTTGTTTTTACCGTTATAATTTATTGTCACTTTTACTGTTTATTATTGATTACAACTGGACGATTAGTATTTGGTTGACAGAATAAACGACCATGAACTAAATAAATAAATAATTCGAGTAAGAAATACTCAACCAAATTAAATCACGATTGACTTATTAAACTTCGACTGTTCGCTGACTACTGTTTAGCTTATTTGGAAATTTTACTTATTTTTTCCATTTAATTTACAAAATTATTATCTGTATCGCTTTTAGTGTTTAGTTTAAGTGTCCGATAACACTCACTTAATATTAGATCGACCGACCCAACTAAACTGAACCGAAGTGAACTAAACTGAACAGAACTTAATGAATTAAAAAGTAAAAATAATTTAAAAAATTTCGAATATACATATAAAAAAAAAAATAAAACAAAAACAAATCGTGGCGTAATCAATGTGAGAGCGTGCCCCTAAACATGGAGAGAAGGGCTAAGAGTTAAGATCTACAATTTTTAAATTTTCTCTGCTCTATTCTAAAGGGAAATTGAGAAGGAAAACATTTTAAATTTGTTTTGAATGCAAAACGTAAGCTTAACCATAACTTTCGTTGAAAAGTGGATCATACGTTGTATTATTTTAGCGTCCTCTTCGTCGTTTGTTGTACGTGGGGTTGTTGTGATGCATTGTTCGTGTTTCGAATTCTAATGAGCGGCCCACATTGGGAGCAACCAATAAACGTAATCGCTAAACAATAGAATTTACGATAATGTACTGATAGTACTAGTAAAGTAAATGTGAGTACGAACAATGCCGAGAAATAATTGTGGCCCCAACAATAAACACACATAAATATAAGTGTAATAAAGAGAAACAATTTCTTAATGCAATTGAGTTGCGATATTTATATTGACATTTTTGTGTACGAATTATTCTCAGTGTCATGTGTTGACAAGTGTTACAGAGGTTCCCAAGTCCAATGGTCGATTTGTAATATTTTTAAAAATGCAGTTTAATGCAGTAATATTTTTTTTAAATAATTCCTAATAAAGTATTGCAATATACTTGTTTTCGATTAATTATGAAGTAAAATGAGGACTTTTGTAATTCCATGGAATGTGTACAAATTGCTCTTTTACTTTTGGAAATTTTACGTAAATTTATTTAAAGTAAAATTTATTAAACATTACCTTGGATTTTGTCTAAAATAAAGCGTTTAATCTGATCGCAAATCATCTATCTTTTTATTAAAATTTTCATAAATATTTGCAAGTCGGGTAGAATTGAAAAAAAATCTGTCACTCATATGCATTTTAAGGTCACACTATTACACAATTTTTATGAACACACAATATTTTTTGAAAAGTCGTATGACTTAATAATTCTAGTGACAATACAGGGCTTTGAACCTTAAGAACCAAATGTGGATTATATAGTTAAATGAGATATACAATTCTAACTGCCAGGCCCATAATGTCGACAAGAACATTTCTTTTGCTTATTTATATTGAAAACAATAATCAAAAGCTAAAATTTGTTTTTGCTTCAATCTAATCTTCGAAAGAAATATTTATATTGAAACAAAAACTTATTTCGTACAAACTTCAAAAAGTCCCTTTATTCAATAACAGAAACATTAATCATTTTCTCGAAGGAAGCAAATCCATAACTTGCTAGTCGATTCCGCGCAGTAGTGTCAAAGTAGTTGTTTTACTCTCTTCGCCTCATTTTCATCTTCAAAACTGTGGCAAAAATTGTTGTGTACGGGTCTTCCATTAAATTACTTTCTTAGGATTTTTTAAAGTATAATCGATTAAATGAGCTCTAAAAACTAAAACAAATTTTTACGAATACATCCCAGGGCTAAATTTAGCATCTCCGATTATTAACAATATATTAAAAAGAAAAATGATGGTTCCAAACCAGGGTAGGAAAAAATTCTACTCGCGAGCACAATTCGAGTCAACTCTCTCATTTTAAAATTTGTGCTCGCGAGTTTTATTTTTAAACTCGCGAGCACAAATTTTTTACGAGTCATAAGATTTTTGTGCTCGACTCGTAAGCAGATAACAACTCGTTTTAAAATTTGTGCTTACGAGTTTTATTTTTCAACTCGTAAGTACAAATTTTATGCGAGCAGAAAACGAGCGCATACGAGTTGAAATCGAGCAACTCGTTTAAAAAAATTAATGTTTGCTTGTGCGAAGTAAAAATATACATACATATGAATTTTTAGAAACGAAGGGCAGGCAAATGTGTAGGAAGGGGTTATAAAAACATATGCACACATATGAATGCTGGGCATAACCATGTTGATAAGAATGTATGTGTGTTTGTATGTATAAATGTTTTCTTGTTTAAAAATATGTAAACCTGCAAAATGTTTAATGATGTGTAATAAAATGTATGCGTTCTTAAATGACTTAAATAAAAGTGTTTGAGATTGGTAACATATTATTTTCATAAAAGCTGCCTTTAATAATTATGAATAAAATAAACATTTGTCAATCGATTTTCATGGTTTATGGCTCATTTTATTCGCAATATATCTGGCTTTCTGATAAATAATAAAAAAAATTGTTCTAAATTTGTTAACAAATTTTTGAAAACAAAAAATAGTACTAATTTTGCTTGAAAAAAAAAGTTTATCGCCACTAATTTCTGAAAATGTCCGAAACAGTGGAAAATATAAAAAATGTTATTCGTTTGACTTAAAGGAAATATTATTAATAATCATTTGTTGGTGTTTTTATAAAAATCGGCCCTTATTTCGGGCGGAATATTAGGCAAGCCCATAAAAAAATTTGAAACTGCAAACGGATTTAAATTAACCGCTCCAAAATCTTTATATTTTATATGTTTTTATTTAAAGACTTAAATTTGTTTTTGAAGACCATTGTTATAAATGAATTAAGAGTTTTTTAGGGTAGCAAAAGCCATCACATAATTGTCTTGTGACAACCAAATTAGTTGATTCTTATAGAAAACATCAGCAGGTAGTAAACAATCACGACTATTTATAGAAAATGTGATCATTGATATGTTTGTTTGATCCCTAAAAACTTATTATATTAATGTTTATGTTAAAATGGCTGGCAAGACGTGTGGAAAAGGGTTGTAAAAGTAATGTTTATACTAAAAAAAATGCACACAAGTGAATGCTGCTTATAAACAGGTAGATAAGTGTGTTTTAAAATATATGTGCAATACGTATAAATGTTAAATTTTGAATGATGTGTAATAAAATGTATGCGTTCATTAGTGACTTACATAGAAGTGTTTACGATTCATAGGAAAATAATGAACTGCCTTTTTTATATTTTCGAAACGTATAACATGATTGCATTCTTTTAAACGAATCCTTTCCTTTGCTATTTCTTCTACATGGTTAGTTATACTTGTCACAACTTAATATTTGCTGTATCAATAAATACCTTTTCCCACTTTACTTCTGATCCATTTGCTAATGCTGTTCTGTGTTTCGATGAAATATTCATACATACACACATTTATCCACACATACAAACAAATAAACAGGAAAAATATATTTTTAATTAAAAAAAATTCATACGCAAAAATAAAACTCGCGAACAATTCTTTTTAGCTCGACTCGCGAGTTGAGTTTTATTTTTGACTCTTAAAATTTGAATTCTTTTCGCGAGCAATATTTTTCAACTCGCTCGCGAGTTTTATTTTTTAAACTCGCGAGCAGTAAAGAATAATTCTTTTCAATGTTGAAAATAAAACTCGCTCGAATTGGACTCGCTCGCGAGCGAGTTTAATTCGAGCACTCTCCGTACTCTGTTCCAAACTAAACCCAGCAAAAAAAATATCAAGATTTGGAAGCAGTTAAAGCCCATGAATGCAAGACATTGCTTACTCAATCGCAAATATTTTTTAAGATGCGATAACGAAAGTGAATGATTAAATAACTGTTTGAGAATTATAGACAACAGGCAAAAACTATTGCTTCTAAGCGGCTTATGTCGACCAAAAACCATGGCTTACAAATGCGCACTGATACGTGATTCTGTAAATTCGTCTCCTTTACAAAATTGCTGCTAGGTAAGCAGTATTTTTTGCTCGGAAATATAAATCACATATTTGTTTGTCAGGGCTGCCGCCGTTTTCAAGCATCATTAAAAAAAAAAAAAATTCACAGTCAAAAGACCCATCTTACTTTTTATCAATTTCAAAAACTCCATAGACGACACGACTATAATTATAGCACTCATATTCGAAAGAGAGCAGATAGTACAATTTGAAAATATTAAAAATAATGAAACATCATTTAATTTTAGATGAACCGAAAATCCCCAAGTAACAAGCAAAGACTGATCATTAAAGAAGCTATTGGCTTTTAATCAGGGACCTTAAAAGTTATTTCTTTTTTCATAAAAATCAGATGATAACATTTTTTTCTAATTTTTATTTTTTTTTGAACAAAAATACCAGTTTTATTTTTCATTTTATTTTTTTGAACTTTAATTTTGATGCCAATAAATTCCTTTAAAAATTTTACTCTTTATTGCCTTCTTCCTAAGCATGACAACATTCTACTTTGTATTAAGACATCTCAAAAGCTCAAGTAAAGCGTACATTACACTATCACACAAGTCTTACGAATTCCATAATACTTTGTAAGATAGTAATCTAATGAGTTTTGTTGCGACTGTTAAAAATCTAAATCAACATTGCAGTTTGTATTCACACTATCACACATAAACATGCTTTTGTTAAAAGGCAGCTCTATTCATAAAAAACTAAACTGGATTTGAAATATATTTTAAGGAAAATTTGCATGGAAATTTTGTTTTAAAATACATTTGAAATCTATTTTATTTTTTATGAATACGGTATTTATTGTTTAGAAAAATTTTAAAAAACAATGACGTCGTATGGGATGTCAAATTTTTTATCGTTATAGTTGTCATTTTCATAACACATTGCATTCACACTATCTCACAAGATGTGGACCAATTTAGGAAGCATTAAATTGCAAAACAAAATTATTACTGTAATGAAACTTGATCTAATTTAGATTTTCGTTATACCAGAAACCACTCTGCCGAATTTTGTGATGAACGATCTATAACACAGCGGGACAAAATTGAACTTTTTGTTTGCTGATTGGAAGTTTGATGCAATTTTTTTTATTAATTTTAGGTCGCTGATTTCAAATTTAATCTCGGTTTTTCTCTATCAGCTCGCTATTTTAAGTTACAGGTACTAATCGACTTTTTTCCAAAAATCAAAAGTTAAAAAAAATCATAACTTCACTCTTCATGAAGCGATTTTCAGAATTCTTCTTTTTTTTAAAGATTTTAGCTTTGAAAAACAATCAAATTTTTGCAAATCACAAAAAATGGTTGTCTACGTAAAAAAAAAAAAAAAAAAAATTACAATTTTCAATTTTTAAAAATCATGAAAATCCAAAACATAAAACAGTTAAAAACTTATTCCTTTTGCGTAAAGTCACATAACCTGTGAATAAAATGAGATAAAGATCATAAAAATCGATGAACGCGTTTCACTTTTATTCACAATCAAGTGAAGAAAAAAACATCCATAAATAGAACAGCAGCAAACACACACACATTAAAAAATTTTATTTTTGTATGGAAGTCACGATTTTTATCAATTTAATTGTCTCAGTAATTTGTGAATAAAATCAAAAGTTCTGCACCGATTACAATGAAATAAAGCTCATTTCATTCGAAATATATTAAGCTAACTGTTTTTATACTAAACTTGCCGAAACATTAGTTTTTATGAAGTTTTAAATAAAATTTTTTTTTTTAATTGTTCTTTTTTTTTTAAAATTTAACGATATCTCTGAAACTACTGGGCAAATTTAAAAACAATGTAAGCACGGCTTAAAGATAATATTGTTAGCGAATTTTGGTTTTCAAGTTATTGCAATATATGTAGTGGAAGTGTCTTAATTTTGGAAATAACGGTATATAACGGAAAAGTCGAGCTGATAGAAAAAAACTGAATGCAGATTTGAATTCAGCGTCCCAAATAACATTAAAAACAACATTCAGTTCTTAATCAACAAAAACCTTGTTCCCTTGTGTAATTTACGGTAGCTCCAATAAAGAAACGCCTCCTGAAAATCACTTTAATACGCCTTATAATATTTTTGAAATAAATTCTGAGATTTTAGTTAAATAAGGCAACTGTGAGATCACCTCTTTTAAAAGATTGGATTATATTTTGTAGATACCATATAAAACCCAGTCCTGAAATATTCAAACTTTCGGTGGAGGGTATTAAAGATTTGGCACAGCGGGATATAAAACTATCTGATGTATCTGACAATGTGTCAAATCAAAACAAGATAATTGTTGTCTGAGCACTTTTGTTTATTTTTTTATTTAAAAACTTGCTTAAACATGTTAAACTTAAATAGTGTGAACACAGTATTAGAGTCTGTTGTACAAAGTTTGGGACCTTCTGTTTTGAGTTCTGATAACGTAATTCAAACTGGGTTGAACATTGTGTATCGTATTTGTTGATAATAATTATTTACTTTAAATTAAGAATGTTTTTTTTTATTTAATTAACAATTTTTTTTTGGAAGTGTTTTCCGTATTATACAAAAATTGAGTTTAACCCTTTAATATCTGTATTTAATGACATTTTTAAACTTATTCTTAATATTGGAACTATTAAGTAAAATAATTCTGAGAGATAATTGAAACGACCTATGGTTAAATAAGGGCACAACTAGGGTTTTCGTTCTTGGTATTTTTCGATCACATTTGGTCGGTAATTTTGCGTTTGGTCGGATGGCTAGAGCTCTTAAATTTGGTCGGTCTAGGAAAATGTACTATTTTTATTTCAAGAAATTCGAAACACTGGATGCAAAGTAGGCAAGTGAAAATCTAATATACGAATGCGGAAATGATTTATTTTAGTTACACGTTAATTTGACGGTGTAAGTTCTATAACACTGGGTCAACAACTGAGACAATATCAGATAGAACGTCGGTAGAATGAGAGAACACATTTCTTCATGTTAATCTTAAAGGCCCAACTATAATATGGTTAAGTTGGCTTAAGCAACTGTGCGATTACATGCAAATCATATGTGTCAAGCCATATTGAGCTTTAAGGAATTTTATAAAGTTATCTATAAGTGTTTAAGGCGAACTGACAGATTTAACAAAAAGTATCCTTAAGTACAATATGGCTTGACACATATCATTTACATGTGTTCGCACAGTTCCTTAAGCCAACTTAAGCAAATTATAGTTAGGTCTTTAATCTTAAACAAGGGGAACATGTATTTACATTAATTTTTTAAGATTTCTTAATTGACTCATTCTCGTACAGTGAACTTGTATCGTTTTTATTGGTTTCATTTTTGTACCCTCCACCATCACTAGTGGTGAATGAGGGTATACTAAGTTTATCATTCCGTGTGAAACTTTTTTATTATACATCTAAGACCCCATTAATTATACATATTCTGGCTCCTTGAGTAACTCTAAGTCAATTTAGCCATGTCCGTTAGATTTTACACAAATTCGTTTTATACGAAGATATGAAGATCGGTCGATAAATTCCCATAGGCCCCATATAAAACTTACTCCCGGAAAACAGTTAAGTACGCGTAAAACCGTAATAAATAATGCTATCATAATAAAATTTAATACTTCACAGTTTTTTAAGACTAGAAATCATACTAATACATTTTGTGATGATCGGCCCATAATTTACTATAGGTCCCAATAAAGCCCACTCTGGGAAATTAATTAAATACGCCTAAAATCTTAGCTTCATATTTCCATTAAAAATGTCATTGAAAAATGCGTCTTCATATTGATGATGCTCTAATATCAGAATTGTGACAACAATAGGTGCGTTTGTTTACTTTTCCAGTAAAATCCAGTAGTTGAGTAAATTTTGGGCAATATGAAAATTTTACTCTCAAAAATGGCTATTGCACAAAAAAGTAAACGAACGGAAAAATTGCAAAAACTTGCAGGTTAATTCAAACAGCTAAAAAGATCGCTAAAAAGCTTAGTGTTGTAAAATATGTGTTGTTTAGACTACCCAGTACATAATGTTTTTGGTACTTGATGAAATGCATTGTAATGATTATAAATTCGTAGCAAATTTATTTATTAAATGAGCTTCTGTGCAAGTTTTAAGACTTGTTTATTTTGTACATGACTTTTAATTTTGTTTCTAGTTGAATTACATACGAAACTACATCAATATTTAATTTTTGATATTTGGTACCCTCAATAATATGCAATAAGAAGTAATCATATATTCATTAGCTTTACATCTCTAAAATATTAATGTAAACAAAAACAAAAATAAGTAATATTGAACAATTAACACAAATTTTACCATGGATGCCAAAAAAAGAAAACTTAATATTTCATGCTCTCCCGGAACATTTGGGAAGGTGCAGTGGTAAGTAAAATTGTTTAGGATGTAATAAATATTTTTGGTTTTTGTTGCACTTTTAATTCAGCTTTTGTTCTTTTAAATGTTTTTATTACAAATTGTATGCTTTTTGTTTGCTTACTTTTGTTTGTTTACTTAAATGAAACATATGTTTTTGTTTTCTACTGGTTTTTACTGGTAAAAATTTGTTCAGTAAAAATTTGCAGACTCTTTGCTTACAACTGACAAACCGTCATCAGTGCGATGACATAATATATATTTTCATCAGTGTGATGACATACTATCATCAGTACATTGACAAACTGTCATCAGTACATATTGTCATAATATATAATTAACATTATTTTCATGTTTAAAAAGTAAAATTAGAAGCAAAAATTAAAATTTTTCAAGTAGAATTATTACGAAACCCGTATCGGGCAAGCTGCTGGTGTCTTATAACTGAGTGTCCTTCTGTTAACAAAGGGCGGAATACAACAAGAGTGAAACAAACATGTGTAAGGGGTAAGTAAATAATGATATTCTCTCAATTAGACTTAAGGTCAATTACAATGACTCAATTTGATGACAGTTTGTCATCGCACTGATGCCACTCTTTATAAAACTGACTCCGATTCGTAATTTCTGTGATGCCAATGTGTCATCCTATTGATGACATAATTAAAATTTTTGACCCTGATGACAATTTGGCCAAGTGATGCTAAGGCTGACATCACAGTGATGTAAAGTATCATGGGGTCAAAAACGAAGACACTTGTCATAGTACTGATGTCAATATACATCAGCGTTATGACGCATTTTCTATCAATGTTTTAAATCAGTTTGTCTGTACTGATGTCAAAATACATCAGCGTTATGACGCTTCATTGTACAAAAAATGTTGCGTCGAATTGATCTCACTGTAGTCATAGCATAGTTGACGCATAAAATATGACAAAATGTTAGGCTGACGTTCGTCATTGGATTGATGTCACTTTTTGCCGCATTGATTCCATTTGTTATAACACTGATGTCACAGTTCTGATGTTAGAGCGTCATCAATATGAAGACGCATTTTACTATTAGTGAAGTCTACGAACTAATCTTGACGATTGAAACTTACAAGAAAATATAAAGAAGTTGTGCAATATAAGGAAAAACTTAAACTCATATAAGTATTCTTTTAAACGCATCTCATGAAATTATCGCAGAGGCTTTAGATAAGATAGATATATGGATGCTATATGAAACAGAACTATTTTCGAACGATTCTAGATCATCAAACGTCGGGGAAGAACCGATATCGAATATAGAGGGCGCACCGATAACAAAATCGAAAAAATTAAAGCAATTGATTTGTCAAAAAAATAGTAAATCATTGGGATGTGACGAAATATTGAAACTACTTGATGGAAAAGTTATGCAAATTCTTAAAAAAGTTTTTTACCACGTGTATAAAATTGGCCTTTATCCACAAAAGTGGTTAAAATCCGCAACAGAAACTGTGCCTAAAATCAGAGGACTTAGGCAAAGATGAATTCTGACACCACTGATTTTTACAATTTATTCGAAATGTTTATTTCCAGCAGCTTTGGATCAAATGAATATTGAAATTAAAGGTAATTTGATTTATATTAACAATATCCGATATGCAGATGACACAACGTTATTATCCGACAAGGAGTATGACTTGCAGCAACGGTTAAACGCAGTCAATACATATGGCACAACTACATACATACACACCTAAGGACTTATAATAAATAATGAACAAACAAAACATATGATAATCAGCAGAAATAAGAATCCTTATTATGGCTGTAATATTAACATTAATAACGGACAGTTTAAACGAGTTGCTGGCTACAAGAGAATTGTGAATGCGATAATGAAATAAGTTGTCGAAAAGAAATGACTAGAAGAACATTCTGTAAATTTAAAAAACTTTTAGGAAGCGGAGATATATGTAAATAGAAAGCTTCGTATACTCTTTATGAAATGTTTTGTGTGGTCAGTCCTACTGTACGGAGTTAAATCGTGGACACTTAAAGCAGCAACCATGAATACATTATAATCATACTCGTATAAAATGTGGTGCTATGAATTTTGAACATTTTATGGACAGAAAGAGTAAAGTACACAAAGGTTAAAAGCAGGATACAAAAGTACGGAGAAATATTAACTCTAATGAAACGACGTAAAACTTCCTATTTGGGTGATATAATCAGAAGTGAAAGATACGAATTGCTACCATTAATATTAGACAGAATAGAAGGAAGAAGAATATTAGGAGGAAAGAAAATTTTATGGCTTTCAAACATAAGAAATTGGACAGTCTTAAGAAACATTGTTGAATTAGTTCACACAGCACGAACTCGAGATGGGTATGATGAAATTATTAAATACACAGTACAACGTTTTCCAAAATAACGGGGTTCTGATAGTGGATTGTGGTAGAGGAGACAAAAAAAAAAAAAAAAAAAAATTTAAAAAACACGTGTTAACAGAAGACACTCAATTATAAGACACCAGCAGCATGCCCGATACGTTTTTCGTAATAATTCTTTCTACTTGAAAAACTTGATGTTTTTAAATAAATAATTTAAAAAAATGAATAAGGGAATTTTTGCTTCTAATTTTACTTTTTAAACATGAAAATAATGTTAATTATATATTATTACATGATATATTATGCCATCGCACTGATGACAGTTTGTCAATGTACTGATGACAGTTTGTCAATGTACTGATGATAGTTTGTCATCACACTGATCATATCGGTTTTTTATTTTAGGGTCTGTTCGTGCAACATATCGGTATATGAAACTATATGTACTTTACATCTGAGGTAGAAGGTATGTTCAGCAACTTTGTAAAAAATGTTTCGGCAAATATTTTTGTGAAACATATTAACCCTATAAATCCGCTTTAAAAAGAATTAAGGATTCTTTCATCTAGACCCGACCATATATAAAGTAGTGTTAAATGCTTTAAAGATCTTTTAGAAGTAGGTTTTAAGGGAGCTTTATGGGAGTGCTTTACAACCAAATATTATAAAATAATTAATTTTATAAATTAATATGCTTTAAATTATTTAAATAAACGTTAAACATCTAAAATTGTTATAGCTCATATGGTAAAGGCGCTATTATTGCAAAATCCTTATACCTGGAGCATATTTTTATGGGCTCTATGTGAAATAATAGGTCGATTTCGCTGATTTGTAAAACCAAATAAATTTTTTATCCTAGCTAATATGATATGTGGGCTATTGTACCAAAACCATTATCTTTGGAAGAAAAAAACAGTTATTGGTCTATAATTCCCCACTTCATAAACCGATTTTTTTAATATTCTACTAAGTTTATTTAAAGTGAAGATGAAAACTAAACTTCATAGATTAATTGAAGATTTGATAAAGTAATGGGTTATGAGTAAAAATTTTAGACTTATAGGTAAAAATAAGAGGAAGTAGTGTTCTGTTTGCTCTTTTCTCAGCCATTTAAAGAGTGATCTGCCCGAATTTAAATATTAGTCGATTTCGGACTTTATGTAATATAAATATTTAAACACCTTGTCCCTATCATATCTGGGGTCTTTAAAAAAGCCATTTATCCAAGACACAGAGAGTGGGTCAGACGGACGTTGTTAAATCAACTTCTAAGATACGAGCAATAAAGTAAATCAAAACATTTAAAAATTTTGCCTTAAATATACACAGCAATCACCAAAATTAGTTTGAACTCAGAACAATAATTTTCGTTTAAATAATAAACTTTTTAAACAAAAAGCTTCAAAGAAGAAAAGCTATTGCTGAAGCTATTTCCCTTACGGCTTTAAGCTCTTAATAAATCACTTAGTATTTTTACAGCACTTTTACTTTTTCATACAGGCATCCGATTTAGTCTGTTGAAAAATCTCATTGTTTTGGGAAATATATTTTCATCGCAAAGCAACGCGTTGGTACCCAAAATGTTCTTAAAGTTGTTAAATATTTTATAAACAAATGTGTAAAACTGTGCTAAATTCTAAAAAATCAATTTAAAGTTTTATTGAATCATGAAGTTTGCCGAGCATTTATCTGCTCATATAACTCCCGAGTGGAGAAAACAATACATTAATTACGAGGTAATTTTTAAAGAAAAAATTTTGTAAAACTGAAGTTTTTATTAGTGAAAGTGAAAAAAATACTTAATGTAGATACTAAAAATATGTTAAAGAAAATATGTGATGTCACAGATGATTTTCCATAGAAAACACATGTTGAAAAAGCTTTTAAAGGGAAATTTTTCGTGAGTGCAATGCGCAGGTTTGTGTTTTTGATGTGTGGTAAATTTAAAATATTGTAAACATAAACAAAACAATTGCTGCCACGTTCTTCAATTGTTTACAAACAAAGTTTAGCAGGTGTTTTAATGTGTGTTTGTGGGTGTGTGTGTGTGTGTAGGTGTTAGAAATGTAGTTGAAGAAAACGAGAGAATAATTCGTTTTGTAAGTCATCGTCCAGACTTGCAATTTTTGTTACTGCACTTTTTTAAAATTCTGCTTTGAAATTGCATTAATGTCCAGATTTAGAAATTATAGTTTTGCAATTTTTGTATTTTCATCTTGTCTTTTTGCTTTTCCTTTTTAAGTTTTATATATAAATATAAATACACCTACAGCTATCTTCAGGTTAAAAAGTTTGAGAGTTACAAAATAAAATTACAAAGTACATGGAACTGACTACCCCTTCCCAATCTTCTAACCCATCTCACCAATAAACTCAGGAATTGCTGCAACAAAAATTTCAAGTCTGGACGATGACTTATGCCCGTAATTTCTACAAAGGGATATCTGACCGTGTTCGTACCTAACAGTTATCTTTACCTATCCGGTAAAACTATTTTGGAAATTTCAACGTTAATTTTTCATTAATTTTTTAATTTACTGTAAAAAATCGATGTTGTAAAATACACTACAGTTTAACCAGTAAATAAGACATAAGTATGCTTTAAACACATTCGAGACAGCAGGCTACCAACTTCAATATGTCAAAAATAGAATACATGTGTGTATATGGAAATAATTATTTTAAAGACGACACGGCTGCAGGTTGTTGTCTATGCTGAATTTATCGTTTTAGTCAAATTAAACTAATTTCTATTTTTGTCCGCTACAAAACAGAAAAAGTGTTGGTAATATAATCAAAAATTAGAAGAATTTGTGCTTAAACAAATAATTTTTTTGTTAAACAGCAAAGAAACGGATTGAAACAAGAATATAAGCTTAGCTGAACACCAAATTTATATTATTATTACTTTTTACTATCCTTAAAAGAAGTTATTTAGGAAGGTGCTTGTCAAGCCAATGCTTCTAGGTCGTAAAAGTTTCAAAAGTTAATCCATATTTCTTAAGGTACAAACTGAATCTTGCCAATATGGATATCATTGAAAATTGCTTTAACTTGCTTACAGCATATCGATTATTAAATCAATTTCAAATACTCATACTTCTTGACTGACATTGCTTACAAATTGGATATATCTTTAAGTAATGTCGATATAACAATAATTATTTAACAATAATATGCACATGTTACCAAAGTTTTTAGGGTTTTGATTAATAGTTTTTCTGTATTGCGGGTTTTCGGCCTTCCGGAACACTTTTCAAATATTTACCTTTTTAAAAATATTTAAATGTATTTCAATAAAGCTCTAGGCCTTTTTATATAAGCAAAACTTAACAATATATTTATTTTATTTAATCTTCTCAATATTTCGCTTACCTTTGGTTAGTATCTTCGGGAAAAAAATTAACAAAAAAAAATTTATTTATTTACAATTTAAAACCGCTTAAAAAAGTTAGGACATTTTGGTTAACTTTTTCGTGATTTTACTGCATATTAAGATTTTTTTTATTCAACCTGCCGTTAAGATGATATTCGTTATGAGTTTCAGAAACAACGATATTAAATTTTTTAAATGTTTTTTTAATAAATTTATTTGTTTTTACGTTACAAAATGTATCATAAATAAGTATTTATATTTTTGTAGGCTTAACTTAAGTTAAATTTATTAAAATTAATAATGATAGTGGCACCACTGAAATGTAAATACATAATAAAAAACACAGCTGTTTATATTTTTTTAATTGTAGCTGTCGTCTCCAAAATAATTCAGTAGCTCATTCCGCGACTACAATTGCAGCCAGCAGCATGTCGTGTGTTCGTGTTGCCTGCTGTCTCGAATGTGTTTAATGCAATACGTGTTTAAATTATGAAAAATTCGTTACACCATAAATATCTATACACAGCTAGATTTATATTTGTTTAAATTACGGGCATTAGAAGCGATAATCAGCGTTGCCGTTGTAACCCTAAAGTGACAGTTTTATCCTTTTTAAAGGCCCGTGTCATAAAACTTGGCCATTTGTATCAATTGAAATGACTTCACCATGATATTGTATCAAGAATAAATGAAACAGATACAATCCTGAACGTTTCTATGATTTTCAGACCGGAATTTTTAAATAATAGTACTTATAAAGATAAAGTTAGGGACTTGTTAAGCTTATTTCAACTAAAGTGCTCTTTAAAAAACTACTAAAGTTCTTAATAAACTTTCGTTCCGTTCTAGGACATGAAGGCCATGCTTTATGCCGCCGTCGAACAGGCACCCTCTGCTGAATTGGTGGATCCCGAAATGGTGACTAGATATTTTGCCAAATTTGATGAACAATTCTTTCACTACTGTGACAAAGAGTTAGCCAAGATAAATACTTTCTATTCGGAAAAAATGGCTGAAGCCACAAGAAAGTACGGCAATCTACGAAGTGAACTTACGGAAACTCTAGAAATGGGGCATGTAAAAAAACAACCAGCCTGGAAATCAAAAACTCCATTAGGCAAGAAAAATGTACCCGCACGTAAACTACAAGATCTCAAATTGGCATTTAGTGAATTCTACCTGGGTTTGATTTTACTGCAAAACTATCAGAATCTAAATTTTACCGGATTTCGCAAGATATTGAAAAAACATGATAAACTTTTGAATGTGGATTTTGGTGCCAATTGGCGAAAAGAACATGTAGAAATGGCTCATTTTTATACCAACAAAGATATCGATAGACTTATACAAGAAACTGAAACTGCATTTACACATGATATTGAGGGTGGAGATCGGCAGAAGGCCATGAAAAGATTGAGAGTGCCTCCTTTGGGGGAGCAACAAAGTCCTTGGACCACCTTTAAAGTGGGTTTGTTTTCAGGAGCTTTTGTAGTCCTGCTAGTCACTGTCATCTTATCGGCTATATTTTATGGTTTTGGTGAAGATTGGCGTGTTGGTATACGCATGTTTCGGGGACCCTTTCTTGTTATTGAATGCCTTTTTCTATGGGGTGTAAATGTTTATGGTTGGCGTTCTTCGGGTGTTAACCACGTTTTAATTTTCGAATTGGATCCTAGAAATCATTTATCCGAACAAAATATAATGGAAATTGCTTCAGTATTTGGTGTCCTCTGGGCCATTTCGGTGCTGTTTTATATTTACTGCGATCCCTTGGGTATACCACAGTACTCAGCTCCAATTTTTTTGTACACTTTGATGGTGGCATTTCTAATAAATCCCACAAAAACTTTTTATCATGAGGCCCGTTACTGGTCTATTAAGGTACTCAGCCGTGTATTTATGGCACCATTTTGCTTTGTCAACTTTGCTGATTTCTGGCTGGCTGATCAACTGAATAGTATAGTGCCAGCATTTTTGGACATACCATTTGTTGTATGCTTCTTTGGACAAAATCCCTCTTGGCACAAAATGGGAGTAGGTAAGCAATATTATTTACTTATTATACCCATCACAAAAGAGATTCTTAGCACAATGAAGTTAGCGCCACATTATCTACGATTTTTTATATAAAAAAGGGTGATTCCAGATTAAGGCCCTTGTTTTCTTCTTGATTTTTGATGAAAAATAAGGCCTTTTTCTCAATTTAGCCTATATTTAAGAAATAACGATTCTTTTTAGTGTTTTCACATTTTCCCATGAAAAAATCTATTTTTAATTGAAAAAAAGTTAACACAAATTAAGGCCCTCTATCGATTTAACCAATATTTAGGAAACTGCAGCCATTTTCAGGGCTTTCACATTTTCTATGAAAAGATCGATTTTTGAAGAAAAAAAGGGGAATGGATGGATCACGCGCATATGCTTTATGTTTGATATTTATCGCGGCATTATTTACCAGGTAAGGAGTTTGCCCCCAAATTTAGGGACAAATTTAAGGGGGTACAAATTCTTAGGAGGAAATTTTGGGGCCAACAATTTATTTAGGGGGTTTTACTATTGTAGTCCCTCGATTTACGTCGCAATTGGTTCCGGAAAATGACGACGTACATCGAAACAACGTAAATCGAATCTAAACATATTCATATGTATGTGTTCTATTAAATGTACCTTTATTAAAAACATAAAGAAAGGCTAATTTATAAACAAATTACAAAACATTTACAGAATTAAACAAGTAAGAAAGTATATTTAAAAACAAATTTTCAGAAGTGTACCCTATTTGGGATCCATGGCCAAGAACCATGAGGTTAAAATTCATGTTAAAGTTCCTTATGCCGAATATTATTTAGATATTTTCATCTATATAATACTAGTTTTAATGATTTTAGATAAGGGGGTTCATATGGGACCTATAGTTCATTTTATATTTTCAAATACCACGTTTTGCCATGACATAGAATCTATCGTTAAAGTGTTTTTTTCGCTAAATTTTGTGTCAATACTAACTTTTATAAAAAAGATATTTTCGGGATAGTATTTATATGGGAACTCTGGTCAAATATGGACCAATTCCAATATAATTCTTTAAGATGATTTAAATTGCAATGAGATAAGTTTGGACCAAATTTAAGCTAAATACCAACATAATAAGTGGGTTCTTGGGTACATATACTTATTCCCGAAATAACCTTGTATGAGGGCTATGTGAAATTATGAACCGATACTCACTATTTTCAAATGGCATGTATGCCAAATTTGATGAAATTATCTCCAACATTACGAATTTGCGTACAATGTTTCCATTCACAGCCTGCACGCCAGTCAAACGAACGGATATCGTTACATCGATTCAAAAAGCGATTCTAAGTTGATCGGTATACTAAAAGTAGGGGGTAATACTGAACGAATCGGAATTATTTTTTCAGCATTAATTTGAGTTTCACAATACTGATAATAATTTCGATTCGTTCAGTATCAACTGAAAGAATTAGAAATAAAATTGCTTTCAAATCGAGAAAGTACTCGAACACGACTGCCAGAATTAGGTCCCTGCTTTTTTTTGCTCCCTGAAAAATAACTTTTCTGTCACTTATTCGCGGGGTTGCTTCAATTTACTACTCATACATTTACAAACTGGTAGAATTCTAATGAATACATCAAATATTTAACCCTGCAATACTATTGTTAGTCATGTGGACTAACACCGATTTAATTTTGAGGATGTGTTCTGCGAAAAGTATTTTTAATACTATAAATGTAAAAAATAGTATGTATATTAGTAAAAAATTTTATGTTTGGATTTATTAAGATTCGGAACAAAATGTAATTATCTGATTATAAAATTTTTTTTTATATATGTAATCATATATAATGTACAAAAAAATTTTGTTAGTACTTCAGGGTTATTAAGAAAGTAAACTTTATATATTTTCCATTTTTATTTACATATTCTTTCTTTGTTTGATTTGTATGTATATGTAGATGGTGGCCGCTATTGTATTGAGGATATTTCCATTGTGCGTCCCATAGTCGCCATTTTACCAGCCTATTTTCGTTTTGCTCAATGTATTCGACGTTTCCGTGATACGAAAGAGTCATTTCCTCATTTGGTTAATGCTGCTAAATATGCTACATCATTTTTCGTTGTGATTTTCTCCTACAAATATCAAACCACAAACGGTAAGTTCTTACACCATTAGATCCATTATTCTAACCCTTGTACCTTATTAATGCTTAAGAGATACACGCACACACATTAACATACAACAAACAAACAACCAAAAAAATTATTATTTACGTGCTACATTTTACTAATGAATGGCAATAAAAAGGATGACTATAAATGTTATAATATAAATTTTATGTATTTATGTATGTGTGTATGTGTTGTCTTTATGAATGTTTCTTTCTTTTCATATTAAAGAAATTAAAAAAGTGTGTAAATGAAAATATTGATGAATATGGGCAAAAAAAGATTATCTTACTAATATATTCATCATATCATAATTAATCATATTATGATAAGAAGGATAATTACATTATGAATAACAATTTAATGAAAGTAGATGTTGAATCAAACAAGTGTGAATGCTAATTTGAATCTTTGATACTCTCCACCAAGAATTATAATTAGCTAAAGGGCCAAATGAACGCCAAAATTTTACATTTGTACAACACAGTTGAAAGCGGCACACGGTTGGTCGAACCGTGACTATGGCCACTCCAAGATAATGGGATGCTCGATTGTCCCTGAGGGAGTGGACTACTGCACCCCGGAGCCTTTCTTCGGTGCGAGGTACGCGACACATATAGCGCGCGAAAGTGCGCTGTCGGTCATGGGCACCTTCTATGAACCAGCCCTGGGGGTATACACTGATGGTTCAAGGAAGGGGGAAAGAGTTGGCGGAGGTTTCTACATAGAGGAACTAGGCGTAAAAGTTTCCTTTCGTCTGCCGGATGGATGTAGTGTTCTGCAGGCGGAAATCTCGGCTATAAAGCGGGCAGCCAACTGGCTAAAGTATTATCGTGTATCGGGAGATATACGTATATTTACTGATAGCAAGGCTGCCATTGCTTCTCTTGCGGGTGTCTACACGACATCTAGATTAACTGTGGAATGCCGGATGTCTTTGTGTGAGATTGCTGAACATTCAGAGTTAACACTTATATGGATACCAGGGCACGCAGACTGCCCGGGAAACCAGATAGCAGATAAGCTGGCCAAGGAGGGTGGTCGCATGGATGAAACATTCATTGATCAATTCATTGGCCTTCCAATGGCTCACTGTAAGTCACTCATTCTGCGCGAGAATTATAGAATTGCGCAAGAGGGATAGACCTGTGAGTCAACCTGCTCCATATCCAGGGCACTTTGGCCTCGCTATGATGAACGGAGAACCAAATCTCTACTTAGGTTCAATAGGGACCAATTCAGGACTGTGGTGTCGGTCATGACTGGACACTGGCCTGTTGGGACTCATGCTAGAAGAATGAGTCAGGAATTCAATGACTACTGTAGAAGTTGTCATGATGAGGAGGAAGAGGAGACTGTGCTTCACTTTCTCTGTTAATGCCCTGGGCTACGGGTCATCAGGGAAAAATACCTGGGAGAACCGGTGTTTTTCTTTTTGGAGGATCTATCTAAAATAGAACTAAGATTGCTTCTTCTCTTCATTAGGAAGACGAATTGGCTCAACTTTGCAGTGACGCCATCTGAGTAACTGCTCTTTGGGATGGGCGTTGGCGCTGGGTATCACAAAGGGACCGCTGTAGGACCCAAGTGAGCTGTCTCTCGATGGCTGCCCATGGAACCTACTAACCTAGCACTTTTGCATTGTTTATTGTGGTGTTTGCTAGTTTGAACACACGTTTCAGTAGTACTAAATTAATATGTTTTCTGTATGGGCTACACTTAAATAACATGATTATCAAAGAGAAAAATATGGCATGTTCTAATATCAGATTTACATGGCATCTGATAGATTTAATTAAAGTGGCATAACGTTAACTTTATCGAAAAATAGAACTATATTTTGGAAGATTTTTATTATTTTTCCATTTAAAGATCTAAAGAATGAAATTTTTTAACTCCATTAATCAAAATTTAAATTATTATATTAATCAGAATTCTGAATAATTAAAAAAAAATGTTGAATAACCGATTAATTACCACATCCCTAGACAAAATATAAAATAATTATTGATATACATTATTGAATACTTGTACAAACTGCTTCGATACCACATTTTTCATACAATTTGACATACAAATTTGTTGTAAAAAGCAGTCGTGAAATAAAATTATGAAACAGAAATGGGGCTGAACGATGTCTTCCACCGGTGGTGAAATAAAATAAATTTTCTTTTGAGAACGTTTTTTCTATTGCTCTCACATATAACCCAGTGCTAGCACCAGCAAAATTCTAAAATACACCTGAGATAAAATTAGCTTTACCACAATGTTGGATGATTTTCCACAGCTGGCCTAACAAAATTTTACAACATCGTCCGATATGGACCACCTGGTTAAAACATGAATGCCAGTTTCAAAAGAAGATGAGCCAATTGTCCGATCAAACGATATACCACACCAAACACTTCACTTCAGTGGATGTTATTGTCGCTAATGAACTTCTATTTTTTTTATTTCTTTTGATCTTCCTATGCTAATCCCGCGAAGCTCTACGCTTGTCTGCAGGAAAGAAACCAGAGTCTCTGGTGGGAATCTAACATGCAACCCCGGCGCTGATAGATTAGAATACTACCAACTAGCTTACCGGGGCACCCATGGATTCTCCGTAGCCCAAATTATGCAGTTTTGGTTATAGACGTAGCCATTTAATAGGAAATGGGCTTCGTCGCTCACTATCAAATTGTAAATAAGGTCTGGACTTTTGAAAAAATAAAACTTAATTGTTTTATAATCAGAACTCAAAACTTATACATAGCTTTGGGGTTTTAATCGCAATGAATCTCATACTTATCCAAATCTAACTGCCGGTTTTTCGTAGACAAACTAATTTAGCTTTCGTCATCTTGAAACAGCTAGTAAGAGTCCAGGTTGCCGCCATTCATTATCCAGCTTTTGCATATCTATATTTACCGATGAAAACTAACTAAGGTATATCAAATTACACCTGATATACACCTAAAAGAAATTGCACACGCTCTACCCACGATAGCAAAAATTTATTGTAATTTCTTTTTATTATAATAATATTGGTATGGTCCAAATTTTCGATGACGCTGAGGTATAATTTAGGTTCTATGCCTTAAATATGCCGAATTATCTCATCCTTTAGCTCTTGAATTGGCTTATCGACGTACACCTTTTCTTTAAATAACCCCAAAGAAAGAAGTCTAACGGTGTCAATTCACATGATCTTGGCCAATTGACATCGCCACCACGTGAGATAACAGGACTATTGAATTTGTCGAGCAAAAGAGCCATTGTTTCGTTAGCTGTGTGGCAAGTGGCACCGTCCTGTTGAAACCACATATCGTCCACATCTATATCTTCCAATTCGGGCCATAAAAATTTCGTTATCATCTCACGATAGCGAACACAATTCACAGTAACTGCCTGACCGGCCTCATTTTGGAAAAAATACGGCCCGATGATGCCGCCAGCCTATAAACCGCACTAAACAGTCACTCTTTGTGGGTGCATTGGTTTTTCGACAATCACTCTTGGATTATCATTCGCCCAAATGCGGCAATTCTGCTTATTGACGAATCCACTGAGGTGAAAATGTGCCTCATCGCTGAAGATGATTTTCACGATCTGCTTTTTGATTTGAACGCCCATTTTCATAATAATCCTAAACAACTTTAACGTGTTGCTCGATTGTGTATCTTTCAATGGTTAGAAAGAAAGGTGTGGTTCATTTTGAAAACAGAAAATTAAAAACAAAAGGAAATAAAAAATTAAAACAATAACATCAGAAAGAATTTTATGTTAAGGATGTTAGGATTTTTGCCTGAAGTTGAAGACTCAATTCTGTTTGAACACTAATACTCTAACATATAGACACTTATTATCCTAACAATGCTATCGTACTTTTATTTTTAAGCAGAAAATGAAAAACAAAAGAAAGTAAAACATTAAAACAATATAATGAGACAGAATTGGATGTAACTGTCGTCGTTTTAATTATGCGCTTTTGAATTTTGGCTTGAAGTTAAAGACTCAATTCTGTTTAAACAGTTTTACATACTTGGCACTTTTTTCAAATCAAAATATTAAGTGGTAAAAAACCCGTAATTTGTGCTTTTTAACGAAGTAACTGAGTGCCACAGCAAAAATACTTCGATTGGTCTGGAATTTTCCACATTACTGTAATCCCAAAAACAAACAAAAATTCTGGATGAGACTTTAACATTTCCAGCTCAAAATATAAAAACCATTCTATTTTGCATGTTACTGTCATTTTGTATCGCGCTTACGAGGTTTTTGAAATTGCTTAAATTTTTTTGTTCATACAAAGTTGTCAAGATGAGAAAGCAATCGGGTGTCAAATGTTATTTGCAGCCATAAAAATAAAAAAAGTCAATTTCGAAAAATGGAGTTTACGCGGTTTTGGAAGAAACGTGACGATATGACATAATAGTTGAACTTAGTTCAGATTACTATGTTTGTACTAGGGTTTTTGAAGGGGTCCATATATGATCAAAATGCATGATGTCTATTAGTGTACGTGTGCTGGATTTAAAATTAAATCAATTTGATTTTTTATCAAGCGTCTACACCGACGACACAAACTAATTCATTTTCACAAATTCTACTATAATTATTAATGAATTTTTTGATCACGTCTAGCCCCCATTAAGGTGACCGAACAATAGCAATAACGTTTAGCATTACAAACGCTTTTTTTGTTGTTTTTTAAATGCCAGAAATTTAAAAGTGATCCGCACAAATACTTATTTAAAAATAATCTTTTTACACCCTTCACCGTAGGTAAAAGTGTATATATAATTTTATCATTCCGTTTTCAATTTTCACAATATTGATCCTTGACCCTTAAAAGTACATATATACATTCTGTAGCTCGTTTCTGTATTTCTCGCATCGCAAATTTTCTCATATTAAGTGTGAAACAAAAAATTCCATCGTTTCTCGATTTGTGAGAAAAAAGTGTTTCTGTATTTAAATGCGAGAACAGACAACACAGATTCTGTTTTAACTGGAATACTTCCAGTAATTAAGTGTCAAATGCAAGCGAAACGTCAACGAAAGAAATATATATAATAAAAATAAGGCTGCCAGATTTAAAGATTTAACGACATTTTGACGATTTTTTTTGTTCCAAAATTGGCAAAGTGACAATTTGCTGATTTTTTTCGAGTGACGATTCAGTCTTTGAAATAAAACAATTTTAAATAGTTTTATATGTTTGTGTATTAGGCACCACAGAAAACCGATATCTTTAAAAACAAGGCAGATTAAAAAATGTATCGGCAAAAGCAAAATTTCGAACGGAATCTGTTTAATTTTTATTTGCTTGGATTATTTAATACATTTGTTTGTGCGATCAAAAGATTAAACTATTACCCCATTTTTCAGTCAATGCACTTTAGGAAATGTTTGCCTTTTACTTTGTCCAAATGTGTTTATTTTATTTCAAAATGATATTTTGTCACTCCTTTGTGTGATTTATGCAGGGAAAAATAACAATCTGAAATTTTAAACTCTTATCGGATTAAGGAAAATAAAATAAATAATTTTATTAAAATAGACCTCAAGCTTATGTATGTATAAAATATGTATTTTACCCATGAACTTAATGTTTTTTTTTTTTTTTTTTTTTTTTTTTTTTTTTTTTTTTTGATTATATGTTTATATGATAAAAATTTGTGATTTTATGATCAAAAACGAACAAAATTCGTCAAAATTAATTTTAAATTGTCCGAAAAAAATAGACGATTTTTTTATTTTTTCTTAGGATATTGACGTTTTTTTCACAAATTTATCTGGCAGCCCTGCATAAAACAAACACAATGAAAGGCCAAAAAAATTTAAATAACAAAATATAACAATTGTGTTTTATATACTTATTTTCATCATTTAAATTCTTTCTTTTAAAATAAAATAAAATAATACACATTCTTGTGTACATACATACATAATTTGGGCTCCATTTTTTTAAATTTTTTTTCTCGCATCAATTTCAAATATGACTTATTTTGACAGTTCTTGTGAGAAACTTTATGCAAAATATTGATACAGAAACACTTTTTCTCACATCCTTCCAATAATTGCTGGAAAATTATTTAAATGACAGATAATTCTCGCAAAGTAAAAGTACAGAAACACTTATGTGAGAAAAACCATTTTTTGTTTCATATTGCACTGTTTTTGTCATAATTCACTTGTTTCATGCGGGAAATTTTACGATGCGAAAAATACAGAAACGGGCTACTGGATCCTTATGATCTTTAAAATACGGTTGACCGTCTGTTGAAATAGGGTTTCCGAAGATTCCTGATATGATGGGGTCTGGTTGGGTAGATATTTATGTCAGATATGCTCATTTATTTTGCCATTGAAATTCAGCTAGATGGGTCCATAAATGGTTAAGATATGAGCAAAAAACGACTGCCTCTAATTGTTGTTGTTGTTTTTTTATTTTTTTTTTCTGTATATCTTAAGAAGTTTCCAAATAAGGTACAAACATCATGTTTAGCAATACACAACCTCTTAAAAAAAAAAAAAAAAAATGAGCGGGATATGGGAAGTGGGAGTGGCACTTCCCATACAAACACATAGTAAATTTTTTTATATCTGGAGAATCAAAAGAGAAAATGTTTCCAAATTAGGTATGAACATCTCGGTTATCAGTACACAACCTACCACAAAATGTTGGCGGGATTGGAGAAGTGGAAGTGACACAAAATAATTTTTTCATATCTAAAGAACGGTAAGAGAAATATTGTTCAAATTTGGTACACATAGCTGGGTTATTAATACACAATCTCTTGAAAAATATGGGCGGGATTGGATAAGTTGGCGTGGCACTTCTCTTACAAATACATTAGATATTATTATATCTGGAGAACGGCAAGAGCCAAAGCCTCCAAATTAGGACAAGCATCTGGGTTATCAAAACACAACATCAGACAAAACGTGGGTATAAACTTGCTTAAACTTGGTACTGTCAAAAATTAACAAGAAGCCTCTCAAATGCATTTAATAAAACAAAATCAAAAAATATTTGATTCCGTACGGAATGTGCGAACAGTTTCGCACTTTGCTTAAGATTCTGAAGACTGATTTCTGGTATTACAAAAAATAAATTTGAATAAATTTCAATACAGCAGTGTAATTAGTTTTAGCTTTAACAGTGAATTTCACAAATTTGCATGATATTTTTTCTGGCCATATAAATTTAAATAAGAAATTTTACCGCAATATCTATATCTGTGATGGTTTTAGGCGAATATAATTATTTTCCCAAAGTGGGCTTTATTTGGTTTTAGGCGCAATAAACTGTTTTCCGGGAGCAGCGTTTATATGGGACCAAGTGTAAATTATGGACCGATGTTCACGAAATTTGACACTGCAATTTCTAGTCATATAAAACTGTGATATACCAAATTTCATTATGATACCATTATTTATTATGGTTTTAGGCGTAATAAACTGTTTTTCGGGAGTAAGGTTTATATGGGGCATAGGGTAAATTATGGACCGATCTTCAAGAATTTAGGCAGTATGATTTGCAGTTAAAGCGAATTCGTGCCAAATTTTATATCATTACTTTAATTATTCCAAAACTTATGTTAGTTTTTTTTTTCAAAATTAAAAATTTTTTTAGGGTGGTGGTTCCACATTTTGATTACTAGTTCTGATCCTACTGAGCCGATGTTGCTGGATTTCAATCCCAAACTGTTTAGGATAACTACAAGCAATTTGAGATCAAGTTTGCTCTTTTTTTTTTTTTGCTTTTGTCGAAAGTGAGCGTGTTTTCAACAGACGTACAGACGGACATGGCTAAATCGACTTAGAATTACTCAAGGAGCCAGAATATATATATATATAGTTACTTTATGGGGTCTTAGATGTATTATAAAAACGTTTCATACGGAATGACAAACTTAGTATACCCTCATTCACCACAGTGGTGGTGGTGGGTATAAAAAAACAATTACAATTATTTGTTATTGTTTTTTTATGAGTCATTTGTAAATTCGTTGATTGATAATCGTTTTAAATATTAAAATATCAATTTCAACACCAGCTGTTTTTCATTTTCACGAATATTAATTAAAGCCGTAAAACTTCTTACACCAATCAATCACTTTTACAAAATGCTTAAAAATTTGTAGAAAATTTTGTTTGTTTTTTTTTGCTTGTAAAAGTACAAAGAAATTCATAACAAACATGACATTACAGCTTTCAGAGTTTTAACTCTTTGATTAAGTTTAATTTGCTTTGTAAGACCCTTTCATGCACTTGTTGTATGTGTACAGTAATTCTTTTTAAACAAAATATTTAAAAAAAATTTTTTTTAGTCCTTTTCATCATCTTTCCCAGCGGGAAAAATTGCAAGCTCTTTTCCGCCTTTAAGAAGAATTAAAAACGCATTCTTAATTAACGTTAACTAATTTCAATCTGGGGTTAAATTACGGCATTCGATATCGATCGAAATTTCCATTTAAATTGTATTGTAATTTCGATCGATATCGAATGCCGTAACTTGCCTCCTGCCTTCATTGAAAAGGTCTTTAAGAATGTCTTTTTATAAAATATTCTACAAATTCAAATTTCGATTCCAAGAAAAGGCATATCACAATCGTCCTCTTAGTTTGTGGGAATATTCGGGAATACTTCTCAAATTACTTCACTTCAACAACAGTAACAACAATTATAATGAGATAAAGTTTAACTCTTATTAATTTTTAAAAGACCTACTAGAAGATTTCAAAGTTGGTGCGAGAAGGCCAGACCTTGGTCTTCACCCATCTAACATAAGCTGTTTGTAAAGGGCATAATGAACGACACAAATTGATTGGCAAACATGCACTTTGTTTTTGCTTCTGTAATATTTTGACATGTTTGCCAAGGTATTTGTGTCGTTTAATATGCCCTTTAGACGACTTTGTTTAATACAGAAGAATATTCTGATGATTATCTGGCGAGTAACAATATCAAATTTTTTTTTTATTTATTACTTTTTTATACATTTTCTGACACGCTCGTCCTTTTATCTTGGAATGTTTACCATGCAAGTTCTAAAACAATCTTTTAATAATTATTTCAAGAGCAAAAAAACAACAATGTTACACTTTGTTAATCTTTCGCCACACCATCACGGAATGCATGAAACAAAGAAAACAAGAAGTGCATTAAATTTAAAAAAAAAACAATAGCGGAGTTCAGTGTTTGGTGCGAATGGTCTTGCAAAAGAGCAAATGCAAAATATTTTAGCTCTTTTATGAAATCTAACGGAAGCTCAGTGCATTTCGTTGTTGGATTTAAAAAAAGAGCTACGATATTTTGAACTTGCTCTTTCCCAAGACCAATTGCACAACACACTGAACTCCGCTATTATTTTTCTGCGCATGTACTACGTCATAGTAGAAAATAAAATAAGCACAAATGTGATCACACATACACATGTTTGTGGTACAGTGATAGAAAATTCAGTACTACGGTACTACTTTTAGTACTTTTTCTTTCCATAAATACCACAGAACCCCCACGTCACTTTTATTACTATTTTTCTTTTTATGCTTGTAAAGAAATCCAGCGGGACTTTTTCAAACATTGACAACATATTCTACTTATTAATAACATACAGGGTACACAAACAATATATTGTTTTTTTTCCATTATGTTTTTTGTTCCAAAAATATTTATATTCTTCAAGCATCAATGACATTTTCATTGCGCTTCCACTACATGGTTTCGACAACAGTATAACAAAGTATGTATTCATTATTTATAGTCACCAATAGTTAACAAGCATATTTTAAAGACCACTATAACATATGTAATAAACTTTTTGTTCGAAAATTGGGAACGAAAATAAGACGATGCATTAAAACTTTGCAAAAATGGATACTGCTTCCAAAGGGTAAAAATTTAAACATTTCTAGAAAGTATATGTACATACATACACACAGAAAAAAATACCAATGTCAAATTATCCAGGCGTAATGCTGATTGAAAATCAAAATAAATTTCTGCTAAAGTACGGACTTTATTATCAATGCTTCATATTAATTTTAAATGAATAATGTTAAAATAACACTGTTTAATATTGAATCCATAAAATCCTGTTTACGTGATTTGTGTGAAAACAACGACAACACTACAAGAAGGAAAACAGGGTTTTCTTATTTAAAAAGAAAAAAATTCCCGTATTCGTTTTCTTTTCGTTATAATTATTTAGTTAAATACATCAAATTTTTGAAGTAGAATGATGACGAAAACAAAGCAGACCTTTTCTGCTAGCTTTTCACCAAAAAAAAGATTTCTTTTGTTTTTTTTAGGTCCAATTATCTCAAATTTATACCAATATTGTTTATTTTCTCTTAGTTTTTCGAAAGTGAGCGTGTTTTTAACAGACGGACAGACAGACGGACATGACTAAATCGACTTACTGCTTATTTCACTAAATGCGAAAGAACTCTTTCTTTCGCACAACTACATGTAAAACCAAAACAAATTCTCAAAATCTGGTTTTTTTTTCAAAAATTTTAAATATATTTGTGCGAAAGAAAGCGTTCTTTCGACATCGTGAAATGGGCAGTTAGAATTACTCAAGGAGACATAATATATAGTATATAGTTTATGGGGTCTGATATTAATATAAAAAAAAAGTTTTACACGGAATGACAAACTTAGTATACCTTCATTAACCACTAGTGGTGGTGGAGGGTATAACAAGGGAGAGAAACAAGTATTCGGCTTAGCCGAATCTTATATATCCTTCACCATTGTGCAATAAGAACAGCAAGTTAAAAAATACCGTTCTTTAGATATAAATAAATCTAGTTTCTGCCACGCCTACTTCTCCAATACCGCCCATATTTTGTCGTATGTTGCGTATTGATAACCAAGATGCTTGTACCTGATTTGGAAACTTTGGCTGCTGCCGTTCTCAAGATATACAGAAAAACAGACGGACATCGTTTAATCAACTGCGTTATACATGTGCAGTGTAAAATAACTTTAAAGATAAATGGAATCGTGGTATGGACAAATGTATCAAAAATGTTCCTTTTTGGTGGAAAGGGTTTCCGATCTTTTGTCCGAGAACCACATAGCAGTGAATTGAATCCGCTGTATACAACAAAAACCATAAAACATGGTGGTTGTGGTATCATGGTATGTGGTTATTTTTCATAATAAGGTGTGGGCCCCAAACATTTATATGTAAAAACCCTTCAGGAGGTAGTGTTATCATGCCTCTGATGAAATGCCGCTGGTGTGGGCCTTCTATTAGGACATTGACCCCAAACACACCAGAAAAATGACAAAAAAGTAATTCGTTGATAATTTCATCAATGTGAAGGTGCGATCAACACCGACGCAAGATTTAAATCTCATCAAAAATCTATGATAGTATCTGCAATGAAACCAACAAGTGCTGAAGGTCTTTTGAAAGCTGTCCCCGTAATATAAAACTCAACGAGACTAAGTGCTATTGTTTTGACTGATAAGTGTTTTAAGTTTTTCTATAAATTATTTAGCGTTTTTTAAACCATTAAAGTTTTGGGATATTTTTTGTTATTGTAATAAACAATATTCATCACAGGATTTTAAATTCTTATTTAATTTAAATCACACCAACCTCTTGGACTTTCTAAAATTAGATTTTCTAAACTAGACTTTCTAAAATATTTCAATTGGTGCTATTATTCTGACGGCAGCTGTTTATATTTGTTACTTGTAAAAAAAGCAAACAAAGTCTTGAAATTAAGGAAGAAAAACGAAAAATTAAAAAAACAACTTATACAAAGTTAATTTCGGTGATGTGTATAAAAAAACAACAACATGGGATTTTATGAAAAAAATTAGATGTAGGCGTGGATTTTTGCTCATTTCTGAGCCATTTATGGAAAGATCTGGCTGAAGTCAACGGATCAGATGTGGCAGTGATATATAACAACCAAGTCCCCATCATATCTGGGGTCTTTGGAAAACCCATTTTAACAGACATACGGACATCGTTAAATCAACTTCGCTACTCATAAGAACCTAGAATATATATATATACTTTAAAGGGTCTAAGATCAATATTGAAGAAATTACAAATGGAATGACAAACTCATTTATACCCTTTTACCTTTGGTGAAGGGTACAAGTAGTGTAGGGTATCTTGTAGTTGCTTTTCACCGACTTAACTTTCGTACTTGTTAACTAAATAACTGGATATGTGTAATTTGCATTATTTTGCACATGAATAGATTTACATTTCCAATTGCTTTCGATTATCGATTAATAATTTTATGGTCACATATGTATATACGCTCTAGTGATTTGTAGTAACAGCAGATTGACTTTATTAATAGTTTCCATAAATATTTCCGAAAATTTACTGAACTGGGAAGTAACATAACAAAACGATATACATACATATATATGTACGAACATATATCCATATTAAATTTTTTTTTTTGTTTTCAGATTGAATTAAATTCTACATTCTAAAATTAATGTTAAAGGTATAAAAAAACATTTCCATATCTATTAAATTAAGAACTTTGAGATAATTGTGAAAAGTCAGTGAAAACATATGGGAAACCTTGAGGCACTTGCGACTATAAAGAGAATTTTAAAATATTTCTTCTTTTTATACACACTAGAGGTGAATGAGGGTATACTAAGTTTGTCATTTCGTGTAAAACTTTTTTATTATTGATCTCAGACCCCATAAAGTATATATATATGTATATTAGAGTGGGTCAATTATTTTTCGACCAGGCGGTTGTCAAAATCGTAATCTACGACGAATTCTTAGAAGTTTTGCCTTAGAAAACATGGGTCTTAAATTAATATCGAGCTTCCCGTTTTTAAAGAGAAACTTTTTTTCATATTTAATATTTTGTTAAAATTTTATTGAGTCTTCTAAGAAACTTGACAAAAGTTATTATTTTTAAACTTGTTCGAAGGAAATTTCATGAGCTTTCGGAAGCTGTTTAAAGTTAAAGTTATCTTTATTGAGAATTTTCCAACGCGTTTCAGCGTTATAAAATGTACATACAGGTAAATAAACAAAACGAAAACTTTAGACTATAATGTAACATCTTAAAAAACTAGAGCGTTTATAGCAACAAGAATAAAAAGTAATTTATATAAAACACAAAAAAAAAATATATGGGTTTTTCCGCCCTTCATCCCGAGGCTTCCATAATTTGAGAGAAAATCTCCTTAACTAAAATTATCAACTAGATATTGGGAATTATTTCTTTTCATAAGCAACTTTTTTTATTATTATATTCAACATTTTTTATTTTTCGAATTTATTTTATGAGTTAAATTTAAGTTATAAAATACATAACTAAAATTTAACTCATAGAATAAATTCGAAAAATAAAAAATGTTGAATAAAATTATCAACTTAAAAATAAACTTAAAATAACAACAAATTAAATCAACAATCAAAAAACAAATTAACCCTTATGTGTTCCTAAAGAACTTTTAGAATAGAAAGAATGTCTAATTGATAAATTCAAATCGAAAGTGATTGATTCATTTATAAACCCAAGTGATTTGTATTTGACCAGTTAAAATTTTTCTGACTATTAAAAATATGTATAATGAATTTATTTTTATGAAATCGTGATCTAGTTAAACCTACTTAATATATCACAAACGTATAAACCTATAGGTGTACCATTAGATTTATAATAAAAAAAAAAAGATTTGAATAGCGCCTTGTAAAAGACTCAAAATATTTTCCAATCCAGCAACGTAAAACTTTTCTTTGCAGAATGTCAAGCTCTTTAATTAGTATAGGAGAAATGATAAACGAAAAAGGAAAACCATATACAAAGACAGGTCTACTACATGTTTTATACAATAAAAGTTTTGATTTTTTCGATAAATTTTCGTTATTTAGGATTTTACTAAGTCATTGTCAAGACTTGCAATTTTTGTTGCAATAGTTCTTGATTTGATTGGTGAGATGAGTACCCCTCCCAAATTCCCTCACCTCTCTCACCAATAAACTAAAGAACTGCTGCAACAAAAATTGCAAGTCTGGACGATGACTTAGAGAACTTTTTTTTTTTAAAAGTGCTTTAAAAAGCTTATCAAATGTTATACCGAACTATTTTATTTGAACCTTAAATGAAATTCTCAATACCATCAAGAAAAAGACAAAAATATTTACTTTCGGGAACCACAAAGCTTCGACTAACTTTTCGATAACTAACTTTTGATGTTTAGGTTAATTTTAAAAAAAGTTTTCAATTAATATTAACATTAAATCATGGGAAAACGCAAATTATGTTATTAGAGTTTTTTTATTCCCGCACTTTTTGGATTCCCGGGAAAGCGGGAAATAAAAATCAAATTCCCGGGATCCCGGGATTCCCGCCCAAAATTTATTATTTATTTCTTTACTTATTTCTCCAATGAAACTAATATTTCTTACTGACAATTACGCTTAAAATAATTAAGTCTAGTATCCATTATGTAACAAAAACGTAAAAAATTTAATATTAAAATTATTTTAAAATACTTACGAGGTTATTTTTATGTCAATAGGATCATAGAAATCAATATAGGTATATGCATTGTCAAATTCAGAGATCATTTGCATAATTAGAATGAAAATATTGTTACGAAATTAGATTTGTCTGAGAATTATTTATGGTTTTAGTTATAAGTTATCTTGTAAATTATAGTTTTACGTCATATTAGTTACTATTTTTATGAACGCCACTGTAATAAATTTTCTAGCAATTGTGATTGTAGACTTTAGATTTAGATGTATAACAGTAATTTTAAAATAATTCGAACACAACATTCTAGAAAATACTAGACGAAGAAAATACTTCCCGGAACGGGAAATCCCGAAAAAAAACTCTACATGTTATAAAATAGTACACAAAAATTATTTATATGTTAATAAATTTTTTTATTTAAATAGTTTTTAGAAGCTCTCGTTTGAATGAGCAGTTTGTGCAAGTACAGGCTAACGTTACACGTCGAACCAGTGTGGCCATTTTGGCATTTTTGCAGCTAAATTTAGCTTTAAAATTTTTTATTTAGCTGCAAAATTTTCATTTAGCACTTGGCATTTTATTTAGCATTTTTTGAAAATGTTTTTAGCGTTTTTTAGCATTATTTATTTTAAAAATTTAGACGAATAGTTTAATTGATTTTGCTGAAAAAAATTATAAATTATAATAAATTTTGACTAAAAATAGTTGCACCCAAAATAAAATTTCGTATGAAATTGGATAACTCTTATGTTAAGAAGCATCTTACCTGTCTTGTTAAAAAATAGAATATTCAGGGAATACATATAAGAAATGCCCTTATCATGTTGATTGTAAATATTATTTGTCCTTTGATATTACGATATAAAAGTACAAGAAAATTTCACTTTGTATTTAGATAAGAATTCAATAGTGTTAATGTTTGAAAAAATTTTTTGCTCTAAACTGCTGAAAAAAATTATTTTAAAGCTTCAACATTTCTTAAACTATAAAAACTAAAATGATCTAAAAATTGTGTATATTGCATAAATAACCCGTTTAAATTTATGATATATCAGAGGTTTGCAGGCACGCTAAATTTAACATTTAATCTTAACTCCCTGTGCTACATTTTTATATATAACACAGGCTTTACCAAAATCTAGCCATTTGCTTAAATACCCAACAAAAACTTAACTTCCAATGCTATTTTTAATGACTTCCTGAATTCATTACTTTGTGGCTGTATTCGCCACTTTTTGCATTATTAGTTATATATTTAATAATAACTTTCTTATTATATCTTCAATAAGTCATAATTATACATAATAAAAGAATACTTTAATATAATGATTTAAATAAGTTATTATTACATGATTTTAAAGAATTATTTGAATCAATTTGCAATACATTCCATTAATATTTGTTAGATATACGGTAATATTATAAAATTTTAAGAATAATTTCGATGTAAAATACATGGAAAATCCAAAAATCAATAAAAATGTATGTAAATAAAAATGTACATAAATATGTTCCAAAATTACCCCCACAATATATTTTTCTTATAAGAATACTAGCAGTGATATCGGACTAATGTAAACAATGTTTTTTTGAAGAGCATAATCAGGCCTATCACAGAAATGGTTCGGAATAGTTTTGAATCCGTATTTTCATTTCGATCGATTTTGCTTTACCTTCTTCAGACTTTGATCGATTTTCGTATTTCCGACAAATTTTAATTTTTTTTTATTCTTAAGTTAAATGTGGATATATTGTGCAAACCAAAACAAAAACTTTTTTTGATCGAAAAATTTAAAGTGATTTCATTCTGAGAAAATTTATCGATTGTCGTTTTATGAAGAAGTTGTCTCGGAATTAAAAAAACTTTTGATCGAAATTGATTTCTGTGACAGGCCCGGCCCGTATATTTACATATATTAATAAATACATTGTTATTACAGTGTTAGAGCTATATACATATATGTGCAGCCAAAACACTCTTTATTAAATGTTTTCTTACATTTCGATAAATTAATTATTGTGTACACTTTTTCAACAAAAATTCCATAAGATTCCAGAGCAATTTTAATAAGTGTGTTTTAACCTTTTTGAATGTACTTATTTCTTGTCTCTTTTGGTAACTACATTTTTTTATAAAACTTTTAAGTATAAAATAAAGGAATAATTTTTGGGTTGTAATTGGCCAAATTATAAAGGATTACTTTTGGGACATCGCACAACTTTTTCTAGTAGAAAAATAAGTAGTATTCTCCTCAAGTTCTCATTATTTTTCTGCTTATTTTGTAAGCAAAGTTTTTGCTGGGTGTAACCATTTATTTCAATTTCGTTCAAAAAGTAGTCACTAAAATGTTATTAGTTTCGAATAAAATTTTATACTGGTAATAAATTTTTAACAAAAATCTTTAAAAAAAAATTTTAGTATTATTTTTAGCATTTTTAAAAAACATTTTTAGCATTTTTTGGCTCTGTCTAATGGCAGATTTAGCTGTAAAATTTTTTTAGACCTGGCCACACTGCGTCGAACTATTGAAAAAAAATCGCGATGGTGAAACGCAACACCTACAATGGACAGCAAACAAGACCTTAAAAATAATAATAATAAAAAGTATATAAATTGTTTCCCTTTTTGCCTTTAACAATGAAGTTTTTTCTTTGCATTTAGATATAAAATAATTTTGTTTACTACAATATGACTTGGCGGAAGATGAAAATAGTTAAAGTTTGATATTTTTAAAACATCGCAAAATAGTTGATGATGAGCGGACAGGTAACAGAACTTAACATAAAAAGCATTCCAATTTTCGGATTATACGTTTTTCTTTTTTATTTTAATTTTAGCATATTTAAAAAAAAAAAAATTAAAATAAGAAAAGAAAAGTTTCTCGTTAAAAACGGGAAGCTAGATTTTGATTTTAGACCGATGGTTTCTTGGGCAAACCTACTTATAATTCGTCGTAGATTGCGATTTTAACAACCCCTTGTTGAATTTTTTTTAATACATACAAATTGACCAACTCTAATGTATATATATTGGCTCCTTGAGTAATTCTAACAAGATTTAACCATGTTTGTCCGTTTGACCGTCTGTCCTTCTGTTGAAAACTCGAAAAACTCACAAGAGAAGAACAATGTTGGTGTCAAATTGCTTTTAGTTTTCCTAAACAGTTTGGAATTGCAACTAAGCAAAATCGGTTCAGCAGGATAAGAGTTATAAATCCAAATGTGGCACCACCAGCATTAAAAAAATATTTATAATATTGATACAAAAACTAACATAAATGGTGGTATAATACATGGATTAATATACGATTTTGCACAAATTCGCCCTATATGACTAAAAATCATACTGTTAAATTAATTTCGTAAAGATTGGTCCATAATTTATCATAGGCCACATATAAAACCTACTCTCGGAAAACAGTGTTGGATGATAACTATGTATTAAATAATTTCCTTAAACTTAATATTGTTCAGCAATTATACATACATACTTTTATTTCCATTTGGATGATCGGCGAAGACAGGAAGCAAAATGTTTTGAAAGAGACCGACCGCCCACTGTGCGTTGTCCCAAACCCAAAAATCAAAAAATCACTCCTCACGGATTTTAATAATATTTATATAATAATATAAATATATATATATATATATTACTTGAAAGCTTATTATCTGCCCAATATAAAACTAAACGATTTTTTCGGTCACTTATATTGTCCCAAGAGGGCGCTAAACTCAAATAATCTATATGGGGTATTTCATGTCAAGTGACCCAACTTTTGAAATCGATGTCTTCCGATTTGGATGACATTTGCACCAAGGTTAGTCTTATAGGATAGTAGTGGGAGTGGGATATGTATAAAAAAAATAATTTCTAACTCAAGACGAGGATTTTTGTTTTTTTTAGCATTTGACGTCTTGACTTACAAATTATTTTTTTTTATACATATCCCACTCTCATCCCACTAAGCGACCAAAACTACCTAAAAGAAAAATGCATAAGCTTTCTTTTGAGCAAAAAAAAAAAAAATACCGTTTCCAAAAAAAAATAAAAAATAAGTTTTAAATTTAAAAAAAAAAAAATTTTTAAAAATTTAAAAAAATACAAAAAAAATTTTTTTCGATAGCTTGAAGAAATAGCTATCTAATTTGTTTGGGATAAATTTTGCTAACACCAATAGCTAATAAGTTACATGGATGAGAAAGAACACCGGTTTGGCCAAAATGTCAAATTTTGACCCCCTCTAACTCAGAAACTTTTTGACCGATCTTGTTGAAAATTTGTGTCTAAGCTACTATCCAATAAGACTAACCTTGGTGCAAATTTCATCCAAATTGGAAGACATCGATTTCAAAAGTTGGGTCACTTGACATGAAATCCCCCGTATATTTGTGCCTTATAGAAGGCCAAACCACTTGACCGATCATCTTGAAATTTTCACAGAATATAACTGTGACCCTGGAAGAGACATTAGGCTATATAAAGTTGAGATTGGACAAAGGGGCGATGCCACGCCCATACAACCCAAAATTTAAAATCGTTATATCTTAGGCATTTTTTGGCATATGATGATGATATTTAGTCCATATGGTGTTAGTATGAATAGAAATAAGTTCCATGAAAAAAGAGGGCGGAGCCACACCCCTTTATAGAAAAAGTAAAAACCACCATATCTAATAAACTACTGAACCGATCGTCATCAAATTTCCACAGTAGGCGACTGCCTTGAGTTACTGAACTTTAAGCTATATAAAGATGTGGTTGGAAAAAGGGGTGGTGCCACGCCCATACAACCCAAAACATAAAATCCTCATATCTTAGCCACTATTTGGCGTAGTATGATGATATTTGGTATATATGGTATTGCTATGAATAGAAATACGTTGCATGAAAAAAGTGGGAGGGGTCATGCCCCTTTATGTCGATTATTTCTAATTAACTACTGAACCGATCGTCATCAAATTCTCACAGTAGGCTGTTGTTATGAAATAATGAGTCCAAGGCTATGTAAAGTTGTGGTTGGACAAAGGGGCGGTGGCACGCCTAATCAACTCAAAATTTAAAATCCTCTTATCTTCGATACTGTTTCATGTTCAAATTTAGTCCAAGATGTTTTGCTTTTTAAAAATATCTTACCAATTTTATTTTGAGGGGGTAACAAAGCGCACCGGGTTAAGCTAGTTTTTTATAAATTTCACTAATTTGTAATTGCTTGAGGCAAAAAAATTAAAATAAAAAATTGAGTGTTCGACTTCTCTGTGATCTTTAATTCAAAACACAGATTTTCGTTAAAGAGTAAAGACATAAGTGTCGAAATTTATTCTAATACCAAGATGATTTACTGGATTTGGAATTTTATGGGAACTATGAATCATCATGGACCACCCGTAACAAAATGTATTATTATGCTGTAATATTGAAGTACTGCTTTTTGCGAGATTGTCCCGCGAGATTTTTTTTATTTATCACGTCAGGATTTGAAAATTTCGCTTTTTCAGTATTTATTATTTTAAGTTAAGCATCAGAAAGTTTAGCAAGTTAAAAAATTAAAAAATGTTCAATATAACTTATAAAAAAACTGATAAATTTTGTAGTTTCACAAGTTTTTTCAATTCGCTTTTTAAGAATTATTTTTAAATACTTGTTTAAAATAAAAAATCAGTCAAGAATGAAAAATTATCAATAAATTTAAATTAATTTCATCATGTAAAATTCCTTTCTTCATAAAAATAATTTAATGAAAATTAAATTCAATGAACTTAAGCCTGATTAAAATATCGAAATTTGGATTAAAAAGTGGAAACATTTTATTTTGCTTTATTTAAAAATCCTGCGTTTTTAAAAATTTTAAAAATTCTTCGTGACAGTATCTTTTTGGACGAATTAAAATTGTTTAAGTAGATTTACTATATCGTTTTATAAAATTCAAATAATTTTAAATAAAAAATAACAAAATAATTATATTATTAGTGCTATTATTAGCAACATAACTTTGACAGTCTGATATTTACACACTTATACATTCAAGTATTTGCAATACGAATTTATTATAATTTCAGTTGAATATGCTACCTCTAAGGACAATCCTTGGTTCTACTGCTGGATTATAGCTGCCATTGTATCTTCTTGCTATGCATACACATGGGACATCAAATTTGATTGGGGTTTATTCGATGCCAAGGCAGGCGAAAACACATTTTTAAGAGAAGAAACTGTCTACTCATCTACGGTAAGTGCGGAGTGTGTAGTGAGAACAAGAATTTTTGTAGTATTTTTGTTAACATAACCCAAATACGATATTTGGAAATTTTATTTTTTGTTTTTACAACTCGCTTATATTTTATGAGCCCAATTATGATTATTTTTTATTAGCGCAATGTAGTGAATTGATTTCAAATTGATAATTTTGGGAAATAAAAGCAAGTATTTATAGACAAGAAATAAGTATTAGAGAGAAGTGTTGTCCGTTCGTTTTTTTTTCTCTCTCAACAAAATAACAAATATCTAAAATATACATTTTTTTAAAAAAAGAAACTCCCCAAATGTAAAACATTTTGCATTAGATTAGATTAGCTTTTTTAAATTTTAATTTAGGTACTAAAATGCCTTTATCAAGCGATAGCGAGAACTGCACAATTTTTTTGATTTTAAATCAAAATAAATTTATAAATATTTTATTGTGTAATGAATATTTCATATATGTGCTATTCGAAGAGCCAATAGGAACACAGTTTAATATACTGCACATGATACAGATTTATCCAAAAACATCAATACTTGTTAAGTCTTCTTCACCAGCTTTGTAAATATCATTGCAATTGAAAAGTTTTGTCATTTTAAATCTTCGTATTGTTCTGTAGTAATATTGTGTGCTATAGAGTTGCGTCGTTCCGGAACGACCTTGTTCCAATGAACGATTCCCTATAAGGAACGGTACGACTCTTTCAATAATTACTTTTTAATCGTTCCTTGTTCCTCAATTGCAATCCGTTGAATCATCACATGTGAATAACTCACTTATTTCTGTACACTTATAACAAGGTTGATTTTTTGAATAAATTACAAGTGTTCCAAAGCTATGTATGTCATCTATATATCACCCGTTTACCACTTGCAGCGGCATGCAGGTATGAGTAGATTAAAACAAATACAACTTTACGAAATTCTTAAAACTTATTTGTAATTTTTGTAAAAAGTTGTTATATCTTACAAACATTTTTAAAAACATATATTAATTCTTCTTTAGCTGTTAGGCCACAAAATGAAAACAAACTTTAACAATTGTTTGTTGTAGTGTACTATACACAGAACAAATTATCAGAAGTTTTTTATAAATTAAAAAAATAAATTAAAAAATACAATAAAATAATTTAAACTTGTAGAATTGTTGTTGGGAATTGTCAAAACCAGAGCTATATTTAATGAAATCAATTAACACATTGTTTTAAATGGAAAAGTTTTGTGATCATTTTTTTAATTAATATTAAAAATATAATTTTTTGAAATCAATATTCATAATTTTAGTAATCAATATAATAATTTTTGGTAACAGGCGCAAAATCAACAAATTGTTTGCTTGATTCTATGAATTTGGTATAAATTTGGTGATTAGAGAATATTATTAATTTTTTCTGTGTACCGAGCAACTGAATTGAAAAGGCTCTAAAATCGTCTAAATTTAAATTCTCATACCCCTTAATTTTCCGCAAGGATTTCTTACCCCTAATTATTCCTCCAAATGAATAATACCCTCTGAATCTAATGACAAACACCTTATATGGCAACTCTGTCCGAGATTTTGATAATATTGGTATGTTTTCTTTAGTGCTGGTTCACACTGTTTAAATCTTAGCAGTCAAGTCTTGAGTTTTTAGGAGAGAGAGAGGAAAATAAATGGCATTTTCTCTTCCCCTTCTCCCATAAAAGCACAAGACTTGACGGCTAAAACTTGAACAGAGTGAACCAGCACTAATTGCGCGACACATAATATTTTATATTTTTTAAAGTACAGTTTGAGCACAAAAGTCTTTAATATTACTTACTAGCTTAGCCCGGTGTGCTTCGCTACACGTATTAAAATAAAGTAAGTACATTTTTTAACCCTAGAAAGATTAGATTAGGTTAGGTTAGGTAGAAAAGCTGGTGCGAAGTAAATTTCACATTCTCACCCAGAGACCAATATGGTGCATTGGGACGCCTAAGTTAGAGATAGAATTCAAGTAAGATAAGAAAAGGAGAAATAAAGAAAAAAAGCATAAGAATAGAGAAAGAAGTTGAAGACAACAATTGGACGACACAAGCAAACAACTCTACTAAACAGAAAACTTCCCTAAATGTTCCCAGTCCCCAGTCTCCTGCTCCGCCGCCAGGTTACTCCCATTACCAATCCGTCATATTCGAGCACGCAGCCCGAGACATCTCCCAATTCGCGCAGCAATCGACTACCTAGCCATCTCAGCCTGCGGCTCTGCAGCCTGGGACAGTGGCACAAAAAGTGCTCAACTGTCTCCAACTCCTCCGGCTTCTCACATTACCAACATATATCCGACAACTCAGCTCCCATTCTCATCACCATCCTGCCTTTCATACGGTGGCCCGTGATAATCAACCCTAGAAAGATAATATGCGTAAATTTTACGCATGCACTATAATATATTTATGTATAAATATATTGCTATTTCTTTTTAATTAGCAGGAATACGTTGCTGTGCCCTTCAGACATTTCATATGGGCATTTCTCTCAGAGGGTCTACCGAGACGAAAAAATTAAAAGTTCTTGAAAAAAATTTTTGTTTGCAAATTCTGAAAGAAAAACAATCAAATTTAATAAATCTGCAAAAGTTTTGCATTTATTCATCACTCATTTCGAGATATTCATGTCCAAAGTGAAGCAAGTGAAATATTTTTTCCATTTTTTTTTTAATCTGAAAAGCAAGTTTTGTTTTGAAAAATATTTTTAACACTAGTCGTTATATATTGAGTTTTTCTCTCTTAGATCTCCGTAAGGATACTAAAAGTAAGAAAATAATACATAAGATTCAATACGATTAAAAATAACTATAAAATTTTGCTTTGCATTATCCGTTAATTCAATGTACCGTACGACATTGAAAAACAGCATTTTGTATCAATACCTCGAAACTGCTTGAAGAAAGTTCATCAAGTAATGATTACAAACAGATATTTTTATTGCATTTAAAATAATAAAAAAAAAATTTTGAAAATAGAAAGAATTGCGGACTAGGCGCTATGCAAAATTTTTCTCGCACGCCATCGCTAGTGTGAAATTTAAAAGTATTAAAAAATATTTTCTTTAATAAAAAATTATTTTTTCAAGACCATTCTATAATTCAATTATTTAAATCAAGATGAATAAAAACAGCGAGAATTGCAAACGGTACAGAGAAAAATTAAATTTTGCACATTTTGTGAAATATATTTCCTTTTTATCTCTCTTTGTATTTTCTTTAAGTTCGCCGTTATGTTAAAATAAACACATTGAATACTTTGAATACTATTTTATTTAATTTTTTTTAATTATTTATTCATTATTTCGCAAAAAAGAATAAGAAAAAATTTGAACATCATGATGGGAATAAATGTACCGTACGACTATAATCAAATTTAAATAAGAAAAAACTATTCATAATTTTTTAGTAAAATCTAGCTTTTTTTAAGAAACATTGACTCACTTCATTCTAAAATTAGTCACATTAATTTATTGTTTCAGGTTTCGCTGAATTAAGCATTTTATTTGTTTGCTACTAAACCTACTTCCTTTTTTTGTCTCGTACGACAGTCTGAGTTTTTTTCAATTATCTTTAAAACTAATAATTGGTTATAATTGGATTTAGCACCATCAATAGAGCTAATCAGGGGCCATAACTAAGGCTAATAATCAAAATAAAAATCTATTTTATTTTGAATTCTTTTCCACTTTAAATGCGTACGACTGTCCCGTACGACAGTATGGAATTGCCCATATATAAACATATTTAAAATTTCGGACCTTTTATTAAATATATATGTAAAAATATAATCCGAATTAGCTTGTTCTTAATTTATCAAAAAATAAATATATATGTAAAAGTATAATCCGAATTAGCTTGTTCTTAATTTATCAAAAAATACCTCAATATAGCAGGTTAAAATAATGCCACAGTTTTACGTATGATTATCTTTAACGTATGTCTGGATATGATTATTTATAAGGTTAAAAATTGTTTTGCCTATACTGAAAATTTTGAAGTTTTGAGTTAATACAGTATTGTTGAAAAAGTTTGATATGTTACTAATATAATTATATTATATTAAAGTTATGTTCACGCCTATCAAATATTTGACGTCCTACACGTAACCACTAGTTTTATTAAAATATGTTTATCTTTTGCAAACCATTTGCTAGAACAAACATCATGAAACAGTCCCTAAATTACATTTTACAATTATCTTCTTATAAATAAAGATAGTAATTCAATTAAAATTTTTAGAAATAAAGCTTAAGTTAGACAGGTGTCGCTTTATTAGATTTTTCGTCAAATATTTGATAGGTCTGAACATACCTTAAGACTACAAGATAATAAGCCGTGTCGCAGATTCCGTTCGGAACCGAAGAAAACATATTTGTTTATTGATAGAAAGTATATTTTGATAGGTATTTGACCTTTTAGATACAGAAAACTCCCATTCCATTCATGAAAACAAAAATAGTTTAATTCCGCAAAATTTTTTTCGTAATTTTGTGAAGCACCAAAATACAGAATAAATTCCGTTTTCGAACGGAATTGTACTCTGTGACATGGTTGAATATATAATTTCAGATAGATACTTAAATAGAAATTAACGGGATTTTAACTTAAAGGATAAATGGGGAAATTTCCAAATGTGACCAAATAAAGTTGTTGGAATAATTTTTTGTTAATTTGTAATTTTTATATTTGTTAAGATTCATCGTTAAATAAATTGTTAAGCTTCGTCCACAATGGCAGCAACATTTTCGCTGGTGTTTACAATAAAGCCTCGAACACAATGCTAGCAACAATTTCATTTTTTCTTCTGTCTTATTTCTTCCCAAAGTATTTCAAATATTTTCCTTTAATTTTTCGAAATAAAATTTAACTAAATTTTTTTTTAAAAAGTTGAGTCTACTTCTACTTCAGCAACAATTTGTATGAAAATGTCTATGACGTTTAAGATAAATTTTATTTAGTTTTGAATGAAAATTTCAACAAGATGTTTTAAAAAATAATAATAAATTCTTAAAATTGTTGTGGGCATAATTTTTTATAATTTGCACACTGAAAATGTGTGTGATTACGAAAAAAATTGTTGCTCTATTTTGAACACCAGTGAAAATGTTGCTGCCTAATAGAATGAGGTTTAAAGCAACAATTTTTTTCATAACCAAAAACATTTTTAATTATGAAACCGTTTGCAAAATTTGCGAAGAACAATAAAACGTATTTATTTTTTAAATTTTTTTGCTAAAATTTTCCTTCAGAACTAAATGAAATTTTTATAAACGTCAGTTACAATTGCATAGAAATTATTTCTGAAGTAAAAGTAGACTCAACTTTTAAAAAAAAAACTTTTGTTACATTTTTGTTAGAAAAATGAAAGGAAAATATAAGAAATACTTTGGGAAGAAATAAGACAGACGAAAAAACGAAATTTTTGCTCCCATTGTGAACAAAGCTTTAAAGGTAATTCAAACATAAGATGTTGAATTTTTTGGGGGTGGGCTAGGACCAATCTAGCATAAAACATCTTTCGCGACACGCATAACATCAAACCATATACATATGGGGGATTTCATGTCAAATGACCTAACTTTTAAAATCGATGTCTTCCGATTTGGGTGAAATTTGCACCAAGGTTAGTCCTATTGGATAGTAGTTTAGACACAAATTTGATATTTTGGCCAAACAGGTGTTCTTTCTCATCCATATAAGTTATTATCTATTGGTGTAAGCAAAATTTTTCCCAAACAAATAAGATAGCTATTTCTTGAATCTTTCGAAAACATTTTTGTTTTTTTTTTTTTTTTAATTTTTTTAAATTGAAAACTTTTTTAATTTTTTTTAAGCGGGTACTTTTTTTTTTTTTTTGCTCAAAACAAAGCTTAGGTCTTTTTCTCTACTAGACAAATTAACCTCTCCGACGGTATATAACATACCTAACTAGCATTTCATACCCTCGATACTGTAATACCCACAATTTGTTTATCCCAGGAATACAATCACTTTTTTCTATAGAGATGTTGACAAATTAAATTTTTTTTATTTATTTGTAATAATAATTAAATTAATATAAAATAATAATAATAATAATAAAAACAAAAAGATAAATAATCTAAAAAAATTTAATCTTAATCACATAAGATCCTTTTATATCATAATTATTTCTACACTTAATTTATTGTAGCTAATGAAGTGTTTAAGTCTTGCAAATTTACAAATACCCAGTCTAACCTCCTCTCTATTTATTGCCTTTATTTTCTGCTTTTTTTTTGCCAATCCTTTCTTGGCGTTACTAGGTTCAGCTGTTGATTTCGCTGCTTGTTTTTTTTTTTGCTTTGGAAAGAAATCGCATTGAGTAGAGGCAGAAAACTTTTTCATCTTGAGTCTTCCATCGATAAGCGGTATAAAAGCATGGTATTGAGCGGTGCCTTCGATTGTTTCCGCAGCAACGAATCTGCTCTTCAGTGTTTTCAATGTTTCCTCATGATCCTCTTTGCTACTAAAAACTATTTCACTTTCTTTACAATAATTCTTTGCCCGATGGAATAAAGCAGTCGCATCTAAGATGCGATCTTTATGGGAGCACTGGAGGCTATACTTCGCTGCATTTCTTTTGAGGTTTGCTCCAACACCATCACTTGCTCCTTTACCATGAGCAGTAGTATGAAAATGCCACTCTGCTGGCATTCCAAAACCTTTTTCATGAGCTATCAGATTTGCGAAGCTACTTTTGTTTTTAAAATGTTGACGAGTTCCGTCCGAAACGTTGTATACCTTCTCTACTGTAAATTTAGATTTTAGATAATTTAGTATTATCTTCTGGTATTCATAAACTGCAACGGCATCATCTTTTAAATCGTCGGATATGATTGCCATAGTTTTGTGTTCCAGTTTTTCATCTTTCATGTGGTAAATAACTCCTGTTAACATAGTTGCTTGGTAGTTATTGAAGTGGAATGACTGTATGGCATCCTGAAGAACATATTTATAGTTCTCTGCGAAATCAAACGAAATAACGAATTCCCCAGACTTCAAATGTATTTTCAAATCCTTGAAGAATGGCCAAAGCTTTTTGACTAATAAGTCATGGGTTCTTAAATTTAACAATCCTCTACACATTTCTTCCTCAAAATCAGGCACATTTTAAATGATTGTTTTCAATGTGCATCTTTCAGTCTGAAAATTGAAAAATTCTCGTCTTGACTTTGAAATTATTTTTTTTATACATTACCCACTCGCGGCCCAAAAAGCGAACAGAACTACCGTAAAGAAAAAACCTCTAAGCTTTCTTTTAAGCAAAAAAAAGTACCCGCTTAAAAAAAAAATAAAAAAAAGTTTTAAATTTAAAATTTAAATTTTTTAAAAAATTTTAAAAAAACCAAAAAAAAATTTAGAAAAAGATCTTATGTGATTAAGATAAAATCTTTTTTAGATTATTTATTTTTTTGTTTTTATTTTATATTAATTTAATTATTATAACAAATAAATAAAAAAAAATTAATTTGTCAACATCTCTATAGAAAAAAGTGATTTTTTTCCTGGGATTAACAAATTGTGGGTATTACAGTATCGAGGGTATGAAATGCTAGTTAGGTATATATATATACCGCCGGAAAGGTTAATTTGTCTACTTTCTCAGCATAAGTTTTATTTTTAAGATTTTAGAAACACTTACACACAAATAGGAAAAAATATAAAATAGTGCATATGCTAAAAATTTAAAAATCCTTGTCTTGACTTGGAAATTATTTTTTTTATACATAACCCACTCGCGGCCCAAAAAGCGACCAGAACTGTCTTAAAGGAAAAGACCTAAGCTTTCTTTTGGGCTAAAAAGTACCTGCTTAAAAAATAAAAAAAATTTTAAATTTAAAAAAAAAATTTTAAAAAAACAAAAAATTTTTTTTCGAAAGATTGAAGAAAACGCTTTCTAATTTGTTTAGGACTAATTTTGCTAACACCAATATATAATAAGTTACATGGATGAGAAAGAACACATGTCAAATTGTGACCCCCTCTAACTCAGAAACGTTTTTACAGATCTAGTTGAAAATTTGTGTCTAATCCAATAGGACTAACCTTGGTGCAAATTTCATCCAAATCGGGAGACATCGATTGCAAAAGTTGGATAACTTGACATGAAATTCCCTATATGTTAATCTTTTTATTATTATTTCTATCTGTATATATGATTACATTTTTCTTGTATTTTTTGCTACATAAAACTTTAAAATCTCTAAGAAAAACAACATATTTTTTTATTTATTTGGGATTAAACAACCCCCTCCCCCAACTACGAGTACGACCGAACTTAAAGGTAGCCCGGTTTCCACACAGAAAAAATTATTAAATATCTCCAATCACCAAATTTATTCCAAATTCATAATATCAAGCAAACAGTTTGTTGATTTTGCACCTATTGCCAAAATGATTATATTGATTACTAAAAATTTTACAATTTTGAAAAAATATTTTCAATAAATGATATTTTTAATTTTAATTAAAAAAGTGATCAAAAAACTTTGCCATTTCAAACAATGTGTTAATTTATTTAAATAAATATTGATAATTCCCAACAACAATTCTACATGTTTAAATTATTTTATTTTAACGAAAAAAGTCAGTTAAGATTTTTTTGTTATTTAATTAAAACTTCAATTGAAAATTTATTTCAAAACAACTAAAATGTTAATTAAATCAAAAATAAATTTTTAATTTTCTTTCAACTAAAAAAATAATTGGTTCAATTATCACATTAATTAAATTTAAATACTTTTAAAACCATCTTTTTAATTGATAAAACACTTTTTTCTGTGCAACTCATACCATCTCAGTCTCCGAACTGAAGTTTCATAACAGGTTGTTCCACATTTGGATTCATAGCCCACTGAATCGATTGTGCTGGATTACGATCAAAATCTGCTAAGAGGCTGTATTCATTAAGGGAGTTTCCGCTGCGTGTCGTATTTTATTTTATGGGCTATGGTAAGTTATATACCGATCTTCATGAAATTTTACAACATGATTTCTAGACATATATAACGAATTTGTGCAAAATCTTATATCAATCCGTGTATTAGAACACCATTTATGTTAGTTTTTATAACAAAATTATAAATTTTTTAGGGTGGTGGTTTCATATTGTGATTCATACCTCTGATCCTACTGAACCGATTTTGCTGGATTTCAATCCCAAACTGCTAAGGATAACTACAAGCAAGATACCAAGTTTGTCCTTTTCTTTTGAGTCTTTCGAAAGTGAACGTGTTTTCAACAGACGGACAGATGGTCAGACTGACAGACGGACAGAAGGTTTCACGCGGAATAACAAACTTAAAAATAGAGATGTAAATTCAAATCCGATAACTAAGACAATTTTAAATTCTTTTGAAGACCCATTTTATTTGATTTATTTTATAAAAACGAAAAAAGTTCCGAAAAATTTAATGCTGATTCTGTAAGAGATGGTGAAAAAACTGAAAAAATAACATAAGGAAATGCAGCAATTAGTTAAGAAAACGCTGATTTGATTTGAAGGAAATTTTCGTTAAAAAAGGAATTATAAGTTTTGCAATATATTTTTGGTAAATATATGTGTAAAACTTTAAACAAACAAGTTAGAAAGTATAGTCGGTCTAGCTCGACCATATGATACCCATATTTTAAAAACAAATTTTTGAGAGTGTACCCCATTTTTGATCCATTGCCAATCATGGTCGCCTGAAAAGAATTATGCTATGAGGTTAAGAGTTATATAAAAGTTATTTGCGCCGAATATTATTTAGATATCTTCATGTATTTGAGATTTGTGTGCCTTTCACCGATTTTAGGAAGGGGGTTTACATTAGACCTATGGTTAATTTTGGATCTACCAGCACAACATTTTGTAAAAGTTATTGTCGCCAATTTTTATGTCAATACAAACATTTTTATGGAAGTTATGGCATTAAAAGCTATTTTTGGGAGTAGTAATTGTATGTGTGCTATGGTCAAATATGGACTGATACCATAATAATTGGTTAGATGATTTAGATTGCAATAAAATAAGTTTGGAACAAATTTCAACTTTATACCAATATAATAAGATGATATATTTAGTTGCATTTATAGTACTTACAATATCATACGTGACGACCTTTAAAAGCTTATATTTTTATTATACCTATTTAAAAAAAAATCCGATCAATACTTTTTTGCAACAAATATCTCCACGTACGTGACATTGGACATCATCCAAAACAAACCAAAAAATATACCGCTAATCGAACTATATATTTGATCTTTCCCCATTGATCTTGTTCATTGTTGATGTAACATGAATTGTCAGGTATAATTCCAATGTTACCAGTATCTGTATTTGATCGGCAGAAAAGTGAAAATTGTTGATTGCAGTTACTAAAATTAAATCAAAGAGATAGTTAGTTTTAACTTTTATTGGTTGCTCTTTAAAAATTGTAATAAAGTACGAGTATGAAAACCTTTGCATAGTAAAGTTTGAGTATGTTTTTTACTTTCTACCATATTTGAAAAAAGTTTCAAGGGTTTTTATTTTTGCGTCATGGTTGACATTCTCATGGAAATGCCCATATGTATGTGTGTGTATGTGTGTATATATGCACATATTTGAATTATTATATATTGCCATGGTTTTTTATAAATTTAAAAAAAAAAACTTTTAGGATAATAGAAATTAGAATGAAAATAAAAGGTATTCGGCAGTACAATGTGAATAGAAAGCCAAAAACAAAGAAAAGTCTATTCATCTAGTTGAGACGATAATGAACATTAACGTCTTTATCTCTACTTTTTGACTGCATTTAATTATAAAGACGTATCAAATGTTTCTTGATTGTACAATATAATTCATTTTAAAAGGATGCTTTTTTACTCAATGTCTGCAAAATAATTAATGTTCAACATAAATTCTTTTTTTGTTTAATTAAATGAACAATTAAGTTAAAGTGTTTTTGCTTGGATTTGATGAAATTTTTTGGTAATAAATTTATTATTTAAAATTTTTTTGAAAATCATTTAAGATATTTTTAAGTAGAATGGGACAAATGAAAAATAATGTATAACTTTACAAAATTCCCTATAAAGATCGTAGTTTCGTGTATTTCTTTATAAATTTCTTTACAGATACGAAAATTTTGCAAAATGACCTACAGATGGCGAAATTTTGTAAAACTCTATATAAATTGTGAAGTTTAAAAATGTCTTTGTTGTAATAACATTTAAACTGTAATTTGTATGTAGTGCAAACGTGATATGCGTTATTCCTCTATTTGCGGTGAAATCGGGTATAGTAAAGGTATTGTCACACTTAACAAATGTTTGACGAAAATAGAAATAGTGGTTACGTTTAGGCCGTCAATTATTTGTTAAGTGTGACCAAGGCTTAAGTTTGTCATTCCGTGTGAAACTTTTTTAATATTCATCTAAGATCCCCTAATGAATGTAAATTCTGGGGGCTTGAGTATTTCTAAGTCGTTTTAGCCATGTCCGTCTGTCCGTCTCACAGTGGGAGATTTTGGAAAAAGAATATAAATATTTCTGCATTTTGTAATCGGTTAGTCCGATTGAAATAAAATTTCAGGTGCTTATTAAGAACTTGCATTAAAGGTTAAGTTTTGGATTTAAGGTGCAAAGACATATTAGGACGGCTACCTACCATGTACGGGTCTCAGGACAATTATTATTAACATATTGGATCATACAAAAAGTACTTAAGAATTTTGATTCTGTAGCTCGTTTCTTTATTTCTCGCATCGTAAAATTTCCCAAATGAAGTGTGAAACAAAAAATTCCATCGTTTCTCGATTTGTGAGAAAAAAGTGTTTCTGTATTTGAGTGCGGAAAAAGATAATACTAATTCTAGTCTTACTGGAATATTTCCAAAAATTTACAACGAATGAAATTATACAACCAAATCAATAAAATATTAAAATAACAAAATATAACATTTGAGTTTTATTTATTTTCATCATTTAAATTACTTTTATATTTTATTAAAGCTAAATAAATTGTTTAAGCCCTTATGACACTTCATTTTTAATGCATTGTTCAAGTTTTGGTGAACAGTGCAAATATAATGTAATAGAAAAACTAACCAAGTGCAAAGAGTTCAGCTGTATTAGGACAAATAGCAAACTTTAAAAAATTTTACGAAAATTATCGATTTAAAATTGAGTTATGTCAAAAAATGTAAAATTGTTCAACTTAAAATTGACATTTCAAGCTTAAAATATTAAAAGTTTTTCTGAATCAGCGGCTTATGGGCAAATTCAGCGAGTTACCGCTTTTTGTTTGTTATGTTTTTATGGTTCTCATAAACAAAGAGTTGACAACATTAAATAAAATAAACAAAACCATAAAATAAAGCTGGGATCCCACATTGTGCTTACTTTTACCCAGAAAATGCAACCCTGGTGCGGCAATCGTGTGACTACTTGATATCCAACCGCGCGTCAATAAAAATGGCAAAAATGTGCCAATATTTATTGGGTTCTTGTGCGGCAATTAAACAACACAATACGCGCCAATATTTGCATTTTTTAATAAATTTACTTTTGTGTATTTCTTTTAGTAGGAATAAATTAAAAATAAAAATTAAATTTATTAAAAATAAAAATTGGGAATTTAGCAAGTCATTAATGAATAAATTAATAATAAATTTTGTATTCCCGAATTTTTTTTTTTAAATAAGTGCAATAGCCGTTTAGGACACTATAAAAGCTTTTATAAAGGAAAACGGAGCAAAATGTATTAAAATTCTTTAAAGCGAATTTATTTTTAAATATATAAATCAAAGTATAGAACTAGTATGCCGACTGGTGAGAACGTTCTCTTTTTTTTATAACCCTCATCACACATACATATAGGTTCTGTGTGAATTCAACACACATAAGAACAACAAAAACAAAACAAAATTTTAAATTTTTCAATTTTAAATTTTTCACAATATAACACTTCATGTTTAATTTTATGACTTAAACACATAATTAATAATTTTTTTTTAATACATTTTGCTAATTTGCTTTTGCAAAATGTTTTTATTTTTCACAAACTAAAAATTTTTAAATAAATTTTTTTGACACTAAATTTTTTCTGTTGTTAATATTATTAAAGCCAGCAGAGTAGCATTTTGTGGTATAAAAATAATATTTGAAATCATTAATTATTTATATATTATCCGATATTGCAGAATAAAAATTTAGCAAACATGGCTTTTAAAAGTTTATAAATGCAGCCAGCATTCAATAAATTGAAAATTGAAAATTTATTGAATTAAGAAAATTTTATTTTGGAAAAAAAATTGTCAAAGAGTCGGCATACTAGTTGTATACTATGATATAAATATTCTCTTTCTTTATATATTTAAAATAGAATTTTACTTTGTTTCATTTTTTGAATTTCATATATTTACTTAATAAATTTCAAATAAAACTATTCAACAAAACTTTGTTCGAATATATGATACAATTTTCTTTTTTTTAATGAACAAGCCAACTAGAACTTTCAAACAAATAACAAAGTTACCACAACAGCTGTTTTCGCAGTTGACATAAGTAAAAACAATCGTGTGACTGTGCTGCGGCAATTATTGTACTCATTTCGCTTTGTACCAACTAGCGGCAAATAAATTTGTATAAAACAGGGCAATCGTGTGATTTCAGAATATTTTATTGGGGCAATTTCATTATTGTGCGATTACTGTGCGGCAATAAAGCACAATCAAAATTGTGTCATATTGGTGCATTTGCGGTAATCGTGTGATTCCAGCTTAAGAAAAAAACTTTCTAACATTTACTGTTTCTTCCTATCAACTTTATATCAATTCAATGTTATTGCAGATAATTCTCGAAAAGTAAATTTACAGAAAAACTTGAATCATAAAACCCATTTTTGTTTCATCGTACACTGTTTTTGTTGCAATTCACTCGTTTCATGCAAAAAATTTTACGATGAGAGAAATACAGAAACGGACTACTGCTGGAACATTTGACATAAAAAGGAAACTTGTAAAAAAAGGTATATTTCGTAAGAGCCTTCATCCCGTAGTGAATAAAATTTTCGAACATTTTTTCATAGTAATATTAAACATGAAGTCACCTTTCAAAAAACTATAAATAATATAAAGGTATGTACATTAGGGTCATCACTATTTTTTTTTACAAAAAATGTACCTTTCATCATGTGATAGGCAATACTAAATTAATGATAAATATCGTGTGTCCTGGTCATTTTGGCAGAAAATCCTTCCTCACCAAATACAATTTCTAAAAAATCAGCGGAGTTCTGAAAGAGCAAATGTAAAAAATCGTAGCTCTTCTGTTAGATCTAACAACAAAATACAAAGCTCCGATGTAATTTAAATTAAAATGAATTGTTTTTTTTTTTTTGTTAAATAATAAAGTAATTAGTTGTATAAAATTATTAAATATTAATATATTGCATTATATATCATTAAAAAGAAAAAAAATTACAGCAACAATTAATATCTGATTTTTAATAATTTCTTTTTTTGTTTGATACTCTGTTTTGGGACACAATTTCTTGTCTCATTTCAATACACAGAAAAATTAAAAATATTTTTTCTAACCACCAAATTCATAGAATCAAGCAAACAATTTGTTGATTTTGCACCTATTACCAAAATGATTATATTGATTACTAAAAATTGTAAAAATTTAAAATTTTGAATATTTTTTTTCAATAAATGATATTTTTAATTTTAATTAAAAAAAAATTACCAAAAAAACTTTGCCATTTCAAACAATTGATTGAATTAAATACAGCAGTGTCTTTTAAAATTCCCACCAAAAATTCTACAAGCTTAAATTATTTTATTTTTAACGAAAAAATCAATTAAGATTTTTTGTTATTTAATTAATATTTTAATTAAAAATTTATTTCAAATCAACTAAAATGTTAATTAAATCATAATTAAATTTTTAAATTTCTTTCAGCTAAAAAAATAATTGATTCAATTATGACATTAATTAAATTAAAATACTTTTATAATAACTTTTTAATTTATAAAAAACTAATGATAATTTTTTCTGTGTAGGTTCAACGACATTAATTAAAAAATAAACACGAAAATATAGTTTTCATTAATTATATTTTTATTTTTAATGAATTTTTATAACATTTCCTCCTTTATTGGATATAACTTCAAAAATGCGATTTGAGAGGGAGTTATAAAGATATTAAATTAATGTCAACGAAATTTTGGCCCAAGTTTTTTTAATTTCTTCAATTAAAGATTCTTTTGTTGCATATTTTCTGACTGACTCATACACTTTGCGAGAAAGTAGTCTACATAAATTTTCTATAATATTAAGGTCAGGAGAATATGGGGTCCACTCCAAAATTTTGACATTCTGGCTTCGAATCCATGCTTTTACAACACTTTCTGTATGGAGCGGGGCATTATATTGTTGAATAGGTCCAACTACATGTGAAAAAGCCTTCTCAACTACAGTTTTGTGACTATTAGCGTTCATTCTAGATAAAATTAATTGAAGCTCACATGTTCCATAGTACGAAATTGCCCCCACACCATCGCACTGCCCTCACAGCTATTCAAACAACTCAGGTAACGTCCTTCTTTTTAAAAATCGTGGAAATAATAATTAAAATGATCTGAAACTTCCAAATTAAACTTTTTTTTCATCAGAGACCCAATATGTTGCCAGTCCTTTTTATAACACATGTGTTCATGGGCAAACTGAAGCCGTTTTGCTTTACGAGTGGCATTTAAGGGTGTTTTATTTTTATTTTTCAATCTTTTCAAATGCTTGGCACTTCGTATGATACGTCTTACCGTTGCTACGCTTGCTGTAACATCCGTTTTTTGTTTAATTTTTGCAGCAGAATCACTCGAATTGGAGGCAGCTCTTATGATAGCTCTTCTGTCCGATTTTGTCGTTGTGACTCTATGCGTACGTCCTTTCATGTTTTTCTGTAATCAGACTGTTTTCTTACCAAATTGCTGAAAACATTCTGACTTCTTCCAATTTTTATACCCTCCACCACCACTGTGGTGAATGCGGGTATACTAAGTTTGTCATTCCGTGTGAAACTTTTTTATAATACATCTAAGACCAAAAAAAGTATATATATTCTGGATCCTTGAGTAATTCTAAGTCGATTTAGCCATGTCGGTCTGTCCGTCTGTCCGTCTGTTGAAAACACGCTCACTTTTGAAAAAACGCAAAACAAAAGAACAAACTTGGTCTCAAATTACTAGTAGTTATCCTAAGCAGTTTGGGATTGAAATCAAGCAACATCGATTCAGTAGGATCAGAACTATGAATCAAAATGTGGGACCACCACCCTATAAAAATTGAAAATGTTGATGCAAAAACTAACATAAAAGGTGTAATAATGTATGAAATTATATAAAATTTTGCACGAATTTGCTTTATATAACCGCAAATCATACTGGTAAATTTCGCGAAGATCGGTCCATCATTGACCATGGGCCCCATATAAACCTACTTCCGGAAAACAGTTTAGTACACCTAAAACCGTAATAAATAACGCTATCATACTAAAATTTGGTACGTCACAGTTTTATAGTACCAGAAATCACACTGTAAAATTGTTTTGAAGATCGGTCCATAAATAACTCTAGACCCCATATAAACCCTACTGTCGGAAAACAGTTTACTGCCCCTAAAACCAAATAAAGCCCACTTTGGGAAAATAAATAAATTCGCCTAAAACAATAACAGATATAGATATATCTCCCATCTTAGATTCATATGGTCAGAAAAAATATCATGCAATTTTGTTAAATTCACTGTTAACACTAAAACTAATTAATTGCACTGCTGTTGTGAATTTTATTCTAATTTTTTTTTGTAATACCAGAAATAAGTCTTCAGAATTTTGGGATGATTGGTCCATAATTTACCGTAGGTCCAATACAAATTACCCTCCTAAAAATTATTTTAGTTCGGCTAAAACTTTTACGAATCATGATATTTTACTCAAGCCAGTTCAAAGTTCTAACAAGAAACGCATAAAATTTTCTTATTGTCGGTCAATAATGTAATTAAAATTAAAATAAAAAAAAAAAAAAGGTCTAGACCGCAACTAGTTTTAATGCTGACGTTCGTTTCTGTGAAGTTTAGTTAATAATAAATATGTATTTACAATATAGAGCCCACTTCTGTCGGTGGAGGGTATCAAAGATTCGGCACAGCCGAATATAGCACACTAACTTGTTTTTAGTAATATCTATATCTTAGACCAATTTCCACAAACGCTTTAATTTTGCCTTTTTCTTCTTCTGTTAATGGCTTACTGCGCCCCATTTTTAAAAAATATATTAAAACAATATCGCATATATTCAGAAACACTATAATTTGTAAATATGTTATCCGTTGTTATATTTAAACTGATTTTATTTCTAATGAACCTAATCAAGTGAGCTAAAATTTACATGTGTTTTTTACTGCATTTTTACAAAAAATCATAAAATAACAAAAACTATTTATTGCAACGTTAGTTTTGATTCTCTAAATAATTAGCATACATAAGACCCCTCAACCTTAGTTTAAATAATTTGTTCTCTTAATGTACGTATTAAGAGCAATTAAAATGATAATGAAAAATTTATAATAATTATGAAACTTATCAAGTTAGCGGCATCGTACTTAAGCCGTTTAAAATTGTGACAATTTTAAATTTAATAGTTTATTTTTTTTATATAGAACAAATTTCAACTCGTTTGGTGCGGAAACTTTTTTTTAAGCAGCGAAAAAGAGAGATGGCGTTTGTTAATATTTTTTATGGATATTTTGGCTATGGCATGTTCAATTTAATATTTGCAAAAAAAAATTTAAAAAGTTATACCCTAATGTACTAATGTATGTTACTTATATTTTTTTTTTAATTAAAAAAAAGGAAAAGACTTTTTCAGCTAAAAATGTCAAAAAATACTTTTTTTTAGAGTTTTAAATTGAAATGCATACAACTTTTTAATTACAAAAGATTTTTTCACATATCGTTCTATATAATATTAATTAATTGTATATAATTCCTAACAAAATAATACAAAAAATAGTGATTAATTTGTGTCCAGTGGGTAATTACCCGAATTTGGGTAGAGCGTGGGTAATTTCTTGAGGTGTAGATCAATAGCCGTTAGGGCTTCTAACCGGAAATCCCGGCATTTTCGGGATTAGGCGAATCCCGATTCCCGGGATTTCCGATTTTTAATCCCGGGATTTTTTTATATTTTTTACTTTTTTTTTCAATAATTTGTACAAATATTATTTTGTACGCGTATTTAAATTTTAAATGTTTACAAACAATTTTATTACGAGCGTTGAGTGCGAAAGATGTTTTTCAACTGAACAACAATATTCGTTCGTGTTTAGCAGATGCAACATTGAATGCTTTAATATTCTTAAGAAACTACTTGAAGTTAGTATTAAGTACACTCCTTTTAAAAGATAGAAATTCATTATTTCCAATTGATTTTAAAAGTTTCCGAATGTTTTGAAAAAATTTTAAAATTGTTCATATATATATTTTTTAAACTATCCAAATGTATTTTAAAATTTGCCAAATTAAATTTTAAAATTTTCTAATTTGTTTTTTGTTGAAATTGCGAAATTGTATTTTAAAAAGACATTTGGACAAATTTAAAAAATCCCGAAAAAATTTGAAAAATCGCGTCAATCCCAGAATTCAATCCCGAATCCATATTTGACCACGGCTCCCATATAAATACCACTCACGAAAATACCTGTCTTATAAATAATTTGGTATATATTGATCAAAAATAGCTACCATATCATGGCAAGATTTTGTCCAGTTAGGCTTAGGAACGTAGATCAAATATCACTAAAATCACTTTAAGCTGAACAAATCTCAAATAGATGTAGTTACCTCGATAATATTCGGCGTTGAGTATTCTTATATTGTTAGTCTTAACCTCATAACATAATTTTGTTTTAATAGGTCCATAATTGCATATGGGACCTAACAAGGGAACACTCTTAAAAATTTGTCTGTAAATATTTTCTAATTTTTTCTTTATAATTAAACGTTAATTTGATATCAAGCATAATATCATTAAAACTGCTAATTTTGCGTCATTTCAAGTGTAGTTTGGAATTTTTCTGGTGGTAGCACTGTTTGTGTCTTGTAATTGCAAAATACTAGACCCAGGTAGGTCAAAAACAGCAAATTTTATTTTTAAAGTATAAACTTTAAAGTATAAACTCACAAACTTTTTTGTAGAATTTGACTAGAAGAATTTATAAAATTTTTAAAATCGGCCCTAATCCCAATTTTGGGAACCTATGGTTGCCTTCCTGATATGTCTATAGACCCCAAATCAAAAACTCAAATATGATTCCTCAATTGCCACCTGACATTTTGTTGCAATCCGTTTACAAAATACAGAATTATGAATTTTTTCCAAAATATCCCACTGTGCGTCTGTTGAATACCGCTCAAATTGTTTTGAAGATCGGTCCATAGTTTATCATAGGCCCCATATAAACCCCACTTTCGGAAAACACTTTAGTAAGGAATAATGATATTGGATTAAAATTTGGTCTGTCATAGTTTCATAACATTAGAAAACACTCTGACAAATTTTCTGAAGATCGGTCTTAATTTGTCAATTATTTTATATTTGGAAGTAAAATTTTGACACTGTTGAGGTGAATAAAATTTCACTAGCTCGGGAGGAAAATTTTGACATAAGCGTAGAAAATTTTGATAGTTTTAATTCCCAATAGAACTTTGCTTCTGCTTCACACACACCCTTAAATGCTTATAAGTTTTCTGATATATTTAACTATTTTTTCTAATTTGAAATGTTTTAAAATCACTTATTTCGAAATTCATGTTAATAATTTTAATTTTTAATGTTATTTAATTTCTTACATTTCCAGTGGTTTTACTATTTTGGCATTATAGAGGACTTAATATTGCGTTTTGGTTGGACAGTGTCGATGAGTTTGATTGAAGCTGGTTACATGGAGGGTGATGTCATGGTTACCTTACTAAGTCCTTTGGAAGTGTTTCGCCGTTTTATTTGGAATTATTTTCGTCTTGAAAACGAGCATATAAATAATTGTGGTAAATTTCGTGCTGTACGTGATATTTCTGTAGCACCGATGGATTGTTCAGATCAGGTAAGATGGCAAACCCACACACATTTTGTGTCAATTTCTTGTGGTAGTTTTATTTTATTTTTGTTTTCAACTCATTGAATTTTTAATTGGATTTTGATTAACGTAAATGCAAAGTTTGTGTCATAGCTATATGATTAAATTTAAAAAAAGTTTTATTATACTGATGTAAAAGGTAATTTTTTTAATAACGTTTATTATAATGGGGTTTTTATACATAACGATCATTAAACAAATGATAAATTGGAAAGCTGCTGTTGTACTATTGGTTACATTTGTATGGGTCTAGATAAAATAATGGACCGGTTAAGCCCATTTTCAATATTTTATGTATGGGACATGCCACGCCAAATCGGATGGTTTGAAAAAAAAATAATTTTTCTTGATTTCCCCAATTTTGTTATAATTTTTAGTACATTTCAAAAGAAAATTTCAAAAACAAAAAAAAATTTAATTGTAGATACCGAACTTTGATTTTTTAAATATTCAAAAATCGAAGAAAGTACCCAGCAAAAACTTACATTGCAAAGTAATGAGTTAAAACTCTAATATAACTACTTCCCTACTTATACATTGGCATTTTAGCTCATTATTTTAACACGTTGATGTCATTAGAGGCAAGTACTTACCACCTTCGCTTACAAATAGGGAGTTAAATAAGCCATTACCACGTTCGCTTAAAAATTGTCAAACAAATTGTGTTTTAAATTCTAATGCAAAATTTGACTACCCTACATTAAGGACATATTCATACCTAAAAATAAGGAAAGGTAAAATTTAAATACTATCGTTTATGATACAAGATCGATATCATATATTATAATATATATCACCTAGAGGATATCGTTATAATGACGTTTGGTTGATTGGGTAGTGTAGTTTTTATTCAAATTTTGAATTTTAAAATCAATTAAGTATGTATTTAAATTTTTGATAATAAAATCTATTACACATTTTGCTTAATTTATAACAAATAAAAAAAAAAAACAAATTGTAAGAACAAATATGTTTTTAAAATCAATTTGTATTAGGTTTGTGCAAATAAAACCTTAAATGCATTTCATTATGAATTAATTATAAATTTCGTTATTCAACTAATTAACAAGTGATGTATCAGATTATATGTCAGTCATTACTAAACTACTTCTTTGTAATGCAGATGGTATGAAGTAGTCATTGAAAAATAAGTTGTTAAGTAATTGCAAGTCATTACCAAGTTTTTGAATGCCCACACATGGACCGGGCTCAAAAAATGTTGGGTGAATAGAAGTTTTCAAAAGAATCGATGAATACACTCATTTTCAAAAATGCGATTTAAAATCCAAAAATCTTTATTAAAAACTAGGAATCACGGCTGTGGAGTCGTCAGAAAAAAGTACTTACTCTGACTCCGACACCAAACGCTGAAATTTTGTAAGTACGACTCCGACTCAGTATGAATTAACTCAGTATGAATTAAATCGTAAACTCTGCATTTGACGATGCTATGATCTTTAGCAAAGTTTATTTATTTATTTACTCATTTATTCCAGTCTATGGAACAACAAAATTCCTTACAGACTATGCAACTAAATTACATAGAAAAATATATTACAAAGTTGAAAAAGTTAATAATTGTAATATATACATATATACTATTTACAAAATACTCAAGAGAAATAACTTAAAATTATCTTTCGATGTGCAAAATTCAATATGCGATTTAGATTTTTTTTGAAGGCATATATTTAATTTATTAATATTATGAAATGCTCTCGTTAAAGTGCCATTAAGAGCATAATTAGTACGATGAACTGGAACTTTAAATGTGTCAACTTTCCTCAAGTTTCTAGCTGGTATATTAAATGGTATTAAAGATAACAATTCAGGACAATCCACCCTTGAATTAATTATATCATAAATGAGTAGGATAGACTGTAATTTTCTACGGTATTCTAAAGTTCTCAAACCAATAAGGAGACATTTAGACTCATAAGGCGCAAAATGGACTCCGACTCTAACTCCTACTCTGACCTTGATGCTAAATTATATAAGACTGGTTCTTTTTTGACTTTAAACTCTTTTTATACCCTCCACCACTAGTGGAGGATGAGGGTATAATAAGTTTGTCATTCCGTGTAAAACTTTTTTGTTATGCATATAAGACCCCACAAAGTTTATATATTCTGGTTTCTTTAGCAAATTTCGATCAGTAGGAGCAGAACTTTGAATCAAAATGTAGAACCATCACCCTAAAAAATTGACAATTTTGTTACAAATACTAACATAAAGGGTGGCATAATAAACTCGTTCTATATGACTAGAAATCATACAGTACGTCTAAAAACGTAATAAATATTGCTATCATATTAAAATGTTCTACGTCATAGTTTTATAGGACTAGAAGTCACTCTGTCAAGTTTCGTAAAGATCGGCCCATAATTTACCATAAATCATACTCCCTGAAAATAGTTTAGTACTTCTAAAACTGTAACAAATAATGCTATCATAATAAAATTTGCTACTTCAGATCGGTCCATAATTTAACCTAGGCCGCATATTAAACCTTCTCTCGGAAATCAGTCTTGTATGTTAAAAAAATGTAATAAATAATGCTAATGTAATAAAATTTGGTACATCAACGATTTATAGCACTAAAAATTACACTACAAAATTTCCTGAAGCTCGGTCCCTAATTTACCATATAATGTCCAATATTATGCTCACACTGGGAAATTATTTAAATAAAATTAAACGCCTAAAACTTTAGCCGATATATTTATTGGGGTAAAATTTGGCCCAATTTCATATGGCCAGAAATAATATCATGCAATTTTCTAATTATCAGTCCATATTTACCTTAGATCCCATATAAAGCAGCCTTCTGAAAAGCTTAATAACAGAAATCACTCTACAGGAATTCGTGATGATTAGTCCATGATTTACCAAATAATATAAATTCCTCTCCTGAAAATCATTTTAGTTCGGCATAAACTGTTACGAATCATGATATTTTATTCGAGTTGGTTCAATTTGCTAGAAATAAAAGCATAACATTGTCTGATTGCCGTCCAATTGGTTTAAACCGGAACCAATTTTTATACTGACGTCCATTTTTATAAAGATTAATTCATAATTTATAGCTCTCATATATTCTAACTGTCGGTGGAAGGTATCAAAGATTCGGCACGGCCGAATATAGCACTCTAACTTGTTTTTTATTTAGTACGCTTCAAATGGTAAATACAGCAAGAAAATGATTCTGTAAAAATTTCAAATCGATATTTGAAATGTTGCATCGCCAATTTCGAAGAATTATTATTTTGGAAAATATAAAAAATTTTTTTTTAATTTTTTATGTCGAAAAATTTTGGAGTCGGAGTCGCTCGTTTTTGTGGGTACTACGACTCCGACTCCGGTACAAAAACCTCAACTTCGACTCTTCAACTCCGACTCAGACTCCCCAGCCCTGCTCATAACATAATTTTATTTTGGCACATCCATTATTGCTCATTAGTCACAAATAGGGTACATTCCCGAAAAGTGATCTACATGATACCCTACACCGCAATATTTGTAAAATGTATGAAGTGGTTGACATGAATTCTGACAGACATATCGTGGAAATTCTGTTTTAATGAAAAAGGCATGGAGAATTCTGATATGTTAGCCGATAGTCTTATTGTTTTCGGACAGATAGCTGAAAGAATATCATTGGCTTAATAACGCATCCTCGTAACTCGATTTTTTAAAATATTGTGTTTCAACCGGAAAAGTAATCAGTGTATGCACTCTCACAATTTAGCAAAGTCATAAGCGTAAACATGCTTTAGTAAGCTAACTTTTTATTCAACAATATGCAAACGCATATCTTAGCTGGTGGAAATATGTTGCGCATAACCTCGTATCTTGAAGTAAAATATGACAATCAGCCATGTTCTAAAAATCACTTTTTTATGAAATTGATTTGAAACCACAAGAAAGCTGTTCTGGGAGGCCAATTCCTGTTTTATGATAATGTGAAGTGAAAAAACTAAATTAATTTTCGTTTTCATTGAAACTTGGATGAATATATATTTTTAAATTCTCGTTTGTGCCATGGTAGAATAAATACCAGGTGTAGTCATTAGAAATTTGGTTCTCAGTTTTAAAACCCATATAACGTCAAACAAAAGAATATAAGGAAAAAATTAAAACAAGCATCAAAACTCAAATAAATTAATTTTATTTTTTGAAAATATTTCTTAAATTAAAAATTTTGTGATAACAAATCAATTTCAAATAAACAAAATATTGAATAAAATATAGTTTTATATAAAAAAGTAAGTTTGCAATATCTAAAAGGTGCAAAATATGTTAACATTTCAAAATTTGCAAATGAGTAATATTTCGTTGTTTGACATTACATGGGTAAATAATGACAACTCACCCTAATGAGCATACCTGGAACCAAGGCGAATTCATGTACCAGGTGGCGTTGAAAGCACAGCTGTGCTACTTTTTTTTACTTAGAGAGAGAAATGTCAAAAGTTGCTTGTGTTTTTGACATATCAATCAACGAAAGCCACAAAAAAATACATTGTTGTGGTTTTGGTGTTGTAACTTGTTGCAGTATCGACACCACCGTATACATGAATTCGCCTTGCTTGGAACTTATTATACTGTGGTTTGTGCTATGAAAATAATGTTTCATTCAAATTGTACCTATGAAACTTTTGTAACTAACCTATCAATATTTTAAATCAAATCCAAAATAAAATAATAAAAAAATACAAATTCTTTTAAAGCAACATCCCAAATAGATCTTGTTTGTTTTTAAGTAGCTTTTGTTGCTTCATTCAAATAGATATTTGTTCGCGTCTTAGGAGTGTTGCTATTTTCAGTTCAGCAAGTCTTGATCTTCAATTTTTACAAGTTTTTTGACAAACACCCTCTCGTCCTGCGTCTTTCTTTTTGGTATACATATTTAACGCCAGCACCAGAAGCTTTACCACCAGATATCGCATCGCTTCAAGAGGCAACATTTCCTGCACAGTCGTCCACAAATGCACTAACTGACTACTCAATATTACTTTTGGCATTTTGTGATATGGCTAAACTGGATTTAAATCCTTTTCCTGGCGTTTCATCACCGTCGAATGCCTTTATTTTTTATTGCAATTTCTTTTTATACCCTCCACCACCACTAGTGGTGAATAAGGGTATACTAAGTTTGTCATTCCGTGTAATACGTTTTTATTATACATCTACATATATATATTCTGGCTCCTAGAGTAATTCTAAGCCGATTTAGCCATGTCCATCTGTCTGTCCGTCTGTTGAAAACACGCTCACTTTTGAAAAACGCTAAAGAAAAGAACAAACTTGGTCTCAAACTGCTTGTAGTTATCCTAAGCAGTTTCAGAACTATAAATCAAAATAGGGAACCACCAAAAAAAATTTTGTATCAAAAAATTTTGTATCACAAAAATTAATGTCAGCATCAAAATTTAAAGTAAAATGAATAAAATGAAATGAAAAAAGTATTAAAATTAACTGGTGTTTCGAAGCGATACATGAATGAATTAAATATACAATACGGTGAAGAAGCAGAATTCATTTGCCCAAGTGTAAAATCGATTTGTCTCAACAAGCAAATGCATTGAAACAAATGCAGCCACAATCCGAGAGTGAAATGACAAGTGAACAAAATGTTTCATCTGATAGTGAGGCAGACATTCCGATGGTCAATATGTCTTTGAGTCCTTAGAATGAGGCTATTACCACTTTAGGTGAAACGCCTATTAGAAAAAGAAAGCTGCGAAGTGAAACATACAGGAAAGAGAAAAAAGGCAAGGTTATGAGTGCAATCGCGACAATATTTGATGAAGGCTCTGATAACGAATGCAGTCAAGCAGATGACGTTGATGACGGCAAACAAATGATTGAGCAGTTGAAAAGAAAATTCAATTTAGCGACCACTTTTCCGGAGAAATATCTCATTTTATCTGTGCTGCCTCAATCATGGTCTATACGCAAGATTTCTGAACAGTTTCAAACATCTTTTTACATCGCGAGAAGAAGCAAAGAATTAGTTCGACAGAAGGGCATATTGGCGACTCCCACCAAGAAATTTGGCTCAAGGACCCTCAGCGAAGCAACGGTGAAATTGATTCAAGATTTTTACTGCAATGATGACAACAGCCGCGCCTGCCCAGGTACACGTGACTATGTTATCACACGTGAAGATGGAGAAAAAGTACACAAGCAGCGCAGATTATTATTATGTAATCTATCCGAAGCATACCATCAGTTCAATGAGAAATACCCAGCAGAAAAAGTGGCATTAGACAGGCACGGAACGCATTCAGTCTGCGTTTGCATGTTTCATCAAAACATCAAATTAATTTTCTTTCCATGCAAGAAATTGAAAGTATTTCACGGTGAAATTGAAACATATAGGGACCTCCTGTCGAAGTCGTTGTGCGCATACCCCACGGAAAATTGTCATCTGTCCAAATGCGACAATTGTCCGAAGATTGACGAGCTAGAGCAATATTTGGCGGAAAAGTTTGAACAGCTGTTAATTCAAGAGATGCATTTCAAACAGTGGATAATTAGCAGCGGCAGATGTTCCCTTGAGACCGTGTTAAAGCAGATTCCGGAATTCATCGAGGAATTCGGATTCAAGTTGAATGAACTGAAGGCGCACCATTTCATATCCGAGATGCAATCGAAATTTCTAAAGGAAAGTAAGGAGAAATTAGCCCAAAATGAATTCATTGTGATAAGCGACTTTGCCGAGAATTACACTTTTCTCGTTCAGGATGAAATTCAGGCTTATCACTGGGCAAACGACCAGTGCACGGTGCATCCTTTTTGCATTTATTTCAAAAACGAAGATAACGAACTACAGACCGTAAGCCTTGTTGTTGTCGCGGAGAGTTTAGCTCATAATTATTGTATGTGTCCGTTTATTTATTTCAAATGAAACTGTTTGAATTCTTAAGATCAAAATTCGATGCAATCGACAAAGTAACGTTTTTCTCAGACGGCGCGGCTTCTCAGTACAAGAATAAAAAAAATTTGTACAATCTTTGCATAATTGAAGAAGAACAAAACTGCAAGGTCGAGTGGCACTTTTTCGCGACGTCCCACGGTAAGGGCCCATGCGATGCGTTAGGGGGAACCCTAAAACGCATGGCGTCTAAGGCAAGTTTGCAAAGGCCATATACTGACCAGATCTTAAATGTACAACATTTGTTTTCGTGGATTCAAAGCAAGGAAATTGCCATTAACACAGTTTTATGCACTCAAAAAGAACACGATGCCATGGAGCGACGAATTCAAAACAGATATAATAATGTCAAAACTATAACTGGAACGCAAAAGTTTCATTGCTTCATACCAAATATTTCTGATATGTCAATTAATGTAAAGCGGTAGTCTTCGTCTGCCGACGTGCTAAATTTAAAGTTACTTTAATTTTATAATGATGCCAAGACAATTGAAATTTTTAATAAATATTGTAATTAAGTATAAGCAGCAAAATAAGAAAGATTTTTTCTTCATAAATGTATTTTTAACTGTAAAATAATTTTTAAAATGTATTTTTAACAAGGTGGTCTCTTAAATGCTCTTCTCCTGTCCAAACAAGGAGTTGGGGCCCATTTTTTTATTGCTGATTCTTAAAGCAAAAATTATGAGGAATCCAAAAAAAATTTAGGAGCTTCTGTGGAAAATCGGAAAATTTAATTTTCTTGGGAAAATTTAAAGGTAAATTTCTAAGAAAAATTAGGCAAATTTTATTTTTCAATTAAAGCCTGATTTAATACCTTTCCAACGAGCTATCACTCGTTGCGATCGCTTTAGTAGTTTTTTTTTAAAACAACTTTCAATGAGGTCCCTTATGAAGAATTCTTCAATTTTGTCACATGACAGTGGTGTACACCACCACTAAACCAGTCACTATAAAAAAAAAAAAAAATATGTAGGTACATTATTTTTTGCTGGGCAATCGATTGAGACTATTTATTTTAAAATCGGAGAGGGGTCGTCCAAAAGGTGATCGCTTTCATATGGAATTGCTCTATACATCTACATATATATATTCTGGCTCCTAGAGTAATTCTAAGCCGATTTAGCCATGTCCATCTGTCTGTCCGTCTGTTGAAAACACGCTCACTTTTGAAAAACGCTAAAGAAAAGAACAAACTTGGTCTCAAACTGCTTGTAGTTATCCTAAGCAGTTTCAGAACTATAAATTAAAATAGGGAACAACCACCCTAAAAAAATTTTGATACAAAAACTAACATAAATGGTGGAATAATGCACGGAATGATATAAAATTATGCACGAATTTTCTTTATATAACTGCAAATCATAGTGGTAAATTTAGGGAAGATCGGTCCGTAATTGACCGTAGGCCCCAATTAACTCTACTCGCGGAAAACAGTTTAATACGCCTAAAACCGTAATAAATAATGCTATCGTACTTAAATTTGGCACGTCACAGTTTTATACGACCAGAAATCACACCGTAGGATATTTTGAAGACCTGCCCATAATTTACACTAGGCCTCATATAAACCTTACTAAAGGTAAAGAGTTTAGTACGCCTAAAAGCGTAATAAATAATGCTATCATAATTAAATTCGGTACAGTACAGTTTCACACTGCTAAATTTCGTGAAGATCAGTCTATAACGAACCCTAGACCCCATATAAACACTACTCCCGGAAAACATTTTAGTACGTCTAAAACCGTAATAAATAACTCTATCATACTAAAATTGGGTACGTCACAGTTTTATACGACCAGAAATCACACCATAAAAGTTTTTGAAGATCGGTCCAGAATTTACACTAGGCCCCATATATGATCAATTCATATATGTATATTATTAAGTAAGCTTCACAAAAATTAATGTCAGCATCAAAATTGGCTGCGGTTTAGACCTGTATTAAGTTATTGACCGACAATCAGAAATTTTTATGTATTTCTTTTTAGAACTTTGAACTGGCTTGAGTAAAATATCATGATTCGTAAAAGTTTTAGCCGAACCTAAATAATTTTTAGGAGGGTAATTTATATTGGACCTACGGTAAATTATGGACCAATCATCCCAAAATTCTGAAGACTGATTTCTGGTATTACAAAATATAAATTAGAATAAATTTCAATACAGCAGTGTAATTAGTTTAGCGTAAACAGTGAATTTCACAAAATTACATGATATTTTATCTGGCCATATGAATCTAAGTTGGAAGAAATTTAACAGCAATATCTATATCTTTTATGGTTTTAGACGAATTTAATTATTTTCCTAAAGTGTGCTTTATTTGCTTTTAGGCGCAATAAACTGTTTTCCGAGAGTAGGATTTATATGGGGCCTACGGTAAATTATGAACCGATCTTCACGAAATTTGACACTGCGATTTCTAGTCTTATAAAACTGTGATATACCAAATTTGATTATGATAGCGTTATTTATTACAGTTTAAGGCGTACTAAACTGTTTTACGCGAGTACGGTTTATATGGGGCCTATGGTCAATTAAAGACCAATCTTCACGAAATTTTACAGTGTGATTTCTGATCCTTTAAAACTGTGACGTACCGAATTTTAGTATGATAGCGTTATTTATTACGGTTTTAGGCGCAATAAACTGTTTTCCGAGAGTATGATTTATATGGGGCTTATGGTCAATTATGGACCCATCTTCACGAAATTTAATATAATTCCGTGCAATATTCCACCATTTATGATAGTTTTTGTATCAAAATCCTACTGAACCGATGTTACTGGAATTCAAGCCCAAACTGCTTAGGATAACAACAAGCAATTTGACAACAAGTTTGACAAATTTGACAGACAGACAGACATGGCTAAATCGACTTATAATTACTCAAGGAGCCAGAGTATATACACTTTATGGAGTCTTATACGTATAATAAAAAAGTTTTACACGGAATGACAAACTCATTCACCACTAGTGGTTTACCTTCGCAAAAGAATGTTGTATACTTGCAACTAATAAAAACGTAAAGTTTTGAAAAATATCGAGATAGATATCAAAATTTTCGTGTGAAATAATCAATGTTGCTCAACATTTTTCGCAAGATTGAACAGAGAACTAGGCTTAAAATAAGGAAACATGAAATCAACATCTCACAATCGAAAAAATTTACATACGCTGTTGCCTTCGAAATATACAGATATACAGTCTAACCACCTTTGGTGAAGATTATTAACTAATATGAACCATAAATAAATGCAATACTTTTTCCATTTTATTCCACCAAGAAAAAACACTTCTGCTTGTTAATGCCTAATTGATACTTAGAAAGTTAAATAGCTTCTAAATAAATGAAAATAAGAATTGATTTTATATGGGGGTACTATTTTCCCTGCCCTTACAAAGGCAATTTTATACTTCCAATGGTTCTTTTCACTTGTTATCTCTAAATTTGGCGCCATCGGCAGTAACAATTTATTAAACAGGTGAGTAAGAATTTAAGAAAAGCGCTTATTTTAATTGTCCACATTCACTTCTAAAGAGTTTATTATGTATTCCTTTGATTTCCACTGGCTCATTATCCTCAAAGGAATTTTTCATTCCTTTTTTCACAAACAAATTTTCTATGTAAATTATTTTTTCATATGAAAATATCTTGGCACTAGTTTTCACTTTATCACAAAAAGGGAATCGACAGAGTTGTGTAACTGTGAAAAATATTTTGTTTCGTTCCATTTTTTCATGTGAAAATTGTTAAGCTCTTTTTCCTTTTCCAATAAACAGGAATCAAAAGTACTAAGAAAATGTGAAAAAACTTTTCATTTTACAGTTTCCTTAAACAAGAATTGGCCCCCTGGACAAAAAACTTGTTTCATAATTGTGATATTTAACCTGCCAGTTAAGTGACCGCCGATTATTTCTTTCCACCATTTTAAACCAAATTAAAATTTTTGTGGTTTTTAAAACACCCTTAATTGACAATTGTGATTTTAAAATCACAAGTAGAGTATGAATATAGAAATTTTTCAACCTCGGAAAGATTTTTGTGTCGCTTGTTCAAGGAAAAAAATCGCACTAGAAATGAAAAAATAATGACAAAATAAAGGCTTTTGCTGGCGAAATAAAAGTTTTCACAGTTAAAGTGCCGTGCAGATGATACCACATTTACCCACAAGTGTTCTTTATTTCAAACAAAAGCTTTATCGTCATCAGTTCACAATATACAACTTAGCTAATGGGGATGTATTGTGCTATGTCTGGCACGAGGGTAAGGGCAACATGGATGGAATATCCGCTTGATTGATTTCCTAAAGTTTAGCTTACCACGCCGATTATATTTTACAGTGTTGAATGCAGTGCTCAAAATGGTAATTTAACGATAACCAATTCCTTATTTTAATTCGCAGCACAAAATAATGTAGAAATCTACCAAAAATACTTGGTTAAAGGTCATACCCAAATAGAATGTGACTCTGTTCACTCAGCTATCGAAAGGCGTAAGAAAAACCGAGAACTATAAGCGCCTTGTAACTTTCTTAAAACCGTTGAAGAGTCACAAGAGAAAAGGCACACTGGTCCCAAAACGATTTTTTTTTTGGCAAAAGTTAAAAAAAAGTTTTAAAAATTGCTAAAAGCGAATTTTTTTTCTTAATGAAGACACTCCAAGCAATTAATAAAATATATTTAAAAAAAACAAACAGTTGTCAACACATGTTCTTATATAAGTGTTAAAACAGTGTTACAATTGTATAACGAGCTATAAAGTATTTCAAAAATGGATAATTTTGCCCAAGGTAAGTTTTATGGTATATTTTTGAACTTTATTTTTGTGGAGTCCTTGTCGTAATTCCTGATATTATGATTGTGTAGTTTTGTAGTTTCATCATAAACTATAAGTTCCTTGGACCAAAAGTTGTGTTTTGGCACGAACTTGCATATCTCGCCAGCATTTTTCGACACACTCCTACAATTGTCATTTTATTTTAGCACGAAATGCTTTTGGTTTGGAAAGCAAATGGAAGCTAAGATGATGTACTAATAGAGTGGGTTCTTCAAGAAATCAATAAAAATCTGATTATTAACAAATAAAAAACAAATAAAAATAAATTTATATAATTTTTTTTTTACATATGAAAGCATTTCGCTCTAAAGAGAGTCAATTCAAAATTTTCAATTTTCACTGTATGCAAGAAATCGATGAACACTGATCATATCTACCCACTGCAAAAATCTTACATCATGTACTCTAGTATTTTGTCAAAAAAATGAAATTGTATACCCCTTTGTGAAATAAGAGAACATATAAAAAGAAAACAGTTTTTTGTCTCTACTGAAAATTTATAAGAAGAACCAGTGCGATATTTACCGAAGTACAATTACAAATTAAAACGGTTTCAACAAGCACATTCTATGAGGGTTTCGACAAATATGGTTTTTAAATTTTTTTTTATATATTTATTTAAATGTTATAATGGCCATTAATGTGCAGAAATTAAAAGCTCTGACATGATTGTTTTTATTTATGCCAAAAAATCGATTTGGGACCATAGTGCAAGGTTAAGTTACTTCGGTAAGGGTTTTTGTTAAATTATTCTGATATAAATTTTTTAAATCAATACGGCCTGAAAATAAAGCTGGTCCCGCTACTGTTTTACAGCTAAGATTATTTAAATATTGCAAAGATAAAATAATGCTAAACTATCTTTTGATGAGGAATGGCAAGTTCTTCCCCAATATTTTAACAGCAAATTTCCTATCAATACCGATGTTGAGAACTTTTATTTAGAAGAAATTCTATTATCTGGCCAAAAGTACAGAGATTTGCAGCCTTTAAAAACAAAGGACTATCACACTTTTTCTAAAATTTTAAATACAACAGTGAGAAATAATTATTCAAGCCTAAACTATTCGGCTTTAGTAAAAGTTTTAATATTTAAAATTAATTGAAAAAAAAAAAAAAAAAAATAATACTATACGATGAGAGAGATGAAATTTTAAGTAACACAATCTCGTATGATGTTATTTTTATATCAATTTTACAATGCAGAAAACACGCATCTCAAACAAGTGCGAATAAATAATAGTTGATTATTTTGACCACAACAACAGTTGAAAATTTATTAAAAATCATCCAAGTTTTTAGATTCTAAAAAAAACCATATATTAAAAAAGCTTAAATACTTGTTATAAAGAATTCTTTGTCTCACCTGAACAATAGAAGTTTTTAAGTTACGAGGTTGGGTTAGTAAACCATCGATATGGAATAAAATTCTAATCTAATAACCGCACAGATTTCTGTAAAAAGTCATTTATTTTTTTTTTGCAAAATAAAAGTTTATAATAAAAAATGTTACATGTGTCAACATATGTACATACATACATACATACGTACAATTTTTTTTAATATATTTTAAACAATAGACTTATTGCATACATTTTTTTTAATAAATAAAACATATTTTCAACTTTTGGACAATTTCACCAAGTTCAGTTAAAACAAACTATTACTTTAACCTTCAGTTAACAATATGTTTTTGCAGCTATAACTGTTAGTTAATTATAACTGAATTTATTGAAATGGGCCATTAATGAGAATTGCTATTATTAAAAAATAAACACACACAACAACTTAAACACATCAATATGAATTCAATCAAAAATCTATCGGACATAACGCTACATAAATTCCCCACAGATATGTATATCCATACGAAATCGATCAGAAAGCGGTCAGACAGTGCGTATAATCAATGTCTGCCAGAAATCGGAACAAAGTATGAAGTCGGACATTTGCCAGAAATGTCTGATTCAGACAACAGCGGGAAAACGCAGGAGTACGGAAGCCTTCTAGAAGGCCTTCTTTTGAAAGTAGAAGGTCTGCTCATTCCATTCCAAAATCATATCTTTTTTATACACGTTGTCATTGCGGGCACGGGTACCAGATTTGAAGATTTATCGTCATTTTGACGATTTTTGGCTACAAAAATGGTCTATTGGCGATTGGGCGATTTATACCCTAAATTTGACGATTTTGAAATTACAAATTTTGTACAATTGTTTTTAATATAATTTGACATTTTATTTTAGCCTCTTAGATAATTTCATTTATTTGATTGGCAGTGATGTTCATGTCTTAGCTGTTCATCATTTAAAATACGATATTTTTTAGTACGGTGCATATTTTTAAGAGTTCTATTTGATCAGTTGGAACTATTTTATTACATCCATTTTACAACCACTCTCTTTAGTCTAGGTGGATACTATGAATATTTTTTTTCACAAAGTCAGTTTATTAGTGAGAGAGGTTCATAGTGTGAACCCAGATTTAAGCCCTTTAGCTGTGTATAGGTATTTGATATTTCTTGGTTTTAGTTTATTTTCTTACTTTTCTTTTGCATGTTCCAATAATAAGTTTCTTAACGAAAATTTTAATTTTAATTTCAAAAACAGGCAGAATATATTAAGATTTTATTAGCAACGGACATTAAAAATAACAATAACTGCCTGTTCAACGATTTTGAACGTCAACGTTCGCATAGAAAATAACATTTAAAACAAAAACTAATTTTAAAATTTTGTTGCTGTTTTAAATGTAATTTTCTATGCGAACGTTAACGTTCGAAATCGATGAACTGGCAGTTAATGTTCAAAACTTATTAAAAGTTACTGTTTTTATAATGACGACTTTTGTAACGATTTAGCTAAGTCAATTTGACGACATTGACAATTTTCTCCTCTAAATTTTCGACCAATTTTATCTGTCAGCCATGATTGCGGGGTAGGCCTTCCGAACTCGCTTCTTTCGCAGTTACATAAGCTTGGTAACCTTTCAAGAAACAGAAATTTTTGCTTTTTCCCATGGTGAAATAAACAGGTGGCATTACTAAGCCAGATGACGATTTTTGCTCTTGCATTGTTTGTCCAATATAATGTCAAAGTCTTTTTTATGTTTACAAAAAGTCCACGTTTTGTGTTGTGATTAGTGTATCTTATTAAAGTTTTTGATAATTTAAATTAAAAATAAAATATTAATTGGCCATAATTAAATAAAAATTTACTAAAAATATATTTTTTTCATCACGTTCAGCGGCAGGCTTTGATTTTTGTATAAAATTATTTTTGACGATAGCTGGGACTAAGTCGCAATTTACATTATACGACTTTTGTCGTTGCGATTCTTACCTTATAGGCGAGGGGGGGGGGGGGAAGAGGAATAATTAAAAGGGCTACACAAGCGAGTGTACTCTTCGATTCGTTTTGTTCATTCATTCGCTGTGTCAAAATATATGTATACACAAGAAGTTGTAACGACAAAAATTGTACAAAGTAAACATAAGACCGACTTCAAAGAAGAAACGACAATAATCGCAACGACAAAAAATCGTATAATGTAAATTGGGACTAATTTTTATTTTTTTTTTGTTGTATATGTTGCCTGTCCCCTGTATTATTTCACCATGTTTTCTCCTATGTATCTGATCTTTTATTCAAAAGAGCGGAGGCCTTCTATGAGACATTCTTTAATAGATAGATAAAAATGGTAATTGAATCAATAAATTTTTATGCAGCCCTTTAATAAGGCCTGAAGTTAGAAGGTCTTCTGAGTTTTCCCGTTGGAATATTTCATACTAACACTGTGATAACATTTTTACTAACACATTCTCATCACTTAAGTTTTTGTTTTGCAACAGACTTATGTTTTTGACAACCGAGCTTCATATCTAGTTGTTTATCAATGCCTACAGCTACAAAACTTGACATAAACTATAAAGTATAAATAAATTACATATACATTTCAGGCAGTAAGAATGATTTTCGGAAAAGAGTTTAATACAGCTGGGGATGTATACACTAGTAAACCATTATTTATTACATTCTTCTAACTTTTTTGCTCTTATATACAAATTTTTATTATAACGTACATACACAAACTATGCCATTTGTCAATGGAGCTAAATTTAACTGGAATTAAATTCGTTTCTTGTGGACAAATAAAATGTGTTTGAATTAACTTTTTATAACTTGTTTGTTTAAATTAAAAGGTTTTAACAAAAATATTCAGACCTCATGCTGATATTTTATCAGGTCACTAAAGTCAATGTAACAGAAAAGAAGTCTTTTTTTTTAGTAAAAAATCAAACAAATAACAAAGTGCTTTTAATATCCTGACCATAAGGATGAAAGCAATGAAATAAATGTGGTTAGGGTCACGCATTGATAAGCAAGCAAAAATTTAATGGAAATCTAATTGTATTTTTTGTTTGTTTTTTGTCTCTTACTTAGACCACCATACTGCGCTTGATGGATGAGGAAAATGGTGTGGTAAATAGAAGGGGCAAAACTAAAATGCCAAAGAAAAAAGCTGAACATCGCATACTTTTGCAAACAGAATCCGTAGAGGACTTATGCTCATAAAAATTCAAAAAAAAAAAATTGCCAAAAATCGTAGAAACTTTATGCTCTATTATTATTTTAAGAAATAAAAAAAGAACAAAAATCAGTCAAATATCATCCTTAAAGCAATATAAAACTATTTTCTTAATTTATTTATTTTTTAATCTAAACAACTCATGCAACTTGTCAATGATATCATTAAATTTAAATTATTAACTCAGCTTTAAATAAAAGCAGAATAGAACTCTTCTTCGAATAACACAAAGACACACAATCAAATATTAAAACAAATAAACATATCTCTTCCCTTTATAAGGATCTAAAGGATGTTTTCAAATTAAATTTTAAATTCGTGTAGTACAAATTTACAATAGTTTGTATAATTCTAAGAACAAAGATGTAGATGAAAGATCTAGTGTTGAAATACATAGATTTATGTATATATGTAATCTACTTTGTAAGTTAATATATAGATATGTTTGAGTGTACACCCAGCTAGTATTTTATAACATAATCTAATCTTTTAGAAATCAACTTCATGAGCCAAAAACCGCATATGAGCTAATTTTTTCGATCATAAATGATACTCTCGTTATGAGAAAATGGTACCCTTCTGATGAATTATCTCAAAGAATCATTTGTGATATAATTTTCTAAATCTTTTGTAAGTATATGACTCTTATGTGAATCATCTTTCAATCACTCTAGTGATCAATTTTCAATTCAAAGCATTTACAAATCCTTATTTAAATATATTAATGAATCATATATGAATTATTTTTCAATCGCTGAATTGATAAATCAGTTTTTAATCATCAAAAGTGATCTGAGAAAACTCATTTAGGTGATTTTTACAAAAAATTATTACGCAAATGGTAGAGCTAGCATTTTGTATCATAATCGAATCTGTAAGGAATCAGCTTTTGATCATAAATGATACTCTGGTTATGAGAAAATGGTACCCTTCCGATGAATCACCTCAAAGAATAAATAATTTGTGATATAATTTTCTGATTCCTTTTTAAGTCTATAAATGCATAATATGTAAAAAGAAGACTCATTTACGTGATTTTTACAAAAAATTATCACCCAAATGCCTGCTGGGTAACAATCTATCTCTGTAGTATGTATTTGTATATCTATTCTTTGTACTTTGCTAAAGAGTGTCATTGTAAGGAAATATTAAATTATAAAATTATATTAATAAAATTCAGATTTTTGAACATTTCTCAACAAGATTCGTTTTACTTAATTTTTTTATTTTCAACTATAAATATTTCAGAACAGTGTTTGGTTTTACACACCTTGATGTTTAATTCGAGTCATAAAGTCTTAATGAAAAAGTCGAATTTTGTTGGAAATTTAGGAAAAGTTTTCTGAAAATTATTTAAAAAAAAACTGCGTTAAAACTTCCTGAGTAAAAACAAATTTTGATAGAGGTAGTATTCAACCTCTTGTTAGTTTCGATCCCCATAAAGCCGATAAGAAAAACAGAGAAAAAGAAATATATATTTATATACAGGAGAACCCTATATTAATCCTAACTTGGGCAGTATTTACATTTGTAAATATTCAAATAAATGATTCGGCTATGATTCAAGTACCGTTTTCTCTTAGTCTCTTTCTAAATAAATCGGAAACAAGTACACATATTTACAAATGTAAATCCTGCCTGAATTCGTAGTAAAAAATTGGTACCCAATTAAAAGTTATATGTAAAATCCATGTTTTTTTTTTTTTGTCAAATCCATATAACTACATACAAAAAAGGGACAGCCGATATCTTAGTACTGCTACTTTGTGCAAATGTACCTTGTTATCTTTTTTCAAAAACTTGGACGTTATTTCTTTGAAGTACGGCAAAAGTCCCTTAAGTCAGAAACTGTAATTTTTCTTAATGTTGATTTGAAAATTATCTCATTGCCCTATTTATGCAATTGACTTATTTCCTAAAAAGCAACTGATTATAATTGGATGCATTTGTGTCTTAGACTCAATTTATTGATACCAAACGAAAGAGAAATAAAATTAGTTAAACTCAATCAAAAACTTAAAATGCATTTTTTTACCTAATACATTTTTGCCCAACATCAACGAGTTACATGTTGCATAGTCTGGAACAAGTATTTGCTATAAATAACATCATGCAATTTTTTAATAATCGTTCCATAATTTACAAAAGGGCTCATATAAAGCGGCCTTCTAAGAGGCACCTTAAAACGTATAAAACGCTAAATCAACTGTATTAAAATTTAGTCCAATTTAGGAAATACTAAATAGAAATCACTCTGCTGCATTTTTTGATAACACTGCGGTACAAAATTGAACTTTTTTGTGCGGCCGGGAACTTTGTGTAATTTTTTTTCGCTGATTCCAAATCTAACCTTAATTTTTCTCTATCAGCTCCAGTTTTAGAGATATACCGTTATGTCCAAAATTAAGGCACTTTCAGCACATATATTGAAATAACATGAAAATGGTGCATCATATTCCCTTAAGAAAAAAAACCGAAATTCGCTAACAATATTATCTTTAAGACGTACTAACATTGTTTTAAATTTGGCCAGTAATTTCAGAGATATCGTTGAAGTTTTAAAAAAAACAAATAAAAATTTAAGAAAAAAAAATTTTTTTGTTCTTTAAAAATTCATAAAAAATAAATGTGCAACAAAAATCACAGTTTGGGTCTAAAAGCATTTAGTTCAACATATTTCGAATGAAATGAGCTTTATTTTATTGCAATCGGTGCACAACTTTTGATTGTGTAACGTAACCTCAAATAAAATTAAGAGGGCCTATGCTCCTTATACACGCAGAGAAAACACATTTTTCAATATGGTCACCTCCAACAAAACTTTGTTAAACGAAAATTTTTAAACATATTATGGTTAATTTAATAATATTATTGTGACCGGAAACCATATTCTGGCTAAATTTATCCTCCATCAAGAAGCGACAACCATATTATGGTGGCCTCTAAACATGTTTTCTAAGAGCAACATAACAACCACGCTATTATTAGTGTAAAACATACTTTTGTTATAATTAACCATAATATGTCTGGAGGGAACCACAATATGGTTGTCGCTTTTCTTGATGGATGATAAATTTAACCATAATATGGTTGCCGGTGACAAAAATATGGTTATATTAACAATAACATGTTTAAAAATGTTCTTTAAAAATTGTTTTGTTGGAGGTGACCATATTGAAATTTTTTTTTTAATGTATATAAAAACATTTGTGCCGTGTATGTGCTCCTAAAACTCAAGAACCGCTGAACCGATTGCCACAAAACGTGGACAATAAATTAGTTTAGCCTGGAGCCAGGTTTCTCTTAAGTTTAATTCCGATAGGTGACACTGTGGTGTGATATTCAAATTTTTTTTAAAATATGGAACGATTTGGCTGAAATTCACAAAATATAATTATTAAACAAAAAAAGTTTCCTGATTCAATTTTGACCCGGTAGATAGCGCTGGGGTCAAGTTATTAACAAAATTCCTTATTCAAGTCTTATTTAGAAGGTACATGTGTATTTTTTATGTATGTATGAATTGACCCAATATGTGGCGCTATTGTGATGCTATTTAGATATTTATATATATTTTCGGAGACTTTTTACTTAGACTCAGAATGTATCTTTTTTTCCTCCTGATAGTTTAGTTTATGGACGTTCGAAAAAAATAAATTGTCAAAATATTAAAAAATTTCTTACAACAAATTGTGAAAGAATTTAAGTTTCCATAAAAAAAAATCAATTTTCAGTTCTGGAAAATTCAATTTCGCTTAATTTTATGCCGACCCGATTAAGAGGAGAAAACATTGGTGAGAGAGTGATTATGAGTCTATCGGTATACTAAAAGCACAAACCGTCTCTACTATTATAGTGTGGGTATAAAAAAAACATTTGAGGGTAAGACAACGTTTGCCGGGATCAGCTAGTAGATACATATATAAAATAATCTTTTGTAAAAATAACAGAATTGTTAAAACCAGAGAAAATCAAAATATACAAGCAAATTAAATTACTATTTCACCAAAAATTTCTGTATGCTTTTGTTTTGAATCAACTGTTTTCCGTTTTTAATTAAAAGCAGGTGAACCTAATTCGAGTACGCTGAATCCAACTGTTAACATCTTTTTAAAATAAGCTGTTGTTGTAAAAATAAATAATATTACTAATTTATTTATTCATTTTTATACCACTAATACACTTAGACTAACACAATGTTATTTGTCTTGAGTAAAGGGTGATATACGTACAAGTGATGCTACGGGCTTATGTTTCAAATCAGCATCTCAGTGTTGTCAGTTTGTTCGTGTTGAATAGAGGAAACGAAATTTTGATAAATTTTTAATTAAATACACTAAAACAAAACGATTAATTATTTATTTGCCTTTTACACAGCATTATGTAAGGAAAACTTTTAACAAATCTTGACAAAACATATATTTTCTTGATTCTTTAACGCTGCATTTACAGATGAAAGTACTTTCATGAAATTTCTGTATACGTATACAAATAAAAATTTTAATGAAATAGACGACATTCTTGAAAATTTCTTGTTCGATTACACAGGAAAATGAAAGTTCATTTTAAAAATGTCGTCAAAGCGGAAAGTTGCAAAAATAATCTTACGTCTAGAATTAAAAAAAAAACTAGAAATGGAAAAATATATGTATGATTTATTATTTATATTCCATATTCTTGGGTATGAACGATATAAATTTATTAATTTAATTCTACTTTGGTGGTTTAATTTTGCCTTCATTTCTGTTGTGTTGTTTACTATCTCATTAGAGTTGCCAAATTTATCACATATACAAAGTTATAGGGCAATAGTTGGAAATAATTATTATTGTTAACTTTTTAATAACATTATTGTTATAAAACACATAAATTGACATTTGTATGTATATTTGAAAAATATTATAAATATACAACATTTTTCATTTTTCGAATTTATTCTATGAGTTAAATTTCAGTTATGTATTTTATAAAGCTTTTTGTAATAGCTCTATTCCTTAAATTTTTATTTAGAAATGACTTTATACACTACCAGACTATTATATTGTATTGGTAGTGTATAAAGTCATTTCTAAATAAAAATTTAAGGAATAGAGCTATTACAAAAAGCTTTATAAAATACATAACTGAAATTTAACTCATAGAATAAATTCGAAAAATGAAAAATGTTGAATATAATAAAATTGCTTATGAAAAAGAAATAATTCCCAATATCTATTTATTATAAATATATCTATACATAACACACAAAAAAATTCATAGGTAAAATTACCTAAAAATATGGTATAAATTTAACTAAGCGCAAGGGAAGCATGGCATTATCTAAGTTTCTTAGGTAATATAACTAAATACATAAATAATTAGGTAATTTCTATGTTCGAAAATATAAATTACTTAAAAACTTTGTAATTTTACCAATGATAGCAAAGTTATTTTTTATTTGTATTTTTGGAAATCAAATGACGATTTCTTTTCTGAGAAATATGTTGCATATTTTACCCTCGCTTTTACTAAAGGTTTTTATACTGCCCTGTTTACGACTTTGGTACTTCTACTTTGTTCGTACAGCCAAGGTTTTATTTTGATTTCATAACATAAACTGCTTATAATCTTGTGAAAAGATTGTTTAACAACTATATATAAAACTGTTGACATGTTAAAACGAAAAATTGTGTGTATATTAATAAGACCCCTTTCAGACAGGCAAAGTTTACTTTGACAAAGTCTGTTGAATTCCCTTTTAAACTTTGTTTGGTGCTCAGACACACAAAGTTTAATTTGACAAATTTGCCGGAATGATGATTTTATCATATTTTTTTTTTTTATTTTTTTTCAAACAAAAATATGATTAAAGATTTTTTTCTCAAATGATGATTTTTTATTTTTAGAAATTCTGATTTTTACTTTAATTTTGCTTATAGAAAATACACGATTACTTAAACAGTCAATTTTTAAAACAATGAAGTTATGCATCAGCTTGATGTGTGTTGGTGCTGCACACTTTTGTACCCAGTATCTAGAATACACAAAATTGCATCATTATTTCTGGACTTAAAAATATTAAAAAAGGCATATTATAACCTATTTCCAATGTGCGAAAGAATTCCTTCTTTCGAACAACTACATTTAAAACAAAAACAAATTCTAAAAACTTTGTTTTTGTTTTAAATGTATTTGTAAAGGTACGTTCAGACTGATGAAATATTTGAAAGCAAACATCAAATATTTCATTAACGTAGTCTGAGCACAAAATATTTTTGAGTATCAAATAAAATAACAGCTGATTTTGAGCAAATAAAAATATTTGCCGGCAAACAAATATTTGTCCAATGTGAACATAGTGTGAACACAAAAAATCAAATATTTTAGTAATTTTTGAGCAAACATTTATTTGATATTACAAAAAAATTGAAAGAGCAAACAACGACAACTAATTTTAGCCATGTTCCAGATAGAAGCAATTTTTACTGTAAGTTTTCGGATTCTTTACAATTTTAAAGATTTTTTATAATTATTAGACTTTGCTATCGTGCCGCTATTAGCAAATTTTTGCAAATTACCGCTAATTTAGAAATTTTTATAGAATTTTTGCCATTCCTTAAAGTTTAAGGCACTTTTACTAAATTTTATGGCTTGTTTGAAATATTAAAATGGTTCGCAAATTTTCGCAATTTTTGCAACATTTTTTTTTTGTTTTTCCCCTAAATTTAGTTTTTTAACCGATTTAGCAATTTCAAATATATTTTAGGGTTTGTTTCCAAGTTTGCATTTTTTCGCGAATTTTAGCCATGTTCGCAGAAGAAGCGATTTCTTTCTGTGATTCTTTGCAGCTTTAACTATTTTTAATAATTATGAGTACTAAACTTTGGTATCATGCCGCTATTAGCAAATTTTTGGGAATTTCCGCTAATTTAGCAATTTTTACCGAATTTTTGCTATTCCTTATAGTTTTAGGCACCTTTAATACATTTTATGGCTTGTTTAAAATATCTAAATTTTTCGCGAATTTTCGCTATTTTTGCAACATTTTTTTTGTTTTTTTCTTGACATTTTGTTTTTTAACCGATTTAACGACTTCAAATATATTTTAGCGTTTGTTTCCAAGTTTGCAATTTTTCGCAAATTTTAGCCATGTTCCCGTTACCCAGTGGCTTCCATTTTTTTCTTCTTCTACATTCTTCTGTTCTAACACTAAAAGAGATGCTGATCCACAGAATAAAATAAAAAAATTAGCTTTTGCGCTCATTTTTACCATTTGAGAAATATATTTTTATTTTTGAACACTTTCATTAAATAATTATTTGATGCAAATATTTCTTTTAGTCTGAACGCATGGCAAACATGAATTAATTTATTTTATTAACACTGTTTGCCAACTGTTTCATCAAACAAAAATTATCAAATATTTGAGCTTAGTTTGAACATTAACAAAATATTTTTTTGTTTCACACAGTTTGAAGCAAATATCAGAACAAATATTTTCGATAAATATTTCATTAGTCTGAACGTACCTTAAGAAGTAAATAATTCTTTAGTACATCGGAAATAGGTGAAAAGAAAAAATGTATTTTTATAAAGTTTCATATACTGACGAATTATGTTTTTATGTATTTCAATTTAAATAATAAGAAGTATGGTTATATAAAAAATTAATAATTCTTACTATTTTGCCCTTGTTTTAAAAAATTTAAATTAAGAAAAAAAAATTTAAGATTTACCTCTTCAAAATATGATTTCTTTCGCCATATGACAATTTTTATTCCAAAGATTCTGGTAACGCTGTATATAAATATAAAGTTGCAGCCAACTTCAGGTATAATCTACGAACGAAAAACAAAACGACTTTGCGAGTACAGCAAAGTATGTACTCCCCCGCTATGCTCTTTTCCCTTCTCTTCAATAAACTCAAGACTTTGCAAAGTAAACTTTGCTTGTCTGAAAGGGGTCTAACGTATTAACTTTTTCCAAGCCATTAGTGATGCCAATATTTCTTATAAAAACGCAATTGTTTGCAGAAACCGCTCAAATAGCTTAAAAATCGCTAATGACGTACATTAATGACAATATTGAAGTTGCACAACATGTAAAATTTTATACAAGAACATAGAGTTAGGCAGTTTTAAAACTATTTTTTGATAAAGTAAGCATATATGAAAAAAAAAACTATATACTCTTTTCAGTTACATACTTTAACTAAAATTAACTTCCTTTTTCAGTTCATTGTTATATCTTATTTATCAATTCATAATGTATAATAATTAACTAAATTATCTTCTGAGACTTTTTACTGGCATGTCTTTCTAAATCTATATATCGCTCATTTGCTGAAACGTCGTAATTATTAAAAAAAAAAATACATTTCGAAATAAACGTGTTAAAAATTTTTGATTTCCTTGCTCCACTTGGAAAAAATAACGACACATTCTCTTCAAACGGGGAAAGTATAAAAATATAAAGATGAATTTTATACACAATAAAGAAAAACAGCGACCAATTTTTCATCACTACCTCATTCGTGCGATAAATAACGAAATACTTCTTGTAAGTTTAAGATGCGACCATTATTATCAAATACGTATGTTCGCCTTGGTAAAATTACCTATATTATTGTTTTGTTTGTACAAAATAAATTAAATTAAAAGGATCAATTTAAATTAATAGGATCAATTTAAAACAAAATATATTTACATTTTTATTTAAATTTGTTTAAAACTCATGACCAATTTTACTTGTTTTAAACTTAAATTATAATAACTTTAATTATAATATATTATAATAAACAAAATTCATGGCGTAAAAATCCACTTTGAAAGTCAATCTGTGACACTGTGTTTTGTTTTTCTTATCAGCACGAAATTATGCCGCTCTGACTTCTTAATAAAATATACTTGATGTATGTACATACATATGTATGTATACATTTTCCTATTTGTCTAACTTTGAAATCGATATTCTTTTTGAGTTTCATTTTTCTTATTTCAATTGACGTCGATTGTTAGTCTGTTTGGTTTGACAAAGATGAAATATTATTAAGTATTAATATTGAAGGCAAAACAATAGTCCTTAAAAATGTTTATTCAGTTGAGTTTTTATGACAACATACAACCACACATACATACATAAACCGAATACGCACAATGATACAAAACGTGTTCTGTGAATAATCAGTTTACAGTCCAATTACTTAATGCTTCTGTAAATGTCAGCCTGCATGAGTGATGCCAAGTGTAGGGATTTTTCCCTTTTTGTAGGGATATGATTTAAAAATTTGACATGTGGGAAAAATGATAATTACCTTCTTTACTAGTAGTGCTGCTCCAAGGTAATATTTTTTGATTTGTGTAGTAGGTGTTGCTTTAATGTATTAATTGCAAGATTTCGAGCTCTTTGCTTTTCATCTGTCCTAATGCTTTTTGATTACAAGCGTATTTTGGTAACGTAAACAAAAATATATGTATTTCAGGTAACAGTTTAGAAAACTTGTCGAAAATTTTTACAGAGCTCTCTTAAACTGTTTCCCTGATGACGATCTTATTTGGTTCTTCCTGACGTTTAGCTTGGCAAAAGTTTTTCATAATAACAATTGTTGCCCTGAACTAGGAATGCTAATCCCGAAAAATTTCGGTCCCGAAAAATTCAATCCTGAAATAGTTAACTTAATTTTTTTTAAACAATTTTGATTTTTAATTTAACTGTTGGTTTTTAATTGAAGTTTTTGATATTTTAATTAGGCTTAAGTTCATCAAATTTAATTTTCATTAAATTATTTTTATTGAAGGAAGGAATTTACAATATGAAATAAATTAATTTTTTTTTTTGTGATAATTATTGACCGAACACGGGATTGAACTTGGGTCGAATTTACATGTTTCTATAATAAACACATTCTCATCATCAGAATTCTTTGTGTTCTTTTTTTTATAAAAAGATTCTCACCATGACATTTTCTCTTGTGGCGAGAATTTTATTTATTTGATTAGCTCTGTTCATACTGTCATTAAAAATGAAAGAAAGAAAAACTTTGTTTTTCTTTTTAAGTGAGGGTAACAATTATAAAGAAATTTTAATGTTAGAAATTTTAATGTAATTAAAGAAGAAAATTAATTAAATAAAGAAATGTCTTCTGAAATGCACAAAACAAAAATAAAAACCAAAAGTTCCGTGTGGTTTTACATATTTTCTAATATATTTTCTAACTGGTGCACAAAATGCAAAATTTAATCTTTACAGGTTTAAGCTTATTAATAAAGTATTTCCCGAGAGTGGGGACCTACGGTATTTATGTAGCGATTTCACGAAATTAAGTAGTGTAATTTATACACTACACAATTCTTACCACTAGTGGTGGTGGGTATAAAAATGTGTTCTTTATGTTAAAATAAGATTTTATGGTTAACTAAAAAAATTTATTTTGTTAACTAATTTTTAATTAAAATTTCAATTATTCATCTTAATACGTTTAATAAAAATTTTAATAGAATCTTACAAATAAATTTTACTATTATTAGTTAGCACTCTTCAATTACTAAATTAATTATTTTTTTTATTTAGTTTGAATCAACTGAGGCAATTTAGTTATTTTTTTTTTAATTGAATCAAGAAACACATTGGTGGAAATCGTACGATGTTTTTTTATTATATTTTTCAATTTAAAAGCATTTATCTTTTGACTTTCAAAAATCACGAATCCCGATATACCGAAAAATCGCGGATTCCCGGGACTTGATGTTTAGAGATCCCGAATCCCAGGATTAGTGAAAATCATTCCCGATTGGCATCCTTGCCCTCAGTGTAATCTAAAGACTTACCAAATGAAAAATAGTGAATCTTTTTAATGGTCCCCATAAATTCTAAAGGGAGTAACAACATAAAAATTCGAAATAGGGTTTTGGATTGATTATTCTTCGTTTTATTAAACTATAAGAACACTCTGCTGTTATTGACTTTGTAAAGTTTTTTGCTTCTCCTGCAAAAAAAAAAAAAGTCTTGCATATAACTTGACGTGGTGCATAGAATGATTGTTTTATGAAATTATTCATATCCGTAGTGGCCAAAGAACTTATGTTAGAGGCAACTTATTTTTTATACCCTCCACCACCACTGTTGTGAATGAGGGTATACTAACTTTGTCATTCCGTGTGAAACTTTTTTATTATACATCTAAGACCCCATAAAGTATATATATTCTGGCTCCTTGAGTTATTCTAAGTCGATTTAGCCATGTCCGTCTGTCTGTCCGTCTGTTGAAAGCACGCTCACTTTCGAAAAACGCAAAAGAAAAGAACAAACTTGTTGTCAAATTGCTTGTTGTTATCCTAAGCAGCTTGGGCTTGAATTCCAGTAACATCGGTTCAGTAGGATCAGAACTATGAATCAAAATGTTGAACCACCACCCTAAAAAAATTGATAATTTTGATACAAAAACAATCATAAATGGTGGAATAATGCACGGAATGACATACAATTTTGCACGAATTTGCTTTATACGACTCCAAACTTTATACGACTGTTAAATTTCGTGAAGATCGGTCCATAATTGACCATAGGCCCCATATAAACCCTACTCCCGGAAAACCGTTTAGTACGCCTAAAACCGTAATAAATAATGCTATCATACTAAAATTTGGTACGTCACAGTGCTATAGGACCAGAAATCACACTGTAAAATTTTTTTAAGATCGGTCCATAATTTACACTAGTCTCTATATAAACCCTACTCCCGGAAAACCGTTTAGTGCACCTTAAATCGTAATAAATAATGCTATCAAATTGACGTCACAGTTTTATAGGACGAGAAATCACACTGCCAAATTTCGTGAAGATTGGTCCATAATTAAGCAAAGGCCCCATATAAACCCTACTCTCGGAAAACAGTTTATTGCGCTTAAAACCAAATAAAGCACACTTTGGGAAAATAATTAAATTCGCCTAAAACCATCACGGATATAGATATTGCGGTAAAATTTCTTACTTAAATTCATATGGCCAGAAAAAATATCATCCAAATTTGTGAAATTTACTGGTAACGCTAAGACTAAAATTACACTGCTGTTTTGAAATTTATTCTTATTTATTTTTTTTAGTACCAGAAATCAGTCTTCAGAATTTTGGGATGATTGGTCCATAATTTACCAAAGGTCAAATACAAACTACGATCCTAAAAATTATTTTAGTTCGGCTAAAACTTTTACGAATCATGATATTATACTCAAGCCAGTTCAAAGTTCTAACAAGAAACGCATAAAATTTTCTTATTGTCGGTCAATAATGTAATTCAGGTCTAAACCGCAACTAATTTAAATGCTGACGTTCGGTTTTGTGAAGATTAATTAATAATATACATATATCCGGCCCTATGCTCCTTGTAGGAGTAAAAGGAACAAATATATATATATATATGGGCATTTCCTGATGTCACGAACGTACGTTCGTATGCTTTTGATATACAAATAATATGGAAAACAAAACTTTTTCCTAGCATTTATTTTGCAATTCGGTAGCATTTTGGTATGTTTAGTGCAAAAGATGGATTTAATCGAGTTTAAGTTTTCATAATGATAGTTATAAACATGTGGTCACGAACGTACGCAAAATAGAAGTCAACTTCGGCTGACAGTTGTGAAAAGTAAAAATCTGCGAAATGGAACGGAATATTCAAACGTGATTAATTTATTTTAAAAGTGTATTAATGTAGGTCTCTATCCAGTATTTACAAAATAAAATATCTCTACTGGTTTTTGTTTAATTGGCTTAAGTACGATTTTTCCACATGTTTTAACCGTTTATCGAACTTGTTTTCTTCTCCTTACACTTTTCTCTTCTTAATTGATTGTAATAGAGAGATTTTAAAGAAAGAGTGCAAACATAACAAATTTTTTTGCATGTAAAATAATGAAACATAAAAATGTCTTTAGAAGTAGCTTAAAACGAAAATATTAAATTTTCCAGTTTCCAGCCCAATTTCCTCCAGTAAAACAGCTAAGATATCATAGAATATCATATATAGCATTCTATTATAAAAACATAGTCTTTCTTATAATTATAAACAATAAAACACGATGATTATCAACATTTTATTTTTCCATCCTGTATTTATCATAGAGCCCACTACTGTTGTCGGTGGAGGGTATCAAAAATTCGGCACAGCCGAATATAGCACTCTAACTTGTTATTTATTAAATTTGTATTTTGTAAATTTGTATTTATTTTGATACCATCAATATTTGAAATACAAAATGTGTACTTGAGCGACACGTATTTAAAAAACAAAATACAGTTTGGGAATGCATTTAAAATACAAAATGTGCTTGATTCAAGCATTTCTACGTTTGTTTTAATCCCAAATTCGTACTTGAAATAATCCGAAAGTGCGATTGTTTCTAACATTAATTCTACTGCGCATGACGTCAAAATGACCAACTTGTACTTTCAAAACTTTCAAAACAAAGTACAATGGTCTTTGTCTACGTCACACAAAATAACAACCCTGCGCAATGCGTAATCTTCTTTATCTAAACACTTAGCTCAGATCGCCAGAACGAGAGAGTATATTATTTATTAAGTTACCCGTTGCACATTTTTGTTTAAATTTTGTTGTATTCACCCCTTTGTTTACAGAAAAACTCCAATTTAAAGACACCAGCGGAATGCCCGATATAAGTTTCGTAATCATTCTACTTTGAAAATTTTATGTATTAAACTAAATAATTTTAGCAAATAGAAATCGGGAATTTTTGCTTCTTATTTTAATTTTTCAACATGATTATAATGTATGTTTTTCATCTAGTAGTGTTGTGGCTTTTTCTACACAAATCAAGCAAATCGGTTATTACTAGGGATGTTCTATACGGCTTATGCCGATACGATACCGATACTTAAAAATAACTATCGCCGATTCCCATTTCGATACACTTTTTGATTTTGAACTTATGTTAAAATGAACAAAACTCAATTAAATTAAAAACAATGTATGATAATATTATTATACATAGTATATAACTAGAATGCCGACTGGTGAGAACGTTCTCTTTTTTTTATAACTCTCATCACACATATAGGTTCTGTGTGAATTCAACACACATAAGAACAACAAAAACGAAACAAAATTTGAAATTTTTCAATTTTAAATTTTTCACAATATAACACTTCATGTTTAATTTTATGACTTAAACACATAATTAATAATTTTTTTCAATACATTTTGCTAATTTGCTTTTGCAAAATGTTTTTATTTTTCACAAACTAAAAATTTTTAAATAAATTTTTTTGCCACTAAATTTTTTCAGTTGTAAATATTATTAAAGCCAGCAGAGTAGCATTTTGTGGTATAAAAATAATATTTGAAATCATTAATTATTTATATATTATCCGATATTGCAGAATAAAAATTTAGCAAACATGGCTTTTAAAAGTTTATAAATGCAGCCAGCATTCAATAAATTGAAAACTTATTGAACTAAGAAAATTTTATTTTGGAAAACAAATTGTTGCCACATTCTATACGATTTTATGCAACTATGTTTAGTGGTAGAAATAGTTTTATACACCAATACATTTGAAAAAAATCTTACTAATACAAACAATATGTACCACTGACAGTTGAGTTATGTACCTGTCAAAGAGTCGGCATACTAGTTGTATACTATGTTATTATATGTATACAATTGATTTAATAAAATTTAAAACAAGTAATTGTGGTGTCTGTGCCGAATCATATACACCTTTCACTACACATGTATGGGGCCAGGAAAAAAAATAGCCCGTTTTGGCCCATTTTTTATATTTGATGCATCTTATATATAAAACATATCTGAGTCAAATTTAATTCTCTTAGATCATATGGTATGGGCGCTTTTGTGCCATAACGATTGTATCGGGAAAACTATACCAAACTGTATATGATATAAATATAAAACAGCTTAGTCTCCATCATATCTGGAATCTTAGAAAAAAATTAAATAATTTGATACCCATATTGCATATTGAAAAAAGATAAAATGTAACGCAATTTATGCTTTTTATGTGAATAACAACAAAAAAAATAAATTAACATTATTTAAAACAGATTCATTTTGAAAAGCAGAACATTATTTCCACATACGTACAATATGTATAAAAACCCGAAACGAAAATATGTATTTAGCTAAATATCTCAATAAATAGGTTGCAAGTGGTCAAGTGTTATATACCATTGGATGCCGCTTCAAAAAACTCTTTTCGATGATACCAAATGTTCGTCTTGGAGCAAAGTACAAAAAAATTCGAAAAACTGAAAAAGACGGATAGGTAAACGTAAAAATAGTTAAAAAATTGTTGAAAAAAAATCTCTAGCTACATTTCCGTACCATACACAGTACAACATTTTTCAGTTAATTGATTGCCAACTCAATTCTGTGAACTGTATGTGAAATTAGACCCAAAAAGAAGAATTTCTGCATCATTCGTTTTGTCTTCTTACCTGCGATTTGAAGTTAGTATCGATTTGAAGTTAGTACTATCGTATAGGGGAATTTATCACGTTTTAGGCCCTGTTGTTTGACATAGCTCGACAACCACTAGCCCAATTTAGTTGAAATAAATTTTAAAAAATGAAGAATTACAATTCCCTTAATCTGTTCATATATTGTTTTCCTATACAAGTAACACTTTCGAAGTTAAAAATGAATGTATGAAGGGAAAAAATTATTTTTTGCCTAAAAATTTAAATTTTTTTTTTTTTAAATACATAAAAAATGCAAAATGGAAAAAAGTTTCAAGTCTAGTTATTTTTTCGCAAAGTCACATAACCTATGAGCAAAATGAGACAAAGATCATAAAAATCGATGCACGCGTTTCGCTTTTATTCGCAATTGAGTAAATGTATGAATTTCAAAAATCAGTTATAGCCACCACCCTTAAAATAAAAATAAAAATATAAATTAAAAAATTATCATGCAAAAAAAAACTTTATTTATAAAAACTTAATGAAAATAAAATAATATGCAATTAATACGCAATTATAATATGCATAAAAACAAAATTTAGAACATATTTTCAATTATTGGCAATATCCATCCTTGTAGAAGTTGACGCTTGTGGTTCTGATGATCTTGTTTTCTTCGTAGGTTGTTCATATTCATGGTCTGAGTCAGCTTGGCGTTGTCGGTATTTCTTATAAATATATATTTATAAGAAATGTCACAAAGGCAACTACAGGCTGATGACTATCTTCAATCGCTTTTGAATACATACATTTTTTACAAAATGAAAAATATGCAGACATTTGTGTGTATTTTTAACGACTTATTTTACTTTCAAATACTCCAGAAATATAACAATATTTCTAGGAAAAATATTTTTCTTGTAAAGTATTGATATAAATTCATATAAATTTTTCCACACGTCCTTGAAGAACTTTCATTGTAATCCACCAGCTTCAAGAGACAAATCGCTTAAGGTCACCGCAAGCAATTTTTGAGTGCGTACATATTTACAATACACATATGTATGTGTGTGTGTGAATAAGATTATTTATGTGCGATTAAGTGAACATAAAAATAACACACATCCGTTTCCTGTAATATAAATCACTTCGTCCATACACTCCATCTACCAAACAATTGCAAAGAACTTTGAAAAATAAATTATGTACATGTATTGAATTTTGGCTCATGTCAAAAGGAAACACGAACAAATTTAGTCAAGTGCGAGTGCTTAAATGTGTGCATACAAATCATTTAAGTGCCTTGACAATGAAAAGCGCAATTGATTTTTACTGGCACATACTGTTGACAAATAATCGAAATTGAATTCAACAGGTCTCTATTCGATTCAACTACTGCATGATTTTGCGTTGGTTTTGGAACACGCTTAACATTTCGGTATAGTTCTTACTTTAAATTAAACCAAACATTAATTATGAAATTTATATTTACTTTACTTTTATTAATTTATTTTATTTATTATATACTTTTCACCATGGTGTTATAAATTCCGTTCTTTAGATAAAAATAAATCTTTTTTCTGCCACGCCCACTTATCCAATCCCGCCCACATTTTGTTGGACGCTGTGTAATGATAACGACGATGCTTGCACCTAATTTGGAAACTTTAGCTCTTAATTCTTAACTATCTCTAACCGTTCTTCAGATATAAATAAATCTATTCTGGAAACTTTGGCTCTTGCCGTTCTCCAGACATACAGATGTCTATAATGTACAGACTATATGTGCTTGGAGTATGCTGCTCCTACCGAACAAACTCTGATGAAGCGTCCCAAGTCATAGTGTAAGCAAACTTGAAAGAGACAAATCCGTTAAACAATAGCTGAGTAGATGGGAAGCAAGCTGTGAGGGAAGACTGACTTTCAAACTTATCCCAAAAATACACGTATGTTTAAACAGAAGACATGGAGAAGTAAACTTCTACTTGACGCAATTCCTTTCAGGAGATGGAGGGTATCGAAGTTACCTGTAAAGGTTTGGCCTGGACAGTACTCCATACTGTCCTCAATGCCCGAACCAAACACAACTGCGCGTGCAAAATATTGTAATCATTAATCCTTAACAAAAAGGAATATTGGGATGCAGTATGCTCGATGATTAAATATATCCATCAAAAATTGGCAATAGAGGAGAGACTGAGGACATCTCAGACAATGGGCGTAGCCTAAGCATGGCTTTCGGACCCTGCGATGCAATATCTCTATCCGCAGGGTTGCTGAATGACGTATGAGGTGTTTTTAGTCGGTAAGAATCCGACATACCCCTTGGGGAAGTCACGGGTGTCTTATGCAAGATTTTACACATGCCTAAAGGGAGAAAAAAAGATGTCTATAATGTGTTTGCATGGAAAGTGCCCCGCTCACATCACAAATCCCTCACACATTTTGTCGGATGTTGTGTATTGATAACAAAGATGCTGGCACCTAATTTGGAAATTTTGGCTCTTGACATTCTCCAAACATGTATACAGAAAAAACAACACCAACCAGGGATTTAGGGTAAAATTAGAGACATTCGTGGTTTTTTGGTCACCTCTCAGCTATTTGTGCACCGATTAGGCTGAGTTTCAATAGCAACATTTAACAGAGTATGTGTGATATTTATATATATAGCAATATAAATATGGCATAACCGAAACATTCACAAAAACAGATTACATACTAATTTATATTCACATTTAATTGTATATCAGTTAATTAAAAATTTTGTTTATTTAAACCACACACATTAAAAAGATTTTAATTTATATTTTCCGCCACAAGCAAATGACTTGCAAAACAGCTGATGACAAAATGACTTGCAAAACAGCTGATGTCGGATTATTTGTTAGTTCAAAATAGAACACGCTCTAATTGAAAAATGACAAACTGCTAATTCAAGCTGACATTTACAGAAGCAAATTTTTTGTTGCTTTTACACAACATGTATGCTTTATGCAGGGGAACTTTTCGCTTTTCGAGTTGGTTTGAGAGCGATTATTTACATTTAATGAATCAGAAGTAAAAGTAACGGTTATATTAACAATATGTTCCTATCTTATTGTATTCCAATCCACATCCTCCGATTATTTTAGTGTCCTCACTAGAAATGTGGCAATACATTCTATTATTATTGTGGCACCACTGACAAAATCACCGGCATTTCGTCAGCTCATTATTGGTTTGACCCACCGACCATTTAAAAAAAAAAAAAATGAGCTAGGTAAATATTTTGAATATCCCTTTTCTGAATCCAAAACCTGTTTCACGATATTAATCATGAGATATTAAGCATTAATTTTGCTCCATGTCAACTATTTAAAAGCTTAATAAATGTCATTATTGCTTTGATTCATTGACGTAAGAATACCAAGTAAAGCGAAAGCAATATGCAAAATAATAACAAGAAAATAAAAGTTGATTTTGTTTCGCTTCACTGCCGTAAGAAAAAAAGTAGTAAAAGCAAAAGAAAAATAAAGTATCAACAACTCAAGACACAGAAGTAAGTATACTAGGACTCCCAATCAGGATTTCGCGATCCCGAGATTTTCGGAATATTTTGAATTCCGGGATTAAGGGAGTTTCTAAAAATTTTAGGCATTTTTCAGTTTTTTTTAAATTATTTTTTTTTGTTTATACCCAATATATAAAAACTTTTTAAACTGTAAAACAACAACTTAATACTCCAGTAAAAATACATATTTCATGAACATATATTATTTATTTGTAAAAAATATATTAAAAACAAACTTAAATTATTAATTGATCACAATTCATAAAGATCATGTAATAAAAAAGTAGCAAAAACATAAAAATCTTATTTTTATCCACATTTGATTATTGATATAAAAAATTATTTCTGATTGTATTTTAAAATGCTCCAAATGTTTTTTAAATGTTTCCAAATGAATTTTAAAATTGTCCAGATACATATATTTTAAAGTTATCTAAATGTATTTTTAAATTATCCAAATATTTTAAATTTGTCCAAATATATTTTAAAATTGTTCTAATATATTTTAAAAATGTGCAAATATAATTTAAAATTTTCAAATACAATTTAACATTTTCCATAGATATGTATTTTAAAATTGTACAAATGTATTTCAAAATTATACAAATGTATTTAAAAAATTTCCAAATGTTTTTTAAAATTTTTGTTATTAAATTTTATATTACTTTTACATTTTATTTAAATAATTTATTTTAAAAATTTTCAAATGTATCTTAAAATCGTTTTTAAATTATCCAAATGTATTTTAAAATTGTCAAATTTGTGTTTTTGTTAAAATTGTCCAAATATTTTTCTTGTCTAAAGTATACGTATGCAGCACAAAAAACTTTTTAGAAATTAATTTAGAAAAGTAGCGTATGCGGCACAAAACAAAAATTTTCACTTTCTAAATACTATTAACTTCTAAATCGTTCATGAACGTTTACAAAAATTAACATTTTTCCTTAAAACATATGCCACAAGCAGTGGTGAAAATATAAAATAATTTTATCGGTTATATTTTCATAAAACTTCATGTAAACCTTCATATTCGTTTTTCTCCACAACGAATTTTTGGTATATGCGCCACACCAATAATGAATTTGTTTTGCATGCTGCGTAATAATTTTCCAAGTTTTTTCTTTTTTTGTTAGTCTTTATTTTATTTATTTTTTTATATAACAAAATAAATTCCAAATACATTTTGGTGTTTTCTTTTAAAATTTTGCCACTTTTGTAAAAAAAAGTGTTTAAAAAATTAAAGCTTTTTTTTCAGAAATGTTGACATTTTTAATTGAAAGTTTGACATCTTCCAGGCGTTCCTCCGAAATGTATAAAAGGGTATAAAAGTACTTTAAGGTAGGCAATCAGGAACCCTCACAATTATTAATTTTTTAATAAAAGTCAGATGATAACAGTAATTTTTTGAGTTTTATATTCTTTTTTTAACAAAAATAATAGTTATTTTTTCTTTTTTTGAATAATAATAACATTTACTTCCTTATTTTTTTTTTAACAAAAATAATAGTTATTTTTTATTTTGCGATCAAAAATAACAGTTATTTTAAAGTTACAATAATTTAGTTGACTTTAATTATTTTTTTTAATGTGCATAAGAAATCTTAATGATGATCACATATTTAAATATAATTTTTAACTAGCCAAATTATTATAATACGTACATTTCGTAAGAGAATAACTATTTTTCCTCGAAAAAAATCGAAAAATAACAGTTATTTTTGATCGAAGAAATAAAAATCAAAATTTTAAATATCAGCGGCCTTTGTCAGCATTCTTTGTGTCACACTGGATAGTGATACTTTATAAATTGAATGTATTTAACTCAACTATTTCAACAAATAGATATTGGGAATTATTTCTTTTTATAAGCAACTTTATTATATTCAACATTTTTTATTGTTCGAATTTAATCTCTGAGTTAAATTTCAGTTATGTATTTTATAAAGCTTTTTTTTTTTGTAATAGTTATATTCCTTAAATTTTTAGGAATGACTTTATACACTACCAGACTATTATCTTGTATCTTCTTGTTACATTTTACCTTAGCTTTCCGTTGGATAGCAATGAAAAGTTCATAAGGATCAATATGATATACTTGAATTAGTTTTCCCCCATTTACTTCAATATACTTTTTTTGTTTTAAAATTTTAAATGGTTTTAATTGATCAAAAAACTTTGCCGTTTCAAACAATGTGTTAATAGGTTTTGACAATTCCCAACAACAATTCTACATGATTTTATTTTAAACGAAAAAATCAATTTAGATTTTTGTTATTTAATTAATTATTTTATTAAAAATTTATTTCAAAACAAATAAAATGTTAATTAAATCAAAATTAAGTTTTTAATTATCATACTAACTTAATTTAAATACTTTTCAAACTATTTTTTTAATAGACAAAAAGCTGTGTAGTAAAAAAGGGGGTAAAAGTTTTCACAATTTAAAAGTTTTTTAAAAATTCATATTTATTTTATAAAAATAGAAAAAAGTGGCTCCCACATGCATACATTTTTTTTAATGATTTGATAGGCTGATCAGCTGCATAAAAGAATTTTGGATTAGATTCTGAAAATGCAGAAAATACTGCTTCTGTAAGGGGTGATGACAAAAGTGAAAAATGAATATGATATTTTTACAAGTAAGACCTGAGTGTTTCATATTCTTATTCACTTAATAGTCTTATTTGTACTCGTATAATATTTTAAGATTTTCTAAAGTCTTTGGAAAAAGTTTCCTAACTTGCTGGTCTAAGCAACCAGCGAAATGCGCATAGAAACTGGCTTTCCCTCAACAATAAATTTCAGTGTTTTTATCAAAAATAAAAATTGGGAATTGGACATGTTATAGATAAATATTTTTAATAATACATAGATATTGGGAATCATTTCTTTTTCATAAGCAACTTTATCATATTCAACATTTTTCATTTTTCGAATTTATTCTATGAGTTAAATTTCAGTTATGTATTTTATAAAGCTTTTTGTAATAGCTCTATTCCTTAAATTTTTTTAGAAATGACTTTATACACTACCAGACTATTATATTGTATTTTCTTGTTACATTTTACCTTAGCTTTCCGTTGGATAGCAATGAAGTATATTTATGTACAGAAAAATGTACAATTATTAGACACCAGCAGAATGTAATGCATTTTCTGGCCCGCTAAGGCCGTACAATATAATAGTCTGGTAGTGTATAAAGTCATTTCTAAAAAAATTTAAGGAATAGAGCTATTACAAAAAGCTTTATAAAATACATAACTGAAATTTAACTCATAGAATAAATTCGAAAAATGAAAAATGTTGAATATTTTTAATAATAAATTTTGTAATCCCGAAAATAACTTTTGATGAAAAATTAAGATTTAAGGAAATTTTGAATGCAGCAATTAGTAAAAAACGCTGATTCGATTTAAAGGAAATAATTTTCATGAATAATTGTATTCCCAAAAACAACTTTGATAAGGAAATAATTTTCTTTAAAAAAAGGAGGGAAGTTTTTTAAGGAAGTGGTGAACAAATTAAAAGTGTCCGGAGATTATACAATGTTCTTTTGACTATAAAAGCGAACATCCGTGAAATGGGAATGTGTTTTCTCATTGACAAGACTCTTCTTGATTAAAATTAAAAATAATCTTTCAAACGATTCTGTAAATTCTAATTCTGTTCTAACTTAAATCCTTTAATCAAAGAAATATTTTGTAAAATTTTTTTTAAATAATTAAATTATTTTGGTTTTATGTCAATGCTGTTGGCTTTGCATATAAAGAACTGATTTTTTTTTTTTACAAGCGTTAAATGCATTAATGAACTTATTTAATAGATCTCATTTATGATTTTTATTCAAATAAATTAAATTATATTTTAACCGTCTTATATTAAGCGGGAATTCTCCGGAAATTAAAAATGAAGCCGCTTTCCCGCGAAATGAAAAAGTTCGGGAAAAGAAAAACTCTAATTACTACGAACAAAATCGTTAGGTTTTTATTATCAGCATATTAATCTGTACCAAAAACGTGATCCTGTGCAGGTTTATTTTTAAATACCGATGTTTTATTCGAATGCTTACAATTGCGGATGAAATTGAAGCATGTGTTATAGCTGTTAATGGACACAAAAATGAATATTATACATGTTTAAAATAAGTCTAAATACTTTAACAAATATTTTTAATAAAAACCTAAAGTTTATTTAAATTTTTTGGAATATTTTATAGAAGAATTTTTTTTTATCAAGCAAAACGTTTCCTTAATTTAGATTTAGTGCAAATAATATTAATTTGATTTTAAATAAAATTAAGGGTTGTAAATATTTTTGAATAAAACGTTACAATTACGTTAAAATTTATTTCGTAAAAATTTAATTTATTTTTGCTTTATTCGTTTTTTTAACCAACGTCGAGTGAAAAATTCTCTTTGTTTTTAAGCAAAATTGGATGTTGTAACAATTAATAATCTTTTAAGCCGTTTATAAACAATTTATAAAATCAAAAATCTTATTGTTGGACTTACACTTCTTTGAGCCAAAAATAAGATTTTGATAAATGTTTTGATTTTATGATATTATTTTTGCAAAATATTTTTAAAAATAATGGAAAAAATGTTTTATTTATTAATATCAACATGTTGAATAAATATGTATGTACATTGTACCAATTTTTTTATTCTAGATAACTAAATTATATTGGTTAATATTAAAAAAAAAAAATTATGGCCCCTATTATGAGTTACATTCAGTGTTGTCATATTTTTTTTTCTCAAAAATCTTTTAATTTCTGAAAAAGACTTTTTTCGATCAAAAAACTTTTTTACAAATCGTTAAAAAGAATCACTTAGGTACTGCATGTGTTTTGATTCTATTTATTAAAAAATATAATATAAAAATATACGTACATATATATGAACTTATAAATATATAGGCCTGTTCGGAAATGCATCACTGGGCTGCATCTGATGCGCAGCGCGTTCGGTTAAGCATCACTGCAAATGTCAGCTGCTCGTAAATAAATAACAAATGCAGATGATCCGCAAACAAATCTAAAACACGCATCAAAAAATTGCTGATGCATATTGTGTTCAATAATATATCCAATACGGGCGGCAAACAAGCAAACTAATCATAGATGCGCATCAGATTCAGCGCAGTGATGCATTTCCGAAGAGGCCTTATATAAAACTAACTTAACCCAGTGCGCTTCGCTACACTCATTAAAATACATGCATAAATCTAAAATGTCTTTGTATGGAAGATGCCACGCACACCTTTTCAATCCCGCCCCGTTTTTCAGGAAGGTTGTGTATTGATAACCCAGTTATGTGTATCAAATTTGGGCAATTTTCCTCTTACCGTTCTTAAGATATAAATAAATCTATTTTGTGTCACGCCCACTTATCCAATCCCGTCAAATCCCCTCTTCAGATGTACAGAAATGTATGTTGTCTTTGTATCTTTAAATTTAAACAAAATATATATTGCCTATAGATCCTTTAAAACCATCAGTAATATACTGTAAAAGTTTCATAAAGATCCGTTCATCCATGTGTTTTATATCACGTATTAAATTTTTAACATTTTGAATTGAACTAACCTGAGTGAAGATAATTTTTTTTTACAAATTACAGCTAAATTTAGGTAAACTAATTAAATCTCAGAAAAACTTTTTTTTTTTTTTTAAACTTAAAAGTTTTTTTGCATCTCAAAAAACTTCCAAAAAATGATAAATCTTACGATATGACAACACTGGTTACATTTGCCCAACGATTTTTGCTGGCCATCAAATATCGACTATCGAATGTGCAGTATCAAAAAACACTGAACACCGATTTTGCATTTTGGAAATGCTACTTTATGAAGTATAATATTCAAACGTAAAAGAGTATATACATACGTCGTATGTCGACATATATCTACATATGTTATTCTATTTTTTTTTATTCCTACGCTAGTCCCGCGAAGCTCTTCGCTTGTCTGCTGGAGACCAGAGTCTCTGGCGGGAATCGAACCCGCAACCCCGGTAGTGATAGACTAGATCACTACCTACTAGCAGCCTATCGGGGCACCGGGGCACGCCAGGTTCGAACGTATTGTCATAGAAAAAGAAAAATTAAAAAAATAATATTAAATAATTTTTGTGTTTTCATATTTGAAAACAAATGAATAAAAAGCAATTCTACTGCCTCTTCAACGATTTCGAACGTTAACGTTCGCATAGAAAATTACAATTTTGAAATTTTGTTTTTGTTTTATATATAAGAGGCAGTTAATAAATTTGGATTTTTTCTTATATTAGCTCTGTTTCTTTACTTTTGGGGTAAAGTTCGTAAAAATGAGAGCAAGCATGAATTACTCTCATAAATAGGCATAATTACACAAAAGTACGGAAACAGAATAAACACTATTTTAAGCACAAAGTAAAAAGTCAAGGAGTTTTGACAGTCTTAACAAAATAATAAAAGTTAGGGCAATTTTTGAGAAACTCTTACCAAAAATAAAACAAAACAAAAACTTTAATAATATAATTCATTACTTTTCTTAATATTTCAAAACAAAACTTTCTTAATTAAGTAGTACACTATTTTATCCTACAAAACTTTCCAGAATTTTGTTTATGAACTTTTTTACTTTGCCTTTTTTGTTTTGTTTATGTTTTACAGCTGTTTGACAATTTACTCAATTTGCACGAAGGAAAAGTTTGGGCTGTTTCGTGAAAGAAGAAGAAGGGTTTCTTTTCACTCAAACCATAGTATCCCTGTCGGATTTCAATATAACGGGTTCAATATATAGTTGACTTTTTGTTAACTGATTTACAACTGACTTCTAAGCTAACTCATAAATGATACAGTTGTGAGTCAATTGTTTTTTATATGACTGTCTTTTTCTCGATAATTATTGAACTAACTTTTAGCTAACTCGAAAGTTATGCAAAGATTAGTGAGTTGTTTTTGTACAACTCACTTCTTCTCGATAAGTGTTGAACTACCGTTTGGCTTAATGAAAGCTGATGCAATGGACTTTGTTAAAAATAGATTTGCTTGTTTTTTGAAGAAACCAGATCAACACTACAAAAGAAAAAACATGCATTATTTTCATGTTTTAAAAGAAAAATAAGAAGAAAAAATCCCCATATTCTATTTGTTTAAATTACTTACTTAAAAAAATCTCATTTTCAAAGTAATATTATTATGAAAACCATATCGGGCATGCTGCTGGTATCTTATAATTGAGGGTTCTTATGTAAACAAACGAGCAATACAACAAAAGTGAAACAAAAACTAAGTATAACGGGTAATTTAAAAATAATATTCTCTCTCTCGTCCTCTGGGTTAGTGTCTAGGTTAGACTTGATTTAAAAAAGCAGAAATACGTTAATTTTTTCTCTTTTTTTATTTGTTGTTGTTCAGTTTTGTTGTTATTTGTTGCTGCTTTATTTAAGCAACTTGTTTTTTTAATTTTGTTTTTTTCTTTCTATCCTCTTACAACTACAATTCGTGTTGGAAAAAACCCAGCCAATTGTAGGGGAATGTAAGAAAGAAAAATTGACGGATCATTAATAAATGAACTAATTAATAAAACTTAATATACCTACATATGTAAAAACATATTTACATATGTAAAACCATTTTAAATATAATTCCAACTTTTTGTTGTCTCTTTTTATTTCAAATTTACTGAATGTTCCTTGATTTCGAACGAATCTTTCATTCGCTTAACTTTCATTTAAACATAACAAATTTTAAAATTAAGGTTTTAATGTAAGTTAAGCAAACGAAGTTTTCGTTCGAAATCGAGGGATAGGCAGTTAGTTCTTCAATAAACTAAAATACAACAAAAATAAAAAAGTGAATTTATTCCCAAGACCACATTTTTTTATTCGCCATATGAAATATAAAAACAAAAAATTACGATAAAATTTAAATGGGATTATATAATGCCGGTAAACGAAACTTGTGAAACATACTATACAGGTGAACTGTGAGATATTTTATTTTTAATACATAAGCGAAGAACATGTTCAAATAATAAAAACAACAAAATATTGTTTTCTTTTTTATTAACCTTTCAACTTTCATTAGTCTTTTGCTGCTTTTAAACAGGCGATTCTTTGCATATTTCTATGAAGCTTGTCTGGAATATTTTTCGCCCGCTTATTATTTTGTTGTCATCTCTTAAAAAAATTTAAAACCTTTACCTACATGTGTGTCAAAATAGGGTTCACTCCAGAAAATCATTTTGTTAATACACACAAGTTTAGAATATCAAGGACCCAGATTAGGTAAGCTATACTTCGTTGAAAGCTCCAATTAGTTTAAAAACTGTAAGAATCTCTAATTGTTCGATAGCAAATATTGAAAAAAACAAATGGAAAAGAGCTATTTCATAATTTTATTTATTTATAATCTATTATGTATGACTGAACAAATGAATATTTAAAATTTCCTTTTCTTATACCGGACAATTTTTAACTAAAGCCTTAAAATTACAAACATAACCTTCAATATCGAAATATTGACCTCGCGGACAGTACAAAGCCACAGCGTAACCATTCAAACAGACATAGTACTTGTTACAATTATTTGGGTCCCTAATAAATGTGCCACTCTTATGCGTTCTGCAATCATCCGGTTTAAGGTTAGCAGCGGAATTTTTCACCAAAGACTGACTCTGTGAGGTAATCGGCCTTACCGTGGGCTTATTAGTCTTGTTTTTAACATCAAGTTTTTGATTGTCCATTTTACAATCTACGGCATCTGGATAATTGCACATTTGTGCTTTTTCGTCGAAATAGAATTGACCAGGACATTCTTGAACGTAGGCTTGTTTCCTGTAACAGGTATAATATTTTTTACATTGTTTGGGATGTTTGATGAAGTAGCCATCTTTATGATTTAAACAAAGAGAATTTATATCAGAATTTTCTTTATCGCTTGCTGTTGCTGTTTTTTGGTTGCTGCTGATTATAGTTATTGGTTTTGTTGTCCATGTAGTTGTCGGTGTTGTATTTGAACAAGCAGTTGTTGTAGATGTTGTAGTTGAGCAAGTAGTTGTTGTAGTTGTGCAAGTAGTTGTTGTAGTTGTGCAAGTAGTTGTTGTAGCTGTGCAAGTAGTTGTTGTGGTTGTGCAAGTAGATGTTGTAGTTGTGCAAGTAGATGTTGTAGTTGTGCAAGTAGTTGTCTTAGTTTGCGTGTTACATGTGGTAGTTTCTGTTGGACAAGCTGTAGTTGTTGTTATGGGCTCTGTCGTACACAATGTTGTAGTCTGTGTTTTACATGTAGTAGTCTGAGCTTCTGTAGTTGGTTGAGTTGTGGTTTCCGTTGTTGTTTGTGGTTCGGTTGATGTTGGTAACGTAATTTCCGTAGTTAATTCAGTGGTAGTTTCTATAGTAGATTGAGTTGGTAATTCTGAATTTGTATTAGTCGTTGATTGTATGGTCAATAATGTGGTTGTAGTCGAAGCTTCTGTAGTGGGATAATTTGTCGTTTCCGTTGTTGATTGTGGTTCTGTAGTTGTTGGTAAAGTAGTTTCCGTAGTTAATTCAGTAGTAGCTCCTGTAGTAGCTGAAGTTGTCAATTCTGAATTTGTATTAGTCGTTGATTGTATGGTCAATAATGTGGTTGTAGTAGAAGCTTCTGTAGTGGGATAAGTTGTGGTTTCCGTTGTTGATTGTGGTTCTGTAGTTGTTGGTAAAGTAGTTTCCGTAGTTAATTCAGCAGTAGCTCCTGTAGTAGCTGCAGTTGTCAATTCTGAATTTGTGTTAGTCGTTGATTGTATGGTCAATAATGCTGTGGTAGTTGAAGCTTCTGTAGTTAATTCAATCGTGGTTTCCGTTGTTGATTGTGGTTCTGTTGTTGTTGATAAAGTATTTTCTGTGGGTAATTCAGTAAGAGTTCCTGTTATTGTTGGTACTGTATTTAGATCTGTAGATGTAGTTTCTGCTGGTGTATCTGTAGTTGATTCTATTGTCGTAGTTTCTGTTGTTGATTCTATAGTTGTAGTTTCTAAATTTGGTGTTGTTTGTGCTGTGGTTTCAGTTACAGTTTGTGGCTCTGTAGTAAATTCTTCTTGAACTTTTGTGGTGGATTCAATTGGCGATTCTGAATTAGTATAAGTCGTTGATTGAATCGTAGTTGATTCAGTTGGTGATTCTGTCGTGGCTTGGGTTGATAAATCTGTGGTAGTTTTTGTTATCGGTTGAGTGGTAGATTCAGTTTGTATCTCAGTGGTAGATTCTGTATTCCTTGAAAATTCAGTGGTTAATGTTGTTGATGATAACTCTGTGGTTTCGCTCGTAGTTTGAGTGGTTGATTCAGTTGGCGATTCTGTCGTAGAAATTATGGATTCCATCACATCATTATGGATTATATCGCTTGACTCAATGATTTTCTTTTCAGATTTTAGAAGAAGTTGTTGTTTTAAGTCTGTTAGGTTATAATTATCAAAATCAGTAGCTCTGCCTAATAGAACGTTTACTGATTTAGTACCTGACACCGAAGTGGTGGTATTAGCATTCGTAACATTTGTTAAAGTCCAATCATTATTTGAAACTTTACTTAACACTTTCAAACTTCCATTCTGTGCTACATTACCGACTTGAAAATTTGACGAATTTAAGGATTTATTTAATACTGATGAATTTATTCCTATAGGTATTATATTAAACGATGAAAGCGGACTTTTATTGTTATTCCTTAGGTAAATTTCCTTTAATAAATCCTCGGTAAAAACTCCAATATCTTGTTTTGCCGTACTTGGTAGAATGATCACTGGTAAAGCTGGTATATATCCAGAACTTTCTATACCATTCTCATAAGAACCTACCAGACAGGGACATGGTGGACATTTACCTTTTATGCATCGCTGTTGAGTTTCATTAAAACGATAACCCGAGCCACAATCCAAATTATATTGTCCCCAATCACCTAGACACGTATAGAAACTATGGCAATCCTCAGGATCTTGTATTTTATAACCGAATTTTCGGTTTTTACAAAGTTCGGGTACGGTTAAAGCTTCAGCAACAGCCACCACTAAACATAAAACAGCAATAATTTGTACAACTGTTAAAAGGAGAAGTAATAGTTTGAATTGTCGATGGAAAAATAGTTCAAGTTCAATTATTTAAATCCACTTACTTAACGGCATTCTACAATTGAGGTATTCCAATTGCCGCTAAATTTTCAAATAAGAACTTTCTGTTATGAGCACTTTGAGTGCAGGTTCAGTTGTTTTGCAGATGTATTTATAGGTAAATATTTAAATATGTTAATATTAATTTAGTTAATATTGGTAACTACCAATTTTGTAAGAGAGTGTAACTTCAAGTGGTCGTACATGTAGTGGCACTTATGGTAATGAGTTTTTTGTTCTTAAATGTTTATCCAAAAATATTTTGTTATAAAAACAATTTCAAATAAGTTAAAAGTAAAAGAGTTTTTATTTAAACTTTTACTTAAAATCATTTACGGTCTTCATTTATTGAACGAAAAGAATAACTTTGACTTTGGGACGAGAATCGTATCTTCTAAATGGAAAATTGAGATCAGAGAAAAGAACCTGTAGTCTCTAAAATGGAGCTTTTCAAAACGATACCAATTTCGTATGTTTAATCAAATTTAAATACGTAGGCGTCCTGAGGTAGTACCATCCTCAGATTTTGCACTCTTGAGGCAGACAATGCGTTACGTCTTTCCTATGGCTTAGTATTGCCAGATCGCAAAAAGATTGCACAAGTGCAATTAGAAGTTGTAGGTAGCCCTTATTATATTCGGGTTATGACCTGATTATTGGTAAGGTTGATTTTTGATAGTTTTGCAATTATGAACCTCCTTCAGCAGAACATAATTTATTATATTATTTTTTTTTTGATTCTGCTGACACTTAAACTAGATACTTTAACAAGCAAAATTTATCATTAAAGTTGCAATTCTATTAATTACTTTTTCAAGTGTTTGCAATACAAATCAAAATTTCAGCAAACTTTAAATGAAAATGTGTTTTATAAATCATTTTCATACAAAATGTGATAATTAGTATAGATATGCAGATTAAACTTGATTTAAATAAAGTAAAATAATCATTTATTTTTTGAATAACTACTTATCCCTGATCCATTGCTGCCTAAGAGTCGCCCCTACGGGGATAACATATAAGACCGACCTCCATTTTTCGTCCTAAACATTTTCTTATACATACTTGCCCATTATTTCCAACCCTTAGGTGGGCTTACATACAAATATTCCGTTTTATAAAGTTCTTCAATTTAATTAATATATTTTATAATTTATGAATAATAAAAAAGTTCTACACAGAGTTTAATCATTTACGACTTGTGTTTTTTTTCTATACGTGTACAAAAAATCAATTTTGCTAAACAACAATTTTGTTTGCCAAAAAAATTATATATGTATCTAAAACGACTGCGCAGATTAAAAAAACAGTTTAGCCTTACTTAAAGGTAATTTCGATTTTCTAAGTTTATTCAAAAACTAAAACGTTTTTGAGTAACGCCAATATACATATCTTGTGCAACCTCCTCAATTTTCAAAATAACGGTATACCTCGGAAATAAGAGCTAACTTAAAAAACGGTTAGCACCACTCGATTCAGCGTTATCGAATTCAGTTAACCTGCCGTGCGCCCCGCTTGACAGAAAAAAGTTTCAAATTCGAGCCCAGTGTTATTATACATATATTATAACAAATCAAGAAAAAAATAATAGTAATTAAAAGAGATGAATTCAATTATATAAACTTCCTTAAGGCCGGTATTCACTATCCTATTTAGTCGCACGATATGTCAAAAAATTAATTAAGTGACAGATTTTTTTGACAAGTCTGTCCGACTTGGAAATGTTTTAAACATTTTCATAAAATGATAGATTATATGCGATCAGAGTTGCATTTTCTTGTAAAGTATATGAGTCATTTGAGTTTGCACCTTTTTTGTGGGATAGTGTGGCATTGACAGCAGATTTTGCAGAAATTTTTTTATGTAGAATAGAATTCCGTCAGATTTTCGAGTGAATGAATCGTACGATTATGTAGGATAGTGAATACCGGCCTTTAATAATATAAATATTAACAAATTTTTATAAAATATTCTTTTGTTTGCTGCAAAACTTTATCTTAAATGTTAAAAATTCTAGTTAAATTTTTTAAATAAATACGACATTTATTGTATTCATGACTACCAATATATTTTTTCCATTGTTTGGTTGGTTCAAGTCGACACCAGGATACTATACATTGTTATTATTTCGTGAATTAATTGTGTGCTGCTTTCTTGAGAGAAAAATAGTGTGATGTTCCATACTATTTATGCATTTGAAAATGTACGTTAAAAGTTTCATCTTGTTTATGACATGAATAGGTAAAATAGTTTTGTATACATCTATATAGACAAATAAATAAAAATTAGTGCTTTTTTGTAAATAAATATTCCTTTTTATTTGATTCCAATATTACGATCTTCGTTGAAGATCATCATCAGGTATTTTTTTTTCAGTGAATTTTTATAAATACCAATGATGTTATACGTAGGGAAAAACCCTTATTTGTTGGGATTTCCTTCTAAAAATAATGGCCGTATGGAAAAGAGTGACAGATATTTTGAAATCATTAAAACTATGGCAAAACTGTATATATCTTGCAATCATTCTCGATTTGTGACAAAATACTTATAACATTGTTGATACGACAACATTACAAATTGTGAAAATTTTTTGAGTGATCACTTGCCCCTATTCCAACTTTGATTTTAAGCTGAATTCGTGAAACTTTCTTTTACAAGAATTAAATTTTTCAGAGCAATAAATAGATAACTTTTTTAAGATGGACATATAAAACTTTAGGAGTAGAGTCACCAATATGTAAAATTTGAATGAAAACTTCATTTCGCCCCTTGAGTTGAAGTTAGCTGTCTTTGATTTATCACTGCTACATGATAATACAGATAGCGAAAGGTCTTTTCACACCTATTAAATGTTTGACGTCCCATACGTAACCACTAGTTTATTAAAAAATTATTACTTTTTCAAAACGTTTGGCTTGTTTCTACATAAGATTATACAATTCTCTTCTTACAAATAAAGTATGTTAATAAATAGGATTTGGTAAAAATAAAACTAAAATTTTATCAATTTACTGGTAATGCTTTTGTATCGATTTTTTCCTCAAATATTATGTTAGGTCTGAACTTACCATTAGTCATAAAATGTTATCTTCAATTTGCATTGCCCGCTTTTTTTACAAGACGAATGTACCTTCCAGAGCACCGAAAATCAATTAAAAAATGGTATCCTTACAGCTGTACGACTGTAAGGAAATCACAAGTCAAAACTAACACGGACAAACAATTAATTTTTCTAGGTTGCAAATAAAAACCAAAAGAGCAAACTACATACATACATATTTTTCTTTGTTTCGCTTTTTTTTAACCAATAAGCTAAATGTGAATTAAAGTGAATATCAAAGATAAGACATCTAAAAAAAATTTTCAAGGTAAGCGGATGTAAACGTATTGACAGGTCGTCGGCTGATAATTTAATTGTCGTATGTGGATTCCGATAGTTTCGAGTAAATTGAGTTTGAACACATTTAATTTGAAGATTGCTTCAGCAAATAACACATACGACAAACTCAACACTCCATATCTCGAAAACCGTATGAGGTATGGAAAAACTAATTACGCCAAATGAAAGATCAGGTCGGAAACCCTAAGGAATCGATCTTAACTCAAAACCGCAAAAAATCCACATACGACATTTTAATTATCAACCGACGAGATGTCTTTTGAGTCATGATGTGCCTTAACTTTATTGAGCGAATGTATGTCTGTATTGATCAGTGTTGTCAGATTTTTTTCAGCAACGTCACTAATTATACACCGAAAATCGCCAAATTCGCCAAATCTAATTTTCTAAAGATTTTTTTTAAAAATAATTTGGCAAAAATCGCAAAATTTGATTTTTATATAATATATAACTTCATTTACATTTGAAAGTACTTTTATGAATATCTGTATACGTATTACAAAAAAAAAAAAAATTTCAATGAATTCTGAATTAAATCAACATTTTCATGGTTTATGGCTTATTTCATTCGTTTATATTACAGCTTTCCGACAAATTATAAATATGTAAGATTTTAACTCTTATAATTTTTTTAATTGTTTTTTTTTTTTCAAAAAATCATTCGTTCTGCTTTAAAAAATTTACCGCCATTATTTTCTGAATATCTCCGCAGCTGTTGAAAATGCATTCTTCTTAAAATGGCTAAAAGGGAATTCCAAATCGTTAGCTTTTAATTGTTTCCAAATCAGACAAATCGTTCTCAGTATTTCGGGCAAAATTTTAGTCATGCCCACAATAGTGAATAATATTTAACATTTGTCCTATGATTTTAATGATACATGCCGTAGTTACTTCGTCATATACTTTCATAGGCTTTCAGATAAATGATTAAAAATGTCAAATTTGTGTCCTGTCATTTTTGTATGAATTTTAGAAAACAATAATAGTACTAATTTTGCAAAAAATGTATCGCCTCTAATTTCTGAAAATCTCCGGAGCAGTTGAAAATATAAAAAAAATTTATATGGATGACTCAAAGAAAACTTAATTTTTAATCATCTGTTATTCTTTAAAATAAATATAAAACGGGACAAATCGATCACTAGTTATGATAAAATGTATTAGCATATTGGTCTAGCCCATAAAAAACCAGACGTGATAAAACCAATCTGTGAACAGATTTGGATTCGGCACGCTTAAGTCCATTAAAATCACAGAAAAAAGTTCTTGCCCCATCCTTTTTTTGATTTTTGCCGACCAGTGCTATTAAATAATGTTTGCTGGGATTTTTTTTTATACCATTTATAAAATGTTATCCGAAGTTTTAAGTAAATTGAACAAAATACGGGGAAAGAACATAATTTGGTGTAAAGATTCCGACTTTAAAAGACGTGCCCCCTTTTTGTCTTAAGTCCGGTTTTTGGTACCACTTCTTATGTAAATATACCTTTTTGTAGTACTTTTTGCAAATTTCCAACGGTCCTTGATTAGTTTCAAGTTAATTAAGCCTTGTCCGTCTGTCTGTCCATCTGCCCGTCTAATGACAATTTCGAACAACTCGAAAGAAAAGAACAATATTGGTGTCAAATTGTTACTAGTTATCGTAAGCCGTTTGTTATTGAAATCCAGTAAAATCCAAATATTGAACAACCACCCTAAAAAAATTATAATTTTGTTACAAAAACTAACATAAATGGTAGCGGAATGCACGCATTGATATAAGATTTTCTACAAACTCACTTTATATAACCAGGAATCATGCTTCCAAATTTCGTGAAGATCGTTCTATAATTAAATATAGGCTCCATGTTGCAAACACTTTAGTTAGTTTTAAGCCAGGGACCGAAAATAACAGTTATTTTGAAATTTTAAAACAAAAAAAAGCATAAAGAAGTAAATACTGGCAAACTGATTCAAGTATACCATATTGATCCTGATGAACTTTTCTATGATAAGATATTATGATTTTTAAAGTTTTGATTTTAATTTTTTCGATCAAGAATTACAGTTTTTTTTATTTATATTTTCTTGGACAAAAATAACAGTAATTTTTTGATTTTTATTTTTTTTAACAAAAATAACAGTTATTTTTTGATTTTTATTTTTTCGATCAAAAATTAAAGTTATTCTTTAAAGAAATGTATGTACGTGTTATAATTATTGAGTTGTCTTTAAATATTTAATTAAATGTGTGATCATCATTGGGATATCTTATGCGCATTAAAATAAATATTTAAAGTCAACTAAATAATTAAAACACGTACATTTTTTTAAAGAATAACTTTTATTTTTGCTCGAAAAAATAAAAATTATAAAATAACTGTTATTTTTGATCGAAAAAATAAAAATAAAAAAATAACTGTTGTTTTTGTTCAAAAAAATAAAAATCAAAAAATAACTGTTATCGTCTGACTTTTATAAAAAAAGGAATAACTGTTACGATCCCTGCTTTAAACCGTAACTAATAATGCTTTTGTAATAAAATTTAATCTGTCAAAGTTTATATGACTAGAAATCACACTGTCAAATTTTGTGAAGATCGGTCCATAATTGACCATAGGTCCCATATAAAGCCCACTCCTGAAATATTCTCACGTTTGGGGGAGGGCATCAAAAATTCAGCATGGCAGAGCATAGGACTCATCTTTTTTAATTTAATGTTTCTTAATCAGCTTTTACATTAAATGTTTAAAATAATGCATTATTGTTTATTAATGCTCATCAGAGAAATCTTGAAATATAAATGAAAATAATGCAGTGAACTTAAAGTTGAAACTACGAGTATTATCCATAATGAATGGAATATTTCTTAAAATAGCAACCAGTTTTGTTCTCTAATTTTAGTTACACTTCCAGCCGAAGAAAACTTTAAAAATATTTTCGATTGAATAAACATTTTCAGCATCTCGTTCGTATCTGCTTCTTAAAAACGTTAACAAATGTAGAAATCGTGTTCACACATGCTGTAACACGTCGTTTAACACATTTTCTGACAAGTTAATGTCATTAGTAAATTACTTAAATTCAAAATAAAAATACGACTAGAACTGATAAATATTAAGAAAGAAAAGAAGAAAAAACATTAACATTGCGCTACTTTTTTATTAATTCTATAGAAATTTGATGATAAATCTAAAATCTGATGAAAATGTAAAGCACATTTGTGTCATACCTATGTTATGTTGAAATTTAATCATTAAATCGAATAATTATTTTACGTCTTATTTATAAAAAAAAAAACGTGAATACCCGACTGAGAGTTTTTTGTGTTGTACTTAATATTGACACTATAAAAAATATAATTTTACATTTAGCCCTGTTTCTAGATATAAAATTGTTCGTGTGGACATTTAAGTCATACTTTTGTCTTCATTAAATTACTTTCGCGGATCGGCCGTGTATTAATCTATTATTTATGTAAGAGTTAATTTTGCAAATTGTTATCCTAATACCATGAAGGCAGGTCAATAAGTCCGTGTCATTTTTAATCTCCCCCTCTTAACTAACACTGCTCCTGTCACCAAGCTGTTGATAGGTGCACTTGACTTCTCTAAAATAAGCTGCTTAATTATACCCACATCACAATAGTGGAGATAGTATTATGCGATTTTGCTGATGTTTATAACATCCTTTATTATTAGTAATATACCCAACTCTTAGTATACCGATCGACTCAGAATTACTTTTTGCGTCGATCTAACGATGCTCTTCCGGCTGGTAGGCTGGCTAGGTAGCTGTCCATGTAAACTTTGTGCGCAGAGTACAGGCAATTTTAGAGATAATTTGATGAAATTTGGTTCGTAGTTTCCTATTGTCACAATTGTCCAAGCCTAATGAAAATGGCGATGGGGAACAATCACTGAAACTCATCTGTTCTTTGCCGTTTTACGGTTAGCCTGCCTAAAGGCTGTTGGTAGCCCCAACACTAGGGCCGAACAAGTTGGCCTTATAAGTCGATTTGTCTTGAACCCTTTTTATTACTGAAACCATAACCAATATCGATAACATTGGTCTTTTGTTCCTCTTATAAGCCACGTACGTAGGTCCAGAATTGAACATAGGTCCTATATAAACCCACTCGCTAAAATCACTTAAATACAAAAGAAAAATTACACACGGATGAAGATTTCTAAATAATATTTGGCACAAAGACCTTTTACACGAATCTTAAGCTAATAATATAATTTTGTTTCGACGGATCCATTATTACCTATGGGTTTCAAATAGAGTACACTCTGGAAAATTTGACTCTCAATTCTGTGCTGTAGAGTATCGTATGGTCGGGCTTGGCTGACTATACTATCTTACTTGTTTAGTTTGTGCTTGCCAGCCATTGATAGCGGATTAGCTCATGATTTGAGAAGAAAATGGGAATAAAGGAATTTTGGGCAGCCACAAATTGCTTCCTAATTAAATAAAACATCAAACTTAATTTAATTTTAAGTATTTATTGAATTCAAATTTCATTATAAATATTACAATTGCTAAAAAAAAAAAATTTTATTCCTTAAAAGCTCTGACTTGTTATTGTATTAAAAGTCGGATGATGATGCACTTATTAGTAAGAGAGTACCTGCAAGAGGCAGCGAATGAATGACTTAATTTCCAGTTAAATATTAATTAATGTGTATTGCCGTAGCACTTGACATGTGCCATATGAACACACGTGCGTCTTTCAATATCCCAACCGTAATAAAATGGACATTGTTGAAGTGTTTGATAACCCTTGATGCAATAAAAGAAATAATTGCACTTCTGCGGATGGGGAAAGAAATCAGTGATATGTGGCAGACATTTATTTGTTGCCGAAGGCGGTTGATTTGTAATCTAAAAAGAAAGATATCAATTGAAATGTAATAACAGTTCAGATAAAGAACATTAAAATAGAAAATCGTTACCTTGCAATTTGAATTTTCTGGAAAATCACACTTTCCTGTCAGTGTATTAAAATGCAAATGATCTGTACAGTGCATTTCTACTGGATGACCATGATAGCAAACATAAAAATCGGAACACGAATTATTACTCGAAGTATAAACGATTTGATTTGGATCATCGAATGCAGGACAAGTATCCTTAACAATAGGTGGTATATCCAGAATTTCGGCAGTTGTTGTGGACGAGATAATAGGCATTACAGTACTAAATGTTATTGTGAACGGGGCTATTGTAGTTTCTTCTTCGGGCTCTTCAGGCTCATCGACATCACCATCTTCACCTTCTTCTTCGTTATTATCCAATGGACAAACTACATTTTCTTTGGCATCACACGATTCACTTTCGATATCAAAATATTCCCCCTCATCGCACTCATATAACGCAGAATCATCCCCATCACATAGTATATAAGCCGAACAACTTTCGGAACTGGCTACATAAGTGTCCGCGTCCACGTCTTCGCATTCCTGAAATATGTCTGCATTTATGCCAGACAAAAGAAAAAATGTGCACAGGACGAATATCGCAAAAACTTTAAATCTTAAACACATTTTTAAATATTAGTTCTCTATTTTACAATAAAAAGTACATTCATATATATATTTTTTCTAATTTTAACCGCCGGAAAACTTAATTTTATCACTATTTTTGAACAAATAATTTATATGTTTGATTTACCGTAGATTTTATAGATTTTTTTTTTTTTTTGGTTCGTTTGTGGGGCAAATAATTTAGTCATTTTGATAAAACTTTATACCTGCTTATGTATGTCTTGTATATTTTTTTATCTTATATTGAGAAACAGAAATTTCAAATGAAGTTGCGAAAATATTTTTGATTTTATACTGTTTCTTAGTTGAAAAGTAATTTAAATTAGGGTGATTCCGACAAATTATTTTCGAATAAAATAGCAGATCACGAAACCATAGACATATTTATCAAAAACGAAAATATATTACATGAACAAGTAGAAATATTTAAATATAATAAAACCCGTTTCAATAATGAATTAAGTGCCGTAATAGAGTGTAATGAAGTGAACAATCTAAACTACTATGTCCATCATTTTGATAAATGTATAGAAAAACAATAAAAAAATTTACTGTTAAAAAGAAAATAAATGAAAAGCATGGAAATAAATGGTTTAGCAATGAACTTGAAAACATGAAAAGAGAAAAGATTTTTAAATACCAACCCAGCAAAAACTTACATTGCAAAGTAATGAGTTTAAAAGCTTATATATATATACAACTCTTCACCACTTATACATTGGCTTTTTAACTCATTATTTTAACCCGGCGATGTCATTGCAGGCAAGTACTTACCACCCTCGCTTACAAATAGGGAGTTAAATAAGTCATTACCATATTCGATTCTCTTACAAATAGGGAGTTAAATAAGTCATTACCACGTTTGCTTACAAATAGACACTTCACATTGCTATCAACAAATCTGAATTTGTCAAACAAATTACGTCTTTAATTTAATTTGCTTCCTAATGCAAAATTTTACTACCCTTTTACTACATATTCATACCCAATAAACCAGAGAACGATATGATTGCAAAAACGATATGATATTTTCATGGAAAAACGATATTATAAGGAAATGTACAATTTAAATACTATCGTTTATGATACAAGATCGATATCATATATTATAATTTATATCTCCCAGGCGATATCGTTATAATATCGTTTGGTTGATTGATTAGTGTAGTTTTTATTCAAAATTTTAATTTATAACAAATAAAAAAAAAAACAAATTGTAAGAACAAATATGTATTTAAAATCAATTTGTATTAGATTTGAATAAATAAAACCTTAAATGTATTTTATTATGAATTAATTATAAATTTCGTTAATCAACTCATAAACAAGTGCTTATGTATCAGATTATATGACAACCATTACTTAACTACTTCTATGTAATGCAGATGGTATGAAGTAGTCATTGAAAAGTAAGTTGTTAAGTAATGTCCAGTCATTACCTAGTTTTTGCTGGGAAAGTGCAATTAATTACAATACAAATGAGGCATGGAATGCCTATAAAATAATAAGAAATGCATATAAAGTAAAAATTGAGATCGAAAAAAACAATTATATAAATAATAGAATAAACAGTACAAATAACCAAAAAGATATGTGGAGAAAAATAAAAGAACTAGTGTTAGGAAACCCCAGATCTGTGATAAAAACTGTGATATTTAAAGAAATAGAATATAAGGATAATATACAAATAGCGAAAAATTTTAATAATTATTTTATAGACAGTATTAAGGAAATAAATATAATCAATTGAGTTATATACATATGAAAATGAGTGCAATATGAAAATAATATACATACCTGTGATAGACAGCAAATTTAAATTTCGTGCAATAAGTTTAACAGAGTTAAAATTTATACGAAAGGATATAAACAACAAACTAGACTTTAATAAAATAAGTAATAAATTAATATTTGATAATTGGACATAGTTGGCAATAAAATACTTAATATAGTAAACAAATCTCTTGAAACCGGAATAGTTCCAAACAATTGGAAAGAATCAGTTATTACTCCAATAGAAAAAGTAAAAAATACGTTAAAGTGCGAAGAGTATCGGCCTATAAACAGCCTAAAAACATGTAAAAATATTTTGGAAAAAAATTGGTAAAAATCAGCTGGAAGAATATATAGAACAAAATAAAATTCTTTCAAAATATCAGTCAGGATTCAGAAGAAAACACGCATGTGAGACTGCTGTGAATTATGTCATAAATAGATGGAAATACATGAAACAAAATAAAAAAATTGTGGCAATATTTCTAGATTTCAAGAGGGCATTCGAAACTATTGACCGAGATATTATGTTAGAAAAACTAAAAAAATATGGAATACAGGATAATGAATTAAAATGGTTTCAATCCTACTTAACTAATAGAAGACAAATGACAAAAGTTAACAATGTAAAATCAGTGGAGAAAGAAAACGATATTGGTGTACCTCAAGGCTCCATTCTAGGTGCTCTTTTGTTTATTATATATATTAATGACATGGAAAAAGTTTTAGAAAATTGTGAAATAGTTCTTTATGCCGACGATACCCAGATTTTCACAGAAGCCCAAACAGAGGATATGTGTTATGAAAAATTAAAAACAGATATGCATAAAATTAATAACTGGCTAAAAATTAACAAATTAAAATTAAACGAAAATAAATCCAAGCTAATGGAAATAAACATGAACAGTGATAAAGAGTTTAAGATTAATGATGTAATAATTGAAAAAGTAGATAAAATAAAATATCTGGGGTTTTTTATAGATAAAGAATTAAATTTTAAAGAACATTTAGAATATATTTGCAAAAAAAATTGGAAAAAAGATCGGATTTTTTAAGCGTGTAAGAAACAAAGTATCTATTATTACGGCAATAAACATTTATAATACTATCATAAAACCACATTTTGAATACGGGTCAACAATTCTGTATACATGTTGCACGGATAATCAAATAAATAGATTACAAAAATTGCAAAATAAAGCACTGCGGTCTATATTAAAATTCAATCGTTTTACATCAATAAGATATATGTTAGATACCCTTAGATGGATGAACATACACCAAAGACTGGAATTTAACACATTAATTTTTATAAAAAAAAAAACGAAGATGGGAGAAGCACCAGATTACTTGGTAGAGCAACTTAGATATGTTGGAGATGTTCAGCCTTATAATCTACGAAATAATCAGAATTTCAGATTGCAATGATTAAATACTAGTGATACACAGCGATCATTATTTTACAAAGGACTGAGAACTTACAATATGATGCCAAACAACATAAAAAATGAAACAAACAATACAATTTTTAGAAAAAAAGTTGTTGATTTTATTAAAAATGTTAATGAAAATTAGAGCTTAAAAAGAAAAATATGATGAAATGTACTTAAGTGAAACGTAATGAAAAAGTATTAAATACTACTAATAAATAATAATAATAATAATAATAATAATAATATATATATATATATAGGTATGATATCAAATTCAATTTTATATTATTTTTATTCCTTACAGCACGAGCTCAATGATATAAATAAGTATAAATTAACAAAACTCGCCTCAAAATCTGGTTTAAAAAAAATCCTGTTAAAAACAGTAATAACAAAAGCTCGTTTCTATGAGAAGCGAGAGTTGAAGGAGTAACATTTTTTGTCTTGTTTTTTTTGCACAAGCAAAAGCAAAAGAATTCAGATCCCTTTACAAAAACAAAGTTACACACATATGTACATATTAAAATATCAAATGAAAACAATAATGTAAATTATTTTAGTTGAGTTTTGTTCATTAAAGGTGCCCGTAGACGACATGTTTTTTACATCAGACTTGTCAAGTTTTCAAGTCACATGTAATTGTGAATGTCTGTCAAAATTGCTGTTTTACATAAGGCTTATAATATTTGGTCACGCACGTACATGTAATTTGCTTCTGACATTGTCTCAGTTTTTTCGCATAGTTATTGCAGAAACCAAAGTAGTTCTCGGCTTCAAAATATCGTGCTGGCGCCACAAAAATTTTTATTTGCGCCGTAAAAGAGTTCAGCCATCTTAACATTTTTTTCTTTAAATTCGAAGAAACCAATTTAGGATATTATAATAAAACGTTTTTTTTATATGTATGAACATAATTAATATTCAATGGTGAAATTATCATACATAAATCGGTATTGTAAAATATTAACTTCAGCCGGCTAATGATTCCGTCAGTAGTGCACCGTCGCTGCCGGTTTTTTCCCGATATAGATTTCTGACAGAACTGATGTCAGATGGTTTGTCAGAAGAAAATAAAGCACACTCCAATTGAAAGTTTGTCAGATGACTTTGCGTCTGACTTTCACAGATGCAATGTTTTAAAGGTAACAAAGGGCATGTCTGTATTTTGCAGTGGGAAATTTGACAAGTCAGATGTTAAAAACATGTCGTCTTCGGTCTCCTTAACACAAGGTCTCCACCTGAGATAAGATATAAGATTTTTATATTAGCAAACGTCAAATTCAATCGCAGAGCGTATTATCTTACGTGTGGACTCTCAAATAGTGTTAGTACTAATATTATAATAAATGTTATGAGACAGTTGTTATGAGAAATCTTATAACAATTATCTTATAAGATGAGCTGTCAAAAATACACATGCATACACACATATAAAACAATAATAAGCCACCATTATTAACATCTGTAATTTATTAATGCAAATAGTGCCAATCTTGTGAAAAGTGTTTAAAAAAACAATATTTTAAACTAAAAAATCAAAAAAACTACGAAAAAAAGAATAAAAAATAATAAAAACGATACAAGTTTACTGTACGAGAATCAGTCGATTATTAAATCTTATAAGATACGTGTTCCCCTTGTTTAATATTAAGATTAACATGAAGAAATGTATTCTCTCATTCTGTCGACGCTCTCTCAGATATTATCTCAGGTGGAGACCCTGTGTAAGGAATATAAGTACTTATGCTAAATAATGAAAATGTTATGTAGTATGTATTAATTATGTATACCTACATTTATTATTTGTTATTTAATTTTATATTTTTTGTTAATATAGTAATTATGTGTAATTCTGTTTATAAATATATACATATGTATACTAAACTAAACTTATAAAACACTAAACTTTTATACTTTTTTGAAATTTATTCATTGGCGCATTTTACGTCGAGATCTTAAATTGAAAGCGTACAAAATACAGCTTGTGCAACAACTGAAGGCGCCCGACCTTCCGAAGCGACATCGCTTCACTCTATGGGCTTTTGAAAAGTTCCAAGAAGATCCGACGTTTTCGAGGCAAATGTTGTTCGGCGATGAGGCCCATTTCTGGCTCAATGGGTATGTAAACAAACAAAATTGCCGCATTTGGGACGAAGAGCAACCTGAAGAGATTCAAGAACTGCCACTTCATCCAGAAAAAACAACGGTTTGGTGTGGTTTGTGGGCCGGTGGAATCATCGGTCCATATTTCTTTAAAAATGATGCCGTTGCGAACGTAACCGTCAATGGCGACCATTATCGTGCCATGATAACCGACTATTTGATGCCTGAAATTGAAGCTCGTGATCTCGGCGACATTTGGTTTCAGCAAGATGGCGCCACTTCAAACACATCGCATCAATCAATAGATTTATTGAGAGAACACTTCGGTGAGCACATAATTTCACGTTTTGGGCCGGGCGGTTGGCCACCAAGATCGTGTGATATCACACCGTTAGACTTTTTCCTGTGGGGATATGTAAAGTCTAAAGTTTATGCGGACAAACCCGCTTCGATTCAGGCCTTGGAGGAAAACATCAGGCGTGTCATTCGCCAGTTACCAGTCGAAATGCTCTCACGAGTCATCGAGAATTGGACTCAACGGATGGACCATCTGCGACGTAGCAACGGCCAACATTTGATAGACATAATCTTCAAAAAACAAATGCCAAAGAATGTTTTTTCAAATGATAATAAACATTCCCCATTAAATTTGAATTTTCTGTGTTTTTTTCTTTAAAAATGTATCACCCGTTATAATATGGGTGCCACCCTAATATGTTTATGTTCCTTTGTAAATATCTATCTAAAAACTTTGACGATTATTTTTTTTAGTTCTTAAACATTAACTTTCGAAATTGTCTACGTCAAGGTCTTGTGTGTTGTCTCAATTCTTGCTTTGAAAAGTTATTTTCTTTTAATGAGCAATTTCTTATAAATTATCAAAATGAACAGAAATATACTTTTATTTTATATGTAATACATTATGTAAAATTTACATCGAACATACATGATTTGACATATTCAATAGTCAAACGTTATTTTTTTTATTATAATTACATATATAAACTAACAAACAATCATTTTAAGCCTTACGAATTCTAGAGCTTTAGCTTCATTAACGACCCGAATAATTCTTGATGGTATTACAAGTAGTTTTTGTTATGATATGCATGCACTAGAATTAAAAAAAGTGTCAGTTGTGTCAATATGAAAAAGGAGCTTATGTCGAATATTGTAGTTCCGAGATTTCTTCAGTTTTGTTGAAGTTTTACTCTAGAATTTTTTTACTTTAATCCTGTAAATGACCATATTGTAATAACTCGATTTTGTCTTATACCGACTTAAGCTACTCTTCCATATTACCACAGATACATATAAATATGTTTTTTCAATTCGGAAAAATTCAAGAAAAGTAAACTTCCCTAAAAATATATCATTACACTTAAATTCTATAATTTTGCTTGTATAAATTTTTTTTAAATTTTATATAAGCGTAACACAAAAAGGTGAATTATCAACCGACCTTCACGAAATTTGACAATGTGATTTCCAGTCTTATAAAACCATCACTGACCAAATTTTATTACAATATCATTATTCATCTTTATTTTTATTTTTAGTGGGCTTTATATGGGGCCTATGGTAAATTGTTAACCGATTTTCTCGAAATATTGTGGAATGATTTCTAGCCATGCGGAAACGTGTGCAAAATCTCATATCAACAAATCATAAATTTTTTAGGGTGGTTGGTCCACATTTTGACTTAAGCCCTTATCCTACTGAACCGATTTTGCTGGATTTTCATCCCATACTGGTTAGGATAACAGGAATCGAACATATTGGTTTTTTTCTTCTGAGTTTTTCGAAATAGAACGTGTTTTCAACAGACGGACAGACAGATAGACGAACATTTCTAAATCGACTTGAAATTACTCAAGGATCCAGAATATATATACTTTAAGGGGTCTTAGATGTGTAATAAAAAATTTTGCACACGGAATGACAAACTAAGCATACCCTCATAAGCCACTAGTGGTGCCTGGCTTGAGCGCTGAACGTGTCAAGTGTATGGCCGACATTAACAATTTCGGTTTGAATAAAGTGGGCATTATTATAATTTTGAATAAAATTGGAAGAAGTAAGAGGGATGCATCCATTTATACTCAACCATAAGATTTTTATGTGAAGTCGTCTTGCTTTATAGTAACAGTACAGAATGTTTTATCTTTTCCTATTAAATTAGGGCATACAGATTTATTCCTTACATTTTTATGGAAAATAAAACGATTAAAAAATGCAGGTAAGCCTCGATTTACGCGGTCTATTGGGACCAAACAAAGTACCTGTACAACAGATTCGCGTAAAATATAGTTAAGAATTAATAGAAAATAATTTTTTGGCACAAAGAATTTAATACTTGGCGTAAGTCGAAGCATGACATAAATCAAAAACACATCGCGTTAAATCAAAAACACATAAAATTATTAATATTTTACGATTTAGTAATTTGCCTCAAACTCAAGCAGTTCTGAATGGATTTGAACATCATTTCATGCATTAGAAAGCTTATTAAATTTTGTAAATGTTTCTTAAAGCAACATTGCCATTTTTTTCGATGGTTTTTTATTCATAGCACTACAAATTCAGATTTTCAAATACAAGCTTAACATTGTTTTTAATTTTTGCTTACCTACATAAAAATTGAACGAGGCAAAGCTTTTATATTCTGTAAATGCAGTATGGTAGGAAATTTTAAAATAAAGATTTTGGTGTAAATAACAGTCGCATTCTGTTAGGAAAAACTGCAGTTTTAGTTGAAATGAGTAAAGTTGTTCATTTCTAAATATAAAAAAAATATATTTTGGTAATAACTTTTTTGTATCTGAACCGATTTTTCGGAGTTTTTCAGCCGATCTTTTGATATATTAGACGTATCCATAGGTCATATAACAGCTCTAAAATTTTAGTTTTTATAAAAATGTTGATGCTTTTTAGCCCATTTTTTGAGTATTTTGATAATAACTTAACCATTTCTTAACCGATTTGGCAGATTTATATACCCACGTCTTTAGGAAGAAATTTACCATTTACTTAGCTTATAACACTTGGACTCTGATAAATCTATTGTTTCTGAAAATGGGTATGTTTAAAAAAAAAATTTTATTTTGGGCATTATTCTTCCATTTTTGGGAAAAAACTTGCAGGGTTTTCGGGAAATATATTCTGCTAAAAATATTTTAATATATAAAACGGGTTCATATGTCATACTAGAGCCCTAAAATTTAAAATTTTGAGTATTTTCAATAATATCTTTGTACGGGAGGTACCATGCCCAGTTTTCCAATTCCGCCCATATTTTGTACCTGATTTGGGAACTTTAGCTCGCTTCGTTCTCCAGATATACAGAAATGTATAACGTCTTTGTATGGGAAGTGCCACACCCAAAATGATTTAATTTAAGTCATCGAGTATTTTCACAAAACGCATCCATACTCCAACAAAAGCACAATTTTACCAAATTTGAAATGTATTTATGCAATAGAAGCAAATTTAGAAATAAACAACTTTACTCATTTCAACTAAAACTGCAGTTTTTCTTAACAGAATGCGACTGTTATTTACACCAAAATCTTTATTTTTAAAATTTCCTACCATACTGCATTTACAGAATATAAAAGTTTTGCCTCGTTCAATTTTTATAAAAACTGAGACGGTCCAGTGTAGAGCAGAGTACCGAAACGCTCGCTCATTCTTCAGTCATGAGCGAGCGTGAAAGTTTAAAAATTTTTCTACAAATTCATCCTCATGAGGGTGAGGAAAAAAAATTCTTTAAATTCCCTCACTCATGAGGAGTGAGCAAAAACAAAAAATTCATATGTGATATGAAAAATTTGAAAAAATTCACGTTGAAATTCCTCACAAGGAAAAAAAATGTGATTTGCCTAACCATTTCCAGCGGGAAAATCAAGTAGTAAAGAGGCCTTATAGAAGGCCTTTTTACAGACATAAGATCTCCCAGCCGCATTCCAACTTTATTACCAATTAGCAAGGTGTGTCATTGGAGACCAACACCTTACATTTTGCATCTATTTTAAACACTTCTGGAAGGGCTTCTAAAAAGATTTAAAAATAAAGATTTATCCAAGTTTAATTGTTGTGGCTAATAATACGACGTGAGTAAATTAATAACTAAACTTGCAACACGCTCCAACATAACTACTAATAAAACGATTGCGACAGGCCTTATCTTAGAATAGAAAATTTGAGTTTGTAAAATATTAAATAAAAACCTTTCTAAAAGACCTTTTCAAAAAAGGCAGAGTGGAATAAGCTAAATTTTACTAAAAATTCAATTGTAAACATTCTTAAAGGCCTAAAAAGTGATTCGCGTGCAATTTTCCCCGCCGGGCAGCACGCTTAGTCCGGGTGTATTTTTTTTGTAAAATTATTTCTTGACTGGTTAACCAAAGTGTGTGTGTTGTTTTTTTTTTGTAGGCAAATATTATTGAAATAAAAAAAACTAAAAGAACTGCACATATCGTCATCTTAAATGCAGAATAATATAACATCACAGTTTTCATGAGAAGCAAAAAACGTTGTAAAATGGAAATTAATTGAGATATAAAAGCAATTTTAAATATTTAGAATAAAAATGCGATAACCGTTTTTTTTTTTTTTTTTTGATAAACAAATATTATTTTTACTGTTATTTATTTAGTTATGTGTGTTACGTTATTTTAATTTGTAATTCTCTGAAGCAAAACGACGAATCATCAACGAAAGTATGATAGTATTAAGTTAAACAATTATTTAAAACATTAAATATTTCTGTTAAATTACAGGTATAATAGAATATAAAGATAATGTACATGGTTATAAATGCAATACTGCGTTTAAACAATAAATTTAAATATGGTTAAATGCACATATAAAAATTATAGCCCGCAATTAATATGCAGCATCATTAGGATTGCGTTGACATGGTAAAATAAGTTTGCTTTTCTGATGCAGTGCAGGCAGAACTGCATTTGAGAACGTAGAGATGTTATATTATTAGAGATATTATTATGACATATTATTTATAGTTTTTTATTTCTAATTAGAAGTGGATTAAACTAAAAAAAAGTACTTCATTAAATTTAAATTAATTTTAAAAATCCAACTTTTCCATTATAACAAACGTGTATTTTGATGTCCTTATAATGAATTTTCTCAATTGAATTTTTCTTTACAATAAACAAGTTTTGTAAAAAATTTGACTCATATACATATATGCATATTTGTCTCCATATAAGGAATTATTTCGAAAAAACTTCTGCAAAAAGTAAATTTTAATTAGTTAATTTCTGAAAAATTTAAATAAGAAGAGTGAAAGAGTTTTTCAATTAAAAGTAGTATTGATAGCAGCCCGCGTATTCAGTGAAAGAAAATGTTGTATAAAGAAGCACTTATCCTAAAAAAAATAGTATAATAGTATTTAATAAAGCCGTAAAAGGATTAACACAAAATTTAGCTAAACAATTTATATTCCAGCACTTTATAAGAAATGCTATTATTCTAAAGATGTAGAAGACAAGTAATTTATTATTTAAAACCAAAGGCTTTTTGAGGATATTGATGATGGACGACTTGGAAGAATGCAATCCTAACAAAAATACCAGATTATTTTAAATAAACTTGGAAAAAACATTTCTATTCTATTATAAACTTTCTATATTAATAATGAAGGTATATTCTGATCCAATAGCAACAGATTCATTATAGGGAAATTCGACTGTATTAACATTTATTAAAAAGTATATATGTGCATATATAAACTCATAAGGTTGGAAAACGAAATATATGATGGAAAAATCATATAATAAAAATAATGGCAGTCTGCTGAAAGCAAAAAACTAAGGACCTGCAGATGGTGCTATTTATTCTTGGAAATTCATAGCGTATGGGAGTGCAATGGGTTAAGCTGTGAAATTTCTAACAGTCCAATGTAGAAGAAGCTAATAGTCATACTTAATAGAGGTTTTGCAATACATATATATATATATATTTGGATTCGGTTTATATTAATTTTATAGCACTGTTTTTCTTTTTGCTTATGCAATAATTTGCAGTTTGATCATATATTCCACTATTACGTTCAGAGTATGAAACAGAATACCCATTTTTGACGTAAAAAAGATGAATGTGTTCGTAAAAATATATCAAATACTCTGCAAATTTTTTTTTTAATTAAGATTATTCATTATGTTGTTTAAGGAAATTAGATACTTAATGATAAGCCATTTTTGATTTTGTTAATAGCTTGGTTATTTTTTAAAATGGAAGTTTAAATTTTTTTAAATATTTAACGTAAATCGTAATCAATAAAAAAGTATATTTCAAAATTTTCAATGATACATTGCTTTGCATTTTAGCAAACCATATGTATACTGTTGCAAAATTTTTTTTATGCTTTAAAAAGGGTCGGTCCTTTTCTTAAGCAGACATAAAGGCAAAACTTATTGAAAAAAAAAACTCCAAGTAAATACGTGTATTTTCTTATTTTAAAACAGTTTTGGTTTTACAAACCAAAACGGTGGTTCGTTGATAACATTTTTCTTAAGTAGGTTACAAATATTTGAAATTTAAGTAAAAAAGTCTTGTTTTGCTAAAAATTATACGTAAAAGTGACAACAGGTACGATCGAACTTCCCTATAACAAATCTGCATGGGACCATAAAGTCACTTCATTTACGTTAAAAAAGCACCAATTTTACAACTTTGGTTTTTGTTCGAATGTATTTTGCTTGTAGATTTGTAATTTGTAGTTTTGAGAAACAGCGCCCTTATTTTTTAGGATTGCATTCTTCCAAGTCGTCCTTCATCAATATCCTCAAAAAGACTGTTATAAAGCCTTTTGTGTTAAATAATAAATTACTTGTCTTCTACATCTTTAGAATAATAGCATTTCTTATAAAGTGCTGGAATATAAATTGTTTAGCTAAATTTTGTGTTAATCCTTTTACGGCTTTATTAAATACTATTATACTATTTTTTTTAGGATAAGTGCTTCTTTATACAACATTTTCTTTCACTGAATACGCGGGCTGCTATCAATACTACTTTTAATTGAAAAACTCTTTCACTCTTCTTATTTAAATTTTTCAGAAATTAACTAATTAAAATTTACTTTTTGCAGAAGTTTTTTCGAAATAATTCCTTATATGGAGACAAATATGCATATATGTGTATGAGTCAAATTTTTTACAAAACTTGTTTATTGTAAAGAAAAATTCAATTGAGAAAATTCATTATAAGGACATCAAAATACACGTTTGTTATAATGGAAAAGTTGGATTTTTAAAATTAATTTAAATTTAAAGAAGTACTTTTTTTTAGTTTAATCCACTTCTAATTAGAAATAAAAAACTATAAATAATATGTCATAATAATATCTCTAATAATATAACATCTCTACGTTCTCAAATGCAGTTCTGCCTGCACTGCATCAGAAAAACAAACTTATTTCACCATGTCAACGCAATCCTAATGATGCTGCATATTAATTGCGGGCTATAATTTTTATATGTGCATTTAACCATATTTAAATTTATTGTTTAAACGCAGTATTGCATTTATAACCATGTACATTATCTTTATATTCTATTATAGGTACCTGTAATTTAACAGAAATATTTAATAATTTAATGTTTTAAATGATTGTTTAACTTAATATTAATTACAAATTAAAATAACGTAACACACATAACTAAATAAATAACAGTAAAAATAATATTTGTTTTATCAAAAAAAAAAAAAACGGTTATCGCATTTTTATTCTAAATATTTAAATTTGCTTTTATATCTCAATTAATTTCCATTTTACAACGTTTTTTGCTTCTCATGAAAACTGTGATGTTATATTATTCTGCATTTAAGATGACGATATGTGCAGTTCTTTTAGTTTTTTTTTTTAAATAATATTTGCCTACAAAAAATTCAACACACACTTTGGCTTGTTGCCTTTAACAAAAACAAAATACACTCAAAGGCATTTTGTGCTGTGGTCATGCAAACTGTCGAGCAACAACATTACTGGTGAGGAGCGTTAAGAAAATTTTTTGTTTCCTCATTCTTTATGACTGAGGAAAGGCAAAAATTTATTTTTCAAAAAAATTCACAATTCATTCATGGTTGTGAAAAAAAATTACACGTCTTAAATTCCTCATTCATGAAAAAATTTATGAATGGTTAAATATGAGCGATCATATATGAATTTTTCGGAACTCTGGTGTAGAGCCTCTGTTTTGTCATTGTATTATAAAGGTGTATTAGATCTAATTGGGCTGGTATGTCGGTAAAGTTTTGTGCGAGTAAGAAGATATCATCAGCATAATCCAGATCCTCCAGCCGACCATTTATACCTCATGTGATTCCTCTCCAAGCGCGCGTTGATTTATGCTTAATTAAGCGCAATACAATATTGAATAACAGTGGAGTAATGATTTGTCCCTGTCGTACACCAGTAAGTACACCAATTGGGTTGACTTACAAGCGTTCGTACAGTACTCGGCTTTAATATTTTTAAGACTAACTGTAAAAAAAAATACAACTTTATTAAATCGTTGTTTTATCACAACTAATTGTATACAATTTTGTTTAAAAAATTTGCATAAAATAAATTACATGGCAAACAAAAATGAAAAAGCTCAACAAATAATTAGAGCTGTTAATAATTTACCCGTCTACGAATGTGTCAGCAGAATTTAAATTATTTCGCAAGAGATTTATTTCATTTAGGGTGTTTAATATCTCCCGGGGTAACATGTATAAAGTTCGTATGTATATTTTTAAAAATATGATATGATACTTAAATTTATGAATCAATAAATAAATTGGTAGTAATAAATTATTCAAAATGTGCTTTTGTAGCACTTCGCCCTGGCCATATGAACGCACATGCGTTTTTCAATATCCCAGCCATAATAAAATGGACATTGTTGTAGTCGTTGGTAGCCCCTGATGCAGTAATAAAAATAATTGCAACTTGTTGGATGTGGAAAGAAATCAGTGATATGGGGCAAACATTTATTTGTATTCAAAGGTGGTTGGTTCAAAATCTAAAATTAAATATTACAAGAAAAAAGTTGTAAATATGCAAAGTTATAATAAATGTAAATGTTATCAAATGTTTTACAACAGATATAGTTATATATATCGCTTTCTTGCTGCAACATCGTAATAGCTCAAAAATGCTAGTTTTACATAAAACGACTTTAAAGCAGGGTTCAGAAACATTCATGTATAAATACTAAAATTTCAACATTTATGATAAATTGTCATGAATAATGCTTTCATAATTTTATTTTTCGCACTTTTAAATAACCAAGAATTTTTTTTTTTTTATATTAAGCAGAAGTACCTAGTAAGAAGTAAAAAAAATTCCCAATACTAAGACATGAGTGTCTCTCTCCCTGGATTTTATTTTCTTATGTTCACGTACATGTCGTTTGTTTGCTACAAAACCAAAGATCAGTTCCACCATTATTTTTAAGAAAAACCAAATTCAGCAATTTGAAAAGATTAATAGTTCATTGAAAAATTTAAAATTAAATTATATATGAACAAACATATCGCACTAATGCTAAATTTAGTTGCAAAAATGTCAAAATGGTCGCAATAGTTCTCATATTTAGAATTGTGCATAACAAAATTACGCTTGTTTTTATTTTCTTTATGAAAGAATGCACGATGAATAAATAAAGTTTAAATAAATCAATTCTCTCGTGTACAAACTAAAAAAACTGCTCATGTACAAATGTAAGAAAAAAATCTCTCCTTTTATCTCATGTTTTTTGTAGAAATAAAAAACAATACAAATACAATTATTCATGAGTGCATAAAGCAAAAACACAGTGAATAAAAAACTTTTATTCATGACCATGAGCAAACAGTGAGTGAATGAATATTTGGAACTCTGCTTTAAAGTTTTAAATATATACACAACATAATGGAAAAAGAAAATTGTTTTTTTTTTCTCCAGAGTTGAGTTTACAATATCTTCATATAAAACAATTACCACTTCGTAGAGTTCCTGATTTGCTATGCATTAGTGATACTAAGTCAAAATGTGCGATTTTTAAGTTATGACATTGTTGCAGCCAATGAGCGATATGTAGTTTATTACCTTGCAATCCGAATTTTCTGGAAAATCACATTTTTCCGTAAGCGTATTGAAATGAAAATAATTTGAGCAATGCATTTTCATGGGATGACCGTGATAACAAACATAATAATCAGAACATGAATTACTACTGGCCAAATACAAAATTTTATTAGGATCATCAACAGCATGACAAGTTTTCTTAACTAAAGATAATATTTCTGAAGTTACTGCAGGGGTTGTAGGTGATGCAACCGACAACGAGAATGTGGAAACTGACATAGTTGTGGTTGTTGTTGTTACTTCTTTTGTGGTAATTTTTTTAGTTTCCTCGGATTCATTTGGTTCAATATGATCACCATCTGTATCACTATTTCCTTCTATTTCTTCTTTTCCATCATTGTCCAGTGGACAAAAAACATTTTCTTTAGTGTCACATGATACACTTTCGATAACAAAATAATCCCCCTCATTACACTCATACAATACAGATTCGTCATCATTACATAATATATAAGCCGAACAACTTTCCGAACTAGCGACATAAGTATCCGGGTCCATGTTTTTACACTCACTAAAAGTATTGGCTCTTATGTCGGTTACCAAATAAAATACATAAGCAAAGAAAATTGCAAAAATGTTCGTTTTCGACCACATTTTTTAAAATTGTTTTTAAAACTTTTTAGAATTCACCGTAACGATCTTATTTTCACCACAATTTGTTAGCTTTTATTTAAGATTTTTGACTTTCGTAGGCATTTTATAGATGTTGAATGCAGTTAACAAAGTAATATAATATATCTTAAAAAATAAATTGCTTAAAGGTCTTTTACTTTTGTTACATTTAACAAAAAAAAAAAAAAAAAAAAAGCGCATGTTTGTAATTGAAAAAAAACAGATATTTTATCTCTTATAATGAACCGCAGTTATCAAACATTCACTTTTAAAACTCTCAATACTTTACGATGCTAAACTGAAACGACCTGTATTTTTTGTTTTGTTCGAAATAATGCAATTTCAGTAAACATGCATTTGGAAAAGTTTACATTAAAATATTGATGGGTTCATATCTACAATTCTTACAGGTCAATTAATGTCAGAGCAACAATCATTATTTTATGTCATATAATGAAAATATAATAAATACCAACCCCTATCCAATAGGTCTGCTTACCGCTACAACAATACAAAAAACTACAGGCATATTGTTTGTGTAAAATTCCTCACGGCTGTCAAAATCTTACAGCCGTACAAAAGAAAAAACGTGTTTTGTATGCATGTATGTGTAGCAAAAAAAAAAACAAAAAACGTTAACAAAAATATACATGTACATACAACTGTAAACAACTTTTAACAACCTAACGGAAAAAGCAAAATAAACATCTGGCTCCTTGATAAAAACTAAACTTCCGAAGACTAAAAACTTCGGTTAAAGTACCCGCACGCAAAGAAAAAACATGGTTGATACAATCACAATCGCAAACTATCATTAATGTTTGTGGTTATGATTGTGTCAAACACGTCTTCAGTAACAATATATATTCAGACACGCTTATAGCTTATTATTGTCTCAAAAATATTATTATGTTTAGAAGAAAAACACAAATTATCTTCCTAACCATGTTTATATTTTTCCTAACACTATGCAATATGTCTATCTGAACATGTTATATGGTTCTCACAATAAAACCAATAAAAAAAATTATTTAAAAAATTTTATGTTTTATTAAAATTACATACATATAGGCTGATTTCATAAACACAGTATTGCAAAGCATCATATAAAACAAATGCGTTAACAAGACATCACAAATACAAATAATGCACAAATTTCACAACCGTTGTGCAGTGAATACGGCTGTCATGCAAAAATGAACTCAAGACATTGTCTAGAGGAAAGTTGTGAAGTCTATGAAGCTATTCATTTTAGTGTTGCATTGCAATACTGCGTTTATGAAGTCAGCCATACTTTGCAACATACATACATATAATAATAAATAAAATTAAATACATACATTTATATTATATATATGGGGGATTTCATGTCAAGTGACCCAACTTTTGAAATCGATGTCTTCCGACCAAAGTTAGTCTTATAGACACAAATTTTCAACAAGATCGGTCAAAAAGTTTCTGAGTTAGAGGGGGTCAAAATTTGACATTTTGGCCAAAACGGTGTTCTTTCTCATCCATGTATCTTATTATCTATTGGTGTTAGCAAAATTTGTCCCAAACAAATTAGATAGCTATTTCTTCAAACTTTCGAAAAAAAAATTTTTTTTTTTTAAATTTTTTAAAATTAATTTTTTAATTAGGCTTAAGTTCATTGAATTTAATTTTCATTAAATTATTTTTATGAAGACAGGAATTTAACAACATGAAATCAATTAAAATTTTTTTTTTTTTTATTTTTTTTTTTATTGATAATTTTTCATTCTTGACTGCGCTGAGATTTGAACTCAGGCTTTCACGGACAGGTTGCCCATACTAGGTTTGATTGTAACCACACAATCTCGTCAGTGGGGTTTGCCGTTTTACTCACTCGGCTATTGAGGCCGGGCGACGTCAATAGTCAAACATCAATCCTTAAACCAAATGGTATTTCACCTTGGTTGATCGAAATTTGCTTTTTGAATGAATGATTATCTATTTTAATTGATTTACATGTTCTTCCTAACTTCTGTTTTTCGTACCTTTTGTCAAGAATTCTTCTTGAAATCCAAAGTACATTTTTTTTTTGTTTTTCATGTTTTTTGTCTTTCTTTTTTCTTGTTGACCTTTTTCAGCACAACTTGAAGGACAAATGTAAACATAGCTCGTGCCTTAGCTGATAACAATAATTAGTATTGTGGTTATTTTATTGAACTGTTAATGGTTTTTAATCCAAATTTAGATATTTTTTTAATTAAAAATTTTAATTGATTTCATGTTGTTAAATTCCTGTCTTCATAAAAATAATTTAATGAAAATTAAATTCAATGAACTTAAGCCTAATTAAAAAAATATCTAAATTTGGATTAAAAACCATTAACAGTTCAACAAAATAACCACAATACTAGTATTTTTTAAATTTTTTTTTTTTTAAATTTAAAACTTATTTTTTATTTTTTTTGAAAACGGTATTTTTTTTTTTTTTTTTTTACTCAAAAGAAAGCTTATGTATTTTCTTTTTAGGTAGTTTTGGTCGCTTAGTAGGGTGTGAGTGGGATATGTAAAAATTTTTAGCATATGCACTATTTTGAATTTTTTCTTTTTTGTGTGTAAGTGTTTCTAAAACCTTAAAAATAAAACTTATGCTGAAAAACTAGACAAATTAACCTCTCCGACGGTATATAACCTACCTACTAGATTCAATTATCACATTAATTAAATTTATTTTTTTTAAACCATTTTTTAAATTGATAAAACACTTTTTTCTGTGCATGAGCAGTCATGGACCTACCAGCACAACTTTAATTTTAATCGGGCCTTATATGACCATAGCTCCAACACCATGAATGTTTCTTGCTTGAGTGATATATATGATCTGACAATAAGACGACTTTAGTGATTTCCGCTCATTTAACAGCAGGATTAATTAGTTAACTTTTTTAACTGCATGAGGACTTTCGATATTGATAACTTTGGTTTAACAGCTGAGAATGTCAAACTGTGTTTTTTCAGTAAAACTTGGCAAGTCGTCATAAATCGTTTAGCGCTATAGCAACTCTTTAAAATTGTGGAAATTTACGTTTATAAAAAACTAAATCTGTTCGCAACGTTCAGAGAGAACTTCGTCCATTTTACGAAGCGCACTTCTGATTAAATGGCTGTGTCATTAAGCAAAATTTCCGTATTAAGAGCGAAGACAATCCTCAAGCCGTTAACGATTAAATCCATTAAAATTGACTGTTTGGTACACGCTCTTTCGAAATGAGCAAGAAGCTGCCGTTGCGGTAACTGGTGAACGCTATCGGGCCATGCTGATATAATTTATTGTTTCCAAAAATTAATCAGCTAAATATTAACGACAGCGGAAAGCGAATTAACAATCGATTTATCATCGATTTGGTGTCAACTTCATTTCCAGAAGTGGTCCTCTTTTTTGGGTCCCTCGTTAGTGCGATTTAACACCTCTGGATTACTTTTTATGGGGCTATGTTAAGTCATTGGTTTATGCGTACAAACCCGCAACTCTTGAAGCATTGGAGGTCAATATTCAATCCACTATTGACGCCATACGGCTAGATATTTTGGAAAAAGTATTCAACAATTGCACTGATCGAATGGACCATGTAACTCATAGCCGCGGTGGACATATGCCAGAAATCACATTAAAAAAGTAATTGCCATGAAATTATCTATGTACCAAATTATAAAAAAAAAATGTCATCCCACCAATATTTCTGTCTTGTGTAGTCATTTAAAGTTATCATGCAGTCCTTAAATTTGTTTTTATTTACCAGAAACAAATTAAAAAATAATTTCAAAGTGGTATTTTCTTTATTTTTAATTTCTTAGGCTGATTTTTGAAATCTCTGTTAAACTAGGCTTAGGTAATCTAAAAAAAGATTTGTGCCGCCATTACCATGTTTGTATGCAAAATTTTGACGCAACAGCTTAGTTTTGCTCAAAATGTTGGTCTTTATTGATGGCATAAAAAAGTCACATTTCGCCGGAAAAATCTGAGTTTCAGAGAACGTTAAACTAAGTTTAAACTTAATTCACATCTCAAAAACCCGGGCTTAGAAAAATTTATTATATACCCTTCTTCACAAGTGGTAAATGGGGATGTACTAAGTTTGTCACTCCGTATGAAATTTTTTTTATATTTATCTAGGACCCCATAACGACTATTTATATTAAGGATGCCAGTCGGGACAGGTTTTCGCAAATCGCGGGATTCGGGATTTCAAAAAATCAAATCCCGGGATTTTTCAGGATATCGGGATTCGGGATTTTTGGAAGTCAAGAGATATATGCTTTTTATAATTAGTTATTAAAAAGTCTTTAAAAAAGGTTTACAAACAAGAGTTTTATAATTCATTTAAAATATTACAAAGTTATTTAATGATTAAATTGATTATTAAAATTTGGAAATATTTAATATTGTGATTTTTTTCTTGATTAATGATATATTAAATTGAAAATATGATAAAAAAAAAACAACGTACGAGTTCCAACAATATGTTAATTGATTCAATTAAAAAATAGTTAACATAAAATCTATATTTTACTTAATTAGCTCAGTTGTTTCAATCTTAATAAAAAGATAGTTAATATAGTAATTGAATTCAGAAAACTAGTAATTGATTTATTTGTAAGATTTTATTAATTTTTTTTTACATGAATTAAGATGAATAATTGAAATTTTAATTCGAAATTAATTAACAAAATTCATTTCTTCACATTTTTATACCCACCACCACTGGTTGTAGGCATTATGTAGTGCATAAATTACACTACAAAATTTCGCGAAATTGCTGCATAAATTACCGTAGGTCCCATTCACACTCTCGGAAAACACTTTAATAAGCCAAAACCTGTAAGGAGTAAAGTTTAAATTTTGCATTTGGTGCACTAGTGGAATACGAAACCAGAAGGAACTTTTGGTTTTTCTTTTCGTTTTGTGCATTTCAAAAGACATTTATTTCTTTGATTAATTTTCTTCTGTATAAGTCATAGGCAAAGTCATCTGACAAAATTTCAATTAGAGCCGGCTCTATTTACTTCTGACAACCCATCTGAAATCAGCTGTTTATTATGAAAAAATATGTTGTCGGAAATCTATGCCGTGAAAAACCCGGCAGAGCTGTTCCACATTTTACAAAACCGATATATCGATGCCTTACTTTCTCAACCTCGTATCTTAAAAAAATACGGTTTGGACTTTTTCATATAAAACGATTGTTTTTTTTTTTGTGTTCTATTACTGCAAAAACTTATTATTTCAATAATTTATTAATATTTACAGAATTGAGACAAAGTATTGAAATAATAAGTTGTTGCATTAACCGAATTTTTTTAAGATACGAGATTGAGAAAGTAAGGCATCAATATGTATGTTCATTTCACCATTTAATAGATATTCACCCCTATTATGTAAGTCGTTGTCGACGTCGACATTAATTTTTATTTGTTGTCACATGAAGTCGACGACTACATCACTTCGACGTTAATTTGGTATTTTATAAGAAAGTTGTGTCGACGTCGACAAGTTATCGAAAATCTGACAATAAAAACCCATCTCCAATTTTTTTTCTATTATTTTTGTTCTCCATCATTAAAGTAAATTATTTAAGCTATTTATGCTATTTTACGAATTTTTGCCAGGTTCGTGATAACAGCTAGTTTTACTGTAAGTTTTCTGATTATTTATACCTTTAACGATTATTAATAAATATAAGACTTTGCTATTATGTCGCTGTTAGCAAATTTTTGCGAATTTCCGCTAATTTTGCAATTTTTACCGAATGTTTGACATTCCTTATAGTTTTAGGGACTTTTAATTAATTTTATTAATTTTCGCTATTTTTGCAAACTTTTCCAAACTTTTGCAATTTTCGTAGGTTTGTTGCTCTTTGAAGCAATCGTCTCAAGTTAAAAATTTTCGCGAATTTTCGTTACTTTAGCAAACTTTTTCGTGTTTAATTTACTATAAAAATTTGTGGCCATAACTTCTTTAAAATTTGCGTTTTTTTATTTAAGCGGACTTAAAAAATATGTTTACATTCTACTTAAAATTTCTTTAACTTTCATTTGAGTCGTCGCAAAATTTCCTGTCGACTAAAATAGAGACAATTTTACTCGACGTCGACTTAAAAGCGCCCTAGAAACTATTTAGAGACTGTCAATAATAATCGATTATTGTCAATATTGACTCAGAAAATATAATTACTGTTCCGATGCCGTCGACTCATGTCGACGTCGACTTTCATAATAGGGGTGATTATGTTTATACCTTTGTATAAAAAAAACGTTTAATTATTATATCCTAAATTGGTATCTTAGAATTTAAAGAAAAAAATTCAAGTCAGAATCGCAAATGGTAAGTGTTTTGTAATTGTCAGAACAAGCCCGTATGTCAAAGCAAATAACATATACATTTGGCACCGAATATTATAAGCCTTCTGTACAACAATTTTGAAAGATATGCACAGCTACATGTGACTTGTTAGGGATAAAAGGGGTCAAAGAGATTTTACTACCATTATAAACGGGCCTGCCATATTTGCCGATTTTTTGCCTTCAATTTTGCAAAGTACCGATTTGCAGATTTTTGCTCCAAAAATGTAAATTTTTTTGATAAACACTTACACCACGGTACTTTTGCTTGTTAACGTGTAATTTATTAATTTTGGGTAACTTTTATTAAATTAAATTTACTTAACGGAATTTTTGAAGACAAAGAATTTTTTAAACTTTGATGAGTAGTGTTTGAGCTTATTGCCTAATGAGTTAAAATCAAAATCAAAACTTAACGAAAGCGAAATTAACAAAATTGTTAATAACTGTATTAAATTTTTAAAAAGAACTTTCGAATCAAATATTAAGACGTTTTAATTTTGAACAAAAATCTTATAAATCTTTATATATGATTAACCCTTACAAAATTATGACAAAGGAAAATATTTCTTTTATGGAAATTCTGAAAGAGTCCCCCAGCTTTATTTTTGAAAAAGAAAAACAAATTTTAGACCCTGATTTTAGAGAGTTAAGTGTCTTGTTCCAATAAGGTGAATCTGAAAATTAGATTAGTTATTGAGAGATATTAAATTTCGTATACTAATACGTTGCGTCGCGTCTAATCTTAGAAAGAGTTTAAGTTTGAGAAAAATCTGCGTAATGCTTTGCCTGCCTTCTACGGTATTCATTCGGTTAACCGATTAATTACTACCCGATTAACTGATCGGTTAATTTAAAATTTGCTTTTTTCGATTAACGATTAAGCCGGTTTAAACCGAATTCTATTGACATAATAGAAGATTTTATATGTTAACGTTAATGTTTCTTTATTTAAGAAAATTTCACTAAATACGAACTAAATAAGTTAAAATCAAGAAATTATTTTTGGATTTTCTTGTTTTAAGAAACGAAATTATATGTGGCCTATGATAAATAACGGACTGATCTTCACGAAATTTAACCATCTAGTCATAGAACGATTTTGTGCAAAATCTTATATCAATCAGTGCATTATATCATCATTTATGTTAATTTTTATAACGAAATTATTCATTTTTAAGGGTGGTAGTTTCACGTTTGGATTCATACCGCTTATGCTACTAAGCCGATTTCGCTGGATTTGAATCCCAAGCTGCTTAGGGCAACTAGAAGCCATTTGACACCGGCATGGTTCTTGAGTTTTTCGAAAGTAATTGTTTCTTCAACAGAGGGACCGACGGAGAGACATGGATAATCGACTTAGAATTACTCAAGTAACCAGACTATATATACTTTATGGGATCTAAGATGAAAAATAAATAAATTTCACACTCTCATTCATTCCTAGTGATAGCGGAGGGTTAAAATTAAATATTACGCCAAAAAATCGTTTTGGTTGCTCTCTTCACTAATTTTTGTGGGGTTATTTCTTGCCGCCGTAAAAACACACAAAAATGTGCTAAAAATTGTTATTCAATTAACTGGGAAAATTGCTTATCCAGAATGCTCCCAGTCTCGATCATTATGCATTTCTGAGGTCTCACTGTATTTATGTGTTTTTTTGTTTTTTTTTTTTTTTTTTTTTTTTTGATTATACCGCACTTGTTCAACAATAGTGTATTTACTCAAAATTCTGATTTATTCACTTTTTGAAAAAAAATCGACACGTAATATTCACATCTACCGCTGCTAAAATATCATGCTATTTTGTCTATTTTGTGGTAATAAACGGGTGGCTTAAAAATTCTTTTACATATGCATTTAATGTAAAATTCAAAATTGGTTTGCTTCTACTGAAAATTTTTAAGTTGTATTGTCGAACAAGTGCGATATGTAAAAAATATCTCAATAAGGCGCTGCAAACTAAGTCCCTGACGATTTAAGTCCCGAAATGGAAAATAAACTTAGTACTAAGGAATTAGTTAATTATGAATTAAAACCTCAACTTTTAAAATTAAAAAAAGTCCCCAAACTATGAAATAACTCTAAAAAAAACATTAACTAAGACCCAATAAATCTAAACTTATTTCATTATGACAGAAGTCGCCATTTTCTGCTTTAGTTAGCGAAGCTGGTGTTTTTTATACCATAACGAAGAAAATCCTTACGCCCGGCCGAAATCCTGCTATGCAGTGAGCATTTTTGAGCGAAGCCTGTTTTTGTTATCAAAGAGATAAGGCAGGAAAGCTTTAGGGATCAATTCGAAATTCGGGATTTTCAATTCGGAATTAGGGATTTTAAGTTTCAGGCATACGACCCAAACCCCTAACAATTTACATATACCAATATTTTAAATTTTAAATGCAATTTGAATGATATATGAACCGAGTCCCTAAAAATATTAATTGAGTTTTATTTCATATAAAAAATTTGGGGAAATCCCCATCACTAAATTAAAAATTCAGCCTTATTACAGTTGTCGTCAGCGACTGTGTCGTTTTTTGTAATAGATTAATGTAACACACAACCTGTGTTCTTTGATCTACTACAAAAAACGACACATTCGTTGACGATAACCATAATGAGGCTGATTATTTCATAAAAACTTAACAAACTCCCTAACAGTCTTTCTCTGTATAAAAAATTGGGCAATTTGTTCATTTTAGCTTTCGAGACTTAGTTCATTAGGGACTTAGCACGCAGCGCCTGTAAATTATATTTTTACTTAATTTAATGTTCTAATTATAGTAACGTAGGCCTTCAGCCTGTCAAACAGACCAGAGTCTCTGACGGGAACCAAACCCGCAACCTTCAAACTTAATACCAACAAGCCTACCGGTGCATTAAAAAAAAAACTTTAAAACAAACAAAAAATGTATTAATATTATTTAATACTTAACTTTCTCTTTTTTTATTTAAAAGGTGTATTAACAGTATTTTTACAGATTGTATAATAAAAAGAATTAGAAAAACACATTCTTAAACTAGACAAATTAATCAAGTACCATTTACTTCAATCGATTAAAAAGACACAGTGAATGGATGCGATAAAATTTTCTTTGTTTTTTTTTTTATTTTTTTTTATTTTAAAGGTGACTTTCCGACACATCTTCCTCCGGTATAGGTGAAATTGTTGAACAATGTTGCGAGGCGACAATTAATCGTGGAGTGGCGGATCGATGTATTTGACTTGTTTTAAGTAAAACGGGTATCTCTGTAACGGCCATAGTGTCGCAAAAATTGTTACCCCCAGGTCCAATTGACACAGTAGTGAACTGTATAAAATAAAATGATAAATTGGTTTTTCTTAAAACATCCATTTTAAATTTTTTGTTTAATAGTAGATGGTTAATTAAGCACTAACATTTCTTTGTTGATTTGAGCGATTTAAAAACTCTTTATATTCCTGATACTGTGATATGACACAGAGTAAACAATAAGTCTGTCGAAAATGAATGAACAAAAGAAAAAGTAGAGAAAATGTTTAATAAAAATTGTTTATTGAGGATAAATACATTAAATACAAAAAACTGTAAATCAATATTGATTCTAGTTTTTTTTAATTGTGGTATTTTCTTTGAAATTTATTTTTGTATTTACTTTTACTTACATTTAAGCAAACAATAAATAAATCAATGGTAAAAATAAATCCAACAATGGGATCAAAATTGGCTCTTTTACTAAATATAAAATAAATGGCATAAAAAAGTTCCACCCAAACATCTCCAATCATTAGCAGTATCCATGGCAACAAGAATTCTCTTTTATCCTGAAACATGAAGGAAACAAAAAAAATGAAAAGTAAAGAAATCCTTATTAGAGTGATATATTCGGCTATCTTATAAACCCTTCACCGATAAGAACAGAAAGTTATACAAATAACCTGGCGATTACATTTTTCAGTACTGGCAATACAGTAAGAAAATACATACATATTAGTTGCCAAAAACACCACTTACTGTCTTCGTGACGTAGGCGTCCAGACAGTAGTTAAGACAGTAGCTGTGTTCATTTACTAAAAATTTTTACGAAGTTGTAACAATTGTTACTGGAAAATGTTCATTAACCCAAATACTGGTAAAATTTTTACTAGCAAGAATTTTTGAAACAGCTGTCTCATATTTTTGTTAACAAAACAAACTTTTCCAGAAGAAGTTTTAAATAAGGATATTTTGCAAAATTTATAAGGTAATGCTGATTTTTAATATTATCTAAAATATTTATGCGATAAGAAATCATACTTTTGTTTAACTTAGGACAGATATTTCGATATTTTTATTGCTAAATAAAATAACGAACTTGTTAAAAAAAATCCCTTATGTATTTTGTTTTGCTTTTAATCGATCAGGTGTTGTTATTAGTACTGTGAGTATAATGGTTACCTAGATAACCGATACCTAACACTATTGCAGTATAATACCCCATTAGTTAAAAAATTTGTTTGCAAATTAAATTATTTACAAAATAAAAGATTCTTATTAATTAAAAATAATTTGAGATTTGAGAGATTCTCATTGTTTACTTTATGACCGTCTTGTTTATTATGAAACAAACACCAAAGAAATGCATTTGGACCAAATAAAGCGGCCATAAAGTAGATAATGAGAATACCTAAAATTATTTTATAATTAACACTAATTTAAACCGCTACCTCGTTACTTTTCTTTAGTGGTCATATGTAAATGCCAAAGTTTATGTTTCTAAGTTTTAGAAAAAAATACCAACGTTATAGGTTCTGCTCATTCGCCCCGGACCCTGCACCTATAATTTTATGTTTCTAATATCTATTAAAGCAAATTAAAAAGGTACCACTTGTAGAACGAAAAAGTAAAACAAAGACATTTAATTTCCCGCATTTCATCATTTTATATATTTTTTTCTCCCCATTGAAATATAAAAAAATTATTATTGTAGTGGCAGCCCATTATTGAAAGCGTATATTGCAAAGACTGGAGAAAAATGTTTTGTTAAGAAAGTACCAATAACACAGTACAACACATGATTTGCCAACTCAATTCTGTGAACTGTATGTGAAATTAGACCCAAAAAGAAGAATTTCTGCATCATTCGTTTTGTCTTCTTACCTGCGATTTGAAGTTAGTATCGATTTGAAGTTAGTACTATCGTATAGGGGAATTTATCACGTTTTAGGCCCTGTTGTTTGACATAGCTCGACAACCCCTAGCCCAATTTAGTTGAAATAAATTTTAAAAAATTAAGAATTACAATTCCCTTAATCTGTTCATATATTGTTTTCCTATACAAGTAACACTTTCGAAGTTAAAAATGAATGTATGAAGGGAAAAAATTATTTTTTGCCTAAAAATTTAAATTTTTTTTTAAAAATACATAAAAAATGCAAAATGGAAAAAAGTTTCAAGTCTAGTTATTTTTTCGCAAAGTCACATAACCTATGAGCAAAATGAGACATAGATCATAAAAATCGATGCACGCGTTTCGCTTTTATTCGCAATTGAGTAAATGTATGAATTTCAAAAATTTGCTCGAGATATGCACAACATTATTTGGAGAAAACATTGACACCTTTTTCATGATTCATACATTTACTCAATTGCGAATAAAAGCGAAACGCGTGCATCGATTTTTATGATCTTTGTCTCATTTTGCTCATAGGTTATGTGACTTTGCGAAAAAATAACTAGACTTGAAACTTTTTTCCATTTTGCATTTTTTATGTATTTTTAAAAAAAAATTTAAATTTTTAGGCAAAAAATAATTTTTTCCCTTCATACATTCATTTTTAACTTCGAAAGTGTTACTTGTATAGGAAAACAATATATGAACAGATTAAGGGAATTGTAATTCTTAATTTTTTAAAATTTATTTCAACTAAATTGGGCTAGTAGTTGTCGAGCTATGTCAAACAACAGGGCCTAAAACGTGATAAATTCCCCTATACGATAGTACTAACTTCAAATCGCAGGTAAGAAGACAAAACGAATGATGCGGAAATTCTTCTTTTTGGGTCTAATTTCACATACAGTTCACAGAATTGAGTTGGCAATCAATTAACTGAAAAATGTTGTACTGTGTAATAGGTAAAATTTTCACCCCTTAAACAAATTTGTATTTTTTGGATAAGTTTCGAATGTAAAACAGTTTTTATTTCTATGTTTATTGGCTTTAATTGAAAAATTAATGGCTTAATTTAAATTCTTGTACAGAACAAAATAAACTGCGATGCCGCCTTTTTTTCTATTTGTACATTAAAGTTGAATTGAGCTGCCACATAATAAAGTGCTTATAGTGCAACAATTGTTTTTTGCTGAGTAATTAAACAAAAAAAAAATAAATATAATTAAAAATAATAAAATCACTTTCCTTTTTTCGTCCATTTTCTTAACACACTTTTAGAAAACAATTCAATATAAGTAGTTTGCTAGTTGTGCTGCCAGTTTGTATAATTGTTTACATCTGTAAACCATATGGTAGCTTTGTTTTTCCGGGCAAATTTTCCGAAATAGGTGAATCGTTCGGCAGAACACTCTCAGTAAAAAAATTATTCTTCGGACAAAAATATTGTTCGGAACGCATCCACGGTTAATTTAGGAGTTATGAGGTTAGCGAATTAACTCGTTTTTACGCTATTTATCCCCTTAACATTCGAATATTCAAAAGTTCCATCTTACCTAGTTACACATGAAAGTAGTTTATTTTCGAGTCGCAATGCACTAAATTTGTTCACTAACACACACACACAATTTTTGTACTATTAGGCAATTTCTCCGGTTCAAATTTCAACCTTATAACTCACGGCGTTAAGGCTGTGCGAAGATGAATCTGTCAGTCAGTCCGTAACGTTGAAATTTTATATAACTTAATACACAGGTTATACATAGATTGTTAAATTAAATATTTTTGTTTTGCCTTATAAATACTTATATTGTTAACAAAGGGTTTTTTATCTTTTATTATTGATGAAAACCCGAATTCTTCTTTCACCTCCTAAATAAAAATAAAAAAAATCCAATTCATGATTCTGAAAATCACGTGATTTTCTTTACATATGTATATGTATATAACATTTCTCTTTCTGTTTTTTTTTTATATAGTGCAGCCGTTTCAAATCCGATTTCATCGTTTTGAATATCATTATTAATGGCCTCAGTATGGCTCCATTATTGTCTTCGGTGACATTTTAATCCGACATCGAATTCTGGGCGCCACTTATGCCATATCGGACCCTTCCTACCTAATGTCCAATATAAAAAAAGAATTTTTTTTACTAAATATTTAAATTTTGAATATGCTCAATTTTATACCAAGCCCCAAAAGTACGTCCTTTTTTTATTAACATAAACATAAATGTATATGATTATTATTTTATATAAAAAAAAGTAATTTTTTTAAATATTATTTTCATCAATTTTCCGTTGATTTTAGCTTCAACAACAGCGCTTTTGTTAACATTTCAAATCGCAATTTTTATAGATGATTATACCCTCTTATTTTCTTTTTTATACAATTCGTGATATTTCATTGATATAATATTACATTCCGAATGATGCAGTTTTCTTTGTTTTGTGTGGTGGTCTACCTGGTTTAATGTAATATGTATGTGTAAAAGAAAAATGGGGCGTACTTTTGGGGTGTGGCATAAAAGTGAACATATAACCCAATCAATAAAATATCATGCACTTATATTTTATTGATTGGGTTCAAAATTTAAATATTTAGTAAAAAAAATTCTTTTTTTATATTGGACATTAGGGAGGAAGGATCCGAAAAATTCTATTTTTTATAAAAAATACTGAAATTTATTGTCGGAGGATAAGCTGTTCCTATGCGCATTTCACTGTTTGCTTAGATCATCAGGAAACGTTCTCCTAAATAATTTTGGAAAAGCCAAAGCTATCAGCGAACAAGACTACATAGGGAATGAGAATTACCTACATACACTCAAAAAGTTTTTTTTTTGCAACGATATTAAAGCTTAAACAAAATACCAAAAAGATTTCTTTTGAGCATAGATTTGCTTGAAACTTTTTTAGAGTTATTAACAGACGATGTGATGTCTAAGCTTAATAAAATAAAGTTAAAGTTATTTCTATTCATTACAAACAATTCGGTTTCGGGTTCAGCTTAAGTTCGGGTTCGGTCTTGAAAATCTACCGAAGTTCGGGTTCGGCTGTGGTCTAAACAAGTGCGTTCGGTCGGACACGATACGACAACACATGAATGTGTGTTATGATCAGTGACGCCATTAGGATACGAACGATACATTTTTCGTATCTTTTGATGACTTCATGAATCATGTATAATCCTGACATTTTTCGTATCTTTTGAAACTGTACCCAAAATGTACAGAAATATAATATTGGACTTTCCGTCTCTGACAAAGTTTTTAAAGTTATCATTTCGTTATGAATACTAAAAAAAAACCTTAAACAAAGAAAACAAGATAGTGCACTAAAATTTAAAAAAACATTCTTTTTCTGCGCATGTACGTCATAGTAGCAAATGAGCACAAACATGATCACACAAACACGTGTATGTGCTATGCTGAATGTTTGTTTACATTTAATTCTCTTTACTACAGTTTCGTAAAAATGACGTCAAAATTAGATTAAAAAGTTAACGGTCCTGCGCAATGCACTATCTCGTTTTCTTTGTTTCATGAGTGACAACTAAATAAGCTTCGTACAGACGGTGGTAAGTCTACATTCGCACGTTTCATCTCTTGATGTTCAACTCTTGTGTTTTAAGGAGAGGGAAGCAAGAAGAAAAGGGGTTGGTACGGAGATGCCTGTACTCGGGAAGTGCGCTTTGTGTTCTCATTCGTAGGTATATGCACAACAATGGCAGCATGTAAATTTTTTTCTTTTCTTTTTCTGTTTAAGTCGCTTTGAATAAAAGTGTTGTTGTTTTTAAGCAAAAAAAGTTGAAACCGGTTGCTGCTTGTGAACATAAGTTGAGTATCAAAATATGAAACGTGTAAATTGAGACTCAGATCTTACAATCGGACAATGATGCCATTGGTGCAAAATTAATTATATTGGCAGCGCCTGCTTACAATAGACCCCTTTCAGACAAGCAAAGTTTACTTTGCAAAGTCTTGAGTTTATAGAAGAGAAGGGAAAAGAGTATAGCGGGGGAGTACATACTTTGCTGTACTCGCAAAGTCGTTTTGTTTTTCGTTCGTAGATTATACCTGAAGTTGGCTGCAACTTTATATTTATATACAGCGTTACCAGAATCTTTGGAATAAAAATTGTCATATGGCGAAAGAAATCATATTTTGAAGAGGAAAATCTTAAATTTTTTTTTCTTAATTTAAATTTTTTAAAACAAGGGCAAAATAGTAAGAATTATTAATTTTTTATAAAACCATACTTCTTATTATTTAAATTGAAATACATAAAAACATAATTTGTCAGTATATGAAACTTTATAAAAATACATTTTTTCTTTTCACCTATTTCCGATGTACTAAAGAATTATTTACTTCTTAAGGTACGTTCAGACTAATGAAATATTTATTGAAAATATTTGTTCTGATATTTGCTTCAAACTGTGTGAAACAAAAAAATATTTTGTTTAATGTTCAAACTAAGCTCAAATATTTGAAAATTTTTGTTTGATGAAACAGTTGGCAAACAGTGTTAATAAAATAAATTAATTCATGTTTGCCATGTGTTCAGACTAAAAGAAATATTTTCATCAAATAATTATTTAATGAAAGTGTTCAAAAATAAAAATATATTTCTCAAATGGTAAAAATGAGCGCAAAAGCTAATTTTTTTATTTTATTCTGTGGATCAGCATCTCTTTTAGTGTTAGAACAGGAGAATGTAGAAGAAGAAAAAAATGGAAGCCACTGGGTAACGGAAACATGGCTAAAATTTGCGAAAAATTGCAAACTTGGAAACAAACCCTAAAATATATTTGAAGTCGTTAAATCGGTTAAAAAACAAAATGTCAAGAAAAAAACAAAAAAAAAGTTGCAAAAATAGCGAAAATTCGCGAAAAATTTAGATATTTTAAACAAGCCATAAAATTTATTAAAGGTGCCTAAAACTATAAGGAATAGCAAAAATTCGGTAAAAATTGCTAAATAATAGCGGCATGATACCAAAGTTTAGTACTCATAATTATTAAAAATAGTTAAAGCTGCAAAGAATCACAGAAAGAAATCGCTTCTTTTGCGAACATGGCTAAAATTCGCGAAAAAATGCAAACTTGGAAACAAACCCTAAAATATATTTGAAATTGCTAAATCGGTTAAAAAACAAAATTTAGGGGAAAAACAAAAAAAAATGTTGCAAAAATTGCGAAAATTCGCGAACCATTTTAATATTTCAAACAAGCCATAAAATTTAGTAAAAGTGCCTTAAACTTTAAGGAATGGCAAAAATTCTATAAAAATTTCTAAATTAGCGGTAATTTGCAAAAATTTGCTAATAGCAATAGCAAAGTCTAATAATTATAAAAAATCTTTAAAATTGTAAAGAATCCGAAAACTTACAGTAAAAATTGCTTCTATCTGGAACATGGCTAAAATTATTTGTCTTTCAATTTTTTTGTAATATCAAATAAATGTTTGCTCAAAAATTACTAAAATATTTGATTTTTTGTGTTCACACTATGTTCACATTGGACAAATATTTGTTTGCCGGCAAATACTTTTATTTGCTCAAAATCAGCTGTTATTTTATTTGATACTCAAAAATATTTTGTGTTCAGACTACGTTAATGAAATATTTGATGTTTGCTTTCAAATATTTCATCAGTCTGAACGTATCTTTACAAATACATTTAAAACAAAAACAAAGTTTATAGAATTTGTTTTTGTTTTAAATGTAGTTGTTCGAATGAAGGAATTCTTTCGCACATTGGAAATAGGTTATAATATGCCTTTTTTAATATTTTTATGTCCAGAAATAATGATGCAATTTTGTGTATTCTAGATTCTGGGTACAAAAGTGTGCAGCACCAACACACATCAAGCTGATGCAAAACTTCATTGTTTTAAAAATTGACTGTTTAAGTAATCGTGTATTTTCTTTAAGCAAAATTTAAGTAAAAATCAGAATTTCTAAAAATAAAAAATCATTATTTGAGAAAAAAATCTTTAATCATATTTTTGTTTGAAAAAATAAAAAAAAAATATGATAAAATCATCATTCTGGCAACGCTGTTTATATATTATATTCAAACAAGAGAAAACAAAAATTTGTCAAATTAAACTTTGTGTGTCTGAGCACCAAACAAAGTTTAAAAGAGAATTCAACAGACTTTGTCAAAGTAAACTTTGCCTGTCTGAAAGGGGTCATATTGTATGATCTGACCAGGGCTGCCAGATAAAATTGTAAAAAAATCGTCAATTTCCTGAGAAAAAATAAAAAAATCGTCTTTTTCTGTTTAAAAAATCGTTTTTAAACAAAGTTTTTTTGATTTTTATTTAAAAACAAGCAAACAAAAACATATTATATGCATACCTATGTATATCACCGTATGTTTATGAAATTGTTTGTTAAATTTAACAAACGTTTGTTAAGAAAAATTTTCATAAAAAATTTGTTTTGTAAACCCTTAGGTTTAATTGCTATGTTATAATAATCTAAAATTTTTTCAAAGTCTTAAGAATAAAAGATACTTTCAATCTGGCCATTTTCTAAAAAAATTTCAAATGTGTAATTGCTACAATATTAACGTTAGGCCCTATAAAGTATATATGTATATTCTGAGTCCTTATGAATAGTAAAGATGCTTTAATGATGTTAATTTAGCCATGTGTTTGTTGAAAAGGGATTTCCGAAGACTCGTATATATATACACTGCTATACATTTATATTAGATATAGTACGGAAAAGTGTGATATTATATTTCAGCCAGATCGGTCTACAATTGGCTAAGATATGAACAATAAACCACGACTGCCTGTAATTTATACCCATAAATCTCTCATTTTGACCTGTAAACCTTAACTTCGTTAAATATTCTTAACATTTATTATAATTTTTTCTTTTTCACCTGAAATAATCTTTCTTCACGAAATTATAGTTTTGGCACCCATATAAGCTAGGAGGATAAAATTTGGCTTAAAAATTTTTAATATATATAAAGATATTAAATGTTAAAAATGAGCCAAACCAGTCCATAACTTCACCTGCTCCCCACACGAGTAACTCTCAATCTCAAAATCAAGGTCTTGGTACGAGTATTCACTTAAATTGACTTGACTCAAAATTTTGCTTATGCCCATAAAATTTTTTATGGAAAAGAACAAAAATCTTTTCTTTCTGTGCTGTCTAACAACAAACATGAAAAGATTTAAAATTATCTTATTTTGAAGACTGAATAAAATCGTCACTCTTTAGAAAAAAATCAGCAAATCGGCACTTTGCTAATTTCGGAACCAAAAATCATCAAAATGACGATAAATCGTCAAATCTGTACGAAGCTACATAAAAATAACATGTATTTTGATGTTAGGTTTTCTAAGTTCTTCTGTCGTCTGCTTATTTTTGTGTATGTGTGTTAAGATGAAATTTTAGAAGAAAAATTTATATGAACTTTTTGATATAATCGCCTTAGTATTAACGCCTTAACTTGTATATTAATTTTTAGAAAAATAAATTTGTTTTGATAACATCCAAAGATAGTTACATATAATTAATTTTGAAGTTTGCTTACTGTTTTTCAAAAATTTATTACTTAAATATATATAAAAATTAATTTATATGATATTATTTTCTTCGCAATATTTATAAAATATGACATACAAATTTTATGTTAATAAATGTTAAACGTTAAAAATGGATTTTCAAATTTTTTTCAAAATGTATCTTTTTGGGAAAAAGTGTATCTTTGTGGAAACTGAAATGTATCTTTCTCGAAATTTCACTGGCAACACTGGTTATGATAGTATCATCTGTATGAAAGAAAAAAAGAAATGTTTGAAAGTAATAAATTTAAGTGATTGAGAGTAGTATGTATACATACTAGGGTTTCTATACGGAAAAAATTTACCGGGAAAATATTTTTTAAATTTCCGGAAATTTAAGAAGATGGGAATATTCAGGGATTTCCTTCAAAATTTAAATTTTTGTAACATTAAGGCCCAAATTTACAGTCATTGGTTAGCTTATAGTAATGGTTTAACCAATTAAATATTATTTCCAGCTTTTTGTTAACCATTAGTTAAGCCATAAAATTTTATTGGTTAAATACTAGTTAGCTCTTCCGTTGAAAATTATTACTAACACTTCTTAAATTTATTAATTACATTTGTTTTTTTTTTTTTCTTTTTTGTAGAAAATGCATACTATAAATTGTACACAGACGCTGCTACGCATAGTCTCTTTGTTTAGCAGTAACGCTGCCTTTTTTTGTTTTCTATAACATTTTGCTATTATTTCATATTTAGAAATAATAAAAATGTAAAGAAAAACACTGCTTCCAAAATTGAAAGCTGGTATTTAAAGTTACCATTTTTTGCTCTGATAAAATTTTTTAGTTAACTAATGTACTGTAAATATTAAATGCTGGTTAACCAATAGTTATCATTTTAGTTTACTAGTAATTAACCAATGACTGTAAATTTGGGCCTAAATGAAATGAGGGCGTGTCTAGTTTTAAGCATTATTGAAAAATTCTAAAAGTATAAGCAATTTATAATATAAAACTTCTGCAAGAGAAAACGAGTTTAATTCATCAACTTTTAGAACATAATTCCTGTTTTATGATTATGTGAAGTGAAAAAATAAATTCATTTTCGTTTTCATTGAAATTTATCACTCTACCTTTTCATAAATACATATTTTTATATTCTCGTTTGTGCTATGAAAATAATGTTTCATTCAAATTGTACCTATGAAACTTTTGTAACTAAACTATCAATATTTTAAATCAAATTTAAAATAAAATAATAACAGAACACAAATTCTTTTAAAGCAACATTCCAAATAGATCTTGTTTGTTTTTAAGTAGCTTTTGTTGCTTCAATCAAATAGCTTTTTGTTCGCGATTTAGGAGGGTTGCTATTTCAGTTCAGCAAGTCTTGATCTTTAATTTTAAGAAGTTTTTTGATATACACCACTTCGTCCTACGTCTTTCTTGTTGGCACACATATTTAACACCAGCACCTGAAGCTTTACCACCAGATATTGCATCGCTTCAAGAGGCAGCATTTCCTTCACAATCGTCCATGCATGCACTTAGTGGCTACTCAATATTGCTTTTGCTATTTTGTGATATGGCTGAACTGGGTTTAAATTGTTCTTCTGGCGCTTCATCACCGTTGGCGGCCTTTATTTTCGTTATTGTAATATTCTTTCCTTTGAAGGGGATATTGTTTTATTGCGCGTATGAAGTGTAAAGTTAGTATAGATGAGCAAAAAAAGCAATATAATGTGCTACATATATTCTACTATGCTGAATCTTACACCATATATATGTGGTTTTCATGGGCAACCTCGTATATCTTAAAATCAAATTTTTCAGAAGAGCCGAAAAGTCTTTCTAGATCAAACTATGCGTTAGGTATTGACATTTTTGAACTTGGTTATATCTTTAAAAAACAGGAATTGGTTCATCTTTTTACAGAATTTTTAGCGCTTAAAATTAGGAAATATGAAATCATTAACTAATATAAACTTTAAATTAATGCAATATCTTTTCTATTGTATCTCACCAAGAAAAAAAACTTCCGCTTATTAATGCCTAATTGATACTTAGAAAGTTATGTTGCTTTAATAGCTTTTAAGTAAATAAAAATAAGAATTCATTTTATATGGGGGTAATATTTCCCCTATCCAAACCAAGACAATTTTACACTACTAATGGTTCTTTTTACTTGTTATCTCTAAATTTGGCTCCATTTGCAGTAACAATTCTTTAAATAGGTAATAAGTAGCGTGTATTTTAATGGTACACATTCACTTCTAAAGAGACTATTATGTATTCCTTTGATTTCCACTGGCTCACTTTCCTTATATTAATTTTTCATTCTTTTTTTCACAAACAAATTTTCTATGTAAATAATTTTTTCATATGAAAATATCTTGGCAATAGTTTTTACTTTATCACAAAAAGGAAATCGACAGAGTTGTGTAACTTTGAAAAATATTTTGTTTCGCTCTATTTTTTTTCATGTGAAAACATTTTTAAACTCTTTTTAATTTTTTCACTAAACAGGAATCAAAAGTACTAAGAAAATGTGAAAAAACTTTTAATTTAACAGTTTCATAAAACAAGAATTGACCCCCAGGAAGGGAGTTCCATAAGCGGTAGAGACCTGGAAAATTCCCAGATATATTGATTTTGTGATATTCGTCAAGATTCGGCATGACGATATGTTGTGTTCTTTCTTTTGATGGTATTTAGAAAGAAGTTCGCTTTCATCACCATGCAAACTATTCTCTTTCTAGATCGTATAAACTTTCAAACTTTTACAAACATAATTCATATTGCTTTATAAATTAAAAAAAAAAATATTTCGTCGTTGTCGAAAAAGTACGATATTATTTAATAAAATAATACAATAACGGAAAAGCAATTATTCATTCCTGATAAGACTGAATTAAAGAAAACGTATAATTAAGCACATAATTTTTAACTTTGTTCCTGCATATTATTTGTAAAATAGAACGGAAATGTCAAATTTCCTGATTTTAAGGAACAACCGGAAGATATCAGCTTAAAATAATTTTCTCAAAAAAAAAAAAAATAAATCCGTAATTTAGTTGGACCCAAAACATTTTTTTAAGGAGGCTTTTTGTTAAACCTATAGAAAATTTCGGACCGATCTTTACAAATTTCAATAGTGTAACTTCTGGTCTTATGAACTTTATTTGAGCAAATTTGATTAATAATATATGTTATCATTTTAAAGGACCTTTAGTTAATTCTAGAACTTCTTTACAAAAAAAAAATCCCAGAAATAGACAGATAATTTTTCATTTTCCCTGTAATAGAAATTGTCGAGCAAATTAGAAACCCTTTTTTATACTTTTATTTTGTTTTTATATTTTTGCTTAAACGTTTGAAAGCTGGATAAAAATACAAGAAAAAGTTTTATCCATCAAAACGAAAATAAAAAACAAACTTTCAGATTAGGAACATTGAAAACTTTTTTTAAAGCCAATCAAAAATACATTCATATCTGCCGCACATTTTCGACAGGAATTACTTACTCAAGAATACACTTTTTTCTAGTAAGAGAATTATTAATATGTGTTTAGTTTAGTGCAGTGGTGCCCAAAAATGTTTTGCAACTATATTGGTGAGATATTTTTAAAGTACAGTGACACAAAAAAGTAATCGCAAAGATTTTCATTGAAATTTAATCACAAGAATTTGATTTGGTTGCAAAAATACTTACAATAATGCCTTTTAAGAATATTTGCTCAATGCCTTTTGAATGTTTGATGACGTAAAATACATCAGATATTACCAAAGACATTTTTTATTATAAAATATTTTCTTAATTCCATTATTTTTTTTTATATGAATTCTTTTTTTTTTATTTTTTTAATAGAATAAAAATAGCAATGTTGAATTCGACATCTTCTTTAAAACAGTCATAAAAGTGTAGACTAGATTTACTAAAATGTACTTGTGATTCTCTAGTCCATTAAAAAACCACGTATATTTCCAATGACATGCACATGTTAAATGCCTAAAGTAAATAACATTGTCTGGGGTACAATAAGTCACTAGTACTGGAGACTGTGTCAGTAATGAATCAGTACAGATTCAATTAAATATAATATGAATTTTTCTTTACTTTAAGAACAATATTCTTCCGCAAATAGTTAATATCAATTAAATTTATTAAGAATTAATCTCGTATCTTCTAATATTGTTAATATACCACACTTGCTATTTTTTGCTGGAAAAGCGTTAATTGACTTTTTTTTTTTTTTTTTTTTTTAATAATTTTGAGAAACATTTTGTAAATTTTAAATTTACTCTCTCGTTGCAAGTTTCTGCTAGTAAAGTAAATGAACACACCTTATATCATTTATTATTTGTATAAAAAATTTTTAATTGTAACCATTTCGTTTGTATAATTTTGTTAGTAACTTACAACGTTCTTCCACCAGTTGACTCTTTGTATCCGATTTTGACCGCGGTAAGGTGCATAATTTTGGGCGATTTGATGTGTAAACTAGGGATGTAAAGATACGGCTTTTGCCGATACGATACCGATACCGATACTCAGGAAGAATTATCGCCGATACCGATACGAATATAAAATTTACGGTAAAATTAACAAAACTCAAGTAGAGAAATTTCTTTATTATAAAAAATTAAATTGTAAGAGATTAATAATATTTAAAATTGATTTTAATAACATTTTAAAAACAACGGAATGAATTTAAATTCATGGTAAAATAAATTAATTTTTTAAACAAAAAAAAACCCCCCGTGTATTAATTTTGAATACTTTTATTAGTATTAATAAGATTTTTGTTTAGAAAACAAAGTATTCTTAAATTTTTCGGAGATAATTTCACAACTTCGTTTGAAGCAGAGTAAAGAAAGCATTGTAGATAAACAATAGATTTCATTATTCTCTAAGCACTTAAATCTTTCATTCAGAGCTAATGCTACATAAATCGCAGTTTTTTTGGACTCTAAATTATTCTGCGCGAAATAGCGTCACAAAATGTAGCAGTGACTTTGCTTATGGATTTTGTGGTCTCTTCGAAGTAACCCAAAAGTTGTAGCGAAGTGATTTTTATTTTCACAAAAATCATTAAAAATGAGCAGAAAATTCTGCTGCAGGTCCACACCAAGCGTTCAATGCGTATATGAATCAGTCCAAAAAATGCATATAAATTGCATGTACGTATCGAAAGCATGGAGTAGGATTACTTTCTACTTTAGCATGCGTCTCAAAAAAAGGGCAAAAAAGAATCATGCGCATAAAACGCGTGGTGTGGACCGACTTCTTGCTAAAGAATTAAAAGAAACAATTTATAATTCTGTTTGATTTTTTGCTCTTAGTTGTTATGCAACAAATAATCATTGAAAATTAGATAGTTTGTTCAAAAAAACTATAAAAAAAAGTATCGGCGTATCGACAGTAAAATATCGCCGATACCGGTATCGGTATTCGTTACCTCCCTAGTTTAAACAGTGTAAGAGAGTAATGTTAACGGTAATCTACAAAAAAAAATAGTTTTTTCAAAAAGTGGCTTTTACAACGTTATTCGCGGCTTTGCTTCAATTGTCAATAACAATTTTTGTTTATTTTTTTCTATATTGAAGGTTTTTGTTAATAGTAATAACCAGAGAAGACAAATTTGCTTTTTTTGCTGTTTTGCTTCTTTTTTGCTGTTTTTGCCCATTTTTGATTTTTTGGCTGTTTTTGTTATTATGGTGCTTATTTTGCTTTTTTCCTATGTTTTTGCTGTAAAATAGCTTTTTTAACATAATTTTTACGTAAAAAATATTTTTTTGAGAAAACATGAGAAAAAAAAATAATTGACAACTTTTTTCTGGGTTAAAACAAAAATTATATATATTATTAATAGTTGTGGACTCAACATTTTTGGGCGCTTTATTACAACTAAATTTAATAAACTTACCATCCCAAAAAAAAACAGCCATGTTACTTATTTGAGTTTAAAACAAAATAAGTAAACCGGCCGTTGTGAACGAAAAAATAATAAAAAAAAAAATGCCGAAAGAAAAGTCAAATATGTTATTTTTGCTAAAAATGGTAAAATTGTATCCTGAAGTTTTTAAAGTTGAAAAAGATTGGCTTTTTTGTAATGTGTGTTCGAGTAAAATTAATAGCGAAAAGAAGTGCAATGTGGAGCAACATTTTAGTACAAAAAACACAAATTAGCTGCTTGCCAAGAAAATCGTCCACAAAAACTTATAACGGAATTTCCTGTTACTATTACTGCCAATACATTTCACGAAGATATATGTAAATTTTTGTTGGAGACCAATATACCAGTAAAAAAAGTAAGTCATCCCAGTTTCAAAAACATCTTTCAAAAGTACGCCAATTTGTCAGTTCCAAGCGAAAGATCTATTAGAGGTAAATACATACCTCAAATTTATACGGAAGCTTTGGGAAAAATGCGTGAAAAGGCTAAAGGTAAATATATATAAATTTCTGTTGATGAAACAACAGACAGTGAACAAAGATATGTGGCCAACTTTAAATTTGGTATTTTAAATGACGATGTTGGAAATAAACCTTTTTTATTGAACATGGATGTTCTCGAAAATGCAAATAAGGCTTCTATTGCAACTTTCTTCAACGATTCATTACAAATTTTATGGCCTGAATATTTAATCAAATATTGAATCAAATATAAGTGAATATTTGATTCATAGTTTTTTTTTATATTTTTATGTTTTTTTTTAAATTTAATCTAGGCATTCAATACGACAAAATATTGCTAATAATAACTGATGCAGCGGCATACATGTTAAGTGGAATTTGACATGTTTTGCTCATGGACTTCATTGTGTTGCTGACTTCATACGCTTAGAGTTTCAGCATGTAAATAAATTAATATCTTGTACCAAATCCGTTTTTGTTAAGTTAATTTTTCAATAACTCGTATTTACACACATACAAACTAAAATTTTAATTTCCATAGGCTCCTCGTAGAAAGCAGTTATTTTTACAAATGAATCCCAATTTGGCTCTTCCACCGTTCCCATACCCTACACGTTGGGGTACTTGGATAGAAGCCACAATGCATTATGCAGAATACCTTGATAAAGTATTTCTTAATTCTTAACTGAAAAGTGAAGACTCAGATTCGATCGCGTACGCCAAGGAAATATATAACTTGCCCGGATTAAGTTCCCAACTTGCGTTTATCAAAAACAATTTTTCAATTATTGTGTCTTCTATAAAAAAAAGCTACAAACAGTTGGGTTAGCTATTCACGAAAGTGTAAATATTGTGTCAAATGTACGAGAAGCTCTTAGGAATCTACATGAAAAAATATATATGAAGAAATTTAATGCAGTATGTATTTCAAAGAAATCCGGGGTTCAAACAAATTTTACAAATAAACAACATTCTTCAAACTGGTGCTAAACCTGATGACGAAATGAAATTTTGAAATATAAATTTGCTCCAACAACATCCGTTGACGTGGAACGAAGAAAAATGACGTTTACAAATATAAAAGCCCACATGATTGGTTATTGTAACTGTTTTCACGAATCTGAAGAAATAGAATAACTGTAATTTTTTATATTTAAATGTATATATTAAAAAAATAAAAATGCTTTTTTTGCTGCTTTTTATCTAAATTTTTGTGCTTTTTTATATATTTTTTTTTGCTGTAAACACTTTGTTTTTTGCTTTTTTTTGTCTTCTCTGGTAATAACAGTACAAATAATAAGTTGTAATAACAGTTCTAAGATTATTTTTTTTTTAATAATACTTAAGATATAAGGCTAAGCCAATTCTGTGCAATTAAACATTTAAGTGATAACAAATTTAAAAATTCTGCTATTAAATAAATAAATAAAATAAAATAGTGCATAATCCTCCATTTTGAAGATCATTTTAATACTTATTAATTTTTTTAGATGCACATCTTCATATACCTCATAGCTTAATTTTATTCTGGTTGGTCCAATACTGCCCATGGGCCCCAAAGAGGAACACTTGAAAATTTGCCCGTAAATCCTGTGGGCTTGACCGACTGTACTTTTTTACTTGTTTATTATATGCAAATATGTATTATAAAATTGTTTAAGTGTATACTCCCGGTTTCCCTGCTTATGAATAATAAAACAAATCGCATCTGTCATTTCCATAAAAAAAAACGAAAATAAATTTTTATTGACTTTGTTCTTTAAAATTTCAATACACACACGTAAGAGCACTTCTACTTGAAACTGTATAAAATTTATATATAAGCAACATTTCTTGATAGAATTTCATTTAATTAGTGGAAATTGAGATTTAAGAAAAATCAATTTATGTATTTTCGTAAAATTACGTAAAAAAAACAGAAGTATACATTTTTAAGAAGAATATTTGCACAATATCGTATTAAAGTCTTTTTTTATGTGTAATTGGATTATTTTTTAAAAACAAATATTTTCCCACTAGTCAATTTGTTGGCAAACGACCTTCGCCTTCTTTTATTACTCTACTCGTATATATTGTTTATGTGTTATCAGCTATCAAATGTCATTAAGCGTTACCAACTGTAATATTTGCTAATAAACAAACTATTTTAAAATTGGATGGCGAAGTGATTTGTTAAAAAGAGTTGATAAAATCATTTCATTTAAAAATTATTTATTTTGGGCTCCACCTGAATATTTGTACAAAGATTTAATTATATATTTTTAAAGTCTTTTAAAAAAATCGAATAATTTTTAATTAACTACATTTTTTCATTATTTGGCCACTAGAATTTTGGAATGGAACCACTAAAAGATTCTTATCTTTTTGAATTTAGTTAGTTCTTGAATAAAGATTTAATTCAGCAATTTGACATTGCAAAACTTTTCATATTTAATTGTGTTAAAATTTTTTCCATAAAAATGTGCGGCATCCCGGGATTTTTTCCCGGGAAATACCGTATGAAAAATACTAATTATTATGTTTCATATACAGATTTTTTTTGAAAGAAATTGAAAAGACATGGTGCTACTGCCAAACTTTGTTATAGGATGTTTTTTCTAATATGTGAGGTTCTTATATCCGTGTTCTACTGTTTAAATTACTTGCTCTTTTTATAGTTAATTTAATTATTATATGGGCTCTTTTCTAAAAGTTTGCTTTTATAGATATTGACTTCATTTATTTACATTTTTTATTTCATTTAACTAAAGGTTAAAAATAAAATTTATTTTTATTATCTTTTTTTTTTATTTTTTACATTCATCCCGCGAAGCCTTGCGGCTTGTTTGCTTGTTAATACTATCTAGGATTATGAGAGAGATTATTTCATTTTTAAATTTAATATTTATGTAAGTATGTACATATGTACATATATAAATACATTGAATAATAAATTAATGGATTTTATTATTGGGATGCTATTAAAAATGTTTTATACAGTTTTTTGGACTTTCGGACATATCTGTTGTATTAAATAATTGTATTAGCATTTCATTATAGATGTTAGGAAGTATTCAAGGTTCCACCATAGCTGTTTTTTTTTTTTTTCTTAAATTAAAATTTATCCTCAGAACGAAGCCGAGTATTGTATCGATGCAAAGAGGGCTATTTTGCCAAGTTAGCCAGATCATAATATATAAAAACATATATTGCGGGTACGTGTTACTATAACTCAAGAACTGCTGGACCAATTGACACCAAACTTGGTCAATAAATAAGTTAAGTCTGGAACCAGGCTATAAGCTTCCTGATAAAATTTTGACCCGGACGAAAGCTCTGGATTCCAGTTATTAACAAAATTCTTCAGTATTTAAATGTTATTTGGAGAATCCTGGGTACCGCCGGCATCAAACAGCAAGTATAATATAAATCTTGTATTTTTATACCCACACCACAAGTGTCGAGAGGATGTTAAGCGTTTGTGCTGATGTATGTTATACTAAAAAGTATACTGATTCTTCTAGTATCGACTAAGAATTGCTTTCTGGATCCATCTTACGATGTGCGTTCATCCGGCTGGTTGGCATCACTTTTGAAGACAATTTAATAAAATTTGTTACATATGTACGTCTTAGGTTTCATAAGGACGAAGTCTGTGGAAAATGGTGAGAGTCGGTCTATAATTTCGCAGAAACCTTTTACTGAAACATACTATTTTGCAAAATTTTTTTATAAACTCCATTGAAATGGGGTTATTTTAAAATAATTATTTCGCTAACATTATTTTGAATTTTATTTTTGTATGCAATACATAAATAGCTGTATAGAAAAAAGTACCATAAAGATTTGTGTATTCGAATTTCCGAAAATTACCAAAATATGATTGAGGGCTTCCTAGGGAGAGAAGAGTACAATTAAATTTTATTTCTATCTTTATAACTGTAGAAGATGTATGGCTTACAAAAAAAGTACCGATATTAAATTATTGCGATTTGGTCCTCTAAATGTACATAATTCAAAAAACAACGCAACATCAACATTGTTCTTTTCTTTTGAGTTTTTCGAAAGTGAACGTGTTTTCAACAGACTGAGAAACAAACGGACATGGAATTATTCAAGGCGCCAGAATATGTAAACTTTATTGGGTCGGAGGTGAATAAAAAAAAGGTTTCATACGGAATGACAAACTAAGTATACCTTCATTCACCACTAGTGGTAGAGGAGGGTATAAAAGTGGTAATACAGTATTTACCGCTTATAAGCATTTCATAATTGGCTTTTTGGTGGTCCTCTTTAAAGGGCATAATAAGCCACTCAAATTGGTTGGCAAACATGCACAATTAACAGCACAATCATATTTCGTACAAACCAAAATTTTTCATTTTTGTTTTGCATTTAATGAATGTAGCCGACGATTGTGATGCGGCAATTTTGCTCGCTAGTTGTTTAAAACGGAGAAGAAATACAAAAGAAAGAAAAAGAATTTGGAGTAAAGAGTGCTCTAGGCAAAGAGCCGTTTTAGGAAAGCAATCAAAATATTATAATTTCAGGTTGAAATTGATTTTATTGCTTCTTCGTCTACGTCTTTTGTCTGCAACATTTTCGTTGAAATTATTTCTTTTAGCACTGGACACCACAAAAGGTTTGACAAATATCCAACATGTCTGCCAAATTTTAAAAATTTTTAATATATCTGCAATCATTGCTTCAAATGTCTTTCCAAAAAGAAAACACCCCCAATTACCAGCACAAAATATTTGTACAAACGCAAAATTGTTACATGTTTGCCAAGCTATTTGTGTGGTTTATTATGCCCTTAACGAGAAATGCACTTATAAAACTTCGCTTAATTGCATATACATTCTAATTTTTTATTCATGAGTTATTACATTTTTGGACCCTTTTTTGACGGGGCTTAGCTCACGGGAGGTAATCACTAGAGCCAAAATATTGTGGGAATCTTCATTAAACATGACAAAGTTAATTTTCAGGGGGATACAACTTTAACTTTTTCTTTTTTTGCCCATGTAAGTTGAGTCGGTATAATGTACATCTGTATGAAATAAAATGTTATGATTCATTCAATTTTAGTTTCATTTCCGGAAGGGAGTTTTATATTCGACCCTTGGTAAATTGTGGTCCGCCACAAAATTTGGTAGTGATTTTTTGTATTAAAAAGTTTTAATTGGGCCAAATTTCAATACGAAACTGTAGGAAATAAAAGCACTTTAATGCTAGGAACACAACTGGGGCGAACGACGAATTTTTGGCCGCGAATATTCGTCGCCAAAAATAAAAGACGTTTGAGTATATGAAAATGCACACAATCAGGGCGCCGGCGAAAATTCGCCAGACGCGGCGAACTTTAAATAGATTTAATTCTATTTCAGACGCCGGCGAACGACGAACAAATCAGTACTACGTGACCATGTTTGGTTTTAGTTAAGAAGTAGTTTAGTAAATAAAGTTACTTGTTACTTTAATAATTGTTTTTTTTTTATTGTATAACACATAAAATAAGTATACAAAGTATTTTGCTATAAAAATAATTTTGGGTTGCGTTTTTGATTATGTTTTTATTTTTAAGCATTATTTTTTTGAATATGGTCACACTATTTCTCTCTCTTTACACAAACAGCATTCAACTCTCTCAATTATAAAAGCTGCTTTTTATTCGTCGGTATTGTGCTTCATACGACGAATTTACTCAGCGAATTTTTACGGAAAAGTTCGTCGTGTTGGGCGAAATTCGTCGTTCGTCTCAGTTGTGTTCCTAGCATAACACGCCTAACCAGCTAGTTAAGGTGTGACCTGTGGTAAATTTTTGGCATAACTTTAGTTCTAGTAGATATGAATAAGTGTGCGAAATTTTTTTTTCTATGATGTTGCGGGCGGGGTGGTAAAGTGTTGCCGTTTTCAAAAAAAAATTTTCAATTATTTTTTTGAACTAAAAACTTATCAAACAAAAAAAAATTGTTAAGTGATTCTTATAGAAAATCCATTCATCTTTAAATAAAAAAAAATTTATTTAGAAAAAAAATTTTTTTCTGCAAAACCGGAAATGACCAATTTAAATCAAAATTTTTCTAACTTAACCCAAACTTTTTTATATATTTTAACTGAAATTAGCCTATAGTCTCCTTATTATATTGTAAAAGTTTTATCATGTGGCATCTATTAGTTTAAAAGTTATGCAAATTTCTTTTCACTCATTCAAGAGGTTATCGCATGGTTGAACCGAGGAAAACCGGAAATGACTGTTTTAAATTAAAAATTGTCTAACTATATGTAAATAAATTTATTTGCTTATAAATTTAAAGGTTTTATATAACAATTTTTACAATTTAACCTTTTTATTAAGAAAAAAAAATAAATTTTTTAGCAAGCTTTCGAAATTTTTGTTTTTTAAGAGTTTTTAAAAAATTGGAAAATGCAGCTTATCTTTTCTTTTTTACTAGACATATAAAAAACGATGTTGCAAACAAAACAAGCCATAAATAATTTTTAATTAATTTTAATTTCTTAAAACGCTATATTTGTTTGCGTTTGACAATTCCCAATATAAATAATACCCAATTTTACAATTTTAATTATTTTATTTAAAACGAAAAAAGCAATTAAGACCCTTATATATAATATATCTTTATACAATATAATTTTTAATACAATTAAATTTTAAATTTAATCAAATATACATAGTATATATTTTTAGTTTATGTTCAATTAAAAAAAATAATTGAATCACAGATTAAAAATTAACAGATTAATAAAATTATAATTTTTATTATCAAAAAAGTTGTTTTTGGGAATACCTACATAATTTTTTTTTTCCTTAAAAAATTTTATTTATTGTGCTTAATTCCCTTTTTTTAATTGATAAAAATACTAAAATTTATTGTTGGAAGATAAGCTGTTCCTATGCGCATTTCACTGGTTGCTTAGGCCAGATCATTCGGAAACGTTCTCCTAAATAATTTTAGAAAAGCCAAAGCTATCAGCAAACAAGACTACAGAGGGAATAGAATTACCTACAAACACTCAAAAAGTCTTTTTTGCAACGATATCAAAGCTTAAACAAAATACCCAACAATAAATCAGTGATGAGTTTATCTTTTCTTTCATTTCCCGCTACAATTAGTTGGAATTCTCTCAACATTAATTGTAGTTGTAAGTGGGTAAAAAAGAAACAGATTAAAAACAAAAACAAATTGCTTTTATTGTTTTCGCAAGAAATCAAAATGAAAACAATTTGCCAGTTCAGTTTTTTATGCACGTGCACTTGCAAAAATTTATTATCAAAAAAGTTGTTTTTGGGAATACATAATTTTTTTTTATACCCTCCACCACCACTGTGGTGAATGAGGGTATACTAAGTTTGTCATTCCGTGTGAAACTTTTTTATTATACATCTAAGACAACATAAAGTATATATATTCTGGCTCCTTGAGTAATTCTAAGTCGATTTAGCCATGTCCGTCTGTCTGTCCGTCTGTTGAAAACACGCTCACTTTTGAAAAACGCAAAAGAAAAGAACAAACTTGGTCTCAAATTGCTTGTAGTTATCCTAAGCAGTTTGGGATTGAAATCCAGCAACATCGGTTCAGTAGGATCAGAACTATGAATCAAAATGTGGAACCACCACCCTGAAAAAATTGATAATTTTGATACAAAAACTAACATAAATGGTTTATTAATGCACGGAATGTCATAAAATTTTGCTCGAATTTGGTTTGTACGACTGCAAATCATACTGGTAAATTTCGTGACGATCGGTCCATAATTTGCCATAGGCCCCATATAAACCCATTTCGAGGAAAACCGCTTAGTACGCCTAAAACCGCAATAAATAACGCTAGCATACTTAAATTTGGTACGTCACAGTTTTATAGAACCAAAAATCACACTGTAAAATTTTTTGAAGATCGGTCCATAATTTACACTAGTCCCCATATAAACCCTACTCCCGGAAAACAGTTTAGTACGCCTAAAACCGCAATTAATAACGCTAGGATACTTAAATTTGGTATGTCATATTTTTATAGGACCAGAAATCACACTTTAAAATTTTTTGAAGATGGGTCCATAATTTACACTTGGCCCCATATAAACCCTACTCCCGGAAAACAGTTTAGTACGCCTAAAACCGCAATTAATAACGTTAGGATACTTAAATTTGGTACGTCATAGTTTAATAGGACCAGAAATCACACTGTAAAATTGTTTGAAGATCGGTCCATAATTTACAATAGTCCCCATATAAACCCTACTCCCGGAAAACAATTTAGTACGCCTAAAACCGCAATTAATAACGCTAGGATACTAAAATTTGGTACGTCATATTTTAATAGGACCAGAAATCACACTGTAAAATTGTTTGAAGATCGGTCCATAATTTACACTAGTCCCCATATAAACCCTACTCCCGGAAAACAGTTTACTACGCCTAAAACCGCAATTAATAACGCTAGGATACTTAAATTTGGTACGTCATAGTTTTATAGGACCAGAACTCACACTGTAAATTTTTTTGAAGATCGGTCCATAATTTACACTTGGCCCCATATAAACCCTACCTCCGGAAAACAGTTTAGTACGCGTAAAACCGCAATAAATAACGCTAGCTTACTTAAATTTGGTACGTCGCAGTTTTATAGGAGCTGAAATCACAATGCAAAATTTTTTGAAGATCGGTCCATAATTTATACTAGTTCCCATATAAACCCTACTTCCGGAAAACAGTTTAGTACGCCTAAGACCGCAATAAATAACGCTAGCATACTTCAATTCGGTACGTCACAGTTTTATAGGACGAGAAATCACATTGCCAAATTTCGTGAAGGTTGGTCCACAATTTACCCTAGGCCACATATAAACCCTACTCTCAGAAAACAGTTTATTGCGCCTAAAACCAAATAAAGCTCACTTTGGGAAAATAATAAAATTCGCCTTAAACTATCACAGATATAGATATTGCGGTAAAATGTCTTACTTAAATTCATATGGCCAGAAAAAATATCATGCAAATTTTTGAAATTTTCTGTTAACGCTAAAACTAATTACACTGCTGTATTGAAATTTATTCTAATTTATTTTTTGTAATACTAGAAATCATTCTTCAGAATTTTGGGATGATTGGTCCATAATTTGCCATAGGTCCAATACAAAATACCCTCCTAAAAATCATTTTAGTTCGGCTAAAACTTTTACGAATCATGATATTTTACTCAAGCATGTTCAAAGTCCTAACAAGAAACGCATAAAATTTTCTTATTGTCGGTCAATAATTTAATTCATGTCTAGACCGCAACTAGTTTTAATGCTGACGTTCGTTTCTGTGAAGTTTAGTTAATAATAAATATGTATTTATCATATAGAGCTCACTCCTGTCGGTGGAGGGTATCAAAGATTCGGCACAGCCGAATATAGCACTCTAACTTGTTTTTCCTTAAAGATTTTATTTATTGTGCTTAATTCCCTTTTTTTAATTGATAAAAATACTAAAATTTATTGTTGGAGGATATGTAAGAAAAGAGGGCAATGTAAGAAAAGATAAATACACTGTTGTATTGTTGGTATTTTGCTTAAGCTTTGATATTGTTGCAAACAAGACGTTTTGAGTGTAGGTAATTCTTATTCCCTCTGTAGTCTTGTTTGCTGATAGCTTTGACTTTTCTAAAATTATTTAGGAGAACGTTTACTGATGATCTGGCCTAAGCAACCAGTGAAATGCGTATACAGCGATACCGTTGGATATTTTCAAAAAGAACCAAAAAATGGGATATATACAAAAAAAGTGACACCAAAATTTGATTTTTAAAGGGCGCTCCTTATAAAATCAAAATATGTAAGTGCACTAAATTATGTTTTTTCCACGTATTTTGTTCAACTTTTTTTAAATTGCAAATAACATTTTATAAATGGTAAAAAAAAATCTTTATGTAACAACACTGGCCAGCAAAACACAAAAAGCGTCGGGAGCCAGAACTTTTTATGTGATTTTAATTGACTTTAGCGAGCTGAATGCAAATATATTTACAGATTTATGGGCAAGACCAATATTTCGCCCAAAATAAGCCGGTTATGCTAATACATTTTATCATAACTTGAGATCTATTTTTAGGAGTCAAAACACTTACAGAAGATTAGGAAAAAATATCCCTTTGAGTCATCCAAATAATTTTTTTTTTTTATATTTTGCACTGTTTCGGAATTATTCAGAAATTAGTGGCAATATATTTTTTGCAAAATTAGTTCGATGCTAATTTTATGTATTATTCACTATTGTGGGCATGACTAACATTTCGACCGAAATTAGTCGAATATGATAATATATTCCATCATGACTTGAGAACGATTTGTCCGATTTGGAAATAATTACCAACAAATGATTTTGAATTAAATTTCCTTTAAGCCATCTCGACCACATTTTTTTAAATTTTTAACAGTTTCGGAGATATTCAAAAAAATTTTTGCTTTCAAACGTTCATAAATCAAATTATACAAGCAAAAATTCTTTTGTAATTTATCGGAAAGCTAAGAACAAAATAAGCCATAAACCTTGAAAATGTTGATTTTATTTCGAATTCATTAAAATTTTTATTTATAATACGAATTCAGAAATTTCATGAAAGCACTTTTATGTGTAAATGCGGTGTTATATAAAAATCAAATTTTGTGACTTTTGGTGAATATTTTCTTAACAAAAACCAGAAGAAAATAAAATTTGGCGAATTTCGGCGATTTTCGTTGCATTACTGGCGACGAAGGTGAAAAAGTCGGACAACCCTGATTTATGCAGACATAAGTATATGCCATGGTACATATTTCATAATGGTATACGCATAGAAGCAATTTTTCAAAATTATTTTTTTAATTGATGAAAAACTAATGATTCTGTGTAGCTTTTTAAATATTTAATGGTGTAATTTTTTATAAATACCCTTTAAAAAAAGTGTTTGCTTCTTCAAACTAACCTTCTTCAAGCCATACAGCATTATCATCGATGAAGCCACCAGTCCCAAAGAACATATTAATACTATTATATTAAATATCACATGAGCTGTAAAAATCATATTGAAAATTTATTACCAAATAAAGAAAACAAACATCACATCATTATGTTTGTGATAATAAATATTTTGCATTAAGAAGCGAAAATTGCAAAAAAAAATCCATTACTTTCCGTTATATCGCCCTTTTCAATTATAGTCTCTCCTTTCGGTTTAGGACGCCTACCTATCAAATAGTCCCACTCGTCTATCACGTAAATAAGCAGAATTAAACTGGAGAAGGCAAAATAAATCTGAAATGAAAAATAAATATTTAAAGAAATTTATTGGTACGAGTACATACTTTTACTTTTTGTTGATGACGACGATGAGTAACATTAATAAAGGTGTTGTGAATGATGGGTTTGAGCACGGAGAAGTATTATAATGATGGTCATCGATTTTAACGAAATCGTTAAAACTTGCTAAGAAAATAAGCTGCTTATGATGTTTTTTGATATTTAAGTATTAATTAAAATAGTTATTATTTTTTCACATTAAGAGTGGAGATCGATAACGAATATAATTTGTGTATTTTTTTAAACTAGTGTTTGTCCCCAGGTGTCGAAATGCGACCATAATTATTTATGCAAATATAAAGAATACATACGCTTATATACATAAGTATATATGAATAAACGAATTTATTTTTTTCCTTAGCTGAAAAAAATCATGCATGTTTAATTTTATGTAGCTAGGTCCAATATTAACGAAAATTATAAAAGTACCAGTTGTAAAACGAAAAAGTACCAAATTTTTTCTTCCAATTGAAGCAGCGTTACCGTTGTGCGACTTTTTTAAGCTCGTCTAATCTTGCAACTTTGTGCAACTTTTCCCCCCAAACACTACATAATTACACATATTTTCCATTAAAAATATAAATATTTTTTAAAATATTCCCGATTAATCAGGTGATTATTTTTTATCAAGGAGAATTTAACTGTATTGAATTTGCCTTGTTTTGTATCGTGTTCATTGAATTTCCATGCCAATCTCGGATGATTAGCATTTATATATTCAGCTTTTTAAAATCAAATTTTTTAGCTCCAACGAAGACGTTAAATATAGAGATCTTATATCTGAATTTGAAAATGTTATAAATGGTCCTAAGACTGTTATTATGTACTAGAGTAACCCTTCCCGCGTTGCTGGACAATACAATAACATACGTTTACGTCTTTGTATTAAAAATTAAATTTTCTAGTCTTGGTTGCCGAATGGCAATAACGCACCAATTTTATGGTACACCTGACCCTGAATCTTTAATTAATATTCAACAAGTTAGTTAGAATTTTCGTATAAATGAAAACATATATTAATATCTGAAGGATTACAAATCAATAATTAAAAAATGTCAATGCTCGCACTGTAAACTTAAATGACAATCAATAAACACACATAAATTAAATAAGTCAAATGACGCGAGCAAGCAGAGCCTTATACCGATAAGGAAAAAAATACATTTTTGTTGTTATAAACATATTTTATTCTGTTTGTAAAACACTTTATTGTTTTATACTTGTTTGTTTTTATATAAATTGATATATTGATTTTTTATGTTTTGAATATTTTGTAATTGAAGAAAAAAAATTTTGTGAGATTGTGATTGTTGTAATAAACTTTGTTCCTGTGTTTTTTAAATAATTATTTTATTAATATAAAATAAGAGGTTATGGGCCCAGCGGAAAAAACAACTGGTATTGTGCAATTCGCTGGTACGAATTTTGATAATTGGAAATTCCGAGTAGAGAGGCATCTTTCATCGGTAGGTTGTTTAAAAGCTGTTATAGAGTCAGCACCTACCGTTACAGAAAACCTACAAGAATTTTTAAAATTGGACGCAAAAGCACAGGATTTAATAGTCTCATTTGTTCATGATGATTTAATTGAATATGTAAGAGAAAAGAAAACAGCAAAGGAAATGTGGGAATCTTTATGTGCAACATTTGAAAAGAAATCCGCCCAGAACCAAACATTGGTAAGAAAGGAGCTTGCAAAATTACGTTTTCGTGATGGAGTGGATATGTCAACGCATTTATTAAAATTTGATTCTTTGATTCGTCAACTTAAATCTGCTGGAGCAAAGCCTGAAGAAGCTGATTTAGTGTCTCAACTGTTTTTGACTCTTCCTGAGTCATATGATGCTGTGGTTACGGCTTTGGAAAATCTACAGGATGAAGAGCTAACGGTTACGATTGTCAAACAACGTTTGCTTGCAGAAGAATCGAAGAAGAAACAGAGGCAATCAGAAATTGTAGAAGAAACAATTACAGCGTTTACTTCAAGAAAAAAGAAATCCAAGTTTAATGGAAAATGCCATAAGTGTGGAAAATACGGACATATGAAAAAAGATTGTCGTGTTAAAGAGACAAAAAATATTGCAAGTTCAAGCGTAAGTTTCATGGCTGATTCAAATTCACAAGAAATTAAGAACAATGGTGAATTGATGTCTTTTGCATTAGATTCGGGTGCAACCGATCATTTTGTAAATAATATTCAAATTTTTTCAAAAATAAATAATCTTGTTGAACCACGGTATATAAGTGTAGCAAAAGATGGTGAATACGTCAAAGTCAAGAAAATTGGAGAAGTTCAAGGTTTAAGTAACAATGGAGTTATGGTTAACTTAAAAAATGTATTATATAGTCCCAATTTTCGAGAAAATCTTTTGTCTGTTAGCCGTATAGTTGAAGCTGGTGTCAAAGTTAATTTTAAAAAGAATGCAGCTGATTTAGAAAAGAGTTGGAAATTTATTTGAAATAAAAATCAAGATTACAAGGTCAGTATCAAATTTGTCTCAAGTTGAGTCAGGACTTCTTTGGCATCGTCGTATGGGTCATATTAGTCAACAAGCTTATGATGATTTGATAAAATATGATATGGCAGTAGGTATACCTAATCATAGACCATTAGTTTTTTGTGAAGTTTGTACTCAAAGTAAACAATGTCGTGAACCATTTTATGGAACTCGTTTAAGAGCGACCCGTCCTATAGAACATATACACTCAGATGTGTGTGGTCCAATAAGTCCTATATCATATAACGGTTCAAATTATTTTGTATCATTCATTGATGACTTTACCCATTTTGCACATACGTACATAATAAAAAACAAGTCTGAGGTTTTTGAAAAATTCAAAGAATATAATGCTCTTGTAAATGCTAAGTTTGGAAGTAACATTTCTACATTAACTATTGATCAGGGTCGGGAGTATAAATCAAATAAAATGATTATGTATTGTAAATATAAAGGTATTCAAGTCGCAGAAGCTATGGCTTATACTCCTCAGCAAAATGGTGTAGCAGAGAGGTTTAATCGTACTTTAATCGAAAAGGTTCGTGCAATAATGATTGAAGCTGGGGTACCAAAATCATTGTGGAGCGAAGCAGTATATACCAGCACTTATTTAATAAATAGAAGTCCGACAAAATCATTATCGTGCAATAAAACACCTGCAGAAATGTGGTTCAATGCAAAACCTGATTTAACAAAACTAAAAGTATTTGGATGTTCCGTATTTACATGGATTCCAAACCAAAAAAGAAAGAAATTGGATCCTAAAAGCAAAAAATATATTATGGTTGGTTATTGTCCAAATGGTTACAGACTATGGGATATAGAGAATCATATTGTTATTCTGTCGCGTGATTGTAAATTTGATGAATTTAATTATCCCTATAAATATATTGAAACGAAAAATACCAAAATACAATTAGTAGAACGAGGTAATAATGATGATACAAATATTTCAGACACAGAAATTTTAGAACCAAATCAACAAGAGGGGGAAGCAGATAGTGGTGTTGTTTCAGTTGAAGTTATAGCTGAAACACATTCTTTATCCGGCTCGGAAACTTCAGAACTAGAAGAAACTGAAAATCATCAAGAGCTAAGAAGAAGTTCCCGAAAAAGAAAGCCACCAAGTAGATTTATCGATTTGTATAATTCCATTTTTGAAGCTATTGGCCGTGAAGATGTTCCTAGCTCATTTTCGGACATTGAAAATTCCCAAAATAGAGAACAGTGGCTTAAAGCTGTTAAAGTTGAATTAGATTCAATGAAGAAAAACAAAGTTTGGAATGTTGCAAATAAACCTCAAGATAAAAGACTTCTAAAAACTAAATGGGTCTTTGTCATTAAATCTGATTCAAGTGGTAAACCTGTTCGATTTAAAGCAAGATTAGTTGCAAAAGGTTTCTTACAAAAGTTCGGAGATGATTATGACGAAACCTATGCTCCTGTGGCAAAATTAAGTACGCTACGTACTGTGTTGGCTGTTGGTGTTAAAAGAGGATACATGTTTTATCAGTTAGATGTAAAATCAGCATTTTTGCATGGAGAACTCAAAGAAAATATTTACATGGAAATTCCAGAAGGTATGACAGCTGAACCTGGAATGTCTTTAAAATTAAATAAATCAATATATGGATTAAAACAAAGTCCAAGATGTTGGAATCAAAAGATTAATAATGTTCTTGAAAAACTTGGTTTTGTAAGATCTCAACACGACTATTGTCTCTATACAAGCTTTATTAATGAGAAAGTGATATTGCTGCTTCTTTATGTGGATGATGTTTTAATTGCTGGAAATGATTTAGATGATATTGAACGTGTAAAGAAAAAACTATCCGAAGTGTTTGAAATGTCTGACTGTGGTAAATTGCAATATTATCTTGGCATAAAAATTGATTATAATATTGAAAAAGGCGAAATGTATCTAAGTCAAACTTCTGGTATTGAGAAAATTTTATTAAAGTTTGCTATGACAGAATGTAATATTACTGATACACCAATGGAAAAAGGTCTCCAATTACCACAAAAAGATAATGGATCTTTTGACAAACCATATCGAGAACTCCTAGGGAGTTTAATGTATTTAATGTTATGTGTGCGACCTGATATTTGTTATGCTGTTGGATATATGGGTCGATACCAAGAGAACTATGGTGAAGAGCATTGGTCTACTCTAAAACGAATTCTGAGATATCTAAAAGGAACTAAGATGCTTAAGTTAAAATTTGACAACAGTTATAAGAGTGTTGATGTGCTAGTTGGTTACGTAGATGCTGATTGGGCTTCTAATACAATTGATCGAAAGTCAACAAGTGGTTATATTTATTATGTGTATGGATGTCCAGTGTCTTGGTGTAGTAAAAAACAAACTACAGTTGCTGTTTCATCGAGTGAGGCTGAGTACATAGCTCTAAGTTTGGCTACTTCAGAAGGACTGTGGTTGAAAGGCATTTTAAATGATATGAAGGTTACAACAACTAGCCAACCAATTTTGATTTATGAAGATAATGCTGGTTGTATTGCTATGGCGAAAAATGCTGAATCTAAAAGGTCAAAACATATTGACATTAAACACCATTTCATAAGAGATCATGTATTAAAGGGTCATCTCAAGATCCAACATATTTGTACAAAGAAACAAGTTGCCGATATATTTACAAAAGCGTTAGATAAAAATAACTTTACTGCAATTAGAGATTTGTTAAAATTATCTAATTGAGAGGGGCTGTTGTTATAAACATATTTTATTCTGTTTGTAAAACACTTTATTGTTTTATACTTGTTTGTTTTTATATAAATTGATATATTGATTTTTTATGTTTTGAATATTTTGTAATTGAAGAAAAAAAATTTTGTGAGATTGTGATTGTTGTAATAAACTTTGTTCCTGTGTTTTTTAAATAATTATTTTATTAATATAAAATAAGAATTTTATATAGAGAAAACACACCATCATAAAAGTGCGCGTATAACGCACTGATGGTTTTTTTTTTATAAACCATCAGTGAAAGTAGGCCTTTCCAATGCATGTATTCGTTTGGAAATTGGTTGAGTGGTTCTCGAGTTATAAAATGACGAACATAGGACAACTTATTTTTATATATATAAAAGATTAAATTGTTAGAAAGTAAATCCAATGATAAATCATACAAATACATTTTTGAAATTAAAAATGCTGATCATTTTTGGCATACAGTAGGAAGCTTAAAAAATGCTTGAAATTAACCATTATACCTTTTAATTTATATCAATCTTTTTGATTTGGATTACTGAAAAATAAATTAACCAACAGGTTAAAAGTAAAAACTTGTGATTCCATCCTTTCATCTCTAAATTTGCTAGATACCGTAATAGAAGTTTGGAAGCCAAATAATGAACTTGTGCAAAAATACAGAGACGAAGTTACTGTATTTTCGCACAACGGACGTAACTGAACAAAAATTAATTTTTTGTTTGATTGTTGCTCGTTTTATTAAACTACATATTCATTTTTAGACCCCTGCGATCAACAATGGCGACTTTGTTAAAGAAACTCAAACGAGAAGAACACCTGGTTACTATTAATTTGGTAAAATTGTAAAAAAAATAAAAATGTAGTTACGACTGTTTGCATCTAAGGTTATGATATACAAACACAAGATAGAAGAAATCAGATATCTCGGACGCCCGAACGAGAACAGCAAAGCTGTATGCGCAGCGATTTTACAGTGCTTTACATCTATCGGTGAACAGACTTGTAGACTCGATAAAAGAAACTGGTCGAACTCTGTAGCAGATGAAGCAAAGAAGGCTGCAAACACAGGAGACCTACACTTATTATACGACTGTACTTGACGTCTTACTAGTAGAAATACGCGACCTAGAATGCCAGTTAAAGATAAAACGGGAAAATTGTTAACACATTCAAGTGAACAGCTACTACGATGCTTTAAGTACTTTAAAGATGTATTGGAAGTTACGCCGTCTATTACAAACTCTTAAAAACATCTCTTAAGATCGCAAAGGTTCATCTCACGTGTTAACTCGAATAGTCCGGATAGGGACGAAATTGAAAAAGTAGTCCGCGATATGAAAACCGGAAAGTCACCTGGAACTGACAACGTAACGGCCCAGATGCTAAGGTCTGATCCACATTACTCGGCACAGCTCTTACACAAGTTGTTTGTTATGATATGGGAAACCGAAACGATACCACATGACTGGACACAAGGTATACTTTTCAAAGTTCCAAAGGAGGGTGTACTTACCAATTGTAATAAGTGGAGGGGGCATAATGCTTTTGAGTATGATTTTAAAAATAATGTGTCAAATTATTCTTGGTCGAATTGACAGTAAAATTGACGATACTTTAAGAAAACAACAAGCTGGCTTCAGACCTAAAAACAACTAATTGTCGATCACATTGCAACTATAAGCATTATTGCCGAGCAGGTCAAGGAAATGCAGAAATCTCTTGATCAGGTGTTTGCCCACTTTAAAAAGGCGTTTGACCGAATTCGACATGAAGGCATATGACAGGCATTGTTGCGCAAAGGTGTTCCGCAAAAGATTTTTAGCCTTATTAAAAGGCAATACAATGCTTTACAATATATAGTAGTTACTACATAATGGTTCCCTATCCCAACCAATCGATACACATGCCTCTATTAATTCGACGAGAGAAGTTAACTTTACCCTAGGCAACCGTGTGATTGAGAATGTTCCTGAATATGCGTACCTGGGTAGTAAAATTGCTGAAGATGGAGGGTGCAGATTAGACATAGAAAGTCGTATCAAAAAAGCTAAGTGAGCATTTGCAAGCTTAAAGAATATTTGGTATTCACGACAACTCACTGAAAAGACGAAGATTCGAATATTTAATTCCAATGTAAAATCATCGATGCTTGAGGAATTGAAATTGGATCACAAATGAAAAACTATATCTGAGGTGCAAGCAAATACCGATAAACCTAGAGATAAGAGAAAGGAAATGGAGGTGGATTGAGCATACCCTACGAAAGCCCCACCATGATATAAGTATGTAAAATGGCTCTTGATTGGAATCCACAAGGGCAACGAAATAGAGGCCGACCTATGGGATATTGGAGGTGCAGCTTAACGAATGATATTAAAAGAGCGAATAATCATTTTACATGGTCTCAAGTTAAGGCTACAGCAAATAATCGGCTGATTTGGAAATCATTTACTCGGCACTATGCGCCAATAATTGGCGCCAAAGCAATTAATAATAAATAATAATCAAAATAAAAATCGTCATAAATATCTGTTAACTTAATTGTTTTTCATGATAATTCCTATAATTCGTACGCCATAAACCTTTTAAAAAGGTAAGCATAACACGCATATATTTAAGAAACCATAACTACATACGAATATTTTGCCCCTCCATTAAGTAGAATAAATTTTTTTAACATACATATGCATATGTATGTAAGTATGTAATCTATTGCTATCAAAAATATAAAATATTTTAATGAAAAAACTTGACTCAAAGCTCAAATATGTATCTAAAATGAATTCAATAACACTGTGCTCGAATTTGACACTTTTTTCTGGCAAGCGGGTAAACCGAATTCGAGTACGCCGAATCCAGTGGTGCTAACCATTTTTTTCGGTTAGCTCTTGTTTTCGAGATAAAGTATTATTTCGAAAACGGAGGAGTTTCCACAGCATATATTCGTGTTACTCAAAAATGGCTTAGTTTATTGAAAATGCTATAAAAAAAGCCCAAACTCTGCAATAAAATTGTCTTTAAGCAAAACTGAACTTTTCTTTAATCTGCAAATACATAATTTTTTTAGCCAAATTTCGAAATTTTTGATTTTTAAAACGGCATACAAAATTGCAAAATGCAGCTTTGCGGTTAATGTCCTAAATGAATCTGTCTTCAACTCTTGATTTTGTTCACAATTTTTTAAATTAACCAGACGAAACTTTCAAAATGATAAACATTTATTGTTGTTGTTAATTAAGAGTTAAAGCTTTTATTATTTAAAACTTTCTTCTTCTTCCCTCTGCAGATTCCAACAAATATCCCCTAAAAACAAATCAAGTTTTTTCCAACTATATGTACATACACTTATGTACATAACTATATGTACATAAGTGTATGAGTCTGGCTGTTACTTGGTGAAATCTCTCTCCATGTTCATCAAACTCGGCTGGTGATTGTTCATTAAATTATTCTGCATGACAATGCCAAAATAATTATTACCAATGACATTTTTTTCATATTTTAAATTCGGCTTTTGTGCCATTTACAAAACAATAGAACAAATTTAAGGCATTTTTTTGCTATTTCAAAGAAACATGCATGCAAACACTTTCAGAAAATCCACAGTTCCGATTTAAAAATTCTTTGAATTAAAAAAAAAATATAGTCATAAATTTTTAAAATATTTTTGTACTCAGAAAAAAGTTTTTATCAATTCAAAAAATTGTTTTAAAAAGTATTTAAATTTAATTAATGTGATAATTGAATCAATTATTTTTTTACTTAAAAGAAAATTAAAAATATAATTTTGATTTAATTAATATTTTAGTTGTTTTGATATAAGTTTTTAATTAAAAAAAATATAAAAAATATTATTTGATTTTTTCGTTTAATATAAAATAACTTTAACTTGTAGAATTGTTGTTAACTCATTGTTTGAACTCATTGTTTGAAATGGCAAAGTTTTTTGATCATGTTTTTAATTAAAATTAAAAATATCATTTATTGAAAAAAAAACTATTCACAATTTTACAATTTTTAATAATCAATATAATCATTTTGGTAATAGGTGCAAAATCAACATTTTGTTTGCTTGATATTATAAATTTGCTATCAATTTGGTGATTGGAGACAATTTTTAATTTTTTCTGTGTATTTTATTTTGCGAACAAAACAGCACAAATCGTTATCTTAAAAAACTAAAGTAACATATTCTATTATTATAACAGGAAGAAATATAAATTGTCCCGGCTTTGGTTTTCTTTTACAAAATATGGTCATGAAGGTTTTGACAGGTACTTTGATTTTATTGCATATGGCAAGTGCTTGCAAAAGTTAATAGTGAAATTTAAATTAATCTTTGGCGCTCTTTTCTCTAATCAGTTATATTAAAATATCTAAGATGGACGATTTTGCTTCCTCCACTCCACATCAAAATGGGTATTGTAAAACATTTTATGAAAGCATTGAACCCAGATGGGATTGCTATTACCGATTTGTCGATTTTTTTGCAGGATTAAGCGGCATACTTTATGAACTCTACGATTTTTTTTGATGAAGCGTATAGCAAAAACGTAATCTATAGGTGATTCTGAAAAATTTTGCTCAAGAGACCATAGCTCTAATTTTGGACGGCTCGAGTAATGTTGGCTTCCAAGGGGTGAATCGTAGCTGGCTTATTCCTGAAGACTTCAGACTATTCCTATCCCCAGAGAAAATAATCCAAAAGTGTGATATCGCACGATCTAGTTGGCCAATTTACCGAAGCAAAACGAGAAATTAAATGCCAAAATGATTTCTCAACAAGGGCATTGTCTCACGCCCTGTATGGCTCGTGGCGTCGTCTTGTTGAAGCCAGAGCTTAAGGCCGGTATTCACTATCCTATTAAGTCGTGTGTGCTCATAATGTATGGCAGTGTGGCTTAAAAATTAATTGAGCAACAGATTTTTTTGACAAGGCTGTCCGACTTGCAAATGTTTATGAAAACTTTCAAAAAATGATAGATTATATGCGATCAGAGTTGTATTTTCTTGTAAAGTAGCTGAGTCATTTGAGTTTGCATGTTTTTTGTGGGATAGTGTGGATTTGACAGCAGATTTTGCAGACATTTTTTTAATGTCGGATAGAACTCCGTCAGATTTTTGTGTGAATGAATCGTACGATTATGTAGGATAGTGAATACCGGCCTTTACCGATACCATGCGCTTAAATTTTAGGAAGCACACAGTCCGTTAACGTGGTGCAATAACGGTTATCTTTGATGGTAACATTTTGATTTTCATCATTTAGAAGAAAAGCCCATAAACAACACCATACCGTTGTTTTTAATGTAAGAAATGGTAGCTTTTGGGACTCTTCGGGTTGCTCATCACCATATATGGCAATTTTGTCTTTTAACATATCCATTGACGTATTTTCATTGAGTTTTTCCAGAGCACATTCAAAGCCCTTTGGAGACGCTGTTGTTGTGTGAGTCTTACCATGATGACTTGCCAAACGATACGAGACAGGAATGACAAAGCAGTTTGATATGAGTCACGCGTTATCTGTAAAAAAGGCATATTGAAAATCAAACCTCACGATGAATCACCCTTTATAATAATCAAAGGTCGAGAAACTAAAATTAATTTAATCCTAAACTACACCACCTAATATTTTGGCGGTAGATTTTGAATAAACGATTGCTCTAATTAGAACCAATCCGGATAGTTTGTGTTAATATTATAAATCCATTGTTTAAAATTGACATATATATATTTCTTCATAATATATCTTTATAATCATATTGCTCATTTACTTCAACAACATCATAACTCAAAAAAATCTATTTCGAGATAATCGCGTTTAAAGATTTTAATTTGCTTTAACCACAAAAGAAAAAATAAAGATACATTCTCTTCAAACGGGAAAAGTATAATATATATAAAGATGAATTTTATACACAATATAAAGAAAAACAGCATCCCACAAAATATGTGCGGGATTGCAAAAGTGTGCGTGGTACCTCCCGTATAAAGACATTATTGATTTCTGTATATCTAGAGAACGGAAAGAGCCAAAGTTTTAAAATAAGGTACAAGCCTCTTGGTTATCAAAGCACAACATCCGAAAAATGTGGGCGGGATTTATGAAGTGAACGTCGATATAAAAATCTGTCAAATTGGTTAAAAAATAGCCAAGTTGTGACCAAAATACTCCAAAAATGGAAAAAACAACATAAAAACTTTAAATTTTAGGGCTCTAGTATGACTTATGGACACGTTTTATATATCAAAATATCAGAATATATTCCCCAAGAAATGGAAGAGTTATGCCGAAATAATTTTTTAAGCCCATTTTCGGGAACCATAGATCTTCCCGGCGGTATATAAATCTGTTAAATCGGTTAAACGAATGGCCAAGCTATGACCAAAAGTCTACTTTGTGTAACGTAACGTCAGCAAGTAATTGAAATTGTTTCTCAAAAAGAATTATATGTATAATTTACTTTTGATTTAAAGCGCAACTAGCTCTAGGTACATTTAGATAAAGAGATAAAATTTGAATAAAATGGGCCTAAAATACAAGATTATTTGTTGCTGACGTTACGTTACAAAAAATAAAGTTGACTTTTCGCTGGAAATGCCCATAAATAAATATGTTATGGGGTCTTAGATGAATATTAAAAACATTTTAATTGGAATGACAAATTGTGTAAAACCTCATTCACTTCTAGTGTTGGATGGTATAAAAATATCTTCAATTCTAAAAATCTTACAAAAATGTTAGTAGCAAGATAATTTGTCAAATTTGGATAATTCTTATTTGAATAGTTCTTATGTAAACCATTATATCGAAAATCACTTGACTTTGTTGTCAATAACTTTTGGGCACGTTTATATCACGTAGTGGTAGGTCTGAAGCTCCTATATATGATGGACCCTTTAGTGAAATCTCGTTTACCTTCCAAAATGTAGCACAATTTTCAATATCGCGATAAAAGTGCGTTCTTTTAACGCTAAGGGAATTCGGTGGATAAATCTGTGCCTACAAGGAATTGATTTATTTATTTTTACGTTTACTTATGTAATTGCTGATTTATTAAAAATTTAATTAAAAAATTATAAAATTAATTAGTATTGTGGTTATTTTATTGAACTGTTAATGGTTTTTAATCCAAATTTAGATATTTTTAATTAGGCTTAAGTTCATTGAATGAAATTAAATGAAAATTAAATTCAATGAACTTAAGCCTAATTAAAAATTTCTAAATTTGGATTAAAAATTATAAAATTGTTAACAGAGAGCCTGCCAATATAAGTTTAGTCCTTATTCTCTGATTTTGGGAAACGGGTTTACAATTTAAAAATTCTTTGCTGAGCACATGCCGAAATCGAGTTAAGTTGTTAATGCTTGTGGGCACAGAAATTATCTTAACATTTTGTCATCGTAATATTTTTCTTTATATAAAAATTGTCACGTGTTTTATTGTGTTCTTAAATTAAAATATACTAACGAATATTTTACATTTGCTCTTACCATTGTGTAAATGGCACTTGCAAAACTTCCATTCCAAACGTTTTTGAAAAAGCAACAGGACTTCATTATGACCATTTTGATTATTAAAATATTTTCACAATCATTAGCATCATTAATTTATTACACACACTCACACCAACAAACAGATTTTATCATGTAAATTTTACAGTAAATTTTTAATTTAAATTTATTGCTTTTGAAAATATTCATTTTTACTTTTAATAAGTTTACTCTTATACATTTACAAACATTTTGCACTTGTTTACATTTTAGTTAATCGTGTAGATGTGTATAAAGGGCATGTATCTACATACATACGCATACATATGTATAAAACATTTTAGGCCGTCGTTATAACTGTATTTATATTTCGCATGTGTTAAGTCCCAACTATAATATGCTTAAGTTAGCTTAAGCAAATGTACGAATACATGTAAACCATATGTGTCAAGCCTTATTGTACTTTAGGAAACTTTTTGCTAAGTTTTATGAATCTGTCATTTGCTCTTTCGTACGGAATCAAAGGTTTTTGGCTTTGTTTTTAAATGTTAATTTGTTAATTTTTGACAGAAGCTTAAGTACGCTTATGCATATTATAGTTGGGCCTTAAGTGTTATGTTTTCATATGGAAATTAAGTATGAATAAATATTCCAGCTTGTGTTAAGTGCGTTTATTTTGGATGAATTTAAGTCTTTTTCCCCGCTTTTTTGTTCGTTAAATGTTAATCGGTTCACCTGTTCTTGAATACTAATCAATTTTCATCGTATTCAAGTGGTATTAGAGTTAATTGTCTACTATGAGTATTTCTTGAGAATATGGTGGTTATCAATGAAAAGCACAGCGCATGCCTGTTAGCTAAGCTTTTTTTGATATTTCAAATATCCCGGTTTTTTTGACCTAAATGTTTATTAAAGTCAAAAAAGTTCAATATTTTTAATATTAACTTTATAGCCGGCATGACAAAATGCTGTAGAGGAAATAATAGTTTGCCAATCCGTGTGTAATTTCTACTTGCGTGTGTAGCACATGAGTAATTTGTTTCATGTTCAATCTGTGTGTAATGTTACTTTCAGTTACATATTATACCCTCCACCACCACTAGTGGTCAATGAGGGTATACTAAGTTTGTCATTCCGTGTGAAACTTTTTTATTATGCATCTAATACCCCATAAAGTATTTGTGACGCGAAAAATAGAAAGGGACCTAAGGGTAAAAACCATTTAAAACCATTTTAAAGATTTAAATACGTGTATCTTTGGTGTACCATCACTGAGCGTGTTGATATTGGTCTCTTTTGAAAGCGACACATCTCATGGCGTCAGGAACGTGTTGGTCAACCTTGAAAACGCGCTCAGATGTTGTCCACATCAAAAAAAAAATTAAAAATTGATTTTTTTTTACCTTTAGGTCCCTTTCTCTATGCGCTGTCACATATGTGTATATTCTGGCTCCTTGAGTAATTCTAAGTCGATTTAGCCATGTCCGTATGTCTGTCCGTCTGTTGAAAACACGCTCACTTTCGAAAAACGCGAAAGAAAAGAACAAACTTGGTCTCAAATTGCTTGTAGTTATCCTAAGCTGCTTGGGATTGAAATCCAGCAACATCCGTTCAGTAGGATCAGAACTATGAATCAAAATGTGGAACCACCCTAAAAAAATTGATAATTTTGATACAAAAACTAACATAAATGGTTGAATAATACACGGAATGATATCAAATTTTGCACGAATTCGACTGCAAATCTTACTGTGAAGATCAGTGCATAATTGACCATAGGCCCCATAGACACCCTACTCGCGGAAGAGCTTAGTACGCCTAAAATTTTAACAAATAACGCTATCATACTAAAATTTGGTACGTCACAGTTTTATAGGACCACAAATTACACTGTAAAATGTTTGAAGATCGGTCCATAATTTACACTAGGTCCCTTATAATCCTTACTCTCGCAAAACAGTTTAGTACGCCTTACCCCGTAATAAATAATGCTATCATAATTAAATTCGGTATGCTACAGTTTTGTAGGACTAGAAATCGCACTGCTAAATTTCGCGAAGATCGGTCCATTATTAACCCTAGACCCCATATAAACCCCACTCCCGGAAAACATTTTAGTACGCCTAAAACCGTAATTAATAACGCTATCATACTAAAATTTGGTACGTCACAGTTTTTTAGGACCAGAAATCACGCTGTAAAATTTTTTGAAGTTCGGTCCATAATTTACGCTAGGCCCTATATAAACCCTATTCCCGGAAAACAGTTTAGTACGCATAACACCATAATAAATAATGCTAACATAATTAAATTCGGTACGGTACAGTTTTGTAGGACTAGAAATCACAATACGTTCCTTCTTATGGCCATAAAAAATGTCCTGCAATTTTGTAATATACGGTCCATTATTTACCTTAGATCCCACATTAGGAAGCCTTCTGAAATTCACTGTGAACGCTAAAACTTATTTCACTGCTGTATTGAAATTTAATCTAATTTAGGTTTTTTAATACCAGAAATCAGAATTTTGGGATGATTGGTCCATAATTTACCATAGTTAATACAAATTGCCCTCCTGAAAATCATTTTAGTTCGGCTTAAACTGTTACGAATCATCTCTCACCATACTTTTTTCAGAAATCGAGAAACGATAAAATTTTTTGTTTCACACTTCATGTGAGAAATTTTACGAAGCGAGAAATACAGAAAGGAGTTACTGGGCTGCCTTATTAATTGTATCACGATTACTTTAATTGTAAACAAAGCGTCAAATTAGGTGCGTTCGAGAACTCAAAATTTTTACTGAACTTTAATGCATTTTACTAAATTGAGTTCGCGTACAAAAAGTACAGTAAATGAGAACAGGAATTGTGAACGTTCTTGACTGAGTATTTATAAATTTTTACTGCAGAAATTTTTGCAGTAAAATATTAGGTGCGTTTGAGTACTTTTACAGTAAAATGCAGTAAATGAGTAAACTTAAAAATTTGCTCTCACAAAAAGCTGTTGTCCAAAAAAGTACGCGAACGCAAAATTTGTAAAAATTCGTAAAATAAAGGCAACAGTTGATGGCAAATAATTGATGTGTAAAAAGGTTTACACTTTTGACTACTTAACTCGTTTTCTTATCGGTACTCGATTAAATACTTTTTATAACATGAATATTTTTGGAAAATACAAACAAATTATTTTATGTAATCTTTCATATTTGTTTGTTTTTTATTTTATTTGAATTTGCTAATTTGTGTCCGGCAAAATTTGATCAATAGTACACGAATACTGTTTTTACTATTGATAACTTTAAAAACAAGGGCTGTTGTAAGTACCCGAGTACTTAACACTTTTACAACTCCAAAATATTAACATAACAAAACAACGTTTCAAAAGTTGGTATTTAGCCATAAAAATTCTTCACAAACAAGTTTAATTAATTAATATTAATTCATTTTTGGTTTTTATTTTAGTTTTTTTTTTAACTTATCTTTTTTTAAACAATTTTTTCACAATTTGTATGCCTTTTGTTTGCTACTTTTGTTGGTTTACCTTTTAAAACATATGTTTTTTTGTTTTACTAGATTTTGTTTTACTTAATTTTAAAAGTTTTTAAGTACTCAGTAAAGAACTGTCACTTTACGCTCTCAATTTGTGTTCTCATTTACTGTATTTTGTGTACGCAAACGCAATTTAGTAAAATGCAGTAAAGTTCAGTAAAAAATAGTAAAAACTTTTGTGTTCTCGAACGCAGCTATTGTAAAACAAAAAATCATACGTTTCAAAAGGTAAACATGCAAAAGTTAACAAACAAAAAGCATAAAATTGTTAAAAAAAACAAAAAAAGAGTTGAATTAAAAATGAAACAAAAATCAACAGTGAATAAATATTAATATGTATAAGTATGTATATAGACACCTAAACCTCTGGATCTATTTTTATAAGATTTTGATAGTATGGTCTGGAATTTACAATAGTCTTCGAAGTTTTTATTGGAATTGGCGTCTCCCAAACAAGGCTAACACTTATTTTCGTATATTTGCAAAACTGTGTGAGGTAAAGCTTTCAGACTTTTGAAGAATTATAAACAGACTATGCATCTATGTTCATTATCATTCGGTAGGAGTAGAGAGAAGGATATCCATATAGTGGTTATTATTGCTAGTATATATATATATGTGTGGCTTAATTGATAATCGGTTATATAAGCAATCGTTATAAATTGAATGAAAAATATTATAAATTTTGAATGCATCAATACCATACTCAATTATTTATATATCCAGAAAAGTGGAACAGGTAATGGTAGTACTAACCCTACAGCCACACGGTCAAGTTTTGCTTTCAAGTTTTTTTTTTATTTATTACTTTATCGTTATAAAGTGAATGAAAAATAGTATAAATGTTGAATGCATCAATACCATACTCAATTATTTATATATCCAGAAAAGTGGAGCAGGTAATGGTAGTACTTACCCTACAGACACACGATCAAGTGTTGCTTTCAAGTGTTTTTTACATACTGTTTGTCAAAATTTACAAATTTTAAGCTGTAATGTAGGCTGCACACAATTTTAAAATAATTTATTTTCAAGATGTCATGAAGAAAACAACATATGTATATAGGCAACCTGAAAATAAAATTGTAAGAAGCTGTTGTCTTGAACTTAAATTAAAACACTCAACTCTAAAGAGAAACTGAAAGCAAATTCGTTTCAATTTGAAAAAGTAGGAGTGGATTGGTAAAAAAGTTTGGAGGTATTAAGCGTAGAAGTGCAAAACTTCATCGACTCACCCCAAGTAAAACAAAAAATTGGCTATTTTTTAGTTTAAAAAGTAGCCAAAATGAAAAAAAAGTACACATGGAGATAAATGTAACCAATTTTGGTTGAAAGTAACCAGAACGGCAGCACTGGTCAACATCAGATGGCGTTTCGACACCACATCTAGTTGAATTCGCCTTGAACAAAATGCATACAATTTTTGTTTTTGTAGATTACCTTTTTAAATTATCTTGCACCAGCTGTTCGAAACTAAAATTTTTGAACGAAAATTTTTTAGTTACTCAGTTGCCGCGTATTGCCGAATAAACTATAAAATTTAGCATATTAGTATAATAATAATAATATATCACCAATATTTATTGAACGTTAAAACGGTGATAAGTTAATTAGGAAGAAAAATTAAAGAAATACGAAAATACGGGCAACTGCAGCACAACAATGAAAGAGGCATTTGTAAATATTTGCAACATACCAACACACATCATAACATGGGGTGGCTGGATTGAGGAGTCTATGGACGACGTGAAAGAAGTGGCCATTTGTATAACAGGAAACCCAGGTTTACCCGGATTTTATAGTGAATTTTGTGGAGAATTGCACAAAAGATTGGAGGAAAAAATGCCAGTGTGGGTGATAGGTATGGATTTGCATTTCTAAATATTTATACCTACTAGGGATCGAAATCATGGCACAAATTGGAATTATGCAGTCTTTTAGGTGGGACTTTGGCCTTTACTTTTTGCTATTAAAAGTTTAAATTGACTGATAAGAAAAAAAGTTATGGAAGGTTTAAAATTAATTTTCGTTTTAATTTTAATATGAATAGGTATAAAAGTAAAGTTATAAAACATCTTAGAAAAAACTTTTTTATATGTATGTAGGTTTTATTTTATCATTTACTTTTGCAACTACATAATACATATTTATAAACAATTCTATAACTTGAATCTTATCGGAAAATACCTAACTTTGGCCCCCGAAAACTTTTTAGTCCTTAGGAAGAAAATTTGGCTTTTTTGAAAACGCCTGAGTTGAAAACCTTCAGTTATGTCGCGGCTTTTAAGAGTTGAAAACAAAAATTAGCGCGGAACAATATTCTGTACAGAGTTCCTAGAATTATGCAAAGAATGGCCAGAATTATGGCGCATTAAAAGCAGGAAAGGATTCATGTACATCGAATCGTACTAAAAACTAATGAAAAAATTAAAATACCAAAAACGTTTTTATTTGCAAATGTTTTCTCCATCGCTTATTAATTTAAAATACTTGTATAGTGTGTGTCTCAAGTTTCGTTAACGCAGTGCCAGACGTGCACTGAACTTGTGTAGGGTATGGGCTCGCATAAGATATAGAAGTGTTTTTATTTTAGTTAAAACCTTTTTTTTTATTTTATTATATAATACCGGCTTAAGCTATATAAATAAAACAGGTTAGTAAAGAGCTTGTGAAAATCTTGAGCTTTGTATGAAAATCCGTTTCATAACCCCTTTATTAACCTGTTTTATTTTTTGCAAAGTTTACTTGTATAGCATGTGTCACAAGTTTTGTTTCGTGAGGTAGAGAAGATTTGGCTTAAATCTAGTTTACCCACGCAGCTCCAAATAAAAAAAAAAAAGTACCTAGGGTGATAGAAAATGGAAAAATAGGAAGAAAAAATTAAATAAGAAAGTTGGCGCAAACGTTTAGTTTTCGAGTTATGGACGTTTAAAGTTTTCTTATAAAAATGCGGTTTCATATAACCCTATCTGACTGTGCTAAGTACTTGGGTAACTTCCTCGACTGTAAACTGTCTTGGAGGAGAAACACCCAGGAGAGGATGAAAAGAGGACTCAATGCCTACTACACTTGCAGAAACTCCATCGGTAAGAATTGGGGACTAAGACCAGATATGGTAAACTGGATTTACACATCGGTGGTTAGGCCTATTCTTACCTATGCATCACTGGTGCAAGGAGAAGCACGCCACAGGCGGCGTTGGACACCCTACTACATCTGTCCCCCATTGAACATTATGTGAGGAGTGTGGCTGCCAGGAACTTTTTTAGACTCTACGAGTCTTCATTGATTAGACCTAGGCGTGATGACCACACAAGGATTCTATACGAAGTGGGTATGCTTGATCAGGAAAGTATTCCGGCGGGAATCTCGGATCATAGGGGTATGACCTAGGACTTCGGTGTAACACCAACGGTGGAGTTCCCGGATAGGGAAGTTTAGCGTGGATCCAACAGAATGTTTGAGGGGTGGGCAGTATATACGGACGGGTCCAAGATGGACACTGGCACTGGGGCTGGTGTTTTTATTGCTGACACTGACGTGAAAAGGTCATTCAGACTCCCGGATGAGTGCAGCGTCTTCCAGGCTGAGATCCTAGCGATCTGGAGGGCGACGGAAGTGATACTGGGTCCCATCGTAGGGGGATCTGTGTTGACAATCTACGTCGATAGTCAGGCTGCGCTAAGGGCATTGTCCCCATTGTCACTACTATGGGGTGATACGGGAGAGATTCCGTGATGCCGTTAACCGGTCCTGGAGGGATAGAACGGATTGCAGGGTGTCAAGGGCCTTATGGCCTGGATTGGACGCAGGGGCAACCAGGGTTCTATTAGGACAAGATAGGAGTAGTCTCAGGATCTTATAGGGTTCCTGACGGGGCATTGTTCTGAACGACGCAACTTTTATGCAACATTTTGTTTGTTTGCAAGAGGTGTAGGGAAGAAAACGGGCTTAATAACGTTGCACGACGGTAATTTATTTTAAATGTTTTGTTATTCTAAGGCCGGGTTTTTGAGATGCGGATTAATTTAAAACTTAGTGTAACGTAGTCTGAAACTCCTATATTTCCTGCGAAATGTGATTTTTTTATTGTTTTATTCGAGGCCAGCAAAACTAAGCTGTTCCGTCAAAATTTTGTATAAACACTTTGTAATGGCGGCGCAAATATGTTTTCAGATTAACTAAACCTATTTTAACTAAGATCGCAAAAACCCAGCCCAAACGTTGTCAACTTTTATGCTGAAGAAAAAAACGCCGTCTTAATAAATATATTTTAAATCAAATAAAGGTTTACAAAACAAACTAAAGCGAAGTTTGTACTTTTAATAATGAATTAAATTATAAGTTCTTGGAATTCTAACTAAATATTAATTATAGAGATTATTTTAAATCTGAATACTATTTAAATAATTATATATTCATACAAATGTGTTTGTATTATAATAGAATATTACACATTACAAAAGTAGCTATTTCCACTGTTTTATCACAGATGTAATCTGTGTGTTTTATATTACTATCTGAAAGAATTCTTAATCGCTTAGTAAAAGTAGAAAATGCTTGGTTGAGAAAACAGTTGATTTGTTGAAACTTGGCGTTAATTGCATAATCTAAATGCGGTCAAAAAGTTAAACGACAATATTTAATTGAAAATAACCTTACATGCATACAGTCAATGTCATTAATATTCGGTTTTTCTTATTCGAGTTATTAAAAGTCAACCAAATTAATAGAAAATATATAATATATTATTTTTTTTTTTAATGTCTAATTTTCATGATAGTATTTAAATCTATTTTATGTTAATTTTCATATAAACCGTAATCGTATTTAAATACAGATTGATTTTTGAGTTTTATTTGAAAAGTCTTATTAGATTAAGATAAAGGTGTGCACTACTAAAATGTAGTAACTAAATAAAAAAAAATATCATAAGAAAGTGTAATTATTTACAAGGTGGACTCAAAAAACATCTGCCTGTTATTGCTTCGCCTGTTGTTTTTGCATTGTTTTGATGTTGAGGCCACCATGCTAAGTTATTACTATGGAAACTAAAGTTGAATTTTAATGTACCACATCAGTGAATTAAGTTTCATTTAAGAAGAGAATTTTGTATTTAAAACGATTTTAAACATAAATTTGTTTAATATCAATCCTGAAAATTGGCCATAAGAGATCAAAAAAAACTTATTTCAAAATTCTGAATATTGAACAAACCATGGCCCAATTAGTAGGTCTGCGCAAAACTACAACAATAGAAAAAAATAACACGCATTTTGTTTATGTAAATTATGTTAAAGATGTCAAAACCCAATGTGTTTGTTTGTATAAAAAATGGACAAAATGTCAAAAACAATTGCACGATAAAAACACAAATGTACAAAAAACAGCAGGCGTTTCGAGCAGACCTACTAATTGGGCCATGGAACAAACAATACATATTAATAAAAACAAAAACAACAAACTTAAATAATTCGCCCTTTATTAATATTCAGTTTTTAGCACATATAACATTATTGTTTAAGTTATTTTTTATAACCTCAGAAAGACGACTGACTTGGCATGTTAAAAATAATTTTTTGCAAGTAATCAACACTGATTTTATCCCATTCTTCCTGCAGCCTTTTTTTGAGTTCCTTTATCGAAGAAACGGGATTTTTGCGGACTCGGCAATCTAAATGGTCCCATAATTTTTCTATGGGATTCATCTGTAGGAATTCAGCTGGCGTATTAATCACTTTTGTGCAATTATAAAGAAACCACTCACGAACAACGTGGGATTTATGTTTATGGTCGTTGTCCTGATAAAATTTAAAAGTTCTTGCCATTCCCATTTTTTTCTTGAGATCGTTTCAAATTGTCACTTGAAATTTTCAAATAAACATCCTTGTTCATAATGCCTTCGATAAATACCAGTTTCCCAACCCCTTTCGCTGATATGCAGCCATACACCATTACACTTCCTCCTCCATGCTTAACTGTTGAAGTAATATTTTTTCCTTTCAACCTCATCTGTTCTGCAAATCGAATCCGAATCAATTTTTCGGTTTTAAAACGAATCCGAATATTTTGGTGTTCTCAAAACCGAATTCGCACAAATCTACTCGATTGTAAAAAAAAACATTTAATGCAAGAAAATTCTTAATTGAACAATAATTTTACTAACACTCACAAATTTGTTAATTTTTGTAAAATCACAAGATTTTTAATAACAATATAAAATTTTCTTTGGAAAACCAAATTATCCTTTAAATTTTCTTCCAGCAGTAAACAGCTGATACTTTTTTACTTTGACGTTTAATTGCCTTTGTTTGAAAATGGCTTCGAATAATGCAAATCGTGCCATTTACAGAACACCAAATGCTTTACTATTCGGTTTTAAATAATCACCCGTTTTCAATTCGACTCGGTTTGCAGAACAGAGGGGAACGTCTCATTCGGCTTCCGCCACATCATAGTTCTTCCCTCACTTCAAAATAAGTTAAATTTGCTTACATAAAGAAATGTTTTCCTACCAATTTACATCTTTTTTATATCTGCTTAGCAAATTTTAACCAATGATTTCTGTTTTTAAATTCACGAAAGGCTTACGGCTGTGTTGCTTCTGAAACTGTCTTTCCTAATTCCGGCGCAATTTCAATAACAATTTTGGAGGCACTTAAGCGTGGATTAACCTTGATTTTTGTAACAATACGGCGCTCTTTCATCTCGGTATGCTTTTTTGGCTGCCCAGTTTGTTTTTTTTAAATCAATTCGATCGTCGTTTTTATATCTTAAGATCTTGTCACCGAGAGTGTTTGGCTTCATATTCAATATTTCAGCAATATTTTTATATTTTTTCCTTTTTTGTAATTAAAAATTACAAACTTTTTTTGCTTAAACGAAGTATTTTTTTCTTTACGACCCATCGAGGTTTTATAAAAAAAAACTTCAGAATTTCCATTCTCAAGTTTTTTTTCAAGTTTATTCAGCAAACTTACTTTTGTTGATGTTAATTAACATAAAAACGTAAAAATTCAGTCTCATTAACAAAAATAAGGTACAATAAACACAAAAGTAGAAGTTAAAATAAAGTGAAGCACAAAAATATAAAGAAACCCCAAAAGCAAAATAATCATTTAAATTAATCACTTGTTAGATAGATATTTGAACCTATAGGTTCACATATAAAATGAATTAAGAACAATAAGAAAAAATGTTGTTCATATAGGTAATATATATATATATATATATTCTGAGCTCACTTTTCACTAATTGGTTTTAATTAATATGGTGAATCTATTTAAAAAAAAAATAAGAAACTAATGCACTACAGAAATGCATGCTTCATTAATAAGGCCCAGATTTTATGCAAATGCATATTTGTTTTTATCAGTCTGATAAAAATATAAACTACATATCTTTGCGAATCAAGAAATTTTAAGTAAAATGGTATCAATTAATTAGTGCATATTTTTGCATATTTTGCTTTAAAGGCAAAATATATATATAATATATATACTTAATTAAAAAAATTAACATTAACAAGATGTCATTATATTCATTAAGAATTTTCGGATTTTAGAAACTGATATATAAAAACCGAATATTAATGACACTGACTGTACATATATACATAAATAAAAAAAATGATAATTTATAAATATATTTATTATGTACATATGTATTTATTTCAACAAGAAAATGTTTGTTTAACACCTTGAAATATATTTTTTAGAAAATATCAGCAAAAATAAATAAAAGAAAAGAAATAAAAAAATGTTACAAAAAGATTAATTGCTGAATAATTAATTAATTATTTGAGTTGTCCGCGGAAGTCTGGTTATCAGGTTATATGGTTATTTAGTTATATTCACAACAACAACAAAATACATTTATTTACATTTTTTTAAATATATTTTATTGCTGTTAATATAACTACATAACCACATAACCTGATAATCTGCCTTTCGTAAACAACCCAATTGCTTTATTGATATGTTTTCTTTAATTTGTGTTTTTTTAATAATTCCTTAGATAAATTGTATTCAGAAATGTTAGTTGTTATGTATAAATAAAACACATGAATTTTTTTTTTTTTGGAACAAGTTTAGATTGCAATATTCGGCTGTGCCGAATCCATGATACCCTTGACCGTCAGTTAGAATATTGCAGGAGTGGACTTTATATGGGCCCTATGATAAATTATGGACCGATCTTCACGAAATTTAAAAGTGTGATTTTTAGTCTTATAAGACTATGTATATAGATAGAATTTTATTACAACAACATTATTCGTTACGGTTTACGCGTACTAAACGGTTTTCCGAATGAAAGCTTTATATGGGACCCATGGCATATTATGGACCGACTTCCACGATATTTGACATTGTGATTTCTAGTCATATAAAACTGACAGACCCAAATTTATTATAATAGCATTGTTCGTTACGGTTTTACGCGTACTAAAGTGTTTTCCGACAGTGGGTTTTTTATGGGGCCTATGGTAAATTATGGACCGATCTTATCGAAATTTTGTTGCATAATTTCTAGTCATATATAACGAATTTGTGCAGAATCTTGTTTCTATATGTGCATACCGCCACAAACAAGTATTACCAAAATAATTAAAATAAAAATGTTTAATAAATTGAACAATAGGAAATGTTGAAAAATGTAAGAACATGATTGAATTTTACTTTCATTTATGATAATGTGTCTTTATGTAATTATTTGAACATATTTCATACTAACGAATTAATTTGGGGTAGAAATTTGGTTTTTATTGTTCCCGTACTTTTGTTTATTAGAAAGAGAATTTTTTTCAAATTCTTTTTACCGAACTTTGGCCAAAAAGTACAGGATCGCACATAATGTTAGCAGCAATAGCAATGACAAATTTTATTGAAAATATTGAACCAAAAAGTAACAGTTTTCTTATACAAAACTTACAAGAAAAAGCATTAAAAAAGAAAACAAAAACGATTTCTTTTATGTCAAAAGTTATTGTATCAGATGCAACAATTGCCAAACTTTACTGCAGAGTTGCGGCATCACTGCATAAAAAAACTTTTGACATATGAGAGCGATGCCAAGTTTCTTACAAGTGATGCTTTTAGGAACATTAAACTTTGTGATGGTTCACACTCTTCAAGTCTTAGCCGTCAAGTCTGGAGTTTTTAGTAGAGAGACGAAAATAAATGACATTCTATTTTCCCTTCTCTCCTAAAAGCTTAAGACTTGACGGCTAAAACTTGAACAGTGTGAACCAGCACTTTACTAATGCGCATTTACGAAAGAACCCTTTTGTTTCCGGATATTTCAAAATTTATAAGGCAGAAATCTATGCCATGCCATTTTCTATCCATAATTTATATTAAAACACATAGTACATATATTCTTGAAAATTAAAAAATTACGATTGCTTACTTTTCCCCATAGGACACTTGGGACATGATGATCCTCCAGAATCGAGTTTAAGAGAAGTACCACAACTGAAGGGCAATGAAGAACTTTTCGATTTAGATGGTCAAATACGTCATAAAATCGAATTTATTGAAAAATATGTTCCTGCTGGAGTAAAAATACATTTAATGGGTCACTCTATTGGGGCCTGGATGATTTTGCAAATGTTACAAAATGAATCAATTCGTAAGCGTATCAAAAAATGTTATTTTCTCTTTCCCACCGTTGAACGTATGATTGAATCCTCTAATGGTTGGATATTTACTAAAATTGGCTTGCCGTTATACTCTGTATTTGGTTTTCTTATTACACTATTCAATCGCTTGCCTGAGTTATTAAAAATATTCCTAATACAAATATACTTTTGGTTTGCCTCCATACCGAACTATTTCATAGGCAGTGCTTTAAAATATTCCAAAGCATCTGTTTGTGAAAAGGTAGTATTTTTGGCTGAAGATGAAATGGCTCAAGTACGTGGTCTGCAAAAGAACATAATCAAAGCTAATATGGATTTACTGAAGTTTTATTATGGCACTACAGACGGCTGGGTTCCAGTTAAATACTATACCCAACTAAAAGAACAATTTCCTGAAATTGATGCGGAATTGGATACAAAAAAAATTGATCATGCCTTCGTTCTTCGTCACTCTAAGCCTATGGGTGCAATAGTGGGCGATATGATTATAGAAAATTCAGAAATTTTGGGTACTAAGAAAACTAAATAATAAATAATTTGATCTCATTTTTTTTTAATTTTTTTGTATGTAGACTTACAAAATTAACGCATTTAAATAACGAATATATAAATAAAGTAAGTTTCAGAAAAGGTCATATACAAAAAATACTATACAAATGTTTTTAAAGAAAAGTTGATGTATTTACACAATCACGCCCGTTATGGAAGTCAATGTCGACACAACCGTCCACGAAACAATCCTAATATTATGAAAGTCTACATTGACACAATCCGACGGCAACGGAACAATAATTGTATTATCTTATGGGTCGATTACGGAAAAAATATCAACATTTTAGCATCTGCGGCGATGCCTGATTTCGCTGTTGGCAATACCACAATATCAGTTAAGTTGCCATTCGTAATCGACCCATCAGTCGTTTTTGACAACAAAATATGACTATTGACAGTCACTTGGTATGTTCAACGGCGTTTTAATATCGACGTCAAGTGGTCGAAAGAAAATTTTGAGACCATTCAAACGAAAGTTAAAACATTTTAGTTAGAAAGTAAATATATTTATTAAATACGTTTAAAATAAAAAAATGCAATTTTAAAACAACTTTTGGACACAAATTTTTTTAATAATTGTTATAATTAGTCCACCAAAAGTTTACCAACCGTAACAGTTATTCCTTTTTCCATAAAAGAAATGATAACAGTTATTTTTTGATTTTGATTTTAATTTTTTCGAGCAATAATAAGAGTTATTATTTAACGTTTATTTTATTGAACAAAAAAATCAGTTATTTATTGATTTTTATTTTTTTGAAAAAAAATAATTACTTTTTGATATAATTTTTTTGATCAAAACATGGCCCAATTAGAAGAAGGTCTGTTTGAAAAGCCTGCTGATTTTTTGTAGAGTTGTGTTTTTATCATGCAATTGCTTTTGCAGCTATTGTTTTTGACATCAGGTCCATTTCTTACACTAACAAATGCATTGGGTATTGACATCTTTAACATAATTTACACAAACAAAATGCGTGTTGTTTTTTCTATTGTTGTAGTTTTGCGCAGACCTACTAATTGGGCCATGATCAAAACTAAGATTTATTTTTATTTTTTTGAACAAATATATTTGGGGGATTCACAAGGTGTCATAAAGTCATATGTCTTAAAATAATAACATGAAAAATACGACTGTTGTGAGCAACCCCTCATAATTTAATGTGCTATTAATTAAGACAGCACAATAAACATAGCAAGCAACGTTGTATTTATATTAGACACTTTTTGTTTACAAACCAATAACAATATTTTTAAACCATTGTAAAATGTTAGAACATTATGACAATAAACCACGATAGTACACCTTGTGAATACCCCAATAGCAAGCAACGTTCTATTTAATAAAGACACTTTTTGTTTACAAACCAACAACAATATTTTTAAACCATTGTAAAATGTTAGAACATTATGACAATAAACCATGATAGCACACCTTGTGAATACCCCAATTATATATTTATATATTTTTTTATTTTTATTTTTTCAAGCAAAAATTGTGCACGCCATAGAGAAATCTTATTAATAATAAAAGTTATTCTCCAAAGAAATGTACTATAATAATTCAATTGACTTTTAATATTTATTTTAATGTGCATAAGAAATCCCGATGATGACCACACATTAAAATACATAAATATTTAAAATCAACTTAATTATTACAACGCGTTCATTTCTTTGGAGAATAACATCCCATTTTCACGGGGGCTTTTACGACGTCGCTTTTTGTTTGTAGACAAACGGTGTAGAGAAGAAATAGGGGTAAACAAAAAGACGCAGTTGTGTTTTTCATGTCGTTTTTTATATTTCTGTATAACTTCTTCATGTTACGTTTTATTCGTTTTCTTAATTTGATGTGTGAGGTTGAAAATACAGTGAGACCTCGATTATCCATAACAGACGTAGCCGGCAACATTCTGGATTATCAATTTTTTATGTGTTTTTTTATTTAATGTAAATATTTAAATAATATGGGGAAAAAGTAATTTTGGCCAAACATTCTTCCAGTATGTTGGAGAATTTCCTTTGTTCGTTTATTTACATTTATTTATTTATAATTTCGGATAACAGAAGTAATGTCGGATAATAAAGGTAATCGTTGCAAAAAAAATGTAAATCAATGCCAACAAACTCTTTATTTCCCGGTTGATTGCTGCTGCCGGTTAGTCGAATTACGGATAACCAAGCTCTTACAGTAATAGCCTATTTCTGATGTGCGAAAGAATTCTTTCGTTCGAATAAATACATTGAAAACAAAAACAAATTCTAAAAATTTGTTTTTGTTTTCAATGTAGTTATACGAAAGAAAGAATTCTTTCGCACATTAGAAATAGGCTATAAATAAAGCAAGTAAGAAAGTATAGTCGGTCAAGCCAGTATATAAGAACAACTTTTTGCAAGTGTACCTATTTGGGACCTAGTTTTGAACAATGAATAACTTATGAGGCTATATGAATAGGGATCTATCTATGTCTTAAATTTTATGAAATTCTGTTAGATAGTTTCGGAAAGGTAGCCCCCTATTTCCCCTCGCGGTCCTACTTCTTAAAAAGACATAGCTTATGTGTCCATATAAATATGGAACTATCTATGTTGTAAATTTCATTAAAATTGGTTTTATAGTGGTCGCAAAAACCCTATTCCGAGAAGCAGCTTATATGGGGGCTATATGAAATTATGGACTGATTCGCCCCATTTCCAATAGGCTTGGTCCTTGTTCTAATTAGAACTTATGTACCAAATTTATAAAATTATCTTCAAAATTGCGACCTGTACTTTGCGCACAAAGTTACATAGACGGCCAGCCACCCAGCCGGACGGACATCGTTAGATCGACTCAGGCAGTTATTCTGAGTCGATTGGTATACTTTAAGATGTTACACACATCACAAATGCATAATACCCTCGCTATTATTGTGGTGTGGGTTCAAATAAGAATGAAGAAAAAACGACGTCGTAAAAGCGCCAGTGAAAATTGGGTGTAACTTTTATTTTTGCTCGAAAAATAATAATCAAAAAATTACTGTTATTTTGTTCAAAAAATTTAGGCCATAATCATGTAAAACGCAACGCAACGCAAAAGAATAACATTTAAAGCACAAACAATGTCATAAATATTTTGTAATTTTGTTGTTGCTTTCTACAGAAATTCATGTACCGTTTTAAAGTTTCAAACACTGCATGGCTTGTGAATTTCTTTAGAAAGCAACAACAAAATTACAAGATATTTATGAAATTGTTTGTGCTTTCAATGTTATTCCTTGGCGTTGCGTTGCGTTTTACACGAATAAGGGCCTTAAAATCAGGAAATAACTCTTATTCTTGCTCGAAAAAATAAAAATAAAATTTTTAAAAATCAATGGCCCATAATCATAGTCAAAAATAAAGTCGACTTTTTATTAAGTATACTTTAGAACAATGGTGCTCACATGCATATAAAACCGGTTTAAGCTTAAAGTAGGTATACATTATTTTGACTATACGTATGGGCCATTATTTTATTACAGACTTGTTCATAAAAATCAGTGTGGACTATATGAATCAGATTTCCGACATTTAGTTCTATATGCTTTTTTGTTTAAACATTTTTAAATTACTGTTATTTTCGGTCCCATTACCACAATGGAGTACCACTTGAATAAATAAAGTCGTCAGGATGAACTTCACTTTTAGTTTTTTTACTTTACGTTTTCCAAAAAAAAAAATTTCAAATTTTATTTTATTAATTAGTGTACGTCACTTTTGTAGGCCGATGACGAGATTCGAACAAATTGGCAGAGCTGAAAATGAATCATTCTTTTTTGAATTTAATTCGTTACGAATTGGAAAAATTTTGAATTAATTCTTTCCACAACAAAAAAGAATTGAATGCAATTTGAATCAATTCTAACGAATTAGACAGAAATAATTTCAATTCGTTTCCAATTCAAATGAATTTGTAAAATGAGTTGCAATTCGTCTTTAATTCAAATGAATCTGTAAAATGAATTGTAATTCGTTTCCAATTCAAATGAATTTGTTAAAGTGAATTGCAATTTATTCTACAAATTCATTTGAATTGAATTGATTTTGAATTCATTCAAATGAATTTGTAGAATAAATTGCAATTCACTTTAACAAATTCATTTGAATTGGAAACGAATTACAATTCATTTTACAGATTCATTTGAATTAAAGACGAATTGCAACTCATTTTACAAATTCATTTGAATTGGAAACGAATTGAAATTATTTCTGTCTAATTCGTTAGAATTGATTCAAATTGCATTCAATTCTTTTTTGTTGTGGAAAGAATTAATTCAAAATTTTTCCAATTCGTAACGAATTAAATTCAAAAAAGAATGATTCATTTTCAGCTCTGCCAATTTGTTCGAATCTCGTCATCGGCCTACAAAAGTGACGTACACTAATTAATAAAATAAAATTTGAAATTTTTTTTTTGGAAAACGTAAAGTAAAAAAACTAAAAGTGAAGTTCATCCTGACGACTTTATTTATTCAAGTGGTACTCCATTGTGGTAATGGGACCGAAAATAACAGTAATTTAAAAATGTTTAAACAAAAAAGCATATAGAACTAAATGTCGGAAATCTGATTCATATAGTCCACACTGATTTTTATGAACAAGTCTGTAATAAAATAATGGCCCATACGTATAGTCAAAATAATGTATACCTACTTTAAGCTTAAACCGGTTTTATATGCATGTGAGCACCATTGTTCTAAAGTATACTTAATAAAAAGTCGACTTTATTTTTGACTATGATTATGGGCCATTGATTTTTAAAAATTTTATTTTTATTTTTTCGAGCAAGAATAAGAGTTATTTCCTGATTTTAAGGCCCTTATTCGTGTAAAACGCAACGCAACGCCAAGGAATAACATTGAAAGCACAAACAATTTCATAAATATCTTGTAATTTTGTTGTTGCTTTCTAAAGAAATTCACAAGCCATGCAGTGTTTGAAACTTTAAAACGGTACATGAATTTCTGTAGAAAGCAACAACAAAATTACAAAATATTTATGACATTGTTTGTGCTTTAAATGTTATTCTTTTGCGTTGCGTTGCGTTTTACATGATTATGGCCTAAATTTTTTGAACAAAATAACAGTAATTTTTTGATTATTATTTTTCGAGCAAAAATAAAAGTTACACCCAATTTTCACTGGCGCTTTTACGACGTCGTTTTTTCTTCATTCTTATTTGAACCCACACCACAATAATAGCGAGGGTATTATGCATTTGTGATGTGTGTAACATCTTAAAGTATACCAATCGACTCAGAATAACTGCCTGAGTCGATCTAACGATGTCCGTCCGGCTGGGTGGCTGGCCGTCTATGTAACTTTGTGCGCAAAGTACAGGTCGCAATTTTGAAGATATATTTATAAATTTGGTACATAAGTTCTAATTAGAACAAGGACCAAGCCTATTGGAAATGGGGCGAATCAGTCCATAATTTCATATAGCCCCCATATAAGCTGCTTCTCGGAATAGGGTTTTTGCGACCACTATAAAACCAATTTTAATGAAATTTACAACATAGATAGTTCCATATTTATATGGACACATAAGCTATGTCTTTTTAAGAAGTAGGACCGCGAGGGGAAATAGGGGGCTACCTTTCCGAAACTATCTAACAGAATTTCATAAAATTTAAGACATAGATAGATCCCTATTCATATAGCCTCATAAGTTATTCATTGTTCAAAACTAGGTCCCAAATAGGTACACTTGCAAAAAGTTGTTCTTATATACTGGCTTGACCGACTATACTTTCTTACTTGCTTTATTTATAGCCTATTTCTAATGTGCGAAAGAATTCTTTCTTTCGTATAACTACATTGAAAACAAAAACAAATTTTTAGAATTTGTTTTTGTTTTCAATGTATTTATTCGAACGAAAGAATTCTTTCGCACATCAGAAATAGGCTATTACTGTAAGAGCTTGGTTATCCGTAATTCGACTAACCGGCAGCAGCAATCAACCGGGAAATAAAGAGTTTGTTGGCATTGATTTACATTTTTTTTGCAACGATTACCTTTATTATCCGACATTACTTCTGTTATCCGAAATTATAAATAAATAAATGTAAATAAACGAACAAAGGAAATTCTCCAACATACTGGAAGAATGTTTGGCCAAAATTACTTTTTCCCCATATTATTTAAATATTTACATTAAATAAAAAAACACATAAAAAATTGATAATCCAGAATGTTGCCGGCTACGTCTGTTATGGATAATCGAGGTCTCACTGTATTTTCAACCTCACACATCAAATTAAGAAAACGAATAAAACGTAACATGAAGAAGTTATACAGAAATATAAAAAACGACATGAAAAACACAACTGCGTCTTTTTGTTTACCCCTATTTCTTCTCTACACCGTTTGTCTACAAACAAAAAGCGACGTCGTAAAAGCCCCCGTGAAAATGGGATGTTATTCTCCAAAGAAATGAACGCGTTGTAATAATTAAGTTGATTTTAAATATTTATGTATTTTAATGTGTGGTCATCATCGGGATTTCTTATGCACATTAAAATAAATATTAAAAGTCAATTGAATTATTATAGTACATTTCTTTGGAGAATAACTTTTATTATTAATAAGATTTCTCTATGGCGTTCTACAGAAATTCATGTACCGTTTTAAAGTTTCAAACACTGCATGGCTTGTGAATTTCTTTAGAAAGCAACAACAAAATTACAAGATATTTATGAAATTGTTTGTGCTTTCAATGTTATTCCTTGGCGTTGCGTTGCGTTTTACACGAATAAGGGCCTTAAAATCAGGAAATAACTCTTATTCTTGCTCGAAAAAATAAAAATAAAATTTTTAAAAATCAATGGCCCATAATCATAGTCAAAAATAAAGTCGACTTTTTATTAAGTATACTTTAGAACAATGGTGCTCACATGCATATAAAACCGGTTTAAGCTTAAAGTAGGTATACATTATTTTGACTATACGTATGGGCCATTATTTTATTACAGACTTGTTCATAAAAATCAGTGTGGACTATATGAATCAGATTTCCGACATTTAGTTCTATATGCTTTTTTGTTTAAACATTTTTAAATTACTGTTATTTTCGGTCCCATTACCACAATGGAGTACCACTTGAATAAATAAAGTCGTCAGGATGAACTTCACTTTTAGTTTTTTTACTTTACGTTTTCCAAAAAAAAAAATTTCAAATTTTATTTTATTAATTAGTGTACGTCACTTTTGTAGGCCGATGACGAGATTCGAACAAATTGGCAGAGCTGAAAATGAATCATTCTTTTTTGAATTTAATTCGTTACGAATTGGAAAAATTTTGAATTAATTCTTTCCACAACAAAAAAGAATTGAATGCAATTTGAATCAATTCTAACGAATTAGACAGAAATAATTTCAATTCGTTTCCAATTCAAATGAATTTGTAAAATGAGTTGCAATTCGTCTTTAATTCAAATGAATCTGTAAAATGAATTGTAATTCGTTTCCAATTCAAATGAATTTGTTAAAGTGAATTGCAATTTATTCTACAAATTCATTTGAATTGAATTGATTTTGAATTCATTCAAATGAATTAGAACAATGAATTGCAATTCAAATGAATGAAATCAAAAATGAGTTGCAATTAATCAAATTCAAGATCAGATCTAGGGGGAATTAAGAAATGGAAGTTTCTCCTACCATCAAAGAAAACATGGTGTTTGGAGTTTGTATCTTCAAGAAGAACTGATTTTTATTTTGAAATACGTTGTCTTTTACATAAAAAATTAGTTTAATAACAAAACGAGAGTAATGCATCTTGCTGTAGATTTAATTACAAAATCAATTCAAATTTTAATCAATTCAAATGAGTTGGAATTGAATTGCTAATTCCTTTTTCTAATTCATTTAAATTAATTCAAAATCAATTCAATTGAAACGAATTGGAAATAAAATGCAATTAATTAATAAATTCAAATGAATTTGCAGAATGAATTGTAATTCACTTTGAAAAATGCATTTGAATTGGAAACGAATTGCAATTCATTTTTACCAAATTCATTTGAATTGACTCAAATTAAACTCAATTCATTTTTTTATGTAAAAAGAATTAATTAAAAATTTGCTAATTCAGTACATGAATGATTCGCGAATTAATTCAAAAATGAATGATTCATTCATTCATGGCTAAATGCCATGAATGACAAACAAAAAAAAAATTAGAAATTTTTTAATTAATTAATTTATTAAACACAAAAAACATTTATTTATACAAATATTTGGTAATAAAAAAAACCAACAAAAATTTTTAATAACAAGTAGTGATTTCAATGTACATATCGTTGCAACAATTTTAAGTTTCTCAATAAAAGTGCTCCTTTATACCTTCTCTATACGTTAAAAAAAACTATGGGGGATTCACAAGGTGTGCTATCAAGTCATATCGTCATAATGTCCTAAATAATATTTTACAATTGTTTAAAAAAAAATATTTTTTTATGTTGTTTGAAACACAACAGTATTTTTTTTTTTTAACAATTGTAAAATATTATTTAGGACATTATGACGATATGACTTAATAGCACACCTTGTGAATCCCCCCTATGTTCTAAAAAAGTCCTGTTTTTTTCATATAGAAGCTTATATAATAAAGGTGATAAATTTTATTTTCTTAGTCGTTATGTACAACAATCGATACCTATTGACAGTCACTTGTTATTTTCAACGCCGCTCTTAAGTCGACGTCGATCACAATAGACACTGTTTTAGTTGATAAGAAAGATTTTAATAAAAATTTATTAAAAAAACAAACACTTAACGTCAGAAGAAAAAAATAATTATGGATGCGACTTTTTTGTCAGATTTTCAATAAAAAGTCGATATCGACTCACGATTCGTCGACATCGATAACGACTTATATAAAAGGGGTAAATTACAACGAATCAAAATTCGAAAACTGCAAAATTTTTGTAAAAGGTAAGTAAGACTACAATTAAATATTGTTTTAATATTCTCTTGTAAAATTCAATATGTACATATCGTCATCTAAAATACCAAATAACGTAACATCACTTTTCATAAGTTTACAGGAGAAAAAAAAACGTTGTGAAATGGAAAATGTTTGAGATATAAAAGCAATTTTAATAATTCTATAACATACATATGGGGGATTTCATGTCAATTGACCCAACTTTTGAAATCAATGTCTTCCGATTTGGATGAAATTTGCACCAAGGTTAGTTTGTCTTATTGGATAGTAGTTTAGACACATTTTTTTAAATATTTTTCTTTTTTTTCCTATTTTTAAGTGTTTCTAAAGTCTTAAAAATACGACAGTATATAACATACCTAACTAGCATTTCATACCCTCGATACTGTAATACCCACAATATGTAAATCCCAGGAATAAAATCACTTTTTTCTATAGAGATGTTGACAAATTAAATTTTTTTATTTATTTGTAATAATAATAAAATTAATATAAAATAATAATAATAAAAACAAAAAGATAAAGAATCTAAAAAAATTTAATCTTAATCACAAATAAGATCCATTTATAATTTTTTTTTTTTTTTTGATTTTTAAATTTAAAACTTTTTTTATTTTTTTTAAGCGGGTACTTTTTTTTTTGCTCAAAAGAAAGCTTATTTCTTTTCCTTTAAGGTGTTACACACAAATAGGAAAAAAAAAATGCAAAATTGTGCATATGCTAAAAATTAAAAAATCTTCATCTTGACTTAGAAATTATTTTTTTTACACATAACCCACTCGCAGCCCAAAAAGCGACCGGAACTACCTTAAAGAAAACCCCTCAGCTTTCTTTTGAGCAAAAAAAATTTAAAAAAAAAACAAAAAATTGAAGAAATAAATAGCTATCTAATCTGTTTGGGACAAATTTTGCTAACACCAATAAGTTACATGAATGAGAAAGAACACCTGTTTGGCCAAAATGACCCCCCTCTAACTCAGAAACTTTTTGATCGATCTTGTTGAAAATTTGTGTCTAAACTACTATCCAAATCGGAAGACATCGATTTCAAAAGTTGGGTCACTTGACATGAAATCCCCCATATACATTTTTGAAGAAAAAATATTGGTTTTAATTTATGAGTGTTATGTTATATTGATTTGTTATTTTCAATGAAAGTATGTTTGTATACATTGAAACAAACGCTTAAAATATTAAAAGAATTAAACAATTTTCTCAAAATACAGTTTTAATAAAATATTAAGAGAAACTAGACGCGAATTAATGCAATATGCACTGCGCTAAAACAGAAGACTTAAATGTGGTAAATGTATCAATAAATAAAATAAATCAAACAATAATAGCTTCATAAGGATAGCGTCGACAGGGTCAAATAAATTTGCTATATTGATGCAGCGCAGGCAGTACTGCATTTAAGAACATAGGGATATTATAACATATTACTAGAGATATGTTTTATAACATATTAAGCCTTATTTTGAGTCGTTGTTGTTGTCGTAACAGCTCGACCTGAAAAACAAGCATGCATAAAATTCATTTTCTATTCTTCTTCTTCGCTCTGTCCATCCAGCTCAGCTAGGTCAAGGCCCAGTAGCTGTGCTACCTCACGTGGGCGGGTCCATAAGGACACTGTTTCTAGCTGGGTTGGGTTGGCACTGCAATTGAATAGGTGTCGTACGTCGTGTAGGCCTATTCCACATGCAGAGCAGAGGTTTGGGATGGTACTATTTATTCTGGACCAGTACGAGCTTAGACGTGTGCACCATCCCGACCTCAATTGTGCCAGTATCACTCTGGTCCGACATGGTAAATCCCGTTCTTCGTTTGAAACCGGTGGGGGACGGCCTCCTAAAACAAAATTTTCTCGGTAGCTATTCATTGCACTCTCCACCGACTCCCTATGAATTGCATTCAGAGCTTCTCTGTGTGAGGTGTGGTCTACCATAGAGTCCACACATACCAACGAAGATCTTTCTTGACATGTTTCAGGGCGGGTCTAACTCCGTTAGGTGGTAATTCGGAGCCCCCTCCGATGACATCCCAGAAGGAACTGTTTGTAAGCATTATATTGTGTTCCTTGACTGTCATCATCTTCGCTTCATCATGCAGTCCACGCAGGCGCTGCATAATTTACCACTGACCGGCCAATCATTTTATATGTAGCCAACAAGGTTTCGCTTTCCATGCCCCAAGTGCTGCCGGCTAGCGACTTAAGGACCTTGTTTCTACTCCGCATTCTATCGCAGATTGCAGCGGCATGCGCCGATGACATGAACAGGCTGTCCAATGTGACTGATAAAATCTTAGGGTGATTCTTTGTCGGAATTATGGCACCATCGACAGTCACATTTAACTGTAACCCCACTTCCCTTGTCCATGTCGTGAATGGAATCGCCGAGGATTTTGCGGGAGAGATGTTCATATTCCTCGCGTGGAAAAAGTTCGCCAGATCGTGAATGTAACTGTTCACCAAACTACATAGGTCATCAACGTTGTCACCCGTCGCCATTATAGTTCAGTCGTGTGCATGCGATAATATCTGGGCACCTTGGGGAGGTGCCGGGAGTTTAGACATGTAAAAATTAAACAGGATCGGGGACAACACTCCTCCCTGGGGTTTGAGAGTCGTTGACGTGATCGATGTCGAAGTCGTTTGAAAATTATGTCGATATCAATTAAAATTTACGACAGTGACTTGGCAAAACAATAGAAAGTTTGTCGTATTTGTGTCGTTTAGGTCAATCGTATTACAAAATTTTTAAAACGAGTGGTTTTCGACAACGACACATAATAAGGCCGATTATGCACAATTTTTTATTTTTATTCATTTTAATTGCAAGTAAGAACGTGGTTTAATTATAAAAAGGTACTTCATTAAATTCTTATTAAAAAACATTATTTGCTCATAATGTAAATATACTATCATAAAAATAATGGCAGTCTGCTGGAAAAAGATTTAAGACCCTGTAGATATTGTCATTTTTTTAGTTTAGGCTGCTGAATTTCAAAACTTCTAATTCCTCTTTTTAAAGGATGAACATCAGCTTCTTCCACACGTACTGTTAAGTTTTAACTTAACTGAGTAGACTTTGTGCAAATCATCTTTAATATACATAGGTAGCTTTTGTAATATATGGAAATAGAAAAAAGGTTTCAGTTCCCATTTGAGCTTTTTGAGCTCACAATACTTTTTGAGCTCATTATAATTTTAATTTTTTTTCATTTCTCTTGTCCTTTTGTTGCAAATACATACTTTCTTTTGATAACATTTCATTAATATATCTGTGGTCACAAGCAATAACCGCCTAAGTCGAAATAGTTTTTAGAGAAAATGCTCTTTATATTTATGCTTGAGTTTCTGAAAAAATGAATTGAATTAGAAAAAAAGTAATTTAAAATCAAAGATTCTTATCCCAACAATGCTAAGATAAAAAAATTATAACGAAAGTTGTATTTATTCTACAAATATTTAATAAAAACAAATATAAACACAATTATTTCTTAAGTCGACTTAGGCGGTTATCGCTTGTGACCACAGATATATATCGCTCATTTCGTGCAAGACCGTCACAACTCAAAATTTGGCATTTTCGAGTTAGTAATGCAGAAATGTTCTTCTCTTAAATCTCTACAAATTGATCTAAGAACGGAGAGAATTATCGAAAAAATAACGGTAATACAGATGCTTGTGACGCTATGACCTCTCGTAACAAACTTGAGCAATTAACATCAACAAGGTCACATTTCAGTTTGTGTTTGGCATTCCTCTTGTACATGTGGTTTTCTTTGTAGCAAAAAAGAAACATTTGATTTTATAACTGTATTTTAGTGAAAGAGAAGGTAAAAAAATAATAGGTTGGAATCTTAAAAAGGCTCTCCTGTAAAGTTTCAAATTTTGAGTTGTGACGGTCTTGCACGAAATGAGCGATATATATATATATACAATATATATATATATATATGTATATATGTGACAGCGCATAAAGGGACCTAAGGGTAAAAAAAATCAATTTTCACTTTTTTTTTTGATTTGGACAACATCTGAGCGCGTTTTCAAAGTGACCAACACGTTCCTGACGTCATGAGATGTGTCGCTTTCAAATATACCAACACGCTCAGTGATGGTACACCAAAGATACACGTATTTAAATCTTTAAAATGGTTTTAAATGGTTTTTACCCTTAGGTCCCTTTCTATTTTATTTTTACTTTTGCAATCACTAATTTCACTAAGACCGCGGTAACAGTTAACCATTAAATATGAATATAATATATATATATATATATATATATATATACAGATATCCATATTCTGGCGTTTAAAAAAATTCAATGATTGCTATGTTCTTAAAAAATCAAATATTCTGATAATTTTTTTTATCAAGTGTGATGATACGTTATGTTGTTTAAAAAAATTATGCACTTGATGATACATCATTTTGAATTTTGTTAATAACTTGGTAATTATTGACGGTAGAAGTTTTTATATTTTCAAAGCATTTGTAATGTGATTTAGATTTAGTGAATCATAATCAATAAAAAAAATTCGAATTCGACCTTTGAGAAACGTTGTTTTTTGCATTTTAGGTGACGATGTATATATTTTTTTATTTAATGACTTTTTTCTAACTTTTTAAGGGTGTTATTTTTTAAAACCCTCCACCACGCGCTTTATGAAAATATTTATCAAGAGAGACGAATTTTGTCTGATTTCCAAAACATCATATTACATTGCAGTAAAGTCAAAAGTGGATCAAGTTTAACGATGAAAGTTTCGGTGTTTTTTTAGGGGGGATACTCTATTGCGATGCGAATTCAATTTCGATACCTAGCTTAATGCCAAATTGCTACTCTCTATCACTTTCGCAATATGTTAAAAAAAATTTAAATATAATAAATAGAATTGCAATAGAGCCGTGGAGCGCTACTCTCTATTTTTTATTTATTTATTTCTTTAACGGCCGATTTCACCAAATTCAGTTATAATTAACTATCAGTTATAGCAAACAAGTTAACAATATGTCAAAAACATATTGTTAACTGGAAGTTTAAGTAGTAGTTAGTTTTTACAGAACTCAGTAAAATTGACCGTAAGTCTATGGAAAAATCCTTACAGACTATTGCAAATTACAAGCTTCAGTAAATTCAAAAATACAAGCATAACCAATTACATATAGAATTTTCAGTTTAAATAAAACCTTTTTCAAAATTAACGAAACTTTATTCAAAATAGATGAAACTTTATTCAAAATAACCGAAAAATGTTTCAAAATAAACGAAACTTTATTTAAATACAGATAAACATTTTTCAACATAAATTAAGCAATTTGTAAAATTATTTACTAATTAATGAAGAGCTTGTTCACTGCCACTTTAGGCGACACTTATTCTGTTACGATCAGTGGTAAAATAACTTAATAATGATTGGGCATGAAAAAATGAGAATAAGGTGGTAAAATTTTAATGTACATTCACTATTGTCCATCATATGTCATATTACTTGGGATTTATGGATTCCTGCATTGTCCATAATTAAAAATGAGTTTCGTAGCCTTGGGCTGCTTTCAGTTTTATCTAAGAGCTCCCGAGGAAATACTCGAAAACGGGCCGAATTCACAGTAGAAACAGAAATAACTTTATGGTAAACAACGCCAGTATTATCTGTCACAGCAATTAGAATCATGTACGGTTGGTGTACAACATGAGCTCTTTCACCTTCTTTGGCAAAAAAAAAAATAAATCCCTACAAGATTTTAAAAATGGTTTAATTTAATTTGAAAAAAATTTTACTGTATTTCAAAAAAAATTTCGTTTAATTTCAATAAATAATTTCGTTTATTTTGAAAAAGGTTTTTTTAAACTGGAAATGCTATATATTCAAAACGAATTAATTCAATGAATTTAAAAATGATATTAAGGGTAATCACGATGGGTAGTGCAAATGTGTGCAAAACTACACAACAACAAAATGTACGTATTTACAATTTGCTTCATTTTACTTCGTTTGCACAAAAAAAACCTTGAGCAAAAATAGTATAGCATATTTTCTTAGTTGCAAATAAATGCAAACAGCAACTTTTGACATACGGACCGCCATATTTTTTTATTTTTACAAAAGAAAATTATTTTTCACTGGTTTAAGGCATTCGTATTTGTTAAAAAATTTATTTTAATACCTATGCTTGTGCATAATTGTAAAAAATTAAGATTTTTGAGAACTTATGATAGTGCTCCCAGAAGTTTTTTGTGTTGCCAGAATACATTTTTAGAAAAATAGCACATTTGCACCAAAAATAAAAGTGGTATGCCCACGATCAATCATAATATGCACTGAAAATTTACAAAGTGCAAATTTGCATTATAATTTTCAGCAAGTAATCAACACTGATTTTATCCCATTCTTCCTGCAGCTTTTTTTGAGTTCTGTTTTCTAGGAAACGGGATTTTCGCGGACTCGGCGATCCAAATGGTCCCATACATTTTCAATGGGATTCATTTGTGCGACGTATTGTTGCGTCTCAAACTGTCTTTCCAAATTCCGCCGCAACTTCAGTTACAATTTAGGAGGTACTTAAGCGTGGATTAGCCTTAATTTTTTTTGGCTGTCCAATTTGTTTTTTAAAATAAATTCGATCGCCGTTTTCATATTCAATATTTAAAAATCACTAATTTTCTTTGCTCTAACGTAGTATTTTTTCCTATTCGACCCATCGCGTCTCTAAAAATAAACTTGAGAAAGACAATGTTTATTCAGCTAACTTTTTTCTTTGATGCTAATTAATGTGTTTCCCCAATTTACAAATAATTTACAAATAAACACGCAGATTTACAGCGTTACATTTTATGGAAAAACTAAAAAACCGAATTACAGCGTTGCATTTTATGAAAAAACTAAAAAACCGAATATTAATGAAGCATGAATTTCTGTAGTGCATTAGTTTCTTATTTTTTTAAAATAGATTCACTCAATATTAATTAAAACCTTTTTCTTTTTTAATTGTAAATAATTTTTTTTTATGTTACAATTTACAATAATTGCATTTTCATTATTTTTTAAAAAAAACATTCATGTATCGAAATATTGGAGTTATAAAATAAATGTTAAAAAACTTTTATATAAAAAAGAAAACCTCAAGCTTAATAAATTATGCAACAATTTTAAAAGTAAAGGTTGAATAAAATAAAATTTATAAAATATCTTTATAAATTTCAAGTCATTTTAATATAATTAAATTACTTATTAAGTTGCTAGTTCTTTTTCCATATCGGAATGGAAACTTTGCTCAGTATTTTCGATTTTATTAAATCTCGTTACATTAATGATTACCGCCCATTAGATATAAAATAAAAAACAAACTCAAATCTATTTAAAAGTTTTTTTTTCCTTTAAACAAGTATATATGTATGTATGTATATATATACATATTTATTATTTAGAATTCATAAATTAAATAAAGAAATCAAAGAAAGAAAACTTTGCATATTTGAATATCTGAATGCATAATTACTAATTACTATCTGGTGTAGCCGAACGACTACGATCCGAACCGGATTTTGAATTTGAACGCGACCTAGAACCGGATTTAGAACGTGATCTAGAACGACTAACAGATCTTGAACGACTTCCAGATTTCGATTTAGAACGTGATCTTGAACGACTTCCTGATCTAGAACGAGATCCCGAACGGGAACGGGAACGTGATTTTGATACCGACCTTGATTTTGATACCGATCTTGATTTTGGTACCGATCTTGATTTTGATACAGATCTTGATTTTGATACCGATCTTGATTTTGAACCTGACTTCGAGCCATCTAAATCACTGCCTGATACGATACGTTTTCGGGCACGTTTAATACTACCAGCACTGGCATCTGAAGCACTACCACTTCCAGAGCCACTACCGCTACCAGATCGGCTGATACTGCGTTTACGTTTAGGCGCTCCACTGCTGCCATCACTGTCCGATTCACTGGTTGATATTGTGGCTTTAGACACAATCTTCATGCGCTGTTTGGCTGAAAGTTTTTCCTCCATCTTTTGGCTTAGTTTTGTTTTCTTCTTTCGCTTCTTCTCCTTACGACCACCATCACTGTCACTATCATAATTAACACCTTTACGTTTACGACCACCTTTCTTCTTTCGTTTGAGTGGTCGTTCACCCCCTTCCATAGGAGCATCACTTCCCTCTGAGTCAGTAATAATATCATCCTTTCGGGGTCGTCCACCTCCTGTGAAAATATCAAGTTATATGACAAAAAATAAAAAATAAATTGCGAATAATAAGATATAAAAGAACTTACCTTTTTTGCGCTCTTTTTCTTGTGGTACTTCCAGTGTCATAATCAAATTCTTGGTCTTTTCCACATACTCTTGGCGTTTCACCAACATTTGTTCACGCGAGGATTTAAGCATTTCTTCACGACGTTTACGTTCCTCCTCTTGGCGCAATTTAAAAGCTACACGTTCCTCTTCCTGTTTGCGTTTAAGAGCCTTTTCTTCTTCGTCAATGCGTCGAGCTCTGGACACATGATATTGAGCTTGTGATAACAAATCTTGACATTGATTGGCCTCCAAAGCGGCAACTTCAATATTAAACCGAGTTTTATCGCCATTTATTGAAAGATATTGGAAGTATCTTTAAGAACAAATAATAAATATGAAATGATCGGCAAAATATAAAAACAACGACTTACTTTTGAGCCAGTTCAAGTTCGTGTACAGCTTGTAAGACAATTTCCAAAGTAGATTTTTCGTCTTTCAATATGGCCATTGCCAAACGTTGTAAGACAACAGCAATATTAAACAACAATACCTTAAATACAAACAGAAATAAATTAAAGCGTAGGAAAATTAAGAGGAAACATACCGTATCCTGTGGAGCTACTCTTCTGGCCTTTAGAAGTACCATTTTTGCTTCTTTAAGACGATTTGCTCTTAAATAAGCTCGGGCCAAATATTGCATCACCTCAATACTATGGTGTTTATAGAATTTTTTCATACAATTTTCGTACATTTGAATGGCACTAATATATTGCTTTTGCTCCACATACACGTGAGCAATATTTAACCAAACGTCACAAAAATCTGCTGTAGCTTCACGTACTTGGGCAAATATGTCACGTGCTTCGATGACACAACCCTTATGGGCCAAAACAGCTCCTATACCGTTAGTAGCCCAAATATTGCGAGGATCATTGCGTAAAACTTGTTTATAAATTGCCAAAGCTTTTTCTTGATGTTTTCGCTCCTTGTCTTTGTCCTTAATGGGTTGGTGAAGCGTCTGTAGGGAAAAGTTGCCCAAGGCTATGAGAGAATAAGCATCTTGAGATGTTGTAGGATTCTTCAAAATTGTCTCAAAATTTTTCTGGCCTAAAGCAAACTGCATTTTGGCTAAATGCAAATTTCCTAATAAAGATCTAAAAAATAAAACATTTTAATTTATTTCAATTTATACATATATCAAATCGTTATCTTACCTGGCATCAGGATTATCATTGTTTATATTTAAAGCGTCCTTGAAGAAATCAGAAGCTACAAAAATCAATCCTTTATCACGAGCCATACAGCCCAAACGTAAATAACAATCAATATAGTTTGGATGTTTCTTCAAAATATCTTTATACAATTTATCAGCAATATCAAAACTACTCATGGCCTCATTCAAACGAGCTAAATTGTATGTCATTGTGACCGATATAGAATCATAATATTGTGTATCATTAGGTGCTTCTGATTTAGCTCTTTCCAATGCCTCCATTAAACGTTCTTTAGCAAGTTTAAGATTACCCATGCGATATTGTAGTGCTGATACGTTATTAAGTATTTCGGCTGGTATTTCAACTTTTACTTTATCCGTCAAAATATTGGAAGCTGTAGCGTAAGCATTTAGCGAAGCTTGCAAATCATTTTGCTCTAGGATTTGGGCCAATTCAATCCAAGCTTCCACGTCATCGGGAAATTGTTCTGTAACTTTTTTCAAATGTGCTTTAGCCATGTCACGCTTTGTTTGGGAATTTGAATTGGCGTATAGAGAGCCAAGTATTTTCATAGTTTCATAATTTCCTGGTTGGATTTTTAATACTTTTTCAAAACATTGGGCAGCCTAAAAATAAATATTAAAAAAGTTTTACACACTGAAAAAAAATCTTTGCGATATTTTACTGCTTTATCGTACTATTTACAAAAGTTTCGTACATAATACAAAAAGAGTATACTTATGGCCAATATCACCAATTTATTTAAATATCAATTTATGTTTAAAATTCATTTTCATGTCAAATAAAAAAAAAATGATATGAAAATGTATATTTAAATATGAATCGATATTTCAATAGAATTCGTAAAATTGGTCATTAGTATAGTCTAAACTTTGAAAATTTTCTTTCAGAAAGTCTGAGTTTATTGGTAAGTGGAGAGAGAAGAATAGCATATTTTCTTGAAAACATGAAAACATCGGAAATATGAGTCAATTAGAATGTAATAGCTTATTGATATCCAACACAAAAATTTTATACTTAAATCCGATTCTTGACATATTGAATTAACTTTTAATTTTTAAAATCAATAACATTTTTTAATGCAATTGTGGATTTGGTTTTACAATCATGGTTTGTTAAACATAATTACATTGCAAAACATCAAGAGTTTATAATTTCCGAAGGATTTTAAGAATATCTTAATAAAATGTAGAATTTAATAATCCGCTTGGTACTATTGTTATCTAAAAACGTTCGAATACTATCGGCCATGTTCTGGATATCAAAATCGAGTAAAATTGAAATCGATTTTCATAACAGTCTGTTCAAAGTTCATTAAAAATATTGGGATTAAATTAATCTTCAATTTCATTATTAAATAGATGATTTTTTATAAATAACTATCTGGTATAAAATACACACATTTATAAATTTTTTGTTTTAAACTTTTGCATATTTTTTAATTTGAAAATTGCTATAGTACAAAATTTTTATGAAGACTTATTATTTTTTTTATTTATTTATTTATTTCATAGATTTTCTAATTCAACAAGCCAAACATATCTTATAAATTACAGTATTAGAATTAGACAAGTTACATACCTATAAGACTGTTTTTCCAAATTATAACAATAAAAACAATTTCTACTTACATTTTCCGTATCTCCTCTGTAGATATACATCTGCCCCAAGCCATAATGGGGCAAAACAAAATTAGATGGAGCTATTTGTGTAGACTGGTAATAGTACTGAAACGCTTGATCATAATCAGACTGGGCATGAAAGCTTCTAGCCAATTGATAGCAACTTTCAGCTCTCATGGCTTCATTTTCAGTATTGTGAAAAGCATGCAAAGCTAAATGTTGAACTTTCTGATAATCTTTTTTGAAAAAGAAATGATTGGCTAAATGATTTAAAACCATGGGACTAGTAGAATCAATAGTGTACGCTTTGGACAACATTTGGACACCCATTTTATTTGATTCAGGTTCATGAAGATTTAACTTTAGTATAGCCAAACCTATAAGAGCACCAACACAATTAGGATCCAATTCCAAAGCTCGTTGAAATGCCAATTTCGCTTTTTCCTGATTGTTCATTTTTAAAAAGCAATGACCCATACCCATACGTACATTAGCCGGGCAATTGGGATTGGTGCGCAAAGCCTTTTTATAGAAAGCCAACGCAGCACGATAGTCTTTCTTGTTGAAGGCAATGCAAGCCTTGCCCAGAAGAGAGGGAATATTAGAAGGTGATTGATTCAATACAAAATTAAATTGAGCATCGGCTTGTTCCATTTTATCACCTTCCAAAAGACAAAAGTAAGCCCTTCCCAACAAATGATTTTGGTCGTACATAATAATTTTGTCAGCTGTAGTATAGAGATTAGTAGCCTTCATGAATAATTCCCTTTTCTTGTCCTTGGATTTTTCACGATTAGCTTCCTGTACATAATGGGCAGCCAACATGTCAAAACAACGCATTTGATCTTTATCATAGTCCCTATAGTCTTTGTTGGCATCGACCTTAGCAGTTTCCAATAAACGTATGAAATCATCAGTCTTGTTTTGTTTATAATAAGCCAACTGGAAAACCAAGAAAATGTTTTTTAATAATAATAATAATACGAATTTTTATCAAAATACATACCGCTACATTAACCCAAGTATTTAATTGTGAACGTTCTTGTCTTAAAATGCTTAAAACTTCTTGGCATTCCGGCAACTGATCGGGATGCACTTCTATAACCTAGTTATGGAAAATATGTTAAGAAACAATTTACTTTTATAGAAATAAAACTTTTAACCTCATCTGTATCACGAAGAGGAATTTCTATAGAAGCCGACATCCTGGAAAGTTGTTAATTTTTACAAAAATGTTTACAACTTAAAACCTTAGAAAAAACACACAGCTACTTAAAAAGAAAATTATTTTGACACCTTGTTAAGCGTAGTTGCTAAAAAAGGTAGTGGATATTATTGTAAAAAGAAAATTATTTTGACACCTTGTTAAGCGTAGTTGTTAAAAAAGGTAGTGGATATTATTGTTCCTAAATTACACTGCAGTTACACGTTCAAGGGTTTCTTGCTAGTTTTTTAGTTATACTGGGCCCATGTTCTGTAACTCGCTTTGAGAAACTTTTCGATTGAAATGCGAGAAATGAAACAAAAATGCCATAAATGGAAACAAGCCACTGTTTTCTCACTTAACTGCGTCTGTAATATTTTTTGCGAGTAATAGCTGTCACGTAATGAAATTACTCGCCAATTTGCAGAAAAAGTGTGTCTGTAAAATTTTTGTGAGAGTTCCCGCTTTGAACTGTCAAATAAACTCACGCATAAATACGGGGTGAGAAAAAATACTACCACTAAAAAATATATTAAATATGCAAAATGCAATGAATGATAACATGGAAGAGATAAGTATTTTGTTTTTGACTGATTTTTTAATTGATTAATTGTTTTGCTTTTAACATTTTGGAAAAATATATGAATGTTTTCAAAGCTATTTCTTAAACAACAAAAATTAAAGTCGCACTCTACATTATTTGCTAAAGCCGTTTTATTTTCGCCGCCGTCATTGAAAATTGTTCAATTTTAATAATTTTGACCGTGATACTGGCGTTTTCAACGTCTGCAACTTCACATCGGCTTCGAGTGGAATGTTATGGCAATTATAAAGTAACGATGTGCGGCCTGGTTTACATTAAATTTAAACCTGATGAGCAGCCTATTCGGATAGATGGCATGGAGCAATTAAATAACTTTTTTCCGGATCTATGTAATACCTCTAATATGACTGCCCAAATATGTATACACTGCCTTTTTATACCCATATATTTATTTATTTGAATATTATTTATAAAAATTTTTCTTATATTTATTTTTTATAATATTTTATTTTTTTTTATGTTTGATTGTTTTGCATTAAATCTTTTTATGTTATTTGATTCATTAATTCAAATATTAAATTTTCAACATAATGTTTGCCTTGCTAGCGTTGCTTATATAAACAAGTTTACAAATCATGATTATGGATAGCCAATTAATTAGCTCCAAAGATGTGACAACTGACATGCTACGTATACTAAGCAAACAAAAATCTGGTCTAAAGCTATGCCACATCAATGCTCAGAGTTTAAAACCTAAAATTGATGAGTTTCGCTACATCTTTGAAAGTTTTGGCGTTGATATTATTTGTGTTTCTGAAACGTGGTTTAAAAATTCTATCCATGATGAAATTGTTAACCTAACCAATTTTAAGATATACCGTTGTGACAGGTAAACTCCTTGCGGGGGCGTGGCTATGTACGTAAGAAAGGATATAATTAGTAGAATGTGCATCGATTCGAACGCAGTTGAAAATGACTTCAGAAATAAATTCAACAAATAATTCTGTAAATAAAATAGAGTACATTTTCGTCGAGATTGTAGCATCTGGTAAAAAGCTACTCGTAGGTTCTGTTTACAGGCCTCACTGCAGAGTAGACACAAACAACTTTCTACAAACACTGAACACTATCTCTTGCAAATACGATGATGTAATATTATGTGGTTATTTTAATTCAGATATTCTCATAGAAAGTCATTTAACCAATGAAATGAAATCTATTGGATTATATCCAACAAACACCACAACTCCAACTCATTTTACTGCTACAAATAGTACATTATTGGATATATTTTTTGTCAACAACATGAAAAAGTCCTGCTATATAGTCAGCTGGATAGCATCGATTGGACAACAATATATTGAATGCCTTCGGTAGATAATCAGGTTAACTTTCTGGAAAAAAAACCTTTTAAATATTTTTATAAAATATGTTCCACTAAAAACAGTCAATCAAAATTTTAAGAAGAAACCATGGTTTACTCCTAAAATTAAATCAGCAATTGTCCGTAGAGACTTTGCTTACACACGTTGCAAGCTCCTCAAGACTGTCGATCTGCAAACAGAATATCGCGATGCACGGAAAGTTGTAAATAGATTGATAAAAGCCGCAAAATCACAGTTTTATTCGAATCGTATTACATCTGCATTGGGATCTAAGGGCTAATAAATCAGAGCAAGTTAAACTGTCTTTTTGGTTTAAAATGTGTTTAAGCCAAAAATCTATAAATTAGAAAACATATAAACCATCTTTAAACGCATAAAATTGGGCGTTTATAATACCAATACAAACCATACGAATTTGTCAACATTTATCGTAGTGCTGCCACATGTTACTTTTTAAACTACATATAATACATGGATTTACAACTGTTGAGTTTAAGCTACATTTGAATTTAAGTTAAGTTAAGTCAACTAAACCAGCGTTTAAACACTCACTGATTTATTAGCCATAAGAAAACTTGGAAAGAAGATACAAGATAATAGTATGAAAGTCTACAAAGTCATTCCTAAAAATTCAAGGAATAGAACTACTACAAAAAGCTATATAAAATACATAACTGAAATTTAACTCATAGAATAAATTCGAAAAATAAAAGATTTTTTATTAAAAAAAAATATAATCAAGCAGGCTTCATTAAAGTATATAATAGGTGTGGGTACGGGTCCACGTCACGTCATTTCTGTGGCTGCTCTATAACGTTCCTTTCTCACATGGGTCTGGATTTCGTTTTGGGATCTTATTTATAAAAGTTCTTTTGTAATGGAGGTAAACGTACTCATTGCCAATAAATTTCTCGTAGATCGTTAGAGAAATATTATTTTATTAACAACTTGTGACTAAAAAGCCGAAAACATACATGCATACATACTTGAAAAGTCATCAGGATTTTAAATATTTGGTATAATTTGCTCCTTTATTATCAGCACCAAATCTTTAACGAGTATCCACGACTGTTTTTTACATGACCTGTTATTTCCAGAAAATTTACCACCACGCTTTCTGGAGCCGCCATCAGTACGTCCTCCTTTACTTTAATATGCAACGTAGTTGCAAAGGAGATAAGCAAATTAATTTTTTAACTTAACATGACAAATAACTTTTGTAATATTTAATTTAAACCACAGAACTAACATTAACAATTAAATGTTTTTGACAAAAATCGACAGTCCAAGCGTATGAAAAAATTATATTAAAAAACTTGGCATTATTTAGGTTGTGTTATGTTAGCGTTTAATAAACTATTGTTCCACTAATTTCAAATTATTGGGAAAAATGGAAATAATATGGCGAATAACATATACAATAATATTATATAATGGATGAGTCGCTTAAATCTTTTTATATGTTTATATATTAGGGAGCACAGAAAAACACATTTTCGAAAAAATACAGATTACATTTTTATACTTATCCCTATCGTGAATTGCATTTTTCTCGAAATCAGTTCTCTTTTCCCTAAAAAATGTATGGGCTAAACAAAAATTTTTAGGGAAAAAAACTGTTCACTGTTCATTATGGTAAAATTTACGTTGCAATGTGGGTGGAAAACGATTGAAGCTGTCTTCGAACCAATAATTTAAAAAGATTTCGTTGCAGTTGCATTTCACCGTCTGTTCTGGGCGTAAATTATTAGCAGAATTTTTAAAAATTTTAACAACAAAAATTGCAAGTCTGGACGAAAAGTATTCTGCCGACGTTACCCCCAGACCGCACGGGCAATATTCTATTGCTTTAAGCAAAATTTTTAATATATACTTACTTTTTTATCCATTTTAAACAAATCATTCAGCACTTGGCATTTTACTTAGCATCTTTATTAAATGTTTTTAGCTTTTTTGTATTGTTTTATTGATTTTACATGCATTTTTTTATAAGTTATAATAAATTGACAAAAAATAGTTGTACTCAAAAATAAACGTCGTATGAAAATACATAATTCTTATCTTAAGAAACATCTTACCTGTTTTGCAAAATAAATAGAATTTTAGAAAAACCCTAATCATTTATATTACGATATAAAAGTACAAAAAAATTTTACTTTGTATGTTTAAAATGTTTGAAAAAATGTTTTGCTCTAAGCTACTGAAAAAATAATATTTTTAAGACTTCAACTTTTCTTAAAAAAAGAATTAAAAATATCTAAAAACATTTGTACAGCATAGAATTAAAATCGTTTCAATTTTGCATTTATAAGAGGTTTGCGGGCCCCTAAATTTAAAATGTAATCTCAACTACCTGTACTAAATATTTATATGTATCTGATGTTTTTCCAAAATCTATCCATTTGCTTTTTCAAAATTCACCCACTTGCTTAAATATGGATTAAATGTTTATTTAAATTTCGTTAAAAAATAAGTCACGAAAATGTATTTAGATTCGAATAAAATTTTATACTGATAATAAATTCTTAGCAATAATCATGAAATTTTTTTGTAGCATTTTTTTGATATTATTTTAGCATTTGTCTTGTCTAAAGCCAGTTTTAGCTGTAAACATTTTTGAAATTACCCATACACTAGGCAACATTTGTCGCAACATCGGCATGTTTCATAAATATTGCTACGTGTGGAGATGTTTCTGGTTGAAATTCTTGTTACCTTTTTGGTTTCTCAAATATCAAAAATTTTTGATATTTAATGTTTCCAAACAAGATGTTTTATCGTGTGTGGCGAGGTTGACTGTTTTTTCCTTCTCACTCTGTTGAGAGCAGTTGTTGAGTGTAACTCTCGGACAAAAAAAATACGAAGAAAGAAATCGGAAAATGGCAACAATTGCAAATTGTGAGAGTTGGAAAACAATTATAATTGAATATAAAATTTTTCGAAATTTATGGAACATAAAATATGATAGGTATACAAAGAAAATAAATACATTTTTTTTTGTGATTCGTAGTAGTATATTCAAAAAACTCGCAATATTGATGTTTCGTTTTTAGTGTCATCGTCAGTGGTAAAAACTAAAACATAAATAGTAACACGTGTTTCGACAAATGTTGCATCGTCTGTGGGTACCATAAGATGCCCATATAAACATGGTTATAATTTTTTTCTAGTATGGCAGCACTACGCGTCGCCATTGGCTTCGATTTATCGGCTTTGTTGTTATCGATTATTTGTACAACAAATACACAATTATTTGTTTGCACGTCGCAAAACCTTACAATTTGCAACCGCATTAAAAAAGGCAATAAATTTTGCACCTATTATTTTGTTTTATGGTAAAAAGATCACTTGAATTGTGTTTGCATAAAAATTTTTAAATATGTGGTTTATTACTCATGCAACAAGCGGTAAATAAAATTGTAATGCATGTCTGAACTAGTCTCACTTTCTTATCTGCTTATATTTTACAGGCGAATCTGTATGTTTGCTGCCCGAAAAACTTAAATACACTGTAGGGCGTTTAGGAGCTGACGTTGAACTTCATGATGATATTTGTGTAAGTCGCGCACATGCAGCTTTTCATTTGATAGAATGTGATGGTACGTTTAAATTAGAATTGGAAGATTTGGGATCTAAATATGGTACTTTCATAAATAAAAACATCGAAAGTAATAATGCTATTGATAAAGGACGTAAGATAGCTTTAAAAAACAATGATTTGATACGTTTTGGTCGTTTACAAAACATTTGGAAAGTTCAGTTTATGATAATACAAACAATCGCATCAGCTTTAACCAGAGAGGATAATTTACGTTTAAGAACTTATATAGAGTCTTTAGGCGGAAATATTATGGATCAATGGACAAACAACTGTACCCATTTAACTATGAAAGATCCTTCTATTACAATGAAACTGTTGCATGCTCTTATCGAACAAAAGCAGGTTGTCACTTTAAACTATTGGAGGGATTTACTTAGTGCTGTTAATAATATAAAAACCCATCTGCCTGTACCAGAATCATATCGGCCAGATTTTGGAGATAACAGTATTGACTTTAGTTTTAAGCCAAAAAGGAAAACATTGTTTAAGGGCTTTACTTTTGTTTTCTTAAGTCACAAACATTTCGATATGTATAGTCCGATTGTTAAATTGGCTGGTGGTGCATGTAAGGATATAAATTCAGGCGTGCAAAAAACTTTTCTGATCAAGGATAAAGTTGTAGTAGTACAATATACACCATCTACACAAACGCAAAGTTCACAAACAATTGGAACAATTGCAGGTAAGTTTTTTGTTGTTCATACACTCAATGCCTCATATCGTCGCGGTTTTAACTAACCGACCTAACTAACATTTAACAAATTTTACATGAGTGCTCTCCCAATGTTTTAATGTTTTTTGTCTTAAATGTAGTAATTTCCAAGCCAAAATACGAATGAAATTGGGCTTAGCCACGAGTATTATTTGTTATGTAGTATAACATCTTTTGTTATTTGTTAAATAAAGAAAAAGACACATATTTTTATTTTTTGTACTTAACTCAATTTTCAAAAAAAAAATCATTAAGGTCCAGCTAGTAAAAACAGCGACGATATGTGGATTGTTCGTAATGTCGCGGCACGATTTTTTTGGTTACAATGTACGAAAGTAAAAATGCTTCAGTTACTAATCGAAGAAGCTTAAGTTTCCAAATTTGGTACAAATACTTCGTTGTCAATGCATATTTGACAAAAAATTGGGCGGGATTATTGAAGTGGGCGGAAAAAAATTAATTTTTTATATCTGGATAACGGTAAATGTAAAATTGTTCAAATTTGTTAAAATTTGCGGCTGTAATGCAGTTTGCTGGGCACTAAAAAAATAGAAAATACCTATGCCACCCGATTCAGATTTAAAAAAAAAACAAAATTTTAATATAAGGGGGATACGGCCCGTGGGAACCCTGCATACAAAAAATTGCACCGCCTAAATTTTGGATCTGTGTTTACTCAAATTAAAGGTAACTTGCTCACCATTGCAAATATGTATTTTGTTTTTTTTTTTTGCCTTATTATCCCCTGTAGGTTAATTTAAGTATCTTTTAGATGCAGAGAAGCTTTAGTAGGCGCAACCGGTGTTTGTTATACCACTGAGGATTGTTAGCGAAGCCGGTATTTGTTATTATCAGTGAGGAAAAAATCCTTGCGTCCGGCCGAAGGCCGGCTATGCAGAGAAGAAGCTTTAGTTAAAAAAAATTTTTTTTTTTAAATCGCGCATAAAACATAAAAAACCAAATTTTTTACAATCGTGAGTGGCTTTTTATATTACATTTAATGAAATAAATAAATAAATGTGTTACCTTTAATTTGAGTACCAACATATAGATATAAGTGAGGGGCACTTTCTTTTGTCCCAGAGGGCGCCTGAAGTCCCGCCTTACCTAGATTTTTTTATATTCGCTTTTCTTGCCCAATTACCCTTAATTTGAGTACACACACACATACCACTTATTGGGTGGGTTGGTTTTTTGGATCTAGAAGAGCCTACGTTCCTCAGCCCCCTTAAATTTAAATTTTGTAAACAGCATTTTTGCCAAAATAGCTTAAGTATTAATACACATCTGTTAAAAACTAGGTTTAATTGGTAGTATTGGCATGGCATCTCCCATATTTAGAGACTATAAATTTCTGTATATCTGTAGAACGGTAACAGTAAAAGCATTAAATTTTATTCAGATTGCTTTCTTATCAATGTTTAAAATTTTTTTTTACTAATTTTGTTTCGATGGGAAGCGCACCGGGTAGAGCTTATTTATTATTAAAATTAGGTATAAGTATGTTTGTTCTACGATCACGCCAAAACGGCTTGTTTATGCGGATTTACTTTTGATGTTTTTTTAACGCATCTACCGCATAAGAAAATACCTGTAAGTGTATAGCTAATTCCACAATGATAGCAACAATTTTTTTTCTTTTGTCTGAAAAAAAAAAGATTTTTGTTGGTGTAAAGTTTCAACAGGCATCAATCCCGCATTGGCGCGTAAAACTATAACATGTCTATTAAAAACCGTCTTTAATCTAGAATACCCACGCTTAAGTCTTTACAATTTTACCAGTAAGAAAACCTTTTTTTGTGTGAGTACGAATACGTTTTGGCGGCGACCAATATATTCCACAGTATGGGACCCTTAATTTGGATGTACATATTATTCGTTATATCTTCATTACTACTTGTCTAATCGGGAAATATTGGTTCTTATCATGCAATAGTTAAAGAAATTGCCTTTCAAACTTGACTATTCCCTTAACATTAACATTAAATTAACATCTAAATAAAAAACATTTTTAAATATATGTAAGATAAATTAAGCCTGAATTTATTCGATTAAACATTTTCTCGCATATATAAATTTAAAAAATTTACTAATATTTACCTACAAAATAAAAATTATATTTAGTTTTATTTGACCGTTTCATTGATTCGGATGTATTTCATCAACAGAAATGTCCACAAAACATTTTGGAATCTTTTGGCCAAAATAAGCGATTTTCAGCGTTAAAATAAAAGGTCGAATTAAACTCTGGTTGGTTGGTTAACGTGGTAGCACGCCCAAACTAGTCTTGCAGCAAGTAGAGTCGATAGTGACTGTTTTGAACCGGATCAAGCGTGACACAGGACAATACTGAGGTGGCTAAAGCCAGCCCGTTGCGTTGAGATATTTCACCAAATTGCCGAGTCGCACCCGCGATATCTCAGAAAGCCCTTGTAGAAGGTAATTCCCAAACAATCCATGTCGTGTTAAATTAAACGCTGGGCAATCACATATGAAATGGAATACTGTCTCCTCATTTCCAGGTTCCTTGCAGCTGCTGCAGCATTCATTAAAAGGGAGACCGAGTCTCATCGAATTAAACTTAAAAATAAAGTTTTCTTTTGCCTTCATAAAATAAAGCTCATTTAAGAAGTTTTATTTTTTCCGTCATAAAATAAAAGTCAGTTGAGATATAAAAGTTCGAATAAAACTGTTAAAAAGAGAGTTTTATTTAGCCATCAAAAAATAAAACTCATTTGAGGAGTATAATTTTTCCCGTCATTAAATAAAACTCATTGTATATAAATTGACACCCAAAGCTTGCCGCTGGTCAAATCATTACAATTTATAAAACAGTGTAATCGAATCGACTTATGTTGCAATTAAATAAATAGACATTGAAAAAAGTAAATATAGAAAATTAGTTTCATTTTAGACGAATAAATAAAACTCCCTAAAAGAGTTTTAGTTTTTGACGGTGAAGTGAGTTTTATTAGGTGGAAAAATTAAAACTCCTCAAAAGATTTTTATTTAATGACGGGAATAATAAGACTCCACAAATAAGTTTTATTTTAGACGAAAAAAAAACTCCTCCAACGAGTTTTTTTATGACAGCGAAATAAGTCTTTTTTTTAAGAGTTCCATACGAATTTTTATTTTTTCGTTGAAAAATAAGTCTTACCTGTGGAGCTGGTAAGACTTATATAGTATAGGTTTCGGTTGACTCTAATATGGAGATTTTGAGTTAAAATTTTCATGATAACTGTCACTTTCGGTCCCGGAAAAAAGATTATATGATGAACACTAAATTAATTTTTGCATAATATGCAACATTGTCAATTGTCAAAACAACTGGTAGGTTTTACAAGTAAAATAGAAGAAACAGAAATTATAAACAGTTACAGGCGATTTATCAATTTATTTATTTATTTCTTAACTTAAATAGTCTTTTGTTCCTCCTGTATAATGTTCGAAATGTTAGATAGGACCTTTTGCGTTTTGTTATAGACCACATAGCGTTTATGTATGTCCTGTGTTTACACAATTTTTTTATGTTTATATGTTTTTCTGAATTTTTAAGACAAATATTTTTCAGAATTTTTATAATTTTTAACTAAATTTTGTTTAATAGTTTCTTAATTTCCTGATGATGCTAAACAACGGTTAGCGAAATATTGAAAATAATGAAATAAATAAATGTTTCAATTAAACAAATTTTCATAGAAAATTCGTTTTATAAACCTGCTATAAACCTAAAATATTTTTTATGAATATAGGTGTTAGTCTTTTAATACATATTAAAATTTATGATTTTAGAAAAAAAAAAATATGATAAATACTGAAGTTCTTATGAATGAGTTGCGTAGAAGATATGGCCCAATTCCTTCCATCTCAGGGAATCAAAGCTATTAGAAAATGAAGCCTATAGACAAGGCTACCATTATGTATAAACACTATATCCAAATTCTATTTGTGAAAATTGTTATACATTTTTAAAAAATTGACTTGGTGAAATTCTCATGAAAGGGTTCTGTGAGGGAACTTTTTGTTAAGCTTCGAGAATTTACTTTTATGTACTACCAAAATGTTTTTAAAATTTGGATTATTAAAAACCTGAATTTTTTATATTTAAAAAACGTTTGCCGCTCTTATTTAAGTTGGACTGTAAAAGGAGTAAAAGAAGCGATTTTATTTTTAACGATTTTTTGAGACTAGGAATAGATATGTATGTTTTTTTTATATTTAAAATCAAATAAAACTAACTGAAAATATCTAAAAATTATATTAACTGCCTATTTCACTAAATGCGAACGAAAGCGTTCGTTCTCATTTAGTGAAATAGGCAGTAAAACTTACATGTTTTGGACCACAAAACTAGTTTTGCAGCGAAACAAATGTTTTGCTACTTGTTTTCCCATTCATTTTTCATGCTCGAAAAACTCAAACAAAAAGTAGTTTTGCACCAAAACCTGTCGAAAATCTTGAATATAACTCTGAGTTATCCATTATTGGTGATTGACTAATTCGTAAAAAAGTGACATATTTACCAAAATAACCAGACTTATTAAATAGGTTAATCCTACTCTTCAGCCGATTTTTTTTCAGCGTAGAAATAAAAAATATAATAAAAAGGTAGTAAATTATGTGCTCTTATGAACGTGTATATCTGTGTATTCAAAAACAAACAAGGAAATTCCATGCTAAAGAAAAATATTTTTTTTAACACATAATATGTTTGGCTTTCAGGTTTGTTTACAACATAAATGTCAAATTAATTTCGAAAATTCTAAAACTAAAACCACTTTAACATTATGGAAACACTTTTACAAGTTTTGATCAAAACAAGTTATTTTGCTCATAGTAGAAACAAAGCAAGAATGATAGAATACAAGATTACGCCATGCGCATGATTTCTTGTTAGATGACGTAGCCCGCCATGTCTTAAAGACCCTAAACTGTTCGAATTTCTTATAAAATATACATAAATGTTTTAAGAGAAGGCAAACCTGCAACGTTTCTAAAAAATATATTTTATTTATTGTGTTTAAATTACGGATTTTAGCTACCATTTTATGAAAGACAATATTAAAAAATTCAAAAATATAAAAAAAACGTTAAAGAAATGTGTTACAACAATTTAGCCCAAAGAAAAAATATAAAAATAAAACATCTTGAGTTTGACAACTGGCATACGTGACGTCATATGTGCAACATGCGCAGAAGATTTAAATTTTGTTTTCGAGATGGCGTAATCTTCTATTCTATCATTCTTGGAAACACAGTATTATTTTACAATGACGATTGCAAAATTTGACCATTGTCGACACATTTTATCTGGCAGCCATGGTGGGAAATATAACCAAGGCGAATTCATAGCAGGCGATAAATTGTCTGTTGTTTTTGTCTTGTAGCAACGAGACTACCTGTAGTTGTACCATGGAGAGATCAGCTTTCTTTTTTTGCTTCGTGTATTTTAATTTGCCTTGTTAGTTCGTCACAAAATGTATTAATAAAGTTACCTCACTACTACAACAATGCAGCAATAAAAAAAAACAACAGACATTTTGATGCTGGAATTGCGACGGTGAATGTCAGAATGCCTTTATAAAAAATGTAAACAAACAAAACAAAGACGCCAAACGTCAGAAGACGAAGAAAAAAATATATGTCGTTTTTTATTTTGTAGAAATGAGGCCACTTTATAAGTACATTCTGGTTGGCCAAAAAAAAATTTATATTGATTGTGGCAACTGATTTTGACAAATAAACTAGATGTTATTTAGAGCGAGTCTAACCTTTATGAATTTGCCTTGAATATAACCAAATTGTTCGTCTAAAAATTAGAGTCGTGTGTGATAGCCCAATGACGCTAAACAAATCGACTAAAACTTAAGTAAAATCGTCATAAATCGAAGAGTAGGTGAAGCAAATCAAAATCGCAACTACGCTAACCAAATTTAACAAATTGAAATTTAATAAAAACTAAAAAAAATTAATATTTTGCTTTATAAAAGTTTTCTAATTAAAATTAAACGAAAAATGTAGTGCATTTATAAATTCATTATACTCGGTTTCCTCTTTCTTTTTAACAGAATTTCTTGAGTCAAACGACAAGCGTATTATACCCGAATACGAAATTGGCTTAGCAATTTTACACTGCTCATTGGATAAATATTGCAATCCTTGCTATAAAATGTCTCAATCAATGCCGTTAACTATGCCCAATGATTCAGTAAATGATTCATCTCAAACTGAGTTGACAGCGGACCAAAGTACTGCGGGCTTAAATACAGAATCAATGGATCTAGTTATTTCTGAAACGAATGAAAATATAGTAACATCAACTCCTTATATTAATTCCAGTCCCAATAAAGGCGAGCAAACAGACATGGCACACACAACTAAAACGCCTATTGAAAATCCAAAAAAGCGTAAAGTAATGAATGTTGATTTAAATGAAAGTGAGGATCAGGATCTGTTTCAATTCCAATCAAAGAAGTCGCGTAACAAAGATGATGGAACGGAAAAAACGGATGAGGGCTTTAAAGAAAATCTTAAAAGAACATCCAATAATAATGTATTTTTACAAAAAACTCTAAATAGAAGTCAAGTTTCGCTTAACAATGAAGCTGTTGAACAACCCGCTACTAGCAAAGAAAATCGTAAAAGGCCTTTGATACAGGTTTTAAATGATGATGATGAGGGAGGAGAAGGTGATCTTTTCAGTTTTGGCGATACACAAAAAATAAAAAAATCTCGTAAACACAACGAGGAAGAAGATGCAGATAATTTGTTTAGCTTTAAAGAAAAGGAATCGTCTACAACTTGCAAACCTATACGTACTATTGAAGTAGATGAAGACAGTAACGATATGGAACCTACGCAACAAATTATAGTTGTTAACAAAAAGCAACCTTTACAAATGCCTAAACCCAAAATTTTGCCTCGTAAAATTTCGGCTGTCGATTGGATATCAAGTTCTTTAGGCAAAATAAATATTAAAAAAGAAAACTCAGCTATATTAAAAAATGAAAAAGATGAAGATAATATTATTAAAACTGAGTCAGAAATAAAAACAGATCCCGATGCTGAAATCACTATTTCTGAAGAACATCGCATGTGGTTGGAATCTTTGAAAGATGCCATCGAAATACAACAGGTATCGCTTAATAACACTTTGAAAGGTACTGATAAATCTCATTATAAATTCAAAAATCGCCCAATTAACACAACAGAAAATTTAAATGATTCTCTGTCAAACTTCAAAAAGTTCGTTAAGGTAAGCAGCTTACGTAGTTATATCGGAACAACCAGTAAGAGTGTTTTGTTCGGCTGTGCCGAATTTTATTTACCCTTCACCGTGCTATTGAAAAGCCAACAGTTCTCTAGCTCATAGGTCAACATCCTTATTCCAAAACCATATTTGTATGGGAGCTAGGTTAAAAAATAGGGCGGTTGCGCTTCTTTTTAAAACTAACGAAATCTCATTTACATATAGAATATATTTGAGCAAAATTTTATTAACAAAGCTGGTTTTGTACAGGACCAGGTGAACTAATCAAGCGATCTTGCTAATTACACTGTGCTAGTTGAAAAAACGGACAAGCCGGGGACCTGGCGTTTTAACCTAATTCAAGTACGCTGAATCCAGTGGTGCTAGCCGTTTTTTTTTTTAGGTTAGCTCTGGCTTTTGAGATTTACCGTTATTTCGAAAATAGAGGAGGTTGCACAACATATGTTCGCGTAACACAAAAACGGTTTAGTTTAATGAAAAACTAAAAAAAAATCCACATTAAAATTGCCTTACGTATTTTTTTTTTTTTTTTTTTTTTTTAATTTTTTTTATCAAAATTTTGAAATTTTGGTTTTTTTTTTTTAAATTCATAAAAAATTGGAGAATGCTTCTAATTTTGTCAGGCGTATTAAAAACGAAATTGCAAAAAAGCCATAAAAGAATAATATCTGTTTACAATGCACTAAAAGCCTATACCCTGTGTAAATGAAACTTGGTCCGGACAAAATATTTGTAAAAAGAAATTAGTTCAAGCTGTTGTTTCTCTCCCTCAAAAAGAAAAACGTCAAAGTACATAAAAATTATGGTGGACAAAAATGATTTTATGTGACAACCGAAAAAATATTTTAAACATTTTTGAAGATATTTAAACTTGCCCTGATTATAAGCATACTTTAAAAAGTAAAGTTTTATCGGTAAGAATTTAAGTATTTATTATTGTTAAAAATTGGAGGCAGCAATGGTTTTTGTTCAAATCTATGCAATTTGCGGACCGGACGGATCTGGCTGAATTTCAATTTGAAACTATATTTGATATAAATATATAGCAATCTAATTCCTTTCGTATCGCGGTCTTTAGAAACCTCATATCAATACGGAAAGACGGACAAATAACGTTAAATCAACTTCGGTCCCATAAGGACCCAAAATAAACATACGTTTTAGGCTCTAAGATAAATATTGTAGAAATTACAAACGGAATGACAAACCTGTGGTGAATGGTATAATAATAAATTATAAAACACTTTTATAAAATTAGTTAATCCTTTTTTAATATATTTTTTTTTCAGAAATATCACGTCCCTTTACAAAACAATTCACCAACTATCAAACTACACTTACGTTAAAATAAATTTGGAATACCTACATTGTTTTTGCTTATCAAAATTATTTAAATTATAAAATTTATATAAGTATGTACATATAAGCAATATTCCGAAAGAATTCAGGTTAAAGTGAATGTAGCTTTTAAACAAGTATCATATTTCACATATGAGTTTTTAAATACCATATTTTTTGCGGATAATTTTAAATGCGCGTACATAAGCTTAATATACATACATTGAAGTAAAACAGTTCGATTTTTCGATTATTTTTCCATTCTTATTTTATTTACTTAATAAAACATAAAAACATATTCCATTATAAAAAAGTTTTATTTATCATCTTTAACCTATGAATTAAAGCACAAAAAATAATGAGAACATATGTATAATGTACCATTAATTATAACTTTTGTTAAAAAAAAAATTAAAAAGATATGCAAGAATTTAAATTCGTAAAAGCTGAGGTGATATTAGGAAACTATTCAGGAATACTTTTTGCTCAATCTCTTTTTAATTATAACCGTCATTAAACAAAATCCTCGTCCAAAAATCTGGCTTTGGTGTGAGATAACTAACCATCGCAGTTATATGTACCTTTTGCAATAAATGGTGCCACCATAAAAAGTGATTAGGTGCTCTTAGTGACCACAATTGGTCGCTCAGATTTACATCGAGTTGAAGTACACAGCCCAATATTAGCACTGCATCAGGGCAAGTTGGCAACCAATCATATCCCATATTCTACAGTGTGGTAACAATACTAGCGAAGGAAGGAATTGCGCAATTGACGGCTGAGATTGATATACTCGTAAATGTACGTCGCCACTATAAATCACACTTATTAAAAGTCTTATCTGATCTAAAAAATAACAATACAAAGCTCGCAATACTGGCAATGGTTTTAGAAACATTACTGTAACAATCCCTAAAAGATTTTCAGAATATGCCGATAATTGCAGTATATTCTCTTCCGGTGTACAAATCGACGACATAATTGCCAAAATATTCTATTACCCGTCCATCTTTACTTAACATCTGCAGGAACGTAAGGTAAAGTTAGTAACCTCGAAATCTACAGTATCGCTTTAAATTTTATGGACTAAGAAAGGGATTGTTCCAAGTGGCCGTCAGCTATCAATGGCTTAACTGTTATCGTGATCGAATAGTTGCCGGTACTATTGTTGTTGTTGTAACATTACTATTAGTCGTTGATCCCATGTCCCCATGATGCAATACATCTCTTTCACTGTCCGAATAGAACCCCCAGTTTGCGCCGAATTGAGATATGGTTACGACAGACAGACGGTTAAATTTCTCCAGCTTCCACAAATAATAAAATTATTCTGAATTTCGTGCAAGAATTTTCGACAACAGCAATCCTGTTTAAATCCCACCAGGGCGCTGTTTACTATGCTAAACTGGCTGCCGGTGGACATCACGGCCAGAGATATGGCTCTTTCTTCGGCGATACGGTTGAACGCGGCACACAGCTGGTCGAACCGTGACTATGGACACTACAGTATAATGGGATACTCGATTGTCCCTGAAGGTGTGGACTACTGCACCCCGGAGCCTTTCTTTGGCGCGAGGTATGCGACACATATAGCGCACGAAAGTGCGCTGTCGGTTATGGGCACCTTCCATGAACCAGCCCTAGGGGTACACACTGATGGTTCAAGGAAGGGGAAAAGAGTTGGCGAAGGTTTCTACATAGAGGAACTGGGCGTTAAAGTTTCCTTTCGTCTGCCGGATGGATGTAGTGTCCTGCAGACGGAAATCTCGGCTATAAAGAGGCAGCCTTCTGGCTAAAGTATTATCGCGTATCGGGAGATATACGTAATTTACTGATAGCAAGGCTGCCATTGCCTCTCTTGCGGGTGTCTATACGACATCTAGGTTGACTGTGGAATGAACGCTTATATGGATACCAGGGCACTCAAACTGCCCGGGAAACCAGGTAGCAGATGAGCTGGCCAAGGAAGGTGGTCGTATGGATGAAACATTCATTGATCAATTCATTGGCCTTCCAATGGCTCACTGTAAGTCACTCATGCGGCGCGAGAACTATAGAATTGCGCAAGAGGGATGGACCCGTGAGTCCACCTGCTCCACATCCAGGGCACTTTGGCCTGGATATGATGAACGGAGAACCAAATCTCTACTTAGGTTCAATAGGAACCAAATCAGGACCGTGGTGTCGGTCATAACTGGACACTGGCCTGTTGGGACTCATGCAAGAAGAATGGGTCTGGTATTCAATGACTACTGTAGAAGTTGTCATTATGAGGAGGAAGAGGAAACAGTGCTTCACTTTCTCTGTCAATGTCCTGGGCTACGGGGCATCAGGGAAAAATACCTGGGAGAACCGGTGTTTTCCCGTTTGGAGGATCTATCAAAAATAGAACTAAGATTGCTTCTTCTCTTCATTAGGAAGACGAATTGGCTCAACCTTGCAATGAAGCCATCTGAATAACTGCTCTTCGGGATGCGCATTGGCGCTGGGTATCACAAAGGGACCGCTAAAGGACCCAAGTGAGCTGTCTCTCGATGGCTGCCCATGGAACCTAACCTAACCTAATCTTGTTTAAACAACAAGAACTATAACGAAGAGATTAAAAGTTACGTGATTATTCGGATAGAAGATTTCGCCTTGAAGAGAGAAGAAGTTCTAAATTAAGGACAAAACTTTAATTTTTGCAAAAAAAAAATTATTTCAATCAGTTACACAGTTTATTTTATTTATTTTATTATTTTATGCACTCGCTTCTCTATTTAAAGTAAACGTTGCACTTTTTTTTGGTTGTCATGGCTTTATTTTTATTCTAGATATGTTTTGCTTTTACTTTAAGATATTTTTTGTTATATATGTAAAGTATTAGTTTCAACCAAAATTGAATGGGTCCGGGGACAACACCTGAACAACGGAAATTGATAATAAACCATTTCAAAAACGGAAAGGCCCAGAGAAAAAACCCGAGATGAATATCATAAAGGTTTCTACTACAAAAAAATCATTGCGAGTTTTGATTGTAAAAATCTCTTTAAGAGGTATAGAGAACCACCAAAAAAAATTATATTTAACCAACATAATAAGCGAAATATTTTAAATCCAGCCTTTCAGCTACAAAACTGACTTCCACAATCCACACTGACTTGCATGAAAATAAAAACGCTTATAAGTTCGAATAACAGATTATCCAGACTTAAATTCGCCAAAGACCATGTTTCCAAGGATGCAGCGTTTTGGATGAATATAAATTTAAAAGTTTTGACTAAGATGAAATGGTCATTGCTTTGTATTAGGCTTTCGCCACTCTTATACAAAGCACAATAAAGAAAACTTAAAGCCAGCAGTTAGGCATGGAAGTGACAGTCATGGTTTGGACCTGTATTTCGGTGATATAAACAATTATTGAAAATCTTAAGTACGTTAAGATCTAAAGGAAAATTTCTAACAGAGTGCAAAGGATCTGGGTATAAGAAAGCGTTTTCGAGTTTATCCAAATAATGATCCGAACCACAAATCGGATATTGTGCAAATATATAGCTCCCACAGTCAGTTTATATTGGATAACTAGCATTTAACCCGCTACTTCGTTAGCGTCTCCTTTTCTTTCGTGGACATATTTTTACGCCAAAGTTTATGTTTCTAGGTTTTAATCCGCTACTTTGTAATAGGTACGATTTTCACCTCTTAAACGTTCGAATTTCGAAAATGTACCAAATTTTAATTTGTATTTTTAGATAAGTTACGAATGTGATATATTTTAATGTTTATTGGTTTAAAAGATAGATGGCATAGCAAAAAAGTTTTAAAATACAGGTTTTACCCGTTTACTGTCCACCTGTCCGCTTATTTTTTTATTGAACAACAATAAGTGCTAAATTTTTTTTGTGTCTTTTTTTTAGCGGCATATGATGTTAGCGGGATCGATTTGGCATGAGTCCAGCCTCCGGTCCAAATGTCAACTTTTTAGCTTTTGCAGTTTAGGATAAGTGATAATGAAGCAGTCATTAACGTAACAGTTTTATATTATATATGTAGATAAATGAAGAAAAATATTTTTAAAAAAGTAACAGAATTAGGAACGATTTTCACTCCTTTAGCGATCGAATTTCGAAAAAGTACCAAATTTGTATTTATATTTTTAGGTGAGTTACGAATGTGATATAATTTGTATTTCTATGTTTATTGGTTTAAAAGATAGATGGCGTAACAAAAAGTTTCAAAATACAGGTTTTACCCGTTTACTCCTTATTTCAAAAAAGGACAGATGTCTAGTCCGCTTATTTTTTAATGAACAATAATATAATAATATAAAAAATAATATAAAAAAGTACCAGTTAGAGAAAGAAAATGTACCAAAAATACCCTTACAGATTCTCATTCACTCAGGAACTTGCATGTTTCTTTTTAAGTTTCTAGGACCAATATTAACAGCATATCAAAAGGTACCAGGTAAAGCACAAATCAGTACCGAAAAGCGCCTCTTACAGATGCTCATTCACTCAACGCATTGCTTGTTTAATTTTTTTTTATTTATTTATTTATTTATTTTCAACCAGTAATATAACAAGCCTAATTAGGCCAATAAATTTACATTACAATGCAGAAAAAACCTGAATAATATGAAAAATAAAACTTATACAAACACTACTATATTCAAAAAGATAAGTATAATAAGTTTAGTAATTTTAGTAATTGGCTCCCCAGCCCAAGGAATGAAAGTAACAAAACAAAACAAAATTAGTCAATGTTATAATAGCATCGCAAAAGGCCAAAAATGAAAGAACATATCTGAAAATTGCCGGAAAGTTAAATATAATAAGAAACCAAGAAAATATCCACATATATATATATATATATATATAGAAATATATATATATATATAGAAATATATATATATATATATATAACATATGTATATATATATAAAGAAAACTTCACCATACCAACTATATACAAAAAAAATCCAAAAGAATTAATGAACAGAGGAAAAGTGAATTAGCAGTTTCAAACGAAATGCATTGTTAGAATGTGAAAAAATACGAAGCTCGACAGGCAAAAAGTTCCAGCTTCTTGCCACCCTAACAATAAACGATCTCTCAAACCAACTACATCTTATTCTCGGAATAATAATTTGAGGATTCCTGGTTGATCGTGAAAAAGAAAATTCAGAGCAAAGACGGCGCGGAACACCCAACCTAATCGTTCTATGGAAAAGCAATAAACAACGAAACTTTATGAATTCCCTGAAACTACAGCCAAGAAATGTCCTAACGTACTCCGATATGTGCACTCGCCGATGGACACTAAACATAACGCACTATAATATTTACCAAGCGATTCAATTTAGCAGAAATATAAGCTAACGTACCAGAGACAACTTCAAGTCCATAAAAAATAAACGGCATCAACAACGCATAGGCCAGTCTATATCTAACCCTACAAGGCAAATGCACATTATTAGAGTAAATCCTCCGTAGTATCCCTAAAACTCTACTATAAGAATAGTTAACATGACTCTCAAACGTAAGGCTTCTATCAAGAAATATGCCTAAGCATTTAAGGCTATTCACAAATTCAACCCTTCGATTATCAATTAAAATATTCAACTCAGAGTCCGTATTTCCGAAGATTATTGCCTTAGTTTTAGAATAATTAAGAAAAAATGAATTTCTAGATGACCATCGAGAAAAGAGCGACAAGCTGTCATTTACGTTCGATTCCAAAACGTCAGTATTATCTCTATGAGAGCTAAATAATAAGAAAACGTCATCCGCAAAAAGGAAACTCCTACATACCCCTGAGTCAATACTAAAAGGAAGATCATTAACATACATTATGAAGAGCAAGGGTCCCAAAACCGAACCTTGTGGTACACCCGATAACAAAGGAAGCATATCAGAAAATGTTCCATCACAGTCCACAAACTGATATCTCCCACACAGATAAGAGTAAATTAACATACAAGCAGTCTTAGAAAAATTAAAACTATGTCTCAACTTCCTAATCATAGTGTTGAAATTTATAGAATTGAACGCTTTGGTCAGATCAAGTGAAACTAGTAACGACAGGTAGTCCTTATTAAAGTTACTACGAATATCATCCGTTAAACTCAATAACAATGAGGTAGTATTATAGCCGCAACGGAAAGCATACTGTGAAGAAGCAAGATTACTACGAACAAAAGAGAGAATTTGATTCTTAATAATATGTTCAACCACCTTAGATATGGCAGGTAAAATCGAAATTGGTCTCAGGTCATCTATGTTACGCACCACTCTAGCTTTTGGAATCGGAACCACGCGAGCCTTCTTCCAATCCATTGGAAAAACCGATGATATCAAAATTGAGTTAATAAGAAACATTAAAAGATGGGATATATAAGGGTAAATTAATTTCAGAAAGGTTATAGGGATGCCGTCAGTACCAACAGATCTAGCTCTAACTTTACACAAAGCCAAAAAGAGTTCATCCTCAGTAATACATCTAAATGAAAATAACCCGTCATCCACAAACATCCCAAAATCCAAGTCATCAGAGTTGGCAAAAGAAGAATTGACAAAGTGGGTGTTAATGTCTTCAGCATTCAATTGAAGTGCAAGTTCATTATCACTGGTAAATCCACTACCCCTAAGAACTTTCCACATGGCACTAGAATCAATACCAGAAAACAATTTTGCAAAATATTTTCTCCTAACCTTCCGAATCACGTTTTTCGCACGATTACGATACCGGCAATATACTCTCCAGTCCTCATCAGAATTGGAACCCCTAAAGGCAGAGTAAGCCAAATCCCTTAACGACTTAGCCAAAATTATAGCACTAGAATTCATCCAAGAATCAGTGCCCCTTGAAATCTTCCTGCGAACTAAAGGAACAAAGTTAAACAAAGATTCCATGAGGAAAGACAAAGACCTACATAGATGATCAATATCATTGGAATGAAAAAATGTCAAGGTGTCAAATTGCGATAGAAATAACAACATACCATCCCAATCAATCTGATTATAATCTCTGTACTCAATATATTGCACATGATTACCCGAATCCAAACCAAACACAGCAAAAATTAAAGCATGGTGTGAAATGCCAGGGCATTGAACCTGATTAGAAAACTTCATAGTGGATGAATCACTCAGTAACCAGAAATCCAATAAAGATGTAGAACGGTTAGAAACATTAAAATGAGTTGGTTTAGAATTATGAAAACCCGTCAAGTTACATCTAGCACAGAGAGATCTCACATCATTAGCTCTATCAGTATTAAAAAGATTACAGTTGAAATCACCAACAATAATAATATTAGAGTATCTCAGAAGCAGGTCCGTACAGGAGTTCTCAAAGGATGCAAGGTCACCACTAGGCAAGTAAACACAGCCAAATAAGGTTTTAGAATTCTCATGAAAGACCTCAATAAATACAGATTCACAAGACTCAGTCTCAGAAATACCACAAATAACTTTATATTTAATAGATTTGGATACGTAAATACATACACCACCACCACGCCTATGTACTCTATCATTCCTAATCAGCGAATAGCCAGATATCCCGAGAGAACGATTAGTAACGTATGGTTTTAGCCAGGTTTCAGAAATAGCAATCAAATCAAAACTCCCACCAACAATATCCATGAACTCATCAAATTTAGAGGTTTTAGTGCATGGTTTAATACTTTGACAATTCATATGAGCCACCTTCAACATACCAGAATACTTAGAAAGAGATGATCTAATAGAAGATCCGCTATTAATAACAGGACCAATGTTGTCATTATTCAACGACATAACTAAAAATTGCAAAAACTGGGGTGGGGAACCAATGAACACTAAAATTAAAATAATAAAAAATCAATAAAAACATTAATAATTCATTAAATAAATCAGCTATCAAAGCACAATAAAAATGAGATCAATATACACTCAGCAAAAATTAAATATTTAAAGAATTTAAGTAAACAAACAATCAAGTAAATATATGCACCTTAACGAATTATGAGAGGTATAAAACAAGCCAAATAAGGCAATCAAAAACTTCAGAGACACCGATAAATCCGTTAAAATACATCTAAATACTCAACCTTGTATAAATTAAATAAAATTTACTATAAAATATGAGAAGCATTGCCATTCAGAAGAGCTGCACATTCGCCAACATCATAGATTACTTCCTTCCCATCCGACAAAATAACTTTGGCCTTCACCTTGTCCGTATATAGTATTTTAAATTTGGAAATTTTTTTAAGTCTCTTCAATTTAAGGCAAAGAACATGAAGCTGTGAGCCCAAGGGCGAAAGGTGCTCATTTAGGTAAATACGACTGCCAATATCACCCCCAACAACATCGGAAAGCTTAAGAGATCTAGTTTTAAAGTACTCCCTCATGATTCCGTCACGCAAAGAGATATTATTGAATCTGATAAGAACTCGTTTTCCATTAAAAATGTAGCAAACGTGATTAACATCATGGTAAGTAATGGTAAAACCATAAAAAGAACAAAGAGACGTAACAGACGGCATAAGATCATCCAAGCCAGATGGAATTCCACTTAGAATAATATCGGCACGATTAAGACGGCGATGGAGACGATCATTCTCAACTTCTAAGGCAGAAATTTTCGTCGTGGTTTCAGCATCAATATTGTTAATTAACTTACTGCATCCTATTATATCAGATTTCATATCCTTAATACATGAGGAAATTTCACTCCTGAAATCAGCAAGTATCTGAGTAATGGATTCCTTGAAGGAGTCACGGTCCACCTGACAAGTTTTAATAAACTCGTTGAAGTTATTATTAAGAGTTCTAACTTCATCCTTAAGCGAAAAATCATCATCAGAAGAATGATTGCTAAGGCAAGCAGCGCATGTAAACGAAAAAGAATCAGGCTTTTCACAAAATAAAGCCAAGTGTTTCTCCGATACTTTGGCACAGGGAAGGTGAAGCCACAGCTTACATCTAGAGCACATTATACTGCCCTTAGATTTACCCACAGCAACATCACAGACGCCACATTTAAGACTTTTAGTGACCGGCATCTTAACTGAGTAACAGCAGCAACAAATTTGAAAAAAATGGCACCCAAGGTATACAGCCAAAAGAAATGTGCTAGTAAAAGGCAGCAACAAAACAGCAGCAGCAACAATTAATTAATTACAGAAGGTAAAAATACACGAACCACGGCTTAAATTAAATCAATTTATTAAAATTAATAAAAAAAGAACTTGAATAAATAATCAACACATTTAAGCAACTATTATTAGTTGAAATTAAGTGTAAATTCAGTAAAAAAAATGACAGCCGATATAAAAACACGTTTACTCAGGCATAGCGTTGATGCAATACTAACAACAATTCAATAAAAACCTGTTGGCAAACAATACAGTACGACAATAGATTCACTTGGGGACTTGCATGTTTAATTTTATGTTTCTAGGGCCAATACTAACGGAAATTCAAAAAGTACCAAATTTTATTTATGTCGTCTTGGAGCAGAGTACAAAAAAGTTCGAAAAACTGAAAAAAACCTTTTTTAAAAATGGTCCAGCTCACGGATGGTCAACGCTAGAACCAAAATATTTTGGGAATCATCATAAAACATATCAATCTTTATTTTCAGAGGGGTAACAAAATCACTTTTTTTTTTGAGTCGCTCTAATGTATACATATGTATATACATACATATACATATGTCGGTATCCTGCAAAAAAGTGTTAATTGAGTTAATGATGCAGAAGTGTCCCAAATGTCATATATTATGTGCTGTAGACATATCCCATGTCTTTTTAGAATATTTTTGTAGTTATTGTATTAAAACATATATTAAAGATTTTATTTTTAAATCGATCATCGACGAACAAATACAAAGGCCACGAGCAAGGTCTTTAATAAAGAAAGTCAACCGTACTTTAGCAAGGTCATACTTTTTGGAAAACTAAGACTATCGTACGAGTCTGCCGCAAATTTTTTTGGGAAACGCTAAGTATTTCAGTTAGTACAATTAAAACGGCATTTAAATATAAAGGACCAGCTGGAGCTTTTTCTAAAGAAGATGGAAGGGGCAGATCATAGCTTGCAAACAAAACGTCGGATGAAATTATAGCACGTATTAAGGATCACATCGAAAGCTTCCCAACTGTTGAGTCTCACTACTGCCGGAAAACTTCAAAGAGGATGTATTTAGATGCCAATCTGAGTATAACAAAAATGTATTCCTTATTCGTAGAAAAATATAATAGTGACACGCCAATGAAGCTTCCTTCAGCGGGAATCTACAGGAAAGTTTCGGTGAGTATTACAATTTATCGTTCTTCCATCCAAAAAAAGACCAATGTCAAGTATGCGAAAAAGGTAAAGAAACTCAAAATGAAGACTGTCTGTCCCATTTAAAGAGAAAAAACGAATGTTCAGTTGCGAAATCCTTAGACAAAGAAGGGGCCATTAATAAGCCTAATTTCACATTCGACTTACAATCTTACAATCTGTGTTACAAATTTCATCAAATGATGTAAGCTCAATGTACTAATGATGTAAGCTATTGTACTAAAGTTGTGTGCATACAATTCAACCATCTATAACGCTGCGCCACCAAACGATACTTTTTGCTATTTTTGGACAGAGATTGATGGAAAAAGAGGAAGTAATGAAATTGGTTCATGCTTGTATAAATACTTGCATCAATTTTATCTTTTAGTATTTCAGCATTGTTCCTCCATTTGATTCAAGTTCTGAATTTAGATATAATTGAACACAAATTTTTTAGAAAGTGGACACAGTTACAGGGAAGTTGATAGTATAAACAGTGCTATCGAAAAGCAGAAGAAACATGTTCCAGTATACACCATTTAAGACTGGATAACTTTATTTAGACTCGCACGCTCCAAACAACTTAGAAGTAAAGGAAATCTTTATAATATAACTAAAATACGGTTTTCCAATTTTCTGGATTTATTAAAGCTATCAGAGTTTATAAAAAAACAAAAATTTAGGCGAAAATGGGGAAAAATAAACTGGTTGAAAGTAAAAGCTTTTAGGTATCAAAAGATTAAACCTGGTGCAATGAGTATAAATACGCCCATAGTGAAACCTTTAAAGAAATACGTGTTTTTGGTAAAGGTCGCTCGATGAATTTGAAAAAAGTCAACATTGAAAAGGTGTATATAAACAACCTTCCTATAAGTATCGAAAAGAAGAACGATTTACTAAATCTTTGTACATCAGGAGCCATACCGGAGGAGTTTCATCACTGGTACCAAATCTTGAGGGCATGCGAAACCGTCACAAAAAAGGCCCCAGAACCGGATATATATGATGAATCAGATCAAAGATTATAAAAAACCATTTTCTTAAAAAAAATTCATATCCATAAAATAATATTTGTTAATGCAAAAAAAAAAAGCCTATGTCCAAGATGCATTTCATTTTTGTATAAAAAAATTAAATAAATAAAACTGAATACAAATTTCTGCTTTCATTTTAAAGTTAAGCCATATAATTATTATATTCTAATATAAATTTTCAAATCTAAGCTATTTAAAGATATTTTCGGAAGGTCATAAAGTTTAAATCGCCAATAACTCATTAACACAATTATGTGACTTAAGACTTTTTTGCGGGATACCGACGATATATCAGTTTCTGAAATCCGAAAATTCTTAATGAATATAATGATATCTTGTTAATGTTAATTTTTAATTAATAGTTAGTTAGTTAATTGTTCTTTTTTCTATGTAAAAATGGAAGAAGGGAGAAAACTCCCGGGAAATTTTTTTGAATAGTATGTTCTGAGTGAGGTTTAGCGCCCGTGAACCTTATCCTAAGCACTTTAGTGGAACCTTATATAGCCTATGTCCGTTAGGAGGTTCTATTCTTCATTTTGTTGAAAACATTTTTAAAATCGGACTGGCAGTTCCTGAGATGATCTCTTGCAAAAATATAAACATACAAACTTTTCAGCCTTATAATATTAGTATAGATATTCAATAAAGCATTCTACAAAATGGTTTATTAATAAAAGTTATTTTTGTTTTTCGACAAAATATGCAGACTGAAAAGATTTTTTGGTTTATCGACTAAAATAATGTTACTCGTATATCAAAAAATATGCAAACAAGCAAAATATGAAATTATTTGCATAGTTATAAATCAGTAAGAATATTTTAACCATCTTGTGGAAGGTATATAATTTTTTAACTCACCTGCAAAGTTAGAGTTTTTTAGTTGGTAATTATTGAATATATAGGTGCTCGACATTTATTTTTCTAAGTATGGTATTTTATTATTTCTTATACTTATGCTATGTTCATACTTATCAAATATTTGACGTCTTACACGTAACCACTAGTATTATTATAAAAAATTTTTGCTTTTGCAAAACGTTTGCTCGGTAAAATCTCATTGATCAGTTTCTTGTTAGATTTCACGAACATTTTAAACTTAAAAACTTACGAAATACATTTACTGCCTTTTTTGCTTCACCATTTTGAACTTTTCGATCAAATAACTTTGTTGCACCGGCCCATTCGTGAGTAAGTATTTTTGTCGTTACTGCTCTTTTAAGGTCTACACTTCTTGATTTGCTTTCCTTTGCTATAAATCGCTTTATTTCTTCCACTGAATTCATTTGTTCAATATTGAAGATTTCCTTTTGTACTAATTTCGTCGTACGATCAATCTTTTCACCCACATCAACCTTTTTAAATGTTTGCGCTTTAACCGCACCCAATTTTTCTTCTTGTTGGAACAAATTCTTAAGGGGCTGATCAGTGAGAACTTCCTCTTTACTCTTTAAAAGAATCATTTCTATCGGTTCCAATTTCTCCGGAAACTCGAATTGAGAATCTTTCAAAAATTTAGATTTTGAATTAACAGGCAATTTTAGACGATGTGGCAATGCGTTATTGTATAAATCGGTTGCAATATTTGCCAATTTTATGCTCAAATTATGAATTTTTGCTAACACTGCCAGTAACAAAGTGTTTATTTCAAAGAAAAAGTACGAACTTAATTGGCAGGTGAAATATTCAGCTGCAGATACACACAAACCTCCAATGCGGTGGTACAACTCGTAGATGGCTATAAGTCGTACAAGTAAGAAATAAAAACTGTCCCTGGTGGGCATTTGTATATTAGTACCCTCTTCATAGTCCACATCGGGCAATGCGTTTCGAAAACTGTCCAAATCACGTTTAAAATCTACCCGCAATAGACGGCTTAAGGTGGCGTTTAACTTGCAAACATCTTTGAAGCCTTTCATTTTGCTAAATGAATTTTTTCGTCTGGCCATAAGTCTGGAAAGTAAAGCTGATGTTTCACTAAATTCTTCCTCATATTGACCAAGTTTTAGAAAGTAGTTGTCAATCTCTTCATGTAGCTTTAGTACTGCAAATCAAGAACCAATTATTTTAGGTGTATTTTCGCATATTTGTTAGTCTGCTTACCATAACAACTATGTTTCGATGGTAATGTTACAAATGGCGGCTTTTTTAAATCAAAATCATTCCAAATTTTTTCCATGATTAAATGTGTATTTCATTCAAAATTAAATAAACAAAACATGTTTTTAGAGATGTGCCACGTTTGTTTAAACTACATTGTTTAATCGATAACTTGAAGGCACTTTCACACGATATGTATTTAACAGTGTACTTGTCAAATTTCCCACGGCGCAGTGAGTACATCGTCAGGTGATTATTGTTTTGTCATATATGCCATTTTTGAAAAAAATTAGATAGGAATGCGTTATATATGACATCAATATTCGCTTTCATATTGCAAAATCCATTTTTTGATATCTCGTATAGAATCTGAGATATATAGCATCGACTTTGCTCTACATCCACATTTTTTAGGTTCATTGAGCATTGTTCTGCTGCATATGATAATTTTTGCGCATGGAGCTAATTTTTTAAACAAAACAAACAAAATTATAATTTACTATTGTTTTGCGCCATTCACATAATGAAAAACGTAGGTCAAAATAGTTAAAATCTGAAAATTTTCGAAATAATTTTAAAAATTCATCAAGAGAAATACAATTCAAAACGTAATAATAATAAAATCAGCATCCAAAAAAATGGTTTAAAACGCCGCAAAATGTGTTTGGCCAAACATTAAATGTATTAACATCGGTACCTATATCAAGTAAAAGGAAAAATATATCATAGATGTGCTAAAATTAAAGGAAGATAAAGAATATTTAAAAAATTTACTAAGAATTTAAGAACAAATTATTAACAAAAGTTATCAAAAAAGGGTGTCGTTTTAGACTTAAGTATAAAATTGTATTTTTTATAAATTAAATTATTTATATTTATATTAGTTATATTGCAAATATTGCAAGGTTTAAAAATCATAATATCCTTTCATTCCATATTATGTTGCATCTGCAGTTCGGGGCTTATGGGAGATTCTTCTCTGTTTAGCAATTATCACCATTCCAAAACATACCAACCTGCTTTTATCAATTTTTAATTATCACGTTTCTTCAATCAACTTCATTGTTCTTTCCATAGACTTACTTTGCTCCACGGCAAAAAAACATCACATTACGAAGTAAAATTTGATATGGAGCACAAAACGACAAAATGTTATTTTAGAAAAACAATTATAATTTTGGATTTATTACATTGCATGTAAATTCATTAAAATGTATAGTTTTGTTAAAAAACTTAAGTAGTCATCAATTAGGAGCATTTAAAAAAATCCATCGAGTAGTTTTTAAGAAAATTCGTTGTAAACCTATTTTATCGTTTTTCTCAAAACCTACTTGATGGCGTATATGCTTAAACAATAATAACCTTACGACATGTCGTGTAAAAGCGAAAAATAATTAGCTGTGTAAATTTTTTCAATTAGAGCGTGTTCTATTTTGAACTGACAAACCTTCTGACATCAGCTGTTTTGAAAGTAATTTGTATGTGGCGGCATATATAAATATTTAACATTTTTTTTTTAAGGTAAAATGTAAGAGGAATATACAAGATAATATTCTGGTAGTGTATAAAGTCATTCCTAAAAATTTAAGGAATAGAACTATTACAAAAAAAGCTTTATAAAATACATAACTGAAATTTAGCTCATAGAATAAATTCGAAAAACAAAAAAATGTGGAATATAATAAAGTAGCTTATGAAAAGAAATAATTCCCAGATTCTATAAATTATTTAACTATATACTTACACATATTCTTAAAAAAACATAATTTTTAATTAACTGAAATGTAATTGAACGGGAATAAAAATATAAATCAGTATATAATTTGTCATCAAGCCCTTATGACACTAAATTTTTAATGCATTGTTCAAGTTTGGGTGAACAGTGCAAATATAATTTAATAGAAAAATGTACCAAGTGCAAAGAGTTCGGCTGTATTAACTTGCGGTCTCCATAACATAAAATTACTAATTTGAACATTAACTTAAAGTTAATGTTAAGTGGAGACTGCTTATGTTAAACTTTTAACTTGATTGTTAAAACATTTCTTTCGAAAGCTCTTTTATAACATAAATTGACGTTTATGTTCGACAAACTACTTTTTTGTAGTTGATTTTCGTCATATTTATTTAAATTGTAAAAAGGGTTGTAAACTGTAAGCGTAAATACGTTAATATAAAATATAATAGGCATGAAACGATAAAGAAAATCGATTGCAATTTGTAATAGACAAGAAACACCCTGTTGTTTAAAATCTTTAATCGTAACGTTAATTTTGTTTACTTTTTCCACAATGCTACATTCAATTCGAATTCAACTACAGATGGTGGTGAACTACAACAATCTAAAACAACAGAAGCAACATAAGGTTTTTTGCATTGCATTGTTACTGTTTACGGTCCAAAATGTCAACCATTCCTAACGAAACACTAACAAATCAAAACAAATTGGGTCAAACTGTCAAAATCAGATGGTGTTTCAACACCACCTGCATTTAAATTTCGTCTGCTACATTTTATTTATAGTGCTTGTTCTCGCAAAAAGTCTCGCTCGTGTTATTATTGTTTAAATTAGTTAAATTTTTCTGGATGCCACTACCATATTTCTAAGGTAGTTGATTATCAATTGTGTGATATAAAGTTGTGCACGTATTAGATAACACTTCCGTCTCTCCTGCCTATTGCTTTTAAACGTAAAAAGAACATAATAGTTTAATTAAATATCACAATGTCTCTCAAAACAGCATTAAAATGTACAAATTTCCTTATACGACGTTCTGTTACAACGGCGTTGGCTCAAGCGGGAGGATGGGAACAACTACATAAACAAAGTGTGCGCAATTTTACCGTGGGCTTGACCATGAAACAAGAGTAAGGTTATAAGTTTATTGATCTCTTTTTAAGATTTTTGTATGTAAATGATCTTTTTTGACTTCAGCGTCAATGTTACATTTATTAGAGCAAATGGAGAAAAGATAAAAACCAGTGGTAAAGTGGGAGATTCTTTATTGGACGTCATTGTTAACAATAATATTGATTTGGATGGCTTTGGTGCTTGTGAAGGTACCCTGACGTGTTCAACTTGCCATTTAATATTTAAACCAGAAGATTATAATAAATTACCCGATAAGCCCAGCGACGAGGAGTTGGATATGTTGGATTTAGCTTACGAATTGACAGACACTTCCCGTTTGGGTTGTCAAATTAACTTGACGAAAAGTATGGATGGCTTGGTGGTACATGTTCCTGCTACAATAAATGACGCACGAAGTGCGTAATAAATGAAACTAATATCTAAGAAAAACCATTCAAGAGAAAGTCTTTAAGCAAACAAATCTCTGGAATAACAATTGATAAAATGTTTAACAAATATCAACCACGGTGCAGTTCATTTTTATTATTTTTAATTAAGATTTTTGTAGTTAAAATAAACAATTTATTAGGGCATTTTCTACTAATCTATTTTTCTTTCCTTTAAAGTTGTACAAATAAATAAGTCTGTTTTTAAAATATGTAATGTAATTTCTGCTGTCGAATTTTTATTTGCTTTTGTTACGCAATTATGTAAGATGGTATCGCCAATTTTGTAGATAATTATAATTTTTTACTAAATCATTGTGACACAAACAACTTGTTTTATCAGTTTATAAGTGCCTTTAGCTTGAATTTGTTGTTTAGTGTATTCACTTAAAGTTTTAAATTAAAAATAATATTCTTATCGTTCATCCGCAGTAACGATAAAAAATAAGCTTTAGTGCGGTTACATCGTTGATATCGATATCATTATAAAGGTTATAAATTAATTATCTTAAAATTATAAATTTGCGCCGAAAAGTCTTAAAGTTTTATGCCTGTTAATTTATAACAAATCTTCAAATGCTGTTATTATCACTATAAAAGTATCCAAATAATGTGCGGTTTCCTCAATACAGGTAATTCGACGTGTAGTAAAATTACTCAAAAACCGAGTGCTTTTCATATAATTTCTACTAAACTTTCGTACATTTGTGTTGTGGTATCACTAATGTGCTGTTTTCACAACACAAGTGCTTGAACGTGTTTTCACAACACGAGTGCTTGAACGAGTAGTAAAATTTATATGAAAAACACTCAAAAAACGGAGTGCTTTTCATATAAATTTTACTACTCGTTCAAGCACTCGTGTTGTGAAAACAGCACATTAGTGATACCACAACACAAATGTACGAAAGTGATAAATACATATATATTATTTACTAAGCTTCACAAAAACGAACGTTAGAATTAAAATTGGTTGCTGCTTAGACCTATATTAAATTATTGACCAGCAATAAGAAAGTTTTGTGCGTTTCTTGTTAGAACTTTGACCTGGCTTTGGTAAAATATTATGATTCGTAACAGTTTTAGCCGAACTAAAATGATTTTTAGGAGGGTAATTTGTATTAGACCTATGGTAAATTATGCACCAATTATCCCAAAATTCTGAAGACTGACTTCTGGTATTACAAAAAATAAATTTGAATAAATTTCAATACAGCAAGCAGTGTAATTAGTTTTAGCGGTAACAGTGAATTTCACAAAGTTGGAAGAAATTTCCCCGCAATTTCTATATCTATTATGGTTTTAGGCGAATTTAATTATTTTTCTAAAGTGGGCTTAGGCGCAATAAACTGTTTTCCGATAGTAGGGTTTATATGGGGTCTAGTGTAAATTATGGACCGATCTTCACGAAATTTGGCAGTGTGATTTCTCGTGCTATAAAACACTGACGTACCGCATTTCGTTATGATAGCATTATTTATTGCGGTTTTAGGCGTACTAAACGGTGTTCCGGGAGTAGGGTTTATATGGGGTCTAGTATAAATTATGGACCGATCTTCGTGAAATTAAGCAGTGTGATTTCTGGTCCTATAAAACTGTGGCGCATTAGTATGATAACGTTGTTTATTACGGTTTTAAGCGTACTAAAATGTTTTTCGGGAGTAGGGTTTATATGAGGTCTAGGGTTAATTATCGATCGAACTTCACGAAATTTAGCAGTGTGAGTTCTAGTCCTAGAAAAATATACCGTACATAATTTAATTATGATAGGATTATTTATTACGGTTTTAGGGGTACTAAACTGTTTTCCGGGAGTAGGGTTTATATGGGCCCTAGAGTAAATTATGGACCGATCTTCAAAAAATTTTATGGTCCTATAAAACTGTGACGTATTTTTAGTACGATAGCTAGTTCTTTTCTTTTGCGTTTTTTTCAACAGACGGACAGACAGACGAACATGGCTAAATCGACTCAGAATTACTGCGAAACCCGAAATTTATATACTTTATGGGATCTTAGATGTATAATAAAAAAGTTTCACACGAAATGACAAACTTAATATACCCTCATTAACCACTAGTGGTACTTTATTGTGTTTTTGGTGTTGTTACTTGTTGTAGTGCCGACACCACCGTATACATGAATTCGCCTTGGTATTAATTGGTTCAATTAAAAAATATTTAACTATAAGTTACTCAATTACATCAGTTGTTTCAAACTTAAGGTACGTTCAGACTAATGAAATATTTGATGAAAATATTTGTTCTGATATTTGCTTCAAACTGTGTGAAACAAAAAAATATTTTATTTGATGTTCAAACTAAGCTCAAATATTTGACAATTTTTGTTTGATGAAACAGTTGGCAAACAGTGTTAAATAAAATAAATTAATTCATGTTTGCCATGCGTTCAGACTAAAAGAAATATTTGCATCAAATAATTATTTAATGAAAGTGTTCAAAAATAAAAATATATTTCTCAAATAGTAAAAATGAGCGCAAAAGCTAATTTATTTATTTTATTCTGTGGATCAGCATCTCTTATAGTATTAGAACAGGAGAATTTAAAAGAAAAAAAAATGGAAGCCACTGGGTAACGGGAACATGGCTAAAATTTGCGAAAAATTGCAAAGTTGGAAACAAACCCTAAAATATATTTGAAATTGCTAAATTGGTTAAAAAACAAAATGTCAAGAAAAAAACAATAAAAATGTTGCAAAAATAGCGAAAATTCGCGAAAAATTTAGAAATTTCAAACAAGCCATAAAATTTATTAAAAGTGCCTAAAACTAAAAGGAATTGCAAAAATTCTATAAAAATTGCTATATTAGCGGAAATTCGCAAAAATTTGCTAAAAGCGGTATGATAGCAAATAATTATTATAATAATTATTAAAAATCGTTAAAGCTCTAAAGATTCACAGTGAAAATCGCTACTTTGCCAGCATGGGTAAAATTCGCGAAAAATTGCAAACTTAGAAACAAGCCCTAAAATTTATTTGAAATCGGTTAAAAAAACAGATTGTCGGAAAATAACAAAAAAAAAATAATTAGTATTGTGGTTATTTTGTTGAACTATTCATGGTTTTTTTAATCCAAATTTTTACTATTTAATTAGGCTTAAGTTCATTAAATTTAATTTTCATTAAATTATTTTTATGAAGAAAGGAATTTTTACAACATGGAAGATTAATTAAAATTGTTATTGATAATTTTCATTCTTGACTGACCTGGGATTCGAAGCCAGGCTGGCTGGCGTGTGATTCGAACCCAGGCGGCTGGTTACCCTGACATGTTTCGACCTCAACCACTAGGTCTTCTCAAAGGGATTTGCCGTCTTACACTCGCAGCCATCGAAGACTGCTGACGTCAGTAGTCAAACATCAATCCTTAAACCAAATTGTATTTTAACCTTTGGTAGATCGAAATTTGCTTATTGAATGATTATCCATTTTCAATTGATCTCACATGTTTTTCCTTTACTTCTGTTTTTTCCGTACTTTTGTCAAGAATTCTTCTTGAAGTCCAAAGTACATTTTTTGTTTATCATGTTTTTTGTCTTTCTTTTTTTCTTGTTGACATTTTTCAGCACAACTTGAAGGACAAATGAACACATAGAGCTTGTGCCTTAGCTTTAACAATAATTAGTATTGTGGTTATTTTGTTGAACTATTCATGGTTTTTTTAATCCAAATTTTTACTATTTAATTAGGCTTAAGTTCATTAAATTTAATTTTCATTAAATTATTTTTATGAAGAAAGGAATTTTTACAACATGGAAGATTAATTAAAATTGTTATTGATAATTTTCATTCTTGACTGACCTGGGATTCGAAGCCAGGCTGGCTGGCGTGTGATTCGAACCCAGGCGGCTGGTTACCCTGACATGTTTCGACCTCAACCACTAGGTCTTCTCAAAGGGATTTGCCGTCTTACACTCGCAGCCATCGAAGACTGCTGACGTCAGTAGTCAAACATCAATCCTTAAACCAAATTGTATTTTAACCTTTGGTAGATCGAAATTTGCTTATTGAATGATTATCCATTTTCAATTGATCTCACATGTTTTTCCTTTACTTCTGTTTTTTCCGTACTTTTGTCAAGAATTCTTCTTGAAGTCCAAAGTACATTTTTTTTGTTTATCATGTTTTTTGTCTTTCTTTTTTTCTTGTTGACATTTTTCAGCACAACTTGTCAGGGTAACCAGCCGCCTGGGTTCGAATCACACGCCAGCCAGCCTGGCTTCGAATCCCAGGTCAGTCAAGAATGAAAATTATCAATAACAATTTTAATTAATCTTCCATGTTGTAAAAATTCCTTTCTTCATAAAAATAATTTAATGAAAATTAAATTTAATGAACTTAAGCCTAATTAAATAGTAAAAATTTGGATTAAAAAAACCATGAATAGTTCAACAAAATAACCACAATACTAATTATTGTTAAAGCTAAGGCACAAGCTCTATGTGTTCATTTGTCCTTCAAGTTGTGCTGAAAAATGTCAACAAGAAAAAAAGAAAGACAAAAAACATGATAAACAAAAAATGTACTTTGGACTTCAAGAAGAATTCTTGACAAAAGTACGGAAAAAACAGAAGTAAAGGAAAAACATGTGAGATCAATTGAAAATGGATAATCATTCAATAAGCAAATTTCGATCTACCAAAGGTTAAAATACAATTTGGTTTAAGGATTGATGTTTGACTACTGACGTCAGCAGTCTTCGATGGCTGCGAGTGTAAGACGGCAAATCCCTTTGAGAAGACCTAGTGGTTGAGGTCGAAACATGTCAGGGTAACCAGCCGCCTGGGTTCGAATCACACGCCAGCCAGCCTGGCTTCGAATCCCAGGTCAGTCAAGAATGAAAATTATCAATAACAATTTTAATTAATCTTCCATGTTGTAAAAATTCCTTTCTTCATAAAAATAATTTAATGAAAATTAAATTTAATGAACTTAAGCCTAATTAAATAGTAAAAATTTGGATTAAAAAAACCATGAATAGTTCAACAAAATAACCACAATACTAATTATTGTTAAAGCTAAGGCACAAGCTCTATGTGTTCATTTGTCCTTCAAGTTGTGCTGAAAAATGTCAACAAGAAAAAAAGAAAGACAAAAAACATGATAAACAAAAAATGTACTTTGGACTTCAAGAAGAATTCTTGACAAAAGTACGGAAAAAACAGAAGTAAAGGAAAAACATGTGAGATCAATTGAAAATGGATAATCATTCAATAAGCAAATTTCGATCTACCAAAGGTTAAAATACAATTTGGTTTAAGGATTGATGTTTGACTACTGACGTCAGCAGTCTTCGATGGCTGCGAGTGTAAGACGGCAAATCCCTTTGAGAAGACCTAGTGGTTGAGGTCGAAACATGTCAGGGTAACCAGCCGCCTGGGTTCGAATCACACGCCAGCCAGCCTGGCTTCGAATCCCAGGTCAGTCAAGAATGAAAATTATCAATAACAATTTTAATTAATCTTCCATGTTGTAAAAATTCCTTTCTTCATAAAAATAATTTAATGAAAATTAAATTTAATGAACTTAAGCCTAATTAAATAGTAAAAATTTGGATCAAAAAAAAAATGTTTTTTCCAAAAATAGCGAAAATTCGCGAAAATTTTTGACATTTCAAACAAGCCATAAAATTGATTAAAAGTCCCTAAAAGTATAAGGAATGGCGAAAGTTCGGTAAAAATTGCTAAATTAGCGAAAATTCGCAAAAATTTGCTAATAGCGGCATGATACCAAACTTTAGTACTCATAATTATTAAAAATAGTTAAAGCTGCAAAGAATCACCGAAAGAAATCGCTTCTTTTGCGAACATAAATAAAATTCGCAAAAAAATGGCAAACTTGGAAACAAACCCTAAAATATATTTGAAATTGCTAAATTGGTTAAAAAACAAAATTTAGGGGAAAAACAAAAAAAAAATGTTGCAAAAATAGCGAAATTTCGCGAACCATTTTAATATTTCAAACAAGCCATAAAATTTAGTAAAAGTGCCTAAAACTATAAGGAATGGCAAAAATTCTATAAAAATTTCTAAATTAGCGGTAATTCGCAAAAATTTGCTAATAGCGGCGCGATAGCAAAGTCTTATAATTATAAAAAATCTTTAAAATTGTAAAGAATCCGAAAACTTACAGAACAAATTGCTTCTATCCGGAACATGGCTAAAATTATTTGTCGTTGTTTGCTCTTACAATTTTTTTGTAATATCAAATAAATGTTTGCTCAAAAATGACTAAAATATTTGATTTTTTGTGTTCACACTATGTTCACATTGGACAAATATTTGTTTGCCGGCAAATACTTTTATTTGCTCAAAATCAGCTGTTATTTTATTTGATACTCAAAAATATTTTGTGTTCAGACTACGTTAATGAAATATTTGATGTTTGCTTTCAAATATTTCATCAGTCTGAACGTACCTTTAGTAAAAAAATAATTAATATAGTAATTGAAAAGAGCAAACTTGGACTGGATTTATTTGTAAGATTCTATTAACTTTTTATTAAATGAATTAAGATAAATAATTGAAATTTGAACTCGAAATTAATTAACAAAATTAATTTGTTAGTTAACCATTAAAATCTTATTTTTACAAAAACACATTTTTATTCCCACCACTACTGGTGGTAGGAATTATGCAGTGTATAATTTACAATACTTAAATTCGCGAAATCGCTCCATAAATTACCTTAGGTCTCATGCCTACTCTTGAAAAATACTTTAATAAGCATAAGCCTTATTAAAGTATTTCTTTTTGTTTTGTGCATTTCAAAAGACATTTCATTCTTTAATTAATTTTATTCTTTTATTATTTTCAGCACTTCTCACATAATTTTTTTTTTATAATTGTTGGACACGCTTAAAGAGAATAACAAAGTTAAAACTTTTCTTTCGTTTTCAATGACATTATTAGCAAAGTTAATCAAATAAATATAAATGATCAATATTGTGTTCCGGTATCCTCTCAAGGGAGAACGTCATGATGAATTTCTTTTTATAAAAAAGGTAAAACAAAAGAATTAAGTTAAAGATGTCAAGATTGAGTAAATCCCGAAATTCCCGGGATTAAAAAATTCAAGTCCCGGGATTTTCGGGATCGGGAGTTCGGGATTGGCATCCCTATGTTACATGTGGTTTACCCACACTAAGCCCTTCTTTCCCTATAAGACACATTCATTAAATTACACTCCCTATATGATTTTAAAAAAACTGTTTATTGTCATTCTGGAGACATTCGTAAATCAGTTTTTTAGAAACATAATTAACCTTTACAATGTCTACAGCTCCTAAAAAGGCCAAGCTTCAAAGTGATATATTTGCTTCTTTTTGTTTTAATCCCTTTAACAAAAAATTCACAGATCATCATATTTCCGAAGGCTTATAAAAAAATTCCCTACGCTGTCAAAACGGTTGCAAGTTTGTGGAGCATGCAGAAAGAGCTCGTTAAGTTGAACGAATTACTGGATTTGAATAGTAATTGCGTTTAAGTTATTCCAGATGAAGACAAAAGTAATTCTGGGAATGATGACAAAACTGTTGATGATTATAGTTATTCTATTTTTTTAGTATACGGTATATGTTCAAATAATGAGTGTCAAAACAAATATCATAAGGATGCAGTAGAAGTTCTTGAACAAATTAAAGAAGAATGCAAAACGTCACAGAATAGAGCTGAAAGAGTTTAACTTCTAACGTTTGCTCCGACAACAGGGAGTTGTGCAAACACAATCAAAATCATGTGATGGTATTGGAGCAAACCTCAAAACAAATGCAGCGAAGTATAGCCTCCATATATATATAGATCGTATTTTAGATGCGACTGCTTCATTCCATTGGGCAAATAATTATTTTAAAGAAAATGAAATAGTTTTAAGAAGCAAAAAAGATTATTCAACAATCAACAGCTGAACCAAGTAACGCCAAGAAAGGATTGTCAAAAATAGCAGAAAATAAAAGCGATAAACAGGGAGGATGAAAGACATTGTATATGAAAGTTTGCAAAACTTAAACACTTCATCAGCTACAATAAATTGAGTGTAAAAATATCTATGATGTAAAAGGATCTAATGTGATTAAGATTACATTTTATTAAATTATATAATATGTTCTTTATTCGAACTTTATTATTTTTAAGTATTAATAAATTGTCGAGCTTGAGGTCTTAAATTAAATCAAATTAAATTATATATATTTTTATTTTTATTATTATTATTAGATTTTATTATTATTATAATTATATATAAATTGAATTATTATTACAAATAAATAAAAAAAAAAAATTTAATTTTATTCCTGGGATTAACATATTGTGGGTATTACAGTATCGAAGGTATAAATAAAATACTAGTTAAGGCCGGTATTCACTATCCTACATAATCGTACGATTCATTCACACGAAAATCTGACGGAATTCTATCCGACATAAAAAAATGTCTGCAAAACCTGCTGACAATGCCACACTATCCCACAAAAAAGATGCAAACTCAAATGACTCAGCTACTTTACAAGAACATGCAGCTCTGATCGCATAGAATCTATCCTTTTATGAAAATTTTCATAAATATTTGCAAGTCGGACAGACAGTCAAAAAATCTGTCACTCAATTCATTTTTAAGCCACACTGTCATACATTATGAGCACACACGATTTTTTTGACATATCGTGCGACTAAATAGGATAGTGAATACCTGCCTTTAGGTATGTTACATACCGTCGGAAAGGTTAATTTGTCTAGTTTCTCAGCATAAGTTTTATTTTTAAGATTTTAGAAACAATTACACATAAAAAGGAAAAAATTAAAAATAATGCATATGCTAAAAATTGAAAAACCCTCGTTTTGAGTTAGAAATTATTTTTTTATACATATCCCACTAGCATCCCACCTAGCGACAAAAACTACCATAAAGGAAAAGACAGACATCTTCTTTTGAGCAAAAAAAAAAAAAAAAAAAAAAAAAAAAAAAGTAATCGCTTAAAAAAAAATTAATAATATATAAAATTTTTTTTAGAAATATTTTTTTTAGAAATATGTATCTATCTAATTTGTTTGGGACAAATTTTGCTAACACCAATAGGTAATAAGTTAAATCGATGAGAAAGAACACCTGCTTGGCCAAAATGTCAAACCCCCTCTAACTCAGAAACTTTTTGAGCCACGAGGACTAACCTTGGTGCATTTTCGAAATGTCAATGGATAAAGAAAAATGTTTTGTAAAAAAAGTACCAAAAATAGTTACGGTTTTCACCCTTTAAGCGTCCGAATTTCGCAAAAGTACCAAATTCGTATTTGTATTTTTTAGATAAGTTTCAAATGTGATATAACCCTTATTTTTATGGGTTAAGAAGATAGATGGGGTGACAATAAAGTACCAAAATCCAGGTTTTACCAGTTTACTCCGTAAAAGGGCTGAATTTCCAAAAAGTAAAAAACAACGATAGTTATTACATTTTTGTGTATCTCTTTTAATTTTGGAGATATAAGGTTACTGAATTTACCTATTTTTACCCTTTTTTTCTCCCTAAACATTCGAATTTCCAAAATGTCGTCTTAGTAGAACGATTAGGGGACAGACCAACCCTTGGTCCAAATTTCAAGTTTTTAGCTACAGGCGCTTATGTTGTGTGATGATGAATCAGTCAGTCAGTCAGTAACGTTACAATTTTATATGTTTAGAGTAAAGTAATAGTTTGATTGGAACATTAGCTTATTGCACTTTTATGTAGTAAACTAATTTTTTAAAAAGCTTAACAAATCCTCAGGCAATTGACTTGGTGTTTTGTATTTTGTTGAACAATATACATAGAAGTTTATACTTTTTAATGTATCTTGACCTAGAAATTAATTTTATAAACTTTAAGATTCGAATTATGAGAAGAATTACTTTCATAAATTTTTTGTTCCCCACCAAAAATAAAGTGATAAGTCAACAAATTACGAGGGAAAAAATTTTTCACGATAAAGGGAATCTTTTCCCGCGAACATTTTTTCACGTTATTATTCTCCTATGAATTAATTTTTTTCATATGAGTTTTTCATGATCGCAAATACGTGTAAAGGGATAAAATTACGAGGGAAAAATTATTCAGGGGTGATTATTTTTTTTTACAAATATTTAAAAAAAACACATAATAATTCTTCTTTAGTTGTTACGCTAAAAAATTAAAGCAAACAATAACAAATGTTGACGTTGACGTTGTTGACGTTATAACGAACGTCAGAAAAGTTTTCTTGTTCCACGTTCATTCATTGTTCAAAGTAAAAAACAGGAACGATGAACGAAAGGAAATGGCAGTTGCGAAATTAATATTTCGTTTTAAACATCTTTACATATAACAACTCGAGAAAAGTTTGAACTTTTAATCCATAAAATCGAAAATAATAGTCCAATTGCTCGTGGTGTTCCGTCTTTTGGGGAATCAAAAGCCAGCACTGAAGCTACATGGATGCTCATCGCAGAAAAATTTAATAGTTTTGGCAACTAGTGTGGATACATTTAAAGGCAACCTTAAGGAAAAAATTTCGCATAATAAAAAATTGTATATGAAACCGATTGAACAGGCTGCAGCCGAGTTTTTACAGATGGAACTGGCAGTAAATCCTAAAGGTCTTGTCGTTTGGACAAGCTTAGCTGAAGTTTTGGAACTAGAGACTGATCTCCAAAATACTAATGAGCGGCAACAACAACAAAGAGTAGAGGCTTTGATACCTACATCTCTTTTATAGCGTCTAATAGATTTACCGTTACCCGTTTACCGCCTCCTCTTGGTTTGGAATAATAGGTCCACTTAACTAATTATATTTTTTATTATATTTAACTTCTTATTAAATTTTAATCACTATTTTGCTTGTTTTACTCAATTTGTTATAAAGGGTGATTCATCTTGAGGTTTGAATTTCAATATGCTTTTTTACAGATCAAGCGTGAATCATAGCAAACTGCCTTGTCATTTTTGTTCAGTATCGTTTGGCAAGACATTATGCAAAGACTCACACTACAACGGCGTCTCCAACTTGTTTCAAAGTGGATCTGGAGAAACACAATAAATATCCGGTGTTTTATCGTGAACAGTGATGAAGAACATTTCAATGTATACGGTAATAAGCAAAATTGCCTTATTTGGGCTAATGCGCAACGCGAAGAGTACCAAGAGCTACCATTACATCCATTTAAAGCAACGTATGGTGTGGTTTATGGGCTGGTGGAATCATATTTCTTAAAAAATGAGGAAAATCAGAATGTTGCCGTCAATGGAAAGCGTTACCGCACCATGTTAACGGACTATAAGCTTCCTGAAATTGAATCGCATGGTGTCGGTGAGCTCTAGTTTCAACAAGACGTCGCAAAGAGCCATACAGCGACTAAAACAATGACCTTGTGGAGTAATTATTTTGGTGAGCACTGAATTTCACGTTTTGCTGCGGTAAATTGGCCACCTAAATCGTGCGATATCACACCTTTGGATTTTTGTCTCTGGGGATATGTAAAGACTAAGGACAGGAATAAGCCAGCTACGATTGGCGCTTTGGAAGCCAACATTACTCGTCTTATTCGCGGAAACCTGTCGCTATGCTTGAATGAGTCGCCCAAAGCTTCTGAATGACCACCTCAGACCAACATTTACATGATATAATTTTCAAGCAGTCAATAAAATAAATTGCTCATTTAACCGATAATAAAAATTTTAAGTTCACTTTCAAATTTATTTGTTTTATTTAACATTATAAACCAAACTTCACGATGAATCAGCCGATATGTTGTCCGACGTCTGGAAGAAACGTTTGCACGTTAGATGTTTTTTAACCTTTAGGTGGCATTCTTCCATATTCCGTTGAGCTTATGCCCGGACACCTCCTAGTTTCTCTAAAAGAAGGAATTTCATAGTTTTCCTGACAATTTTAGATGAACCCACTTTTCTCTGGAACGGCTGAAGGATCTTCTGCACGGTTGATGTTTTTCAATATTTAGGTGACAACCTTATACCCCGCAAAAACTTTGCTGACAAAATAAGCAGAAAAATAATGAGAACTTGAGGAAAAGAGTACATATTTTTCTACTAAAAAAAGTACTTATTTTTGTTCGCGATGTCCCAAAAGTAATCCTTTATAATTTGGCCAATTACAACCTAAAAAATAATACCTATTTTTATACTTAAAAGTTGTATAAAAATACGTAGTTAAAATATACTAATTAAATGTTCTGAAATCTTATAGAATTACGTTGAAAGAGTGTACACAATAATAAATTTTTCGATATATAACAAAATATGAAATAAAGAGTGCTTTTGCTGCACAAAAGCATTTATAGCTCTAACACTGTAATAACAATGTGTGTATTAATATACACATGTAAATATACGGGCCTGTGACAGAAATCAATTTCGATCGAAGGTTTTTTTTAATTCCGAGAAAGCTTCTTCAGAAAGAAAACCGATAAATTTTCTCGGAATGAAATCACTTTTAATTTTTCGATCGAAAAAAGTTTTTGTTTTGGTTTGCACAATATTGCCACATTTACCTTAAAAATAACAATTAATATGTCGGAATTACGAAAATCGATCGAAATGAAAACACGGATTCAAAACCATTCCGAACAATTTCTTTAACAGGCCTGTGGTGCAATTTAGTAACTTTTAACGATCCGACAATCGTAATTTTTGCCGACATATATATTCGCTGGCAGTAACGCTAGTGTGATTCTGTTTTTTATTTTTAACGATTGTAAACAGCTGTAGTTTTTGTAACATCTCTGTCTACAAAATGTTAAAATAAAACGAAAAGCACAAAAGAGAATTAAGAAAAAACATATGAAATTGTGCTTAATGTGCTGCTTTTATATTTTATTTTGTGTACTTTACATTTAGATTTTTTTTGGACATTTACTACCGTATTCATAAAAAATAAAATAGATTTCGTTTTTTATGAATACGGCCGTTAGAATTTAGAATTTTGATTTTGTTCATACATATACATATGTATGTTTGTTTGTAGTATTAATGTAAGAAGTCTGGCCTCAGCCACTTTAAACATTAAATACACTTTATCCATTAAATAAACACAACGTAAATTATTGTCGTTAATATAACGAAAAAAAACTGTTTAAAGTAACAGCTGAATTTAATCGTCAGCGAATATCGTTAAAAATTTTACTGAATTCGATAAATTTTCATTATATATATTTTAACGATACGCTCTCATAAAACAGTTAGTGAATCGCACTACTGATTATGTTCTTCAAAGAAACATCGTTAATATTTGATTGATATCACTACTAGTATTCTAATAACAAAAATATATTGTGTTTGGAACATATTTATGTAAAAATTAACATATGTACATTTGATTGATTTTTGGATTTTCCATGTATTTCACATTCTAACAAATATTAATAAAATATATTGCAAATTGACTTAAAACATTATTTAAAATCATAGAATAATATATAGTCATTATACCAAAGTATTTTTTGTAATGTATACGAGTAATTATGACTTTTTTAAGATTTAATAATAAAGTTATTTTATATATAACTAATAACGCAAAAAGTGGCGAATAAAGCTACAAAGTAATGAATTCAGGAAGTCATTAAAAGTAGCATTGTAAGTTAAGTTTTTGCTGGGATGTATCTGTTAAGAAGCCAGATTCAGTTTAAGTTGGCTATGCAGCACCAGATCGAAGTACTTCTAAAAATATTGAAATGTTAATTATTGCCCTTCCTTCGTCTCAAAAAAAGTGAATACAGAAAATTTGATGGCAATTGGTTGTGATAGTACAGTCACTTACACTGGGAAATTTAACGGAGCAATAAGAGCAGCGCCCACTGCAATGGATTATTTACATTTGAACGAATTGCCATTAAAACATCTACATATTTAACAAGCTATATGGTGTTACCAAGGAACCATATTCGCATGCTGGTCCTATTGCCAACTTATTATAACACTGCGAAAAACTTGCTTCTGTCGATGTTGTTGGGTGAAACAGTGAGAGAACTGGCAGCCAGACGTGTTCATGAAGCACGAAGCTCACCTCATACCCGAAAGCAACCTCGCGTCTTTAAGGCCCCTTCTATCAATTTTGACGCAAGTAACTACTTTGAAGTTATAAATTGGAATCAAAAGTTTTTCGATCCACCAATTCTTCGGAACATCACTACAGAAGAAATAAATGCGGCAGTTTAGTGTCAAGAAGTGACAATATAATTTTTTGAAATGCTTTTGTGACCAAAATATTAACTAATTAAATTTCGTGTTCTTATTATTTTATGTTGTATAGGAACCAAAGTTTTATTTTTTTATGTGTAATTAGAAATGTGTTCAGTTTTTATTAATAATAAATAATTTATAGCAAATAAAATTTAAAAAATGGCTTTTTTAAAATACTTAATTCTTAGGAGCTCCGGCGCGGGCTCAAGATGTGACTTTTTTAAAGTTTTTTTAGCCTTTTTTATTAGTTTTAACGTAAGACAACAATATATTGCTATTAGAATATGATTCCAGAAGTCTTATTTTTTCTCATACATCAGTGACCCACCCTAATATATACACTTTCTAGGGTCTAGTCAATATTGTAAAAATTAGAAACGAAATGACAAACTTATAAACATATACCCTTTTACCCTCGGTGAAGGCTCAATTAGATATGTAAACTCAAACTACGGGCTGCTAGTGGAGACACTTACCAAATTGAAGCGGCTTAAATCTTTGACAACCCAGGTTAAACAACTTAATGTTGCCGTCATTTAGTTGCTGTTTTCACAATTTAAAATTTGTATGAAAAGCACTCACTTGTTTGAGTGTTTTTAATATAAATTTTACTACACGCTCAATTACTTGCGTTGTGTTGAAAATATTAAAACCAAACTTGAAGCAGTTTTAAGAAAGAATACTGTATTTAAAAAGATTGGTACTATTTTTAATTTACCTTTCTTTATTCTACAATGGAGTGGAATACTTTTTAGTATGCACCTTTTACATTCGTTGATGTCGGACGGATATTTTCAATGTTTTATACTTTTTTAAGACCAAATAGAATGAGTTTTACGTTAGAGAACTTAAAAAAAATATTTATTTATATAAATAAATCTTTATCTTAAATTTTAATACTTTTTAAATTATTTGTTTACTTCTTAAGAATAAATTGAATGTATTATGGTTAAATTAATCAATTTTTATTTTAGTGTTGCATACATTTTTAGTGCATGTTTAATGCGCACATTGTTTTCAAAGGTAAGCAAGAGTTTACAAAGAAAAGGTTATGTGAGGGACTTCAGCTTGGCATGATCTTTCTATTCTTTTCACTAAAACTCTTAAAACAAATCCAGGAAATTAATTAAATAATTAATGCCTTTCCAATCTACATACTGTGTACTTAAGAACAACAATTTACTGATATCCTTTCCAAATTTCTATTAACTAAAATAAACAACTTTTTTTTATATATATATAATATAATTTCGTTTTCAACTTGTTTTATTGGTTAAATCTTTCGAAACTTACTTAAGTAAATAAAAAAAAATCAGAACGGAAATAAATAATACAAAAAATAATAAATAAATTAAATAATAAATAAATTACACACATACATAAATAAAAATAAAAATAATCCTTTTTACAATTGAAAGGTAAAAAGGTTTAAATTTCTTTAGTTTTTTTCAATTAGAGGTAAAATGGATTTAAATAGATTGATAAGGCAAAACTTAAGTATTAACAACAATTTTATGTGTAAAGGCGAAAGGAAGGTGGATGGTGGACAGTGAAGGGTTGTTGCTTATAAATAAATTTATAAATGATTTTAAATATTAACTCACGAAAACACAAATTTGGAAAAGTGTTGGAAACGTTATAAACAAATACTGGTAAAGAAATTCGTTCGTTTTGTTTTCGTTATTGGTTACTATACTGTTAGAAAATGAAGTGAGGTGAAGGAGAATGAGGTCAGAACATAACTAACTATAAGGACTATTAGTTATGATAACCCATGGGAGCTCCTTTGCGATCGAAATGCCGAACGCGCACAAATAAGAAAGCGGCGACTAGGGAGGCAACAGCCAAAACAAGAAGGAGCATAACAAGGCCGCCTACAAAGCTTGGCACTGACATACAAATCGTTTCGGGATCAGCATTTCGAGCTGATTGTATGACGACTGTTTCATTATTAGCATTGCTGTTGAGAGCAAAGTTAACATCACCGGGAGCAACGACTTGAATAATGCGACTCGTGTTGACATCAGTCATTTCTTGGGCATTTCGTTTATAAATACGGGGCTTAACGACAATATCGATGGTATCACGACGTCTACGTACACCACGCAAATCATCTAAACCTTCAACGGAACGAGGACGACCACCAAGAGAGACCAGGTTTCCACCTTCCATATCATCTTTACGTTTAACAGTGTTGTATTGACCAGGTTGACCGGGTAACGGCGGTGGAGGCATGTGTAATTCATTTATGTTTTGAGCAGGAGCCTGTGAGCTGGAAGGTCCAGATTCGGCAACAGCTGTTTGGGCTTGTGGTGATGGAACAACATCGGGTTGATTTTCAGAGTAAGCTCCAGTTGCATCCGCAGCTTGATGCCTGGGATCAGGATATGCTGCCGGTGGCATGCCTCCCAAACCGAAATCTCCACGTTCATAAGGTTCTGGATGGCCATATTCCGATGATAAAGCATTTCCTCCAATCTGTGGTACTCCATAATCAGCTCCTCCCAGACTGGGACCGCATTTAGGCTCTGGACAATTGTAGCGACAAACTTGAATAACACATTGGAAGTGCACATTCATGGAATCGGGGAATTTAAAGGCTTGGAAGTAGGCAAAACTAACCACAGAAGCAGAAGGTCCAAAGTTCTTTATCTTTTGGAATTTACTCATAATCTTTGGTCGCACTACACAACCATTTTGATCGACCAGTTGTATGGGTGCACGTTTGCCATCATGAGCCACACAGTTTCGCACCAACATATCGAATTTATTCTCATCATCCTTAATAGCTAAGACCATGGTCATAGTTTGACCAATCTTTACAATACCCGATACTTCAGAGGCCCAAGGACCCTTACCAACTTGAATTTGCATCCAACATTGCAAGTTGTCTCCCAAGAAATTGGCTGTCACAGCATGCAACATATCGACTTGGAAGGGACGGAAAGTCACAGCCTTTTCATAGAAATCATACCAAGTGCAACGTAATTTACGAGCCTGATCCCAAACTTCTTGAACATATGGATCGTATTGAATAATTATGGTATTTTCCACATAACTACCTGAAGGTGTGGGAGCACCATAGCCAGCAGCATTGTGATTCGCTGAACTAGTCATGCCACAACTGTTAAGGAATATTTCAAAAGTAGCACTTAAGTGTCCTGTGCCAGGTTTTAAATGTACACAATGGGGATCACTGTAAAAACCCTTCGAAAATATCATACCGTAGAAGGGACGATCGAATTCAATATTTACACGCATGTGAGTCTTTTCGCACTGCACTTGCAAGTGTTTAATCTGTGGACTGTCGTTTGTCGATGCCAAAGGCCAAGCTTCGTCGGAGATATCATTACTAGGTCCTGCCGCTAGGGCTGTTTGTGGTGAGCCGTATACTGGCGATGGTGCGGGTGGTCCATAGACTGATCTATGTTCGAGTGGCAGAGAAGCTGAGTCTACATGTGGTCCGTCGCAGTAGGCATTCTGAAAGAAAATTAAGGGAAAATAATAATAATTAAAAAGTTTACATTCCTTTTGTAATTATACAATCCTAAAAAGCACAATAAAAACTTCCATAAATGTAATATTCATCTAACGGAAATAAAGTTATTAAATAGTTTTTAACAAACTACAAAAATTGCATATACATATAAACTAAAATGGTACCTGTCACTATTTCTTGAAAACCTTATAGAAAGTTTAATTTTTTTTGTTACTGTTTAACTAGCGTGACGTTTTTTTTTTTGAAATATCAAATTAAATTATTTAATTTAATAAATTTTTCAGCAAAATTTAATGTTTACAAAAACCCCTAAAGAGGCTTAAAAACATATTCAAAAATTGTTCATCAGTTTGAAAATAATATTCACTCTGTTAGTATCCATTAAAACATTTTGAAATTTTTGGAAATATCAGGTAGAAATGTGCGTAAGTAAAACCCTGACTGCATGTTTTATTAAATGGTTGGTTAATCCATTATGCAATATCCGTCATATGTATTTTTTTTTTGTTGATTTAATGGATTTTTTACTTTTTGTAATTGTGTTAAAACGTTAAACATTAACATGAATTGTTGTTGGCAGCTTACATTTCTTAGACAAATGATTTATAAATTGTAATATGAATAAGTGTATCATGCTGCATGATGAGTTCATAGAAGCCATTGTGAAATTTACCAAATAAATAGGAAAAAGAAACATGTTTCATCGGTTGGTTAATGATGATTTGTGTTATTAAATGGGGTTAACTTTTTAGTACAAAATTATGAAATACATACATAAATGTACATATTTATGTTTTGATTTTTTCTTAAATTATTGTAAACTGAACGTAATTTTTATCAAATGCGTAGATCTTTTGTCCAATATAAGGTGTAAAATTGTTTAAAACGTTGTTCTAAAAATATCTTATTTTAAAATGTAAACTATTAAACTTTTTAAAACTTTTTGCTAGAAACACAATTGATTCGTTAGTCCTAAGAACGTAGCAAGTAACGTCGCAAATTTCTACAAACACGCTTTATTTACCCGCAATTCCGTTGTTTAAATAAGTTAAAAATGGGAAAAAAACTCCCCTGCAAATTTTATTCATAATTGGGCTGATTGTGTATATAAAATATTATGTCGTACGCTTCTAATTTCATACGGTGCAATTGTTTTCCTATGGTTAAAATCAAACTGGATTAGATATACGAGTAATTTGAAAAATCTAAATAATTAAACATTTATTTTCAATCTATCTACATTAGACCGACTCATCTTATATGGGCAACAACAAAAAGTTAAAGTTGTACCCCCCTGAAAATAAGCTTTGACATGTTTTATGAAGATTCCCAAAATATTTTGGTCCTAGCGATTATCTCCCGTGAGCTAAGCCCCGTCAAAAAAGGGTCCAAAAATTGTATTTTTCATGAATAAAAAATTCGGCAAATGTTTTTTTGTCCAATTAATGATCAAATATAGTAGATATTTAGGGATTTTTTGATTCCGCATTACAACATTTTAAAAATCAAACCTGAGACTCGATATAGTGAGATGCTTATGTCAGTTTTGTGATGCTTTTCAATTCGATTTTTATGAACATTTAAATAACTTAACCATTTTTTGTCCGATTTTTCCTCTACTGCACGATATTACTTTTTTATAACATTCATTTAAACATCATTAGAAACATATTTTATAAACACAGAAGGCATATATTTGTGCAGAAAACACGTTTTATTAATAAATTTAGCTAAATTAACCCGTTCATGATCAATATTTCTAAGAGGGCATTAAAAAAATTGTGGAAAAAATGTAAGTGCAGTTGTATACTTAAAAAATAATACGAGTATATAATTGTTGCTTATCTCCAAAAAGTGTATGTATCTCGTTTAGGAAATACTTTCATTTGAAATCAAATAATGACAAAATTTAACCCTTTAATGACCAACATTTTTTTGATGATATTTTTTTTAGCAATATTTTTGGTAAGCATTGAATAATTTCTCTTCAGAAGAGATTTACAAAGAGGGTTTATCTTATAAAAAATTTACAGAAATTTCATGTAGTTTTCTACAGCAATACTTATTTTATGATTTTTTTTATTATTTTTCGCCAGCACATACATACATATAAGTTTTGAGCACTCGATACTACTGGGCAACCGACATTTAATTATCCACATGAAAAGCAAGCGATCTCTAAATATGTATATTCCAGTCACTCCTTTTTACATCATAAAGAATAACCTATATTTTAATGTGGGCCATATGCTATCTCTATACCAAATCTTCCGAAAAGAGAAAATACCGAAGGTACTTTCTTGTGGGGCCTCATTTTAGGCCCCCCAGAAAGTACACTGTTTGTTAATGTATGCTATTATCTGTATGTATATCAAATTAAATCAAAAAAGGGAAAGTACCAATTTTGTTAAATCAAAAAAGGGAAAGTACCAATTTTGTTCCCTTAAAATTACGTTGAACTTTAATCTGTGCTACATGCAATCTGCCTACAAATTTATCAAAAAGCGAAAATGTACCAAAGTACCAATTTTTTCCCCGATTTACCTTTTAAGAAGTATATATATATTTGAATCTGGGTCATATGCTATCCGCGGTTTTACGTGATTGGGCAACAAAATAACAAACATCTAAACATACTGGCTTTCACATTTATAATATTAGTACGATTTACATTTCATTCAATCAAATACATATTTGCATATAACGAGATGTTAATTATTATTACATATCTCTTCTTTAAATAAGAAAGGGTGTATCTAACATATACAATTTTTTAAGTTTAATACATAAAACTTGAGAAAAAAAAGAATATATAAAAAGCCTATACAATGTTTTAGAACTGTAAGAAATGTAGGACGCTTCTTAGTTTACGATAAATTAAATTTTTAATCAAGTTAACAATAACCAGGAAATAAAAAAAAAATATATACAATTATAAGATTTTCCTTGTGCGGCCAATGAAAAACAATATATTTTTCAGTTTTAGAGCTCTATGAATTTTAGTATCGATTTATTAGTGCATTTTTTTGCCATTTGAAGCATGTTTTGCATATATTTGCCAAAAGAGAATTTTTTTTTTAATAGTGTATATATACCTTTTGAAGCATTATTGTACACTTATTATTTTTTTTAAATGAACAGATAACTCTTATATGAATCTTAACCTCATAACATAATTTTATTCTGGCTTGACCGACTATACATTTTTAATTGTTAATTATATGCAAATGCTATAAATTGGATTTTAAGTGCATATTTCGGGTTTCCCTAACAACAATAATCAAATTTAAATTGAATTTTTAATTATAAAATTCTATTTCTTCTTTTTATATACAATAAAAATAAGATTGTATTGTCACCTGAAATGCAAAAGGTCCTAACAACCAAAAAATATATGTGAATCTAAAAAGGGCAAAAAGAGCCACAGGGCCAAGCAACATTATATATGGCCAAAAATGGTTCAACTGTGCCATAAATCCCATCATTGGCGAAAACCCGGATTTTACAAAATATATATCTCATAGAAGCAACAAGATATTACAAAGGTTAAACATTTATTTTAAGGTAATTAGTCTGACTCCAGACAACAAATCAGGTTTTATAAATAGCAATGAATTCGGGCAGTTATAATGTTTTGAATATGGCAAAAAACAGGGTTTGTTTTTAACTTAAAGCTAAGATATCTCGAAAACAAAACGTGATGAGGATTCTGGTTCGGATAAAGCGCAACGCAAACCCTAAGAAAATTATACTTTAGTCTATGGGCTTAAAATTTGTTGGCCTGCGTAATCTTCCTTAATATCTAAATTGACTCTGCAGCTACCAGAGTCCACCTTATCGCTTTATACTATGGCTTTAGAGTCGTCAACAAATAGTTCTAACTCCGACTGTTCCTTATTTGACTTTAAACTCTTTTTTTAATGCACTACCTTTTAAATGGTTAAATATAGCAAGAAAATGATTTTGTAAAAATTTCAAATTGATATTTTAATTCTAACACGTGCCGCATTGAGCTTTAATACAGTTATTTACATATGTAAATTATAAACATTTTGGTTGGTACTTCGACTCGGACTCTAGCACAAAAACCTCAACTCCGACTTCACGGCCCTAATTTCTACGAGTGTGTTCTCGATATTATCGTCACTTCTCATAGTAATGTAATGCAATCTTTGAGAGGTTATTTCTAGGTGCCAATTAAGGACTCAAGTTTTGGATTTGGGGGAAACGAAAAAACTTTCTTAGCTAAATAATTGCAAAAAAACGTCAGAAATTTAACATCAAATGCATATAACTTTTTAATTTTATAAAATTTTTACAATTCTTTCTGTAAAATATTTTGTAAGCAATAAGTGATAAACTATGCATGTCGCTAACTGTTTTGTAGAACTCGACTATGGTAAGTACATCATTGATTTAAAATCGGGCTAAAGTTACGAATTTTGGATTGTTTTTAATTTTTGTATTACCCGAGGTATCCTACTTGAGAAACGTATGGGGACCCTCCTGATAGTGATAGGTCTTTATACCCCAAATCCTTAACAGCATTTCTAATACAAGTCCTTAATTAGCACTTCGAATTTTATTTCAATCGGACTAACAGTTTACAAAATCCAGAAATATTTTAATTTTTTTCGAAACGTACATATATGTATGCATTCTACACGTTTGCTGTGAAACTCGTCAATACAATTTTACACTGATTCGACTTTTTTGACAGATGAATAGAAGCACCAACACCTTGAACACGCAGTGTCGCTTTCGATCTTTAGCCGTTTTGTTTTGCACAGTAATAGAAAATATTCTCTCATTGCAGAATTTTTAATGTACTTATTTCTACGTTTTAAATTTTTTGTCTGTGAACATAAAAATAATTTTGTTGAAAATTTTAGGTTACTTTGAAGAGGCTACAAAAGCAAAGCCACTGCTACATAGAATGACACTATTCCGCTAGTTAACAGTCTTCGAACATTATTGGAATATAATATAAGTGAATAAACTGACATGGAGAATAGTTCAGAGTCCCAAAACACTTGCGACTTACTTAAGGCTAGTTTACACTATCACACGTATTCGATAATACTTTGTGAGATAAAAGTCTAATGAGCTTTGTTGAGACTGCCAATAAATCTTATAGAACTTACAGTTTGTAGTCACACTATCACACATGAACATGCTTTTGGTAAAATGCAACCCTGATCAAATGAAAAGTATTATTGTTTAGAAAATTTTCAAAATAAGCTGAAGTCGTACGGGATGTCAAATTTTCCCCTAAAACTTCTCATTTGAATACGACATTGTATTCACACTATCACACTTTTACATATTACTGAAGTTTTTGACATGTATTAATACGAAGTATAATACTGTAAAGTAGCATTGAACATGATTTCCGAAATTGCATTCCGAAAGTGTTGAAGACTCGGTCACCTCTACACTTATTTAATTCTGATAAGTCTAGAGAATCCGAGGAGGATGGGCATCTGACCATCCTACGCTGTGGGTTAGCTAAAGAATAAGTAAAGAGCCACAGATCCGCTTGTTTACTGGTGCAATGACATGATTTACCCAAAGTTAAAGAAAATGCCGCGGAAATACTTTAGCTTTAAAATGAATTCTGTCGCTACTGAGAAAGGTGGATGGTTATGAGTTGGCGGACGAACTAGCGAGAGAAGGTTCGGGTCTAGACTTAGTGGCAAGGGACAGGGAGTAAAACCTCCCTTATGTCACTATTATGAGGTGATACGGGAAAGAGTCCATGATGCCGATAACCGGTCCTAGAGGGATAGAAAGGATTGCAGAGTGTCTAGGGCATTATGGCCCGGATTGAAAGCTGGGGCAACTAGAGTTCTGTTAGGATTGTATAGGAGTAGTCTCTGGACACTTATAGGGTTATTGACGGGAAAGTGTTATGTAAGGGTTCTTAGGAGAAAATGGGGTTCAAACGGGTTCCCAAAATCCCCCTTCTCCGCAAAAGTTCCGAAAACTTTGTTTTTTTTTTAACAGAAATATTACTTATATTAATACATAATAATAATCTAATAATAATAATCTAATAATAATAATCTCTTACACTAATATACACTAAATAATTTATTTTTTTTGTTAATTTTACCATGAATTGAAATTTCGTTGTTTTCTAAATCTTATTTATATCAATTTTGAAAATTTATTATCTTTTACACTGTAATTTTGTATAAACCAATAACTCTACTTAAGTTTTGTTAACTTCAACTTGAATTCAAATTCAATATGCGTATCGGTATCACCGATTATTCTTTTTGAGTATCGGTATAGTATCAACAAAATGGCGTATCGTTACATCCCAAGTTTAAAGACCAAATTTATCCCTCACATAAGAATGTCGTCAAATAATTCTGGAAACATTAAACAAATTCTTATTCTTTTTTTTGTAATTTTTTTTTTGAACTACGAGTATCTTTTTTTTAATTTTAATTTCGATTTATGCTGAATTTTTGGCATATTGATGCAATTACTGGCTCATTGCATTTCTTTTTTAAGTCTTTAGACATAATTCAATTTTTATAGCCAAAGAAAAGTAAGAAGAGAAATATTGCGTTAAGAAATGAATAAATGAAAAATTAAAGAAAACAAAAATTAAGCAAATATGAATGAAAGAAAGTTGAAACTGGTACAAATCAGAGCATAACTGCATTTTCGCTAAATTCATACGAGTATAAACAACAATAATAATAATTTATAACAAAAACTGAAAAATATAATAAATATGTACATAAAAAGCAAAAAATAAAATACATTTATTAGAGTTGTTTGTTAGAGCATGCCAATGTAAAACTAAAGATTAATGAATAAAACTGCAAATACGAATGGATTTTTTTTGTCGGTTAATACAATCTTATTAATGCAGATACACACTCGAAGATACATTTGTGTTATTATAAAAATGAAAACTATTTGTAAGTGCAAAAATAATTTGTTAAAAAACAAACACCTCCGAGCGTTCATACAATATTTTAGTAGATTTTTGTTAAAAAAAAAAAAACCAAGAAGATTTCGAGTATTTATTTGAATTTTTTTCGTTTTTATTAATTGCCGCCACTACTTTTACAAATACTCGTATTTCAGTCGCAATTGGTTTCAAGTGAATTGTTTACATGTGAGTTAAGAAAAGATTGCTGTTAATTAAAGAATTTGGTTCAATAAATTTAAAAAAATTACAAAAAAAATTTGTCTTCAATTGTAACGCATTAAAAGAAAATTATGTACTTGTTTGGTTATTAAGTTTTCACCACTTTTTTTTTGATGGTTTTGGGAAAATAAAGTTGAATTTTTATGAAAGGGTTATTGGTTTTAAATTGTATTTATTAATCAAAAACAAAAATAATAAATATTAAAAAAATAAATTTAATTTTCTATTTCGAATCACAATACTCGTCTTTTTTAAACACAAAATACCTTTTTATGGTTTTTGTTTTAGCTTCAGTGATACCAAAATAAAAATTTTAAAAAATCCGTTATTAATATTTTTTTTATTAATTTTAATAATAAAACAATTATGGACCAACAAGCGAAAAATATTGATATTTAAAAAAAAAATCAAGTAAAAGTATTATATTCGGCTGTACCGAATCTTATATACACATTCACTACAGTATTAAAATTAGAACCACAACTTTAAATTGGAGAGTACGATTGTATTAGGACCCAGGTGAATTCATGGACCGATTTGACTTTGTTTTTAATATTTAATACTTTTTATATATAAGGAATATCTAGGCAGATTCCGTTTCTCCTAACTCACATGGTATGGGCGCTATTGTTCCAAAGCATGAACCGATTTTGTAAAATTTGACTACTAGTATTCTAATAAGTTTATTTCAGTTGAAAAAGGAAAATAAAGTCAATCTACATTCATATAGGTGGTGATTTTGTAAATCCCTTCACCTAGCGTGAAAAAATTTCTCATATAAAATTGTTTTTGAATTTTTAAAAGTTTGTATGAAAATATTTTTCATGTGTGTATGTATATACATATATAGATATAAAATTGTAACGTTACTGATTGGCTGACTTATTCATCGTCGTACAGTCTACCCGCTTGAAGCTAAAAAGTTGAAATTTGAAACGGAGGTTGGTCACTCGCCAAATCAATACACTAAGAAGGATTTTTGGAAATTCGAAAGTTCAGGGAGTAAAAAATGGTAAAAACGTGTAAATTCGCCAAACTCCTATTTCCTAAACTAAAAGGGATACAATGAAACATTTAATACTTATCGTTGTTTATTAAAAAAATAAACCAACAGGTGTCAGGTATTATTTAAAAATTTGGCCCTTTTAGGGAGTAAACGGGTAAAATCTGTATTTTGTAATGTTTTTGTCAACCTATCTTTCTTTTAAGTCAATAAACATAAAAATAAAAATTATACCACATTCGTAACATTCGAAACTAAAAAAATAAAAATATGAATTTGGTACTTTTTCGAAATTCGAACGTTTCAGGGGAAACATTATACCTATTTTTGGTACTTTTTTTACAAAACTTTTTGCTTCATTCATTAATATATAAAAATTATGGCCGATTTCACCCAATTCAGTTTAAATTAACTATCACTTATAACTGTCAAAAACATATTGTTAACCGGAAGTTAAAGCAAAAGTTATTTAAAACTAAATTTGGTGAAATTTGCCGTTAAATTGAAAAACTTTTATTTAGAAGGTATGAAAATTTTTTATGTTTTGTAAACGAAAACATGAAACAGGTGGTTGAATAATTCTTGCTAATAAAAATTACTATCAGAAATTTTCAATAAATTTTTTGTCACTCAAATTTGTATGGCCTTTTTTACTCTCTCGTTGCAAGTTTTTCGAGTACGTGAACACTTACTAGTAACAAATATTGAAAATAAGCAATAATTTACTGAAAATTACAAACCTATATAAATTTTTTTATTGTTCTTATTTATTAATCCTCTGTATTTTACTGTCAACTAAATCATGAACGGCTTTGATTAGGTAAGGTTAAGAAGGGTTATGCGGCCAAGAGCACACTTCCACTCGGAAAACAATGCGGTCCATTGTAAATCCCTCTAATAAAGAGGAAGAAGGAAAAGAGAAGTGAAGAAGAAAAGAAATGACAGATGAGTTTTAAGATAGTTAGAAGATACTACATAGAACAATAACTCCCCCTACAGTCTCCTCGTCAGAAACAACCGTCCTATTTCCCTGACAAACTTCAGTAGATCGACTGAATTACATGCAGCGATATACTACAGTTCGTCTTGAAATCTATCTTATAGTCGTTTCTGTCTGAGATCCTTCATCCTAAGACAGTGGCACAGTACATGCCCAATCGTCTCAAGCTCCTCAGAATCCTTGCATAACCTGCAGAAGTCCGGTATGGCATTGTCCCATTTTCTCGTAAAAGCCCTAAAATAACAATGACCCGTCAATAACCCTATAAGTGTCCAGAGACTACTCCTATACAATCCTAACAGAACTCTGGTTGCCCCATTGTTCAATCCGGCAATAAAGCCCTAGACACCCTGCAATCCGTTCTATCCCTCTAGGACCGGTTAACGGCATCATGGAATCTTTTCCGTATCACCTCATAATAGTGACATAAGGGAGGTTTTACACCCTGTCCCTTACCACTAAGTCTAGACCCGAAACCTCTTTCGCGAGTTCGTCCGCCACCTCATTAACATCCACCTTTTAGTGTCCGGGTTCCCAACACAGCCTAACTGTGAATACATCCATGAGCTCCCTCAGAGCATTCCTACACCGAGCGATCACACCGTAATTTGTCAATGTCTTAAGCGCAGCCTGACTTCCGACGTAAAATGTCACCGCAAATGCCCCTACGATGGGATCCAGTATCACCTCCGTTGCCCTCCAGATCGCTAGGATCTCAGCTTAGAAGACACTGCACTCATCCGGGAGTCTGAATGACCTTTTCACGCCAGTGTCAGTAATATAAACACCGGCACCAGTGCCAGTTACCATCTTGGACCCGTCCGTAAAAACTGCCCACCCGTCAAACAGCCCATTGGATTCATGCCAAACTTCCCTAACCGGGAACTCCACTGGTGATGTTACAACGAAGTCTAAGGTCATAATCCTATGATCCGGAATTCTCGTACAAACTTCTCATGTGATCATCCCACAGAATACTCGTTAAGTCTTAATAAGTTCCTAGCAGCCAAACTCTTCACATTATGTTCAATAGGGGACATATATATAATAGAATTTGATTAACTTAATCTACATTTGGCTTAAACGCGTTTAAAACCTCAAGTGTGTACACATCATAAGATCAATATTATATAAATTATAAACGGAATAAAAACATATGTAGAAACGAGCTTATATTATGCTTTCAATCTGTGGTAGTCTTGCCTGACGGTCTCGATTGCTCTTGATTTGCAAAAATTTTCAGCGCTTGGCAAGAATTAAGAAAAATATGTTTTGCCGAGGTTTTTTAAAACCCAACCAAAAAAACGTTATTATTTTTTTAAATTTGTTAACAATTTTCCTTAACCAAAGCAGTGTAAAAAGCAAATACATTTTTCATCGCCTTATTCCAGTGTATTTGTTTATAAATCTATCAATATTAGGTTTCCTTTATTAAACACTAATAATTTGAAAACATTGAGATGCTGATTTGGAACAAAAACACTTATCAATACTTGTTTTTCCCCTATGCACAATACAAATAACATTGCTTGAATCCGAAACTTTTTTATTACAAGGAGTACTCTGAATACAGTTGTGCTAACCGTTTTTGTATGTTAGCTCCCATTTTAAAATTAATTTAAAAAATGCAATTTTTCTCAGTTTTCCACAATTTATAAATTTTTATATCGATTACGAAAACATATTATTGATAAAAATTTGGTAAAACATCTTTTATTGAAAGTTGGCTGCTGTTGGCTAGTATCTACTGACACAAAATCTTGTAAAGTGATTCTGGCTTTCATGAGAAACTATTTGTGCAAAATGGACTTTAATACAGAGATTTAAAAGGATTTATTATTTTTCGTTAGTGGGTCTTATGTTTAAGCTATAACCAAACTGGCCGGATCATACAAAAGCATTTGGCAAATGATTTTTATTTGCATAAAACTGCTTTATACATAATTTAATTTTACATTGACATAGTCATATTAAAAACATTTTGATTGTATATTTTTAATTAAGCTTTATGTTTTTTTTATAGAAAACAAAATGTAAATATTTATTTATTTAAGTTGTTTCAATATTAATTAAAAATATACCATCAAAATATTTAAAAAAAAGTCAATTAAAACTAAATATACAAATTAGGGAAAATAGTGGTCTTAATAAAAGCTTTTGGACCAAGTTTTATTAAATTTTCTCTTAAATGGCGATCAGTTTAGATTGATAGAAAATTAGTCAGCGATCCGGGCGGAAACTTGTTTTGAATTGAACATTGCATTGTTAATGGCGCATTATCGCAAGGCTTTTTTGTTATAATCTTAATGATAGTTCACATCTTCGTATTACATCCTCCGGGGAAATCAACTGCAGTTAATATCAGGCTTTCGGATCGTGAAGTCCTCATGACAGATCTTAAGAGAACTTCACGTTCTCTTGCGATCGCGGTTGACCTGATTTCTTATCCGAGTTGGAACGGGCTGACTATCGGTTGAGATCTCTACTAGTATGCGTCTTGCGGGAAATGCTTTCTGTCTTTCAGAAAGATTGTCTTGGTGAAAGTTTCGCTTTTCCGTTGAAAAGAAACTTTTGAGGATCACGTGGTGGTTGTAGTGGTTGAACTACCATAAGTCGCGGCAAGGGATATTCTGATAATCCCACTAAAGGGCTGATTTTTCACCATTTGTGGGAGAGTTCGGCAAGAGGAAGGATCACCTCTAGGTGATTTTGCTACTCAACAGATGCTGCTAGCATATTTTCAAAAGTAGCGGAGGTTAAATAGCTCCAGCTCCTAAACAAGAGATGCATTATCTTGCCTGATTATGCACTCAAATTGCTACCCGGGTGTTCTTGTTGCTCTTACACTAGGGGAGGGGCGGGGGGGGGACGCGGTCGGTTAAAGCATTGTTTGTCACCCAATGATTAATAACTACCATGGAGTAGGCCTTTAGCTCAAATTAGACGTGACATAACCAAAATCAAACAAAACAGCTGTTTAAACCAACCTTATGGAGAACACTGTATTTGATTATAGGTGACTTACCGTAACAACATAACCATAACCGCACAAGCCAATTTTGGTGACTATGGTCATCGTTACGGCTACGGCATTATGTTTATGTCACGTCTAATTGGACCTTTAGGGCAGGTATGCATGTGAATATTTTCTTCATCTGTTAATGGCGCATATGAAATTGCTTCAAAAATCTAAAGCTAAAATATCAGTTAATAAAGTAGTATCTTGATACAAAATAATTCAAAGAGAGCTGATAATTTATTTAGGTGCAATCTAACTTTTATAAAACAAAAATTAACTAGACGTGTTTGTACAAAATCCAAAAAATATTTTTTCTATATTATAATATTTTAAAATATTTTTTTAAACTAGTATTAAACTTTTGGAAAAATTTCAACCAAAATCTTAAAAAAGATGTGTATTCAACTGTAAATAAAACATTTTTTTTTTCAATTCATTTCATCTTTGCCAATACAATTTAAACCTGACCAACAAGACTCCAACCACTATATTTCTTTTCATTTTTAATTTTTGTTACCAACTACAGCTTAAAAACGGTTTAAAATGCCAACGTACAAACAGACGAACATTTAAAAATAGTTGCAAGCAAACGCATGCGTAACGGTCAATGTTGAATGTCGAACACTGTTGCGTCCATCTATTGTCTGCAGAGTCTTTCTCATCTTCTTCATTTATTTCATTTTATAATCATCACTCTGTGCTTTGATTTTCAAAGTTATTTATTTGATTTTAATTTATATACCTATTTTTCATTACAAATTTTACAATAAATAATATGTGCCGTTTTGTTAGACTACATAACCATTAATGTGAAGTGCACTTGAAGAAAATATGTTGTGAAATAGAATGAATAGTTATGTAAAACTAAGTCCAATTTATACAGGTGACCGCATCAGAAAGAGAGTTATGCTGGCTATCCCTTTTTTGCATGTAGTTATATGTATTTGAAATGTCGAACTCTATACAAAGAAAAAAAAAATTTATCGCCAACTTTACTCTCTCTGATGCGATCACCCGTATGAATTAGCCTTGTATAAAACAAAAAATTTGTGTCTAAAATATAAATTCATAAGGCAACAATAATGTAAGGGTTGACCAATCGATAGCACATATGGTCCTATAGAAAGACATTACCATTTGAAAAGTTTAAATGCGGAAACCATATTCCTAAAAGTCAGAAATAGTTAGGGAGAGTCGATTAGTTCGCTATGACAGTGTAAGAGATTGTGATTGTTAATACCATAAGTATCAATTAGAGATAAACATTTTAATCATCCATCCAATTAGCTTTTTTGTTGCTGGTTTATTTGCGTAGACCTGGTAATTTACATATTCCCAGAGAAAATAATATAATGTAGTCCAATTACATGAAAAACCGGTTCATTTCACGAAATAATTCGTGCGCCAAATGTTGTTATACCCTCCACCACTAGTGGCTGGGTAAAGCAGTTTAACTAGGTTTAGTTAATCTAAAAACAGATTTGTGTCGCCATTACCAAGTTTGTACTTAAAACTTTGTAGGAACAGCTTAGTTTTGCTGAAAATGTTGGTCTTTAATGAAATGATAAAACAAAAATCACATTTCGCTGGAAAAATCCGAGTTTCAGAGTACGTTACACTAAGTTTAAACTTAATCCACATCTCAATTTTTTAATATTCATCTAAGACCCCAAAAAGTATGTATATTCTAGGTCCTTTAGTAATTCTAAGGAGGGAACGAAAATAACAGTTATTCTGAAATTTTAAAACAAAAAAAGCATATAGAAGTAAATGCTGGCAAACTGATTCAAGTATATCGTATTGATCCTTATGAACTTTTCTATGATAAAATATTATGATTTTTAAAGTTTTGATATTTATTTTTTCGATCAAAAATTACAGTTATTTTTAAACAATAATAACAGTTATTTTTTGATTTTTATTTTTTCGATTAAAAATAACAGTTATTTTATGAATTTTATTTTTTTGAACAAAAATAACACGTACATTTCTTTAAAGAATAATTTTTATTTTTGCTCGAAAAAAGAAATCATAAAATAACTGTAATTTTTGATCGAAAAAAAAAAAAAATCAAAATATAACTATTATTTTTGTTCAAAAAAATAAAAATCATAAAATAACTGTTATTTTTGATCGAAAAAATAAAAATCAAAAAATAACTGTTATCATCAGACTTTTATGAAAAAAGAATTAACTGTTACGGTCCCTGATTCTAAGTCCTAGGAATGTCCGTGTCTGGAATACACGCTCACTTTCGAACAGCTCAAAAGCAACACAATATTGGTGTCAAGTTGTTTCTAGTTATCCTAAGCAGGTTGGGATTGAAATCCAGCAAAATCGGATTAGTAGGAACAGAGTTAAGAATACAAATGTGAAACAACCACATTAAAAATTGATAATTTTGTTACAAAAACGATCATAAATTAGTGGCAGAATGCGTCGATGGTTATTAAATTTTGCACAAACTCATTTTATATGATCATATGTCTGTCATAGTTCCATAATATAAGAAATCATTCTACCGAATTTCGTAATGATCGGTCCATAATTTCCCATAGGTCCGATACAAAACCTCATCCTAAAAATTACTTTAATACGCTTAAAACCAAAATGAATCATAATGTTTTATTGATACTAGGTCCAATAAAGTTTTATATAACTAGAAATAAAATCATAAGTCTTCGAGATGATCGGCTCATTATTTAATATCTATAGAAATATTCCTACTCAAGGTGGAGGTTATTAATGATTCGCACAGCCGATTATATCTCTTTTACTTTATCTCAATAAATTTATTATATCACATTCTGTGTGAAATAAAGTCCCATCCTGCTAATAATACCGCTCACCGTTGACTTTAACATTCTGACCATCATTAATTGTAAAGACATACGGACCAGCGGTTCCATCGGCCCATAAAGCGCACCAAACAGTAAGTTTTTCTGGATGTAGTGGTGTTGCGGCAATGATTTGAGTATTTGCATTAATACAAATTCGGCCATTCTGTTCTATAGTTTCTCGGATAGATCGCTCTTATTTTGTGCACCAAAAAATGGTGCACATAATGCCTCATGAGCTTGTTGAATCATGATTTGAACAACTTGAAAACGTTTCTCTGGCCTGAGTCTATTCATCGCGAATTTCCCAACCAAACTAACCTCAAAACAATCGAGAACTGTCAAATCAGCTGTCACAGAAGACCGTGCTGCTAGTTTTATGTTCTATGCCTTAAAAAAAAACATCCGATATATCAAATGATTTTTTCATTTAGATTTTAAATGATAATTTGGGCTACATAACAATTTCGTACGACTGGTACATTTTTCCTCATAACTAAACATAAACGTAGGACTGTTCCAACTGTAAACAAGGCGGTTGGTTTATAGTTGCAACTTTATTTAAACTAGTGTTTAGCTTTTAATGGTCTTAGCAACAAATTTTTCTTAAGTAATTTGATATTCGACTTAAGGGTTTAAGTACAAATATAGTATGCTCCTTACTGATAGAAATACGGTACCGCACTTAGTTATAGAAAGGAATAACTGCCTGTTCAACGATCAACAGGCTTAACAAATTTTAAATATGTTTTAAAAATAATAAAATATTCATCCATATACACAATACGGATCCATATACAGTGCACTTACGGTACTTGTTTTTTTTTAATTTTGACACACATTTTGAGCAAATTAACGTTACTTTTTTACAAACACATCAAATTTTTTAACCGTTAACTTAATTTTTATTGGCAGTACTAAAAATTAAAACCATATATATACATGCAACGAATAGTAATTAAACGATCAAGTAAAAACATGCATTTGCATGTAATTCTACGCCCTAGTTGTAATCTCCCCTATTATAAAAGTCAACGTCGACACAAGTCGAAAACAGCGGAACAATAGTTGCAGTCTTTTAGTCGTTGTTGACAACAATCGATAACTATTGAAAGGTACTTGGTATTTTCTACGGCGCTTCTAAGTAGACGTCGAGTATAATTGACACTGTTTTAGTCGACATAGGGATAGGCAAATTGAAAAAATATATCGATATACATCGTATAGATATTTTTTAAGTGTATCGATATTTATTTATTAAAAATATCGATATATCGATGTATCGAACGTATTAAGCTGAAATTATTACTAAATTTAAAAACTTAATATACCTATGTCAATACATATTTTCATATCGTCGGTTGATAATTTAAATGTCGTATGTAGTTTTTTTGCGGTTTTGAGTAAAGATTGATTCCTTAAGTTTTCCGACCTGATCTTTCATTTGGCGTAATCAGTTTTTCGATACCTCATACGGTTTTCGATATATGGAGTGTTGAATTTTTCGTATGTGGTATTTGCTGAAGCAATTTTAAAATTTAATGTGTTCAAACTAAATGTACTCGAAACTATCGGAATCCACATACGACAATTAAATTATCAGCCGACGATATGTACACACATATTACATGTAATTCTATTCTAATTTTTTATTGTTTCTTTTAATTTCAAATTTACTGCCTGTCCCTCGATTTCGAACAAAACTTTCATTCTCTTAACTTTTATTCAAATTAAAATTTAGTTTTTAAAGCAAGTTATGCGAACGAAGTTTTCGTTTGAAATCGAGGGACCGGCAGTTAATTCTACAATAAAAAAATGAAAACAAAGTAAAGAAAACAAAAATTTTTTATTTATTCGCCATTTGAAATCTAAAAAAAAAAAGTTAATTGGGATTATATAATGCCGGAATAAAAAGAAAATACGCCAAAATCAAGGCGATTCTTTGCATAATTCTAGGAACCCTTTCCAGAATATTTTTCCGCGCTTATTTTTTGCTGTCATCTCTTAAAAAACCTGGACAAAACTGAACTATGTAGTCTATGAAAATATACAATGGCAAAAGCGCCGTTATTTTCTTAATATTAATTAAAAAACAACAGTATTGTAAGCAGTTGAGCAACAGTTAAAATGTTGAATTTTATTATAAAGAGCTATTAAAAATATCGAATTCGATAGTCGTAAATAAACATCGATGTATCGATATATGGGTATTTTTAATATCGGCGATATATATCAATTATAATTTTTTTAAATATCGATATTTTGATATATCGATATTTATTGCCCATCCCTAAGTCAACAGGAAATTTTGCGCAGACTTAAATGGAAGTTTAAAAAATTTTAGTTAGAAATTAAACACGTTTCAAATAAAAAAATGCAAACTCTGTTCAAATTTAGTGCTCACCAAAAGTTTATCAAACACATGTGTTTTAAATACATATTAAACTTCGGCCTCATCACCCTTCTTATGGAGTAGAACTTGAATGACTAAATCAGCAGGATGAATGTTTTACTTTTTGTTTTTTTATACTCTTGTTTTCACAAAAAAAAAAAAAACACTTTTTAATTTAATTTAACAACAATTTATTAAAAAACAAACACTTAACGTCAGAAGAAAAAACTAATAAAAGATGTGATTTTTTTTCAAGATTTTTGATAAATAGTCGACATCGTCACAACATTCTTAGAAAATACCAAATTAACGTCGAAGGGATGTAGCTGTCCACTTGACTGTTGACGTCGACATCGACAACGACTTATATAATAGGGGTGAGTTTATTAATGTGCGATCGGTCTTATTTCTTGAGCTAGAGCTATTTGTTATAGAAACCAAGAGTATATTAGTTATTTATCAATATGATTTGCTTTAGAACTCGGCTTTTATGTGTTTTTATATGTAACCTGGAAACAAATGTTTTCTATTTTAATAAGTATCTTGAAAAATAATTTTGAAATCATCCTTTTTTCCTTTATACTCATGGGAATACAAGGAATTACGTATAGTTTATATGAGGAGTTCCATAACAAAACGATATAATTTCTCTATTTATGTTTTTTGTTTGTTTTCTGATTGAATTAAATTTTACTTTTTACAGTGTATTATTGCAGAGTGATTAAAAACAAAAAATGGTTTAAATCAAAATGAAACATTTCCATATCTATTTAAGAAAAAACAACTATATATTAGTGGCAAGTTAGTGGATACAAGTAAGGTGCCCTACAACATTACAAATATGCATTGAAAACAAATCTAAGATATTTATTTTATGGCAACTATGGTCAATTATAGACTTCCTGACGCAGAGATCTTTTATAACTTAAAAGATTTTTGTGTTCAAATTTGTTTTAATATTGAATAGATTTACTGGTTAAGAGGTTCAATGGGGTCTATAGTCTAGCTTGCTTGATTTGCATGGTATCTCATAACTATTTTACAACAAAAAACATTTTATAGTTAATAGCTAAAAAAGATCAGATATTCCAGAAGCCGATTTGCAATTCGTGGTCTTTAAACGTTTGCGAGCATCGTCAATAGTTAAGGGAAGCCGGTTTTTTATTTATACCCGCACCAAAATAGTAGAGATGGTATTATGCGTTTGTGCTGATATGTGCAACACGTAAAAACAATGGTCATAGTAAGTAAACCGATCAACTCAGGATCACTTTTTGATTCGATCTAAAGATTCCCGTCCATTCGGCTGCCGGGTTGTCTGTCGGTGAAATCTTGTGCGCAAAGTACCTATCGCAATTTTCAAGATAATTTGATGAAATTTGGTATATACGTTGCTATTGTCATAAGGACGAAATTTAAAAATGGCGAGAATCGATCCACAACTTTACATGGCTCTTATAAAAACTTCTTTCCGTAATAAGTCTATGTGCGCATTAAATATGTATCTTATTATGTTGGTATAAGGCTTAAATTTGGTCCAAAAATAGTTAATTGCAACATAAATCGTCTCAATATTTTTCTTTAAGTCGGTCCATATTTGACCATAGCTGACATTCAAATATCATATCCAGAAAAAAGTTTTAAATGCGATAACTTCCTTTTAAATGTGGGTATTGGTACACAATTTGGCAATGATAACTTTAATAATAGCTTCTATGTCATGGCAAAATTTTGTACGCCCTCTTCACAAAGAGCTTTTTAACCTCATAACATAATTTTGTTTTGCCGGGTCCATGGTTGGCCATGGGTCTTAAAAAGGGTGCAATCAAATCTGCAAATTGTGGTCGCGCTTGAACGACTGTGCTTTCTTACTTGTTTTAGTTTTTTTACAGCAGCTAGTTTTTCCGGGCCAGTAAAAGCGCTTGCTATTCCAACTTTTCGTAATAATATATCGCACATATTCAACAACAGTGTATTAACTCGAAATTTTAATTTTGCATTTTTTTGAAAAAATAAATACGTAATATTCATACCTAACCACTGTAAAACCACTGTAGTTAAAACAGTATTGTTGAACAAGTGCGATATATTTGTAGTATTTTATTTTAATCTTTAATAATATTTTAACTTTCAAAAAGCTTTTCTGTTATAAAAATGTTTTTTTATCCAAAAAAATTTTATAAGTGTATAAATATATAAAAAAAAGATTAAATACACATGTTTGTATGTGATGCAAAATATATATTAACATTAACCAATAGACAATCTAAATCTTCAATCTTTGAATGAAGAGGGAATCCATTTGAACTAATATGCATCAGTTTTTTTCTCTTTGTCTCTTCTTTAACTGTATTGTTAAAATACACAACAAAATTTACATTTCAATGAAAATTACAGATAAATGAAATGGGTTAATAATAACAATAAAAAATTGTTAAAAAATTTTGTTAAAAAAACAGTTACGTTTTTGTTTAAGCCGAATTTGAAGAACGTCCATTTCACTTTTTTAATATATAAATACTTTTTGTTTAACATAACTTTTGTAAAAAAATTCTTTTTTTTTTTAAAAAATACTTACTTTTAGGGTTAACACTAAACAAAATAACGCCAGCCAATTCGATCGCCTATGTTGTCGTCCCATTGTGTGTATGTGTGTGTTTGTAAGAAGGGGGGTTGAAAAGTTTAAGATTTAAGAAGGACAGTAATTTTAGATCCTTAATTTAAACTGTAACGTCCGAAGTTTAGGATGACCATAAATAAAAACACACACAATTCTTAACTAAAAATAGATAAAAAAAAAATAAATATTTATTAGAAATATTGTTAAAATTTTATGTTTTAATTTCAAAATTTCAACCTTTTTCCATAAAATATTAGTATAAACCCCATTAGGTTTGTTGTTAAGTATAATTTTTTTAATAACTTTATTTTTTATTTCATTATGTTTCTTTTACTTTTTTAATCAGTAACAAATTTCACTATAGTTGTTTTTCTTTTTTTATATTTTTTGTTGTTGCAGTTTTTTTTAAATATTTTTTTTTTCAAATACTTTTCGTTTTTCTTTTTTGGTTTCTAGCGTTATCTTAACTTAATGTAGATGCTTCAAACAAGTCTTAGTTACAAGTGAATGTTGTTAGTTTGTTTATTAGCTGTGGCTAAAAGAAAGCTGTTAACTTGACCGTTTTCTAAATACACGCTCATAAAATCATTACAAATAAAGTTGCCAGATTGTGAAAAATTCAAACTCTTTTTGAAAATGAAATTTTTGCAAAATATAGAGTTGTGAAAGAAATATATAAATTTTTTCCTTTAAATTTATGAGTTTTAAAAATTGTATTAGTGCTCGTTACATTCTTATAAGTATAATGTGATTTAAGTTTAAGTAAATTTTGTATATTTAGAAAAATATAATAAATATGTACATAAACAAATCTACGGGTTGAACTAATAGCTAAAGAGGTAGCTCTGTGGTTCTTAGGCTGAACGCGGTCGGCTTTACCAAGCCGTGGGACTTTGGTCATGCGTACCGGAACCAATTTTCGGTGCATTATTCACAACTCATTCGAGTAATGAGGATGAGTGGTCGAACAATACGCACTAATCAATACTAAAGGTCTATACAAATGGTTCTTAAATATGCAGTTAAGTAGGTGGAAGATTGTATATTGAAGAAATGGATATGAAAGTCCATTTGAAGCTTCCAGACGACGAAATTTTTTCTATAAAGCGGGTATATCTAGAGATATATGCGGGTGTCTTTACGACATCAAAGTTTACTATAGAATGCAGGATATCCGGGACGAGATTGCGAAATATTTTTAGGTAACGCTCGCATGGTTCACAGAACACAGTGGCTGTTGAGGAAACTAAACTGAGGATAATATAGCCGAACAAGGATGTCTTTGGATGAGATATTTTGCTAGACAAACTGGGTTCGCTTCTGGAATCTAATTTAACGTGAGTCGTACAGTAAGGCTCAATCGATATGGCTAGGTGAAAATACCTGGTTCTTGGCCAGAACTCTATGAACTAGATATAATTCGGGAAAGTTTAACGTACTACTTAGATAATAATAATATCTACTTGTATTTCATTTTTGTTTATGGTTAAAAGTGTTTTAATGAATAAAATCTCGATACTAAATTTTGTCAGAGAGTATTAAATGAAAATCTGGGTAACTTGTTCGCTTCGGAAAATGTTACTATAATAATTTATTTTTTCTATTTATTATATTTTATAGTTTTCATTTTCTTATAACTGCGTTTGTGTCAAATACAACTTATTTGCAAAAAGAATTTAAATATACTTATGTCCTTCTTGTAACACTTTCCAAACATTTTTTTAAGTCTTGTAAACTTTTCCCAAAATTTTTAAATATGCAATGTAAAATTTTATCGCCGAAGTTTACAAAGGATACAGTTCAGTTTGCTATAGGGATTCATGTGTGTAGTAAAATCCACTTATTTCAACACCATAAAAATATGGCTTTTTCATCATAAAATTGTCACAAATTACTTAAGCCTATAGTACACGGCATGTAAAAAGACACATGCGCATGTGGTTCTGACGTAATTTTGACGTCAATGCAAAGCCACAATAAACATTGCGTGTTGTGTGATGACGTCAAAATTACGTCAGAACCACATGCGCATGTGTCTTTTTACATGCCGTGTACTATAGGCTTTAGTTTTGAATTTATTGCATTTTATATTTTCGCTTGTTAACAAATTTATCTAAATAAAAAAAATTTATATGTTTAAAATTATAATTTACTTTCCCTTTAACTGGCATCTCTACACACTCTTTCTCTTTTTCTACGGGTGAAACATATTCTCTTTAATTTTTCCCTTATAAATTTCTCTTTTGTTAACATTTCTCTGATGTATTCTTTAAGAAGAGATAAATAAAATTCCAGACTTGGCAATAAAACATCTTTACCATGTGCTTAAGTAATTGGACAAGACAAGTGTGCTATTAACCCAAAGAACAATATAAAAGCAAAATAACCAACAACATAAGAACTTTAAACCACTACAACAACTTTACTACTATGTATTCTATTTGTACTTTATTAACTTCGTAATTTTTTTTGCTGTTTTTACAAATTATGTTGTGTTTATTTTGCTTTTCCTGCTTCTAAACAGCTCACGTGTTTATAGTTTATTTACTTTTATTTCTTTGTTGTTCATTAAAGTGTAAAACGATTTTGTAGGCAAGAACGTACCAGACAGTTTGTTGTGGCTGTTGTTGGGAGAGAGAATTTATTTTTAACTGTTGTTTGTTGTTCTTGTGGTTTATTTTTTTTACGGTGGCCTTGTTAACAACTTCTAAAATAACGACCAATACTATGACAACAACTTAATAATAACCATTATAGTTATTTTTCTAGCCATACTATGTCTGGTTTCATTCATTCATTTATTTATATTTATTTTTTACTCATAGAAATAGTTCTTGGACTATATAGGCTGAAAAGGTAAGTGTTTTTGTTGCTGTAGTTTTGCTTTTTGTTTTTGTGCTTGTTTTCTAGTTATTGTGATTATTGTTGGCTTGTCTTATTTATTATGAAATTCATGGGAATTTTTTTTTATCAGTTTCAAAGTGTTTATTTAAATTCTGTATTTAGAGTAAGTGGAGGTCACAGTTATTTTTTCTAACAGTTTCTACTTTCTTATGTAATATTTCTTGGATATGTAATTAAGTTGGGAACATTTCATGAATATGAATTAACGAATGTAATGAGTAAATATGAATAGTAATAAATTTGAATTTGTTTATTATTACACATATGAATTTCTTTAAAACAGTAATTGTATGCAAATATGCATATCGCTCATTTCGTGCAAGACCGTCACAACTCAAAATTTGAAACTTTACAGGAGAGCCTTTTTAAGATTCCAACCTATTATTATTTATTTTATTATTTATTTTATATACAGTTATAAAATCAAATGTTTCTTTTTTGCTACAAAGAAAACCACATGTACAAGAGGAATGCCAACAAAAAAACTGAAATGTGACCTTGTTGATGTTAATTGCTCAAGTTTGTTACAAGAGGTCATAGCGTCAAAAGCATCTGTATTACCGTTATTTTATCGATAATTCTCTCCGTTCTTAGATCAATTTGTAGAGATTTAAGAGGAGAACATTTCTGCATTACTAACTCGAAAATGCCAAATTTTGAGTTGTGACGGTCTTGCACGAAATGAGCGATATGATTATTTTTACAAAAGAAAACAAAAGACTTGTTTAACGAACTTTAAATGTGATTTAAACTTTTTGATTTCTAATTTTATTAATACAAAAGACCTAAGAAACAAACGCTATTTTCTAAAATCTCAATGTTTGGCAATAATTTTTTGTTAAGGCAAATTGATTATTTTTGTAAAAAATGCTTTCCTCTTAATAAAGAAAATACACCGAATTTGAAGATTTAAATCTTATTGAGAAAGTTTTGACACTAAAAATATTAAAATTTTTTCTATATATAATATACAAGATGAGTGAATTTGTACGTAAAGTTAATTAAAATAATTGCAGAATATGGGGCACCAAAAATCCAAGAATAGTTGTTGAAAACTCATTTGTTTTAACGAAATTCGTCAGTTATTTTGTTGATAATTAAATTATATAAAATAACTGAAAATTCATTTGTTTATACGGAATTTGTGGTTAATATTTTATGGAATTCGCGGTAGAATTTTTGACAGTAAAAATTAAATTAACGTTTCTTTAAAATTAAATGCAATATAAGTAGATCGGTTTTTAAGTAAATTTACAGTTGTTTTAAATTTAATTTTCAGAATACGTTGTTTGATCAACTGACAATATTAAATGTAACTGAAAATCCGTTTTATTGTGCACTTAGGTTTTTGAATAAATGTTAGAATCAGTTAAAAATAAATTTGCCTGGAATTTTAAATGTTTATTTTTTTAAAAATGACTGAACGGAATACTTCTTGAATAACCTACAGTCCGTTACTGTAAAAATATTGTGAGCGTATGTTTACACTTGGGTTCTTAAACGCGTTTAAGCATCTCGAACGTGATTGAGCTCTAATCACTACAAAATCGAGATGATTAACCATACATTTAAGTGAGTTGTTAATCACTTCAAATTGACATGTTTAAAACTAAATAATTTAAATAATCACATAGAATCCTCTGAACATACCTCAAACTGAGTATGATATAGAATCGGCCACAATAAACATACCGCGCATGTGTACAGCCGACCACGATTTCTTGTTAATGTTTTTTAAATAATCCATAAATTTTCACAATTTCATCATTAATATTTTTAAAATATTCTTCTGATAACTTTTTTAAAATTTCTAATACTTTAGAGAAATAAACATTTTTTTTTTGTTTTATATATTAATCAACTGTCATCTTAATCCTCTCGAATGTAATGTGAACGGCTTTGATTAACTTAATCAACATTTTGCTTAAACGCGTTTAAAAACCCAAGTGTGAACACAGCATAAAGTGCTTATTTTTTTTTAATTTTCACTTTTTACAGCAATTAAATGCAAATAAATAATCAATCTCCAAATGTGTAAACGCAAAAAGCGTCTGTAAATATTTGCTTTTATTTTCGGAACAAAAAGCGAAAAATTAAAATAAAAGTATTATTTACCTAAAAATCTATACATATGTACATAAATACATATCGTCGGTCTTATATAGAAAGGACCCAACTCACATAATTAAAACTTTACAATAGAACTAAAAGCATAATAGAAACTGCATATATAAAAATGTGTAACTGCTTGTGCAATTGCTCAAACCCGTTACTTTTGTCACTATTGCATAAAATTTTTGGGACGAGGTGTATTTGTGGGATTACAAATACACCCCGTCAATACATCAATCAATAAAAAACTCAATTTCGACAAAAATTAAATTAGAGCCTTTCCACATAAGACCAACGATATGTTTTTGTGCAGAAGTGTGTAAATAAATATGTGTGCATTTTAATAAAAAAAAAAAAAATCCGAAATGTGTGAAATTTTTTACAGAACAATAACTCACAGAGAATCCCTTGAATACCGTATACGTAAGTGCTTCCCACTTCGCAAACTAAAGTAAAGAAGAAACAACAAACTTCAAAAAAAAAAAAAATAACTTTCACTCGAGTTTTAATGAAAAAAAAAAAAAATTGTGTTGTTTAAACAATAAACAAAACAAATAAAACTCTACACAACTAACAACGTCTTAAAAAAAAAAAAATAAAATATACAAAAATTACTTTGAAAGCGCTTATTTAACACAATGATAAGCAATAGAAACCAAAAAACTGCTTTATTTATCTCATTTGGCTTTCGGCTGTTTTTTTTTTATAAATATAAAAACCGAAAGAAATTTTTGCTTTAAAATTAGTAAAAAATAAATTTAAGTAAGATCTAAAAGTGAGATTGGTTTCCAACACGTACATTGTCATTATTTCATATAACATTTGCTCAAAAATTTGCTAATAGAAAAAATAAGTTTGAAGCAAATAAAAATTTGGGGAATTTAATATAGTAGACAATTCTTTGGTCCACGAAAATTTATTACGTAAAGGTCGATTAAGTAAACTGACATGGCTGGCTACTTTAAAAGTTGTGCAAAAAATATTTTAAATTTAAAATTATTTAAAAGTGAAAACAAGACGACTTGTTGTCTCTTGCTATTGAAAGTTTTCTTTATGGACTTGTTTTATTCAACTCTTTGGCTTTTTGTTTTGTTTTTGTTATTTAAATTTAAATACAATTTCTTATGTGTCTTTACTGACCTTTCACATTTTTTTTATGGAGTAAGTTTTTTATTGATTGACTTTTGCAAGATTTTTCTTTTCAAATTAAAAAAAAAATAAAACTTTATATTTAAGAAGTGTTAAAAAATTTACTTGATTTCGTTTTACAAATGTACCAATCACTTACGTTGAAGTTTTATTTTAAAAAATTATCTTTAAAACCTGACAATTTAACTTAATATGAAATTTTGTTTTACAAAAATTTAAAATACATATCGCACTTGATCATAAGGACTTTTTGGAAAAATCGACACGTAATATGCATATTAATCCGCTGAAAAAACATCGTGCTATTTTCTCGACTTTTTGCACAGACTGGCCGCGTTGATGATCACTGGATCAATGGGTTCCACTTCCACGAGGATGCTGTTTACATTGTTAAACTGGATACCGGTGGATATAACGACCACTTGTGCCTCAATAACTCCAAAACTAATGGCGTAATCAAAAAATAATATAAGAAAGACGTAAAACTGTTGTAATTTAAAATTTGTTGATGGATTGCATAACAAAATCGAGTACGTCGTTCCAAAGTTACGACAAGATGTATGGAGCAGCCTCTTAAAAAATCTCAAATTTTAGATAAAGAAAATTATGATTTTTGCAGTTAGTTGAATATAGCGGATAAAAAAATTATAGTGAATATTCAGGGAATTTTTACTTGTTGCATAGTGCTATTTTTTTTGTGAAAGAGCCCTTTTGCAAAAACTATTTTTTACAGACGAGCACTCTATACAAAAAACTTACTTTTTTTCAAAAACAAGAAATTTAATACCATTATTACAACTTGGCGTTAGCTAAAGTTAGGATTAAGTTGACAGATAGTAATGTGCTATCTGTCAAAATGCGTTTCTTTTCTGCCCGACAACAGCTAATGTCAAGTTATAATAATGGCCTTAGAAAAATAACTCAAAGTAAAAACAAACTTTTTTATTTTTTAGTAAAAATTTACCTAGATTTACTTGCAAAAATTGAAATAAAGTTAAAGGAATCGAAATTTGTCAGGACAACCTGTCCGTGAAAACCTGGGTTCAATTTCATGTTGTTACATGTTGTTAAATTCCTTTTTCATAGAAATTATTTAATGAAAACTAAATTCAATGAAATTAAGCCTGACTAAAATATCGAAATTTGGATTAAAAAGTTAATTTGTCTTAATTATTATAAAATTATAATTAACTTAACAAAACATCTTTATACAACTTAAAATATTAAAGAAACAAATTTGTAAGAAAAACTATGTTATAAATATTAAAAAAATGTTTTTTAATAACAAAAACAAAAACCACAAGAAAAAATGTGCAACAATTACAATTTTCGAAAAATTTTCTCCTTTTATTTTTAAGTGGTGGTCATTTTAATAACAGTTTTATATTTTAATTAGTTGCCATCTAGTTTTTGTTTCTTATGTTTTTTTCGTTGTTGTCCCATTTACTTTTACTAACAGCTTTAATAGTCACAAATCAGATTTTGTTGTTGTGTTAGCGGTTTTAAACGTTTAAAAAAGATGGTGAAAAAAACTAACAGAGACAAAAAAAAACGCAGTTTTAACAAAAGACAAATAGTGGCAAGGCAATATTGATGTAACTGTTGTTTTACTTTTCTGTTGGTGTTGTTGTTATTGTTGTTTTCTACTTTGACTTCATTATCATACACACATTCATACACGCATATGAACAACAGAGACAATTACATTGTTTACATTACATATTTACTCTTATACTATATGTATGTATATGAACATATTTATATATCAAACTGTATGTATTAACTTAAACTACAAAAAACTGCTCTTGCTCTGGAGCAATTTTTGGAGTGGAAAGGAGTGTTTAAACCAAAATAAAGCGAAATTAAAAGAAAAAACTTTACAAAGTTAATTTAAACATGTGCTGGTATATGTGAAAGTGAAATTGGAATTTAAATTGAAATAATCATTAAATATTGTATAGCTGGTATTATTCCAGAAAACCAAAAAATTTTAACAAAATCACAATGCAATATAAACTTATGGCATTACTAAGGATAAAAATGTTATTAATAAAAGGTTTTACAACAAAATAATAAGTTTGAAAACTATTCTCTACAGATAAAATAAAATCATGAAGCAATAAACACAGATGGTGCATTCCACTTCTCTTCTACTGCAAATGTCGCCAAAATGACGTCACACAAGACCAAATTGTATGCAATTTTGCTATCACGACAAAGCATGAGGGTCCTTACGGCAACAGGGTTAATGTATAAGAAACGGATTCTTATTTTTAGATGACTGCATACATAATTAGAATTTTTGTTAAATGTCTAATGCATTTATGAACCGATTTGACAGATATTTATACAAATAGATATTTATACAATATGATATTTTTACAAAAAAAAAAAAAAATTTTAAATTTTCAGGGTTTTTTAATGTTTGATTAAATCGTAATTCAAAAAATAATCTTCTAATAGTCGATTTATTCGAAAAAAATTGGTATGTTGATATGTAATTTGTAGCGGGATGACTTATTACCTTAGTTAAACACTGAAACTCTCGTTTTATTTATTAATATTAAGTGTATGTAAAAATCCTTACAGACTATAATATGGTATAATTTTTCATTAATCAAGCATTAACATTTATATTAAAGCTATAGTATATATTAATAAGTTTAAGGTTGGCAACCGATACCGTAATAAATACCGATACTGCTAAAATTTAATACCAGCATTGAAACCGATATTGAAATTAATTTCGGTTGCCAACAAACAAATTTTCCATTAGCACAAGTGTTGAAAATTTGAATTTGTTTCTGTTCTGCAAAATTTGGTTTTTAAAAACTATCTAAATTTTGCAAACATAATGCAAAATAGAGAAATAGAAAATCCATTTAACAGTTGGCACCTTGTAAAAACGTGGCATTTTAGTCGTTTAGACCCATTTATGTTTTTTTTAACATTCTTGTTTTGCTTGATTAATTAAATTGTTCAACCGATTTACCTATACCGTTATATAAGATCTTATACCAGTATACCAATATTATTCAAATACCGATAAAAGTTTCCAACCTAGGGTTTTTTTTTAATATTTTTTTAAGGTCGTTATAAGGATTCTCCTTACTTAAAATTATTACAGACTCTGTGAAATAGATGAAAGTTAGCATACATCTTAGTATAATATTTAATACTCAGGAAATTCGAATGTTTTGATGAACGAAGAGGTAAATGGATGTTGAACTTCCCCAGGTGAGATTAAGAAGTGCCGCTTCCATTCATAAACTTCAGCAGAAAAGTAGCATTTAACATTATTTGATGGCTTTTTAAAGTTGGTTAATTGATAAATGCGAGGCCCGGTGTCAGTTTCCAAACCCAAGCCACGAAGACAGAATAATAAACAATTTAATTTAAACTGATTCGATATTATTTGAGTGTACTGAACCCGTACAACAAATCCACGTTCAAGGATCGGTGGAACAAATGTGATAAACATGGTGATATATATTTATAATTCAGAAACCTCTCTAGCCCAACGTTAAACAAATTTCAGGACACCAGTAGATTTGTTAGCTGTAGGCATGAGGTGTATCCTAAAGTCTAACTTTCTATCTAAAATGAGTCCAAATGAAAGTCATTGAAGGAAATAACTAGTTCAAGGATAATTGCATTCATAGCATAAAGTCAATTAATTGAAGATGTTCCAAAAAAAAATCATATATTACAATTTTTTTACATTAATATATTTTTCTTACATTAATATTATCCGGTAGAAGTTAGGGTTGCCAGATGGCCTGAAATGGCCTGGATTGTTCAGTTTTGCTTGGGTTATCAGTGGAAATACTATGTCCCCAGTTAAGAATTCCTTTAATTTTAAAAAGTATTTTATTTATAACTATATACTAACCGCCATATTCATAAAAAATATTTTATGTATAAAGTAGGTTTATGAATCGAATTTTCTATGAAAATTTGTTTAATAAACCTTTTATCAATCAAAAATATTTTTTATGAATATGGGGGTTAATATGCATAAAGACAAACTGTTAAATTAAAACCAATGGAAAATACGATTTTGAATTGTTTTTGCTACTCAGAAAAAATATTTAACAACACAGGTTGTTAGAAATAAAGTTCTAGGTCAACAAACTTTTTATTTGATTCAATGAAAAAATTTATCAAAATTGCACCTTGCTAAATAGAACTCAATAAACCATATTTAATAATGAAATAAACCAATATTTCTTCATATTCAATATAAAAAATATTTGAATCAAAGTAATGACAGTATTTTTACAATTCTTTTCCATTTTTTAATATATTTGATATCGTTGCAAATAAGACTTCAGTGTTTGTAATTCTTTACAGTTTTATTTGTATAATACCTTTTGTTTTTTCAGTCTTTGGAAAAAGTTTTCCTGATCTGGCCTAAGAAACCAGCGAAATGCGCATAGAAACTAGCTTATCCCCCAACAATAAATTTGAGTGTATTTATTAATGAATAAAAATAATGAATAAATAAATAAAGATTCGATAAACATTTTGTTTGATTAATTCAAGATTTACAACAGTTTATTTTAACAGATCACGTAAACATTTAAAAAAAAATTATTTTGGGCAACAACTTTTTTTACTTACTGTTGCCTAAAAATTCAATAACTATACCTACAATCTTTTTTATCAAAACCGCAAAAATCGTCATCGCAGAAAATTAAAAAAATGTTTAATCAAATATGTGATTTTCTTATTCAAATATAAAAATTATTTTTTTCTGTGTGAAGGGAAGTTTTATACAGGCAGCTCACAGAAATCAATTCGGATCGAAAGTGGAAGTGAAACGAAAAGCCACAGCAAATTTAGTCGTAATTGCAACTACGGAATCAAAACCATTTCGATCGGAATGCGTGACAGGTCTGATAAATTCATTTAAGTCTATATAAAATAATCCAGCAAACACTTCGCATTCGCATCAATTGCAAAACAAAATTTATTTTTAAAATAGTGAAGAAAATAAAGTTAAACATCTTTTGAGTAAAACATTCCGTTGGATTTTTGAAAAGTTCAAAAAAGAAATTAAATCATGTATTCATTTTTAATTAATTCTTTTGAAAAAACCATTTAAGATTAGCATTTCAAAACTTTTATTACTAAAAAAAAAAGAAAAAACGATTAATCCGTTTTGCGGTTTTAAAAGTGTTAAACAAAACACACATTAAGATATGATTTCAATGAAACTTTCATTTTATTACAATGCTTGAAATTGTTGCCTTTACTTACAAAATACAATGCCATTGAGGTAGTTTTCGCACATTTCGGGCGGTATCTTGACGAATGATGGTTTTCCAAATTCTCCACCGTAAGGGGATTATCTGCGTAGACAAGGTATTTGCGTAGTAAAAAATCTAACGGCGTCAAATCGCAATCTCCTGGTTGCCAATTGATGTCGCCAAAACGTAAAGTTACGCGTTCTGGAAACCCCTTGCAATAAAGCCGAAATTGGTCGTGTTGTATGGCTCTTGGTACCGTCTGGTTATAACCACACATCGTCGTCCTATTCATAATCTGTAATTGCTGGCCAAAAAAAAGTCGGTTAACGTACTTCCATGACACTCTGAGCTATGGAATCGACAAATTCGGAATATCCGCCACACTTTCACTAATGCAAGCGATATTTTCGGTAGTGCGCCTGTTAGATGAAGCACAGGCCTAACCCTATCTGAAATGTTTTCAGTCTCATCAAATTTATTTATAATCTAGTTAATTCCTTGAAAAGTAGGTCTATTATGACGACCATAATCACCCCGTAATGCTGGCCACGTTTGAACCACCACTTTTGTAGAAAGTCTTAGCTATTTTTATTCGTTCTTCGGTTATTAAACGATCCACATTCGTTAATGGCAAACCTTGCCCTAAATAAATTACACTTCAGATGATAGATATTTAACAGATGACAGCCTTCACAGACCGGCCATTTTGAAACCACTAAGTGGATATCCCTGTATAACGTAAGAAAACAATAACACATTTTGTTAAATTTTTTCAATGACTTGAAGGCGACATCTTTCAGCTTGACTCTTGCAACATTAAAATATGTATGTATACGTGGTATGTGTAAAAGTGTATAATTATTATTATCAACACTATGCAGGCAATTTTAACGTGGTATTTTTATTGTTAATTTTGCTTAACTCTTTTTAAACATATGAACTAAAGTCCCAAAGCAAACTATACAAAAGTCAAGATGACACGAAAACAAACAAATGATTAGCTTGAGAATTATGTAAAATATGTAAAATAATTAATTTTCTTTGCACTAGTTTTGACAATACATAATTGTACATACTTACATGTTTAAAAAGAACAATATGTGATTTTTTCTTTAAGTAAATACTCGAACATACATTTCAGTTAAAAAGTACTTTTGTACTTTACGCATATGTAATTCTTTTAAAAGTCTTTTTTTTTCAAAGAAAGTTGTATAAAAGATTTGAATTTTAAAGCCGATTTATAAAAAATATACTTTTTACAGTTATTACGTTTCTAAAAAAGCTACTTTTACAAAAATAGGTATTTTTTTTTTTTAGCAATTTTTAACAGGTACTTTTACATAAGAAACTTTAACTAAGAGTACTTTTTTCATAAAAGTTACTTTTTAATTTTTAAAAAAATTTCCTCTTTGCGAAAATTTACTTTAATTTTCAAATCGAAAGCCAATACTTTTTAAGCGTTTAAGAATTGCTTTGATTTCAAATTATGCTTAATTTATTATTAGGGTTAAGGGTTTGGTGGCATATATACAAAAGATATTTGAAATTTATTTGAGACAATTTTTTTTTACTTTGAGCCAACACTCAGGGGATGCACTACTAATTCCATACATTGTGTTGGTATTTGAGGAAAATAGGTTATGAGGAGAAGGAAAGAGGGACTAGTGTCTGTGGACATTTAATTTGAACTTTTTCAAATTGTAGCCGACTGGGAAGACTTCTGCCGGGAATCTATACCACATACGGCTAGTTCGACCAAGAAACGAATTTTCTCTGTAATGCGTTGTGCGATACATTGGACAGTCGACAACGAACGGATGTGATCTGCTGGAAAGGCGAGTTCTACGGGCATGCACCCGCGTCTCAGGGACTTGCTCACCCATTTCCGCTAAACACTTACCGTGTTAATATCGATAGAACAATGGCACACAACCCACATTCCGATGATGCTCCAATGAGTCAATAGAGCTGGATACCCTACTGTCATTGACGAGCCCATATCAATTGCCAATTTGGACCAAATTTACCATATTTTTTTTGAAAAGGCTTAAATTCTCCATTTTAGAGTAAAACATTTAAGATCAAGTTAAGAATAAAACTATTAAAAAAACTATATAAACGCTTGATATAAAATATTTTGAAATTAGGTTCTTTCTCAAACGCTAAATATTAGAAAATGGTTTACAATTAATTTGAAAATAGTTCAGTTTTTAAATGAGGTAAAAATAAAAAACAAGTAAGAGTGCTACATTTGGCTTAGCCGAATCTTTACTATGGTGTGATAAGACCAGAAAGTTATATAAATACCATTCTTTAGATATTACCACGCCCACTGCTCCAATCTCATCCAAATTTTGTCGGTTTGTGTATTGATAACCAACATTCTTATACCTAATTTGGAAACTTTGGCTCTTGCCGTTCTTTAGATATACAGAAACCTATAATGTCTTTGTATGGGAAGTGCCAAGCCTACTTCACCAATCCAGCCACATTTTGCCGCACGAGGTGTATTGACAAACAAGATGCTCGTAATTAATTTGCAAACTTTGGCTCTTGCCATTCTGCAGATATGCAGAAAAAAAAAATTATAACAACAAGCGATTTATGGGTTAAATAAGGAGCAGTCGTGGTTTTTTGTTTATATCTCAGCCATTTGTGGACCGATCAGGCTGAATTTCAATAGCGTTATATACAGGAGCATATGTGACAGAAATATATACCAACCAAGTTCCCAACATATCTGGGGAATTTGGAAAACTTATTACAACAGACAGACGGACATCGATAAATCAGCTTCGCTACTTTCAAGGACCCAGAATATATATGATTTAAAGAGTCTAAGAGTAAATACACGCACATACAAAATATTTCGTTACTGAAAATAAAATAAAAATTTTCGTTCAGAAATTTAAAATTTTTTTTTATTGTTTTTTCATTAAAAGATTTTATTTATGTTGCTTAATTCCCTTTTTCTGATTAATAAAAATACTGAAATTTATTGTTGGAGGATAAGCTGTTCCTATGCGCATTTCACTGGTTGGTTAGGCCAGGTCATCAGAAAAAGTTCTCCTAAATAATTTTAGAAAAGCCAAAGCTATCAGCAAACAAGATATATATATATATATATACATATATATATATCAATATATTTTTTTTATTTTATTTTTAAAAACAGGAAATTAACATTCTATTTTACCTTTTGGAGCCTTTAAAATTATACACATTGCAAGTTAAAAAAATGTTTGCTATATTAAAATGTTTTATACTTTTATAGTAACGAATAAAAGGAAATATGAAAAGCCATTTGTTATTTTCTTAAATTTAGGTAGCCCTATTCCAAACGTGCATAAACGTATTTATTGTTACTGTAAATGTAAAGTGGCCGAATTTCGCCCACCTGGCGATCATAGTACTGTATAAACCGAATACAAAAAATTAACTTATTTTTTAAAGAGGATATGTGAGGGGTGAAGAAACAAAGTTTGCAATCTACATATTTTTTATAAATTCATCAAATATTGTGTTACAGTTGCTTTTGTTGTATTCTTGTTATGTGTCATTTTGGCAATGCCAAATAAACCTTTATCCAGGTTAAATAATTGGTCAAAAGTGCTGACTGAAAAAAATGTAGCAATCTCAAATGTTATGCTCTCATACTAAAATGTCAACATTTTCGGAAAATTTGCACACTTTTTACTTTTATTTTTAAAAATATTTGTAAGGAAAAATAAATTAAAACAAAATTCACTTATAGATTAAAAAAATAAATCTTCCTAATTTTTGCTTGAAGTTACATTATTTTTCTGCATTTTCATCTATATAAATGAAATATGTTTGCCTGTTTGTTGGGTTATAGACTCCTAAAAGAACTGAACCGATTTTCCTGAAATTTAACATCGCATGAGCCCCGAAAATAAAATAGGCTACATATTTTTTCGATAGGCACAGGGGAAGTGGTACCCCCCATAGGATACCAATATTAAGTATCGCATATCATAAGAGCCGCTGCACCCATTTTCTTGAATTTTTTGTAGTAGGATCTTCTGAGCACCGAAATTGAAGTAAGATAGGTGGAGGGGAGTGATACCCCCATAGGACGCCAATGTTTAATATCGCATATATTAAGAACAGTTATAGTGAGAATGTTCAAACTTGGTAGGAGTTACTCTTATGATAAACTACACATTGGAAAATTAAAATAAAGAGGGCAGGCGCTAGTAGAGCAATACCCCTCATAGGATGCATATATTAAATATCACGTAACTGAAGAACAATTTTCGCGATAGTCTTCAAACTTGGGTAAAGCCACTATTATGGTAAACTATAAATTTCAAAATAAAAATGGGAACGAAAATACTAAATACCGCATATCTAACTAAAAAATCTTCAGCATAGTAGGACCCTCTCTCATAGTCAACTTCTCCTTTCAAAACAAAAATAAAGAGGGTAGATGCAGGGGAAAAATACATTTTTACAGACGCATCCTGTGAGCTCTAAAAATTAAATAGACTACTTATTTTGCCGATAGGGGCAGAGGAGCAGTACCCGCATAGGATGCAAATATTGAATCAAATTTATAACTTAGTAAAGTGACTTATTCATCATCGCGCAGCCCAAACAAAGTTAGATAAATTAAATTTGACAGTGGATAAGTCTCCCAACGAATAGATCTACTGAAAAGAACCTGTTGGAAATTTAAATATTTACCCCCTTATGCAAAAATAGTTAAAGTTCACATTAGTTAACCAACACATAAAAACCCATTCACTTTAACTGGCCTTAAAGTGCTGGTTAACTAATGTGAAAATTAAATTGTTTTTGCATTAGGGGGTAAAAAATGGGTTAATTCGGTGATCGTATATTTCCTGGACCACTATAGATAGAAAAAACCAAGCTAAACTTTGTTTCAAAGTTCGCGGATAGGTGTTTGGTACTTATTTGGGGTAAAATCATTTAAAACATGTATATTGGTACATATTATGTCCCCACAAAACTTTTACAGTTACTTAAATAGAAGTGAAAATTAAACAGATTTGTGCTAATAACAAAATAAATAAGATCTTCTTTTCGTACTTTTTGAAAAAAAAAAAATATATTTTGGAAATACGTAATGAAATTTAAAATCGAAAGACCGGTTATAATCAATTGTTTTAACAGGGTAGCGAAGCGTACCCGGTTAAGCTAGTTAACTATAAAGCATAGTATTTGTGTAGTATGTAACTTAAATCAGTACAGGAAACTCCCAATACAAAAATAACCTCATATTTATTCTTATTCCATTATCTTAAATATAGTAATGCCCATTTGATTAAACAATCTCCAATTTTCTAATTGGTTTTTTTTCTTAAGCCTTGGAGTGGATTTGGTTAAAACTTGCTTTATATTATCATCTAATTGGTTTGTCCCAAACAAAACCCATCAAACTACCATGCAAATATCTGTGAAGTTATAGGTTTTTGTTATTTATTATAGAAACTACAAAAATGGAGATAGCTATCTTTGTTTTCATACCCCTTATGTAAAACATGGCGATATAATTTAACACTTCTTAAGGGATTTTTGGTATATTTTTAAGATTTTTTGAATAAAATTTTGTTAAATAACTAACTAAAAATTTATACAGTGGAATTTCTCATGACCGGATACCAAATGGTTCATTAAAATGTCTTCGTTTAAGGGAAAAGTCGAATCAAAAGACCTCAATGCTCTCCTTTAGAAAGCTGCAGAGAATATTGTCAACTGAAAGGGCATGTCCGCTTAAGAATGCTGGCTGTTAGGGGAGATTGCACTCATAATGTACTTTTTAATTGTACATACATATTTTTTTGCACATGTAAAATATTTCATATCTGGCACACAATTTCTTTTCTTTTGTAATAATTAACTTGAAAGTTTTTTTGACAGGGAGAATGTTTAATATTTTCTTTTTTTGTAATGTATTTATTTCTACACAAAATGTTAAAAATTTAAATTTTTATGTAATAAATCATCACTGAAATATTTTATAAAAATTAGTATAAATAGTACTAATAAGATTAAACTTTAACAAAAAGTTAGCAATAACTTTCTTTTAATTAATTTAAAAAAAAAATTCAAACAAAAATATTCGTTAATAAAAGAAGCTTGGAATATGCAATATTGTTTGAATTTGTTGTTTTTTTAATCTCTTAATTGTTGTGGTTTTCAAACAGAAGACTAAACCTGAACAATTGTTAAAGACATTTGTTTCGGTTTGAAGTTAAACTTTTTGTTGAAAAAATACTTACATAGGAGTATGATCATATCTTAAATAAGGCTTGCCAGATTAAAATTTGCAAAATTTTTCAAAATTTACTTAAAAAGAAAATCTTGCTTTTGAAAAGAATTGTTGGCAATTAAAAATAACACAATTGTGTTGAACTCAATATTGACACCAAAAATTTCTGTACGCTTTTGTTTTGAGTCAGCTGTTGAACGTTTTTAATTATAAGTCATAGCATACAACTAGTATGCTAACTGGAGAGAGCGTTCTCAATTCTTGGTTCACCCCTCAAACATATACGTTCTGTGCAGTGATGCCAACTTAGTGCTTTTGGCACTATTTATGGTGCTTTTTCATTCCTCGAAACGCCAAAATTTTATCTTTAGTGCCAAACTAAGAAAAAGCACTAACTTGGTGCTTTTTCAATTTTTCATTAGTGCCTTAAGTGCTTTTTACAATTTTTAATTTTTTCTACAATTTTTTAAATCCATTATGCAGTAACAATTTTGTTAAGTGTAAAAACATTATTTTAGTATAGCAACTGTTTATTAGGTAAGCTCGCACAAAGGCATCGCCTAAACTTGCAGTTTTTGTTGCAGCAATTAATTAGTTTATCGGTGAGAGAGGTGAGAAGATTGGGGAGGAGTACTCAGTTTCATGTACTCTGCAATCCTGCTTTGTTTTGTAAATCTCACATCGGTTGTTAATCGCAATAAAAACGATGTAATTGTTTCCGTTACACATTCACACATAAGAATTTTAATTGGAAAAATCAATAACGAACAGATCTTTTTGGATAAAAGGCAACGATTTTAAAGATTCAATAGAACAAAATCCATTTTTAGATTTGTCTAATTTTGTAGTAAGAATTTTAAGCTTGTAATACTCTAACGTAGAAGTTGAAAGAACATTTAGTTCGCTGAACTGCAGTTACTCCAAAATTAGAAACGGACTATCCTTGAACTCTATTAAATCTATTCCTCACATTATATATGAACTTTGTCGATAAAATTCATGCTGGTATGATAACACTCCACTACCTAGTGTCTGCACTGCTATCTTTTGCAATGAAACAAACCAAAAATCAAAATATTACTTAAACACTGTTTATGACCCAATTCAAACACAACTTATGATGATCCAAATTAAAGTTATGTTCTAAAATGGTCCTACAACAAAGCCGCTGCCCTTTTTTTTTTAAATATTTAGTAACTTGTTTTGTGTTCAATTATCGAATAAATTAAAAAAAATTGCTTAGTGCTTTTTAACATTTTTTTTTGCTTGAAACAGTGCTTTTTAGTGCTTTTTTTACATTTTAAAGTGCTTTTTGCTCCAAAAAAGTTGACATCACTGGTTCTGTGTGAATTCAACACACATAAAAACAACAAAAACAAAAAAAAAATTTTAAATTTTTCTATATAAAATTTTTCACAATATAACACTTTTTGCTTAATTTTATGACACAAACACACAATTAATAATTTTTTCCAACACATTTTGCTTATTTGCTTTTGCAAAATGTTTTTATTTTTTACAAGCCAAAAATGTTTAAATAAATTTTTTTGAGACTAATTTTTTCTGTTGTTAATATAATTAAAGCCATCAGAGTAGCATTTTGTGGTATGAAAATAATATTTGAAATCATAAATAAATTAAATATTTTCCGATATTGCAGAATAAAAATTAAACAAACATTGTTTTTAAAAGTTTATTAATGCAGCCAGCATTAAATAAATTAAAATTTTTTTGAACTAAGAAATTTTTTTTTTAGGAAAAAATTGTTGCCAAAATCTTTACGACTTTATGCAACTATGTGCAAATAGATTTAAACACCAATATATTTGAAAAAATCTTACTAATACAAACATGAGTAAGGTACTACTGACATCTGAGTTAGGTGCCTGTCAAAGAGTCAGCATACTCTCATAGTTGTATACTATGTTATAAGTGTTGTTCATGCGGGTTTTTCTGTGTAGTCAAATAAATGGTATTGAATAAAGGAAACGCAGTTTTAATAGATTTTTAAACAAATACACTAAAACAAAACTATGAAAAATTTATTCGCTTTTTACACAGCTTTGTTTAAAGAATACTGCAAACAAATTTAAAAAATAATTACGTTTATTTTGGTCAGGCTTTAAAAACTCTTGACAAAAACTATTTTTTCTTGATTCTTTACGAGCACTGAAAATTCTTCTAAATTACGAAAAATCAAGGCCGTCTGGTAAGCCTGCCTAAAATAAAAAAAAAACACTTAACCAACAAAAACTTTTTGATTAGTTATGATATATTTTGGTTAATTAGATGATAATCAATCAAAAAGTCGCTTACGGCCTTTCGAATTTTATGTGACAATATATTAAACTTTTAAGTTTTTGTGTTTAGTTTTAAGTTTTTCACTTTCTACAAATTTTGTTATGTTCTTTTGTTAAATATTTGATGTTCGTTTAAGAGACTAAGATGACTTCTCGCTATCTAAAGAGTTATTTGGTACAGAGTTTAAATTTAAGTTCATAACTTTCAAATGTTTCCAAAAATATTGAAAATTTATCTTAAATTTTGTTTTATAACTTAAAAAACTTATCGTTATTTCTATGCCATTGTTCCTAATTGAATCACTAAAAAAGTTTTTTTTTTTATCTTTTTTGGTAAATCTATAAATTTAAATAACAAATGTCTGCATAAATTAATCAAACATTAAAGATTAAACTGCAACTAAAGCAAACCCCAACTGCAAAAAAACAACGTATTTGAAATGATTGTCAAGGCTTTAGTAATCAAAAAAAGAAACGGAATCTAAAAAAAATAATAAAAAAAAAACTGCTCATATAGAGAAACAAGTCTTCACAATAAAATTTAAGTTAGTGTTACTACTGGCTGAATTTAATTCATTCGTAAACTTGTAATTTAATAAGGAAAATGAAAACCACTTTCTTCGCAAAAAACACACACAGTCAACTAAGAAACTTTAAAGAAAAGATAAAAAAAATCAGCCGGTTAAGAGAGCATTTGAAAATCTGCAGCATGCACATCTGGTGCATAAACTATATAAAAATGCCAACACTTTGATATCATGCCACCAAATACACAATACAATGCAAAAACAAGAAGAAAAAACAATGAATTCAACACATCTTAAATAAAATGTAAAATAAATACGCTGCATAAAGTCTGTAAGTTTGTATGTCTGTCCATTGCCTTCGAACCGAGTAACCAGCCAAGCGTAGATATATAATTTTATTATTTTTACATTTTGCTACTGAATACACCTTTTTTATTAAAAATAAAAAATTACACTTGGTAGTTGCTAGGCGGTGTTAAATTAAAAATGTTATAAAGAAATCCAACAAACTTGTAAATATTCTCTCAATTAACTTTAAGAACTTAATTTTTTTCTGTAAAATACAAACAGAATTGTTAAAGTTTAAAAATTAGGTAAATTTAAATTGGCGCTTTCGTTAAAGGAAAGAAAAGTCTGGATTGTATTTGCATATGATTTTTTTTAATTACAAGTCAGGTGTGACAAAAATTGTAAAAACGTTTTTCTAAGATTAAACTTTTTGACGATAGTTTTACTACAACGATTTTTTTTTAATTAAAAGAGAATGTAAAAGCTCCCCTTAGATTAGGTTCTATTGGCAGCTGGAATCAAGCACGCCTCACGGGCGTTCAGCAATTCGTTCCCGTTGTTGTCTGCCGACATTCTCACTCAGCCAGCCGGTTGATTCAATAAAGGAGTGGATCCTATTCAAATCAATCTCAGAGAGATAAGTTTTGTGTCTAAGGGTTCTTCCACCAAACAGTTTGAGTCTTAAGTCCCCGAATGCCGGGCAATAAAAGAGAAGATGTTCCGTTTACTTCTCTCATTCCTCGGCGTCGCAACTTCTACACAGATCATTGTAAGGAAACTCTAGCCTTTGTGCATATTTCCCAATAGGCAAATGGTCAGTTATAGCCGCAATGAGATTCCTGAAGTCAAGTCTGGAGAGCTTTAAAGCCCACTGAGTCCTTTTTCTATCTCAAAACTCCACTTTATCTCAGTGATTTTCCAAAATAATTGCTTGTAAGAATCTCCGACTGAAATACTCTGCAAGTATCGGAAAATAATTCGGAAAATTATTCATGTTAAATTGAGTTTCTGGGAAGTACAACTTTATTTTAAGCTTTTTAAAGTATTTTCAAATAAGTTATTCCTTAAGAACTTGTTGTCCTATCATAATGTTATATGAGAAAATGAAACGAATAAAAACATTGTAGATCTGGTGATATTTGACACTTGAATATGATTTAAGGAGCATTTTTGGCTTTAGATTTAACGTTTCGATTTTAGAACAAATATTTTGAAAAATATCCAAAACTCTAAAAAATTTTCCTTATTACTCTATTCTAAAGGGTTTATAAAGTTTGGAAAAGCCTAATAACTTACCACTCTTAAGATATATTCAGACCTAACAAATATTTGACGAAAAAATCCAAAAACACAATTTCAACAACTTTAATTGATTTACTAAACTTTATTTGTAAGAAGAAAATTGTATATCGTAATTAAGAAACTCTTAAATGATGTTTGATCTAGCAAACATTTTGCAAAAGGAAGCAATTTTTTAATATAACTAGTGGTTACGTGTACGACGTCAAGTATTTGATAGGTGTGAACATGGCTTTTCTTCTTTTTCAGTCAGAACATTAAGCAACGCTTGAGCGTTTTAAGAAATTTTAAAACCCAAATTTTAACATTTTATAATTTTTAAAGTTTGTTATCCTGCAGCTTTCTTTGTTCCAAAAAGAGAATAGTTAAGAAGTGATTATTTCCAAAGCCAATTAATAAAACTATATATACGCTTGACCCGGAGCGCTTCGCTAACCCCAATTGGTAAAATTTTAAAAAAAAACGGATCTCGTATTTTGATGAAGAAGTAATTTGTATTAAATTTAGAAAATTTAACAGGCTGTTCGCCGATATCGAACGTTAATGTTCGCATAGAAAATTACATTTAAAACAAAAACAATTTTTGAAATTTTGTTTTTGTTTTAAATGTTATTTACTATGCGAACGTAAATAGTAATAGTAAATCATTTAAAAAACGAAAAATCACCCAACAATAACGAAAAATAGCCCAAAAATTTTAGGTCACTTTTCGGCTGTGGGAAAAATCGCCCAAAGAAAAATGGCCCAAAAAAAGATATGAAAAATCGCCCAAAAAAATTTTATGTAAAATTGGGCCTAAATTCATATGAAAAGTGACCTAAAATTTTTGGGCTATTTTTCGTTATTGTTGGGTGATTTTTCGTTTTTTAAATTTGGTGATTTTTCATTATCAAAAATCACCCAAAAATGTTGTATGAAGAATGGCCCATTTTTTTGATTTTCTCCTCTATGGTATAACAAACACCGGCTTCGCTTACTAAAGCTTCTCTGCACATCCGGCCTTCGTCCGGGCGCAAGGATTTTCTTCTCTATGGTATAACAAATACTGGCTTCGCTAACTAAAGCTTCTCTGCACAGCCGGCCTTTGGCCGGGCGCAAGAATTTTCTCCTCTATGGTATAACAAACACCGGCTTCGCTAAGTAAAGCTTCTAAAATCTGCCTTGTTTCCAAACGAAAGCCGACTGTGCAGAGAAGCTTTAGTTAGCGAAGCCGGTGTTTGTTATACCATAGAGGAGAAAATCCTTGCGCCCGGCCGAAGGCCGGCTGTGCAGAGAAGCTTTAGTTAGCGCAGTGTCCATGGACACTATGACACTTTTTGGAGTGTCATAACGTCCATGGACGTTATAACATGCCACCGGGAAAAAATTCGTTTTTGCTTTTTGGGTCATTTTTCATTTTTTTTTTGGCCCTTTTTCGTTTCTTTTGGGCAAAATTTCATATATAACTTTTTGGGTCATTTTTCATGTTCTGTTGGGCGATTCTTCATTTGGGCGATTTTTCATTTCTTTTTTTGGGCCATTTTTCTTTGGGCGATTTTTCCCACAGCCTCACTTTTCATATGAATTTAGGCCCAATTTTACATGGAATTTTTTTGGGCGATTTTTCATTTCTTTTTTTGGGCCATTTTTCTTTGGGCGATTTTTCCCACAGCCATAAACAAACGCATTTTTATTTTATATATTCCAGCCAAATCGGATGGTTGAATTTTTTTTTTTTTTTTTTTTTTGATTTCCCAAATTTTGTGATATTTTTTAGTACACTTCAAAATGGCCGTCCTGGTAAAATTTGAATTTTTTTGGAATATTCCTTCAAAGCAGTTTTTTGTAAAGTTTTTTGTTTATAACTTTCTTAATAATGATCCAAATTTGATTTTTTTTTATATAAAAACTTAAAAAATCAAAAATCGATATCTAAAATGTAAAAATTGTGTTTTTCAAAAATCGAAAAAAGTAAATATGCATGACCCACTACCAGACCGGGCTTTAAAGTTGTTGGGTGGATATAAGTTTAAGTTTACACATTTAAAAAAAAAATCGAAGGGCAGTCACATAGCATTGCATTCCATGAAACTTACGACAATTTTAAGTGCGACATAATATCCATGGACACTATGACACTGGACATTATGACATGCCACCAAACAAAATGCTAAGAAAAATACCAATATCTGTATTAAGGTATACAAAACAAATTTGTTGTGCAAATGGTACTTAATAAACATTTGTTGAATTTAATAATCGTTTTTTTAGCTACTTGTGGAATTCTAGAAATATTCCTAAACTTCAAGAAACATTTTTGGTGCTAAATAAAATCTTTGTATATGATTATTTCAAAACTATAAAAGTTTTACCAAACAAACGTTTCAAGGGCATTGATATGCTGAACGACAATTACCATGGAAGGCACTGACAAAGAAGACCCTGGTAAAATGAAAAAGTAGAAAAAGACAGGCAGACCTTTGGTATCACAAACTCGAGAGAGAACGCGCTAGACCAAAAACTGGCTGTAGATCTAACTTAAGTAAGAAAGTAAGTAACGATGTCATACTTTTCCTGTTGTCCTGTTTCACACTATGTCGCAGAGAAATATTTCATGAAACAGAAGATCGATGACACAGGGTATAGAGACGTTTTCGGGGTAAAAAATGTAGCACGAAATGTAAAATAATTTGTAATTTCGTATAAATTTTCGAAATTTGATACAGATTTAAATTTAATTGTTAAATATCAAATTAAAGTTTGTGTCTTAAAACAAAAACAAAAGTTTTCGTAAGGACACCAAAACAAAATAAAAATAGTGTTAGACGGTTATGCTGCTTAGTCTGAAACAGGTATATTATCCAGTTCAGAACAAATTTCTTTGACTTACAATCGTAGTTGAGACTAGACTTAAAACAAAAGACTTAAAACACATGCATACTTTTCAGAAATAATATTCACAAAACTAAAAGTCTTTCAGAATTTAAAATGTACTCGTATGGATGTTTTTAATAGATTTTTGTACAGATTGTTTGCAAAATTTTCTTCAGCTGGATCGAAGTATGTATAAAAAGCTATTTAATACCCCAGTTATCTTCAATAAGCTACCGAGTATCAGGTGTATTTGTATTTTATTCATCACTCACAAACTTACACATTCTCATACAATTCACTCACTTGAATAAATGAAATTAGGTCAACAATTAGTAGCATGTTGCAGCAGTACGGCGTCGGTATCTCACTCGTTTTATTAAGATGGTGTCGTCGTTGTTGTTATTGTTGCTGGTGTTGCTGTTGTTGCGTTTGAACGAAAACGAAAAATACCACACTTTAAAATGCCGTTGTTTCGTATTTTCTTTAAAAAACTAACAACAAAAAATAACAAAACTTAAACAGTCATACTGTGTGTGTTGTCAAGTCTTCAAAATAAACCAGCTTTATGAATGTAGTATTGTAAGCAATTTTTATAATAATGCAAAAGAAAAGCCACCAACTACCACGTTTTTGTTTTGCAACCGGTTTTTTTTTTGTTTGTTTGTTTTAAAATAAAGCATGTTTATTCATGCATTTCTTGTCTAAGGCCTGAAAATAGAGTGAGGAGTGTGCAATTTCAAAAGCACAAAACAGCCACAACTCCTTTTTCTTAACGGTATTAATTTTAATATCATTACCGGCCATAAACAACTAAGAAAACAATTGGCTGACTGAATGACTGACTGGCAAAGTAAACGAACAGATTGCTTACAAACTAAATGACTATCTGGCTGACTGACTGACTAGCGACTTACCGTTGTCTGAATGCTGAGTTAAAGAATGAAAAGTGCAAACGGGCCCTTGAGTTTTTACTTTCATTTCTTTGTGCTCCAGTTTGCAAAAGTTCGTTGCTATTGAAATTTTTTTTTTAAAACTGTTTGCTTGATTGTGTGTGTGTTTGAATGTTGAGGTATATTGTTACTTTTTTTGTTGCCTTTTTCTTTTCTTTGATTACATTGTCTTCTTATTTTTGTCCATATTTTTTTTTTTTTGGTATCGATGTTAAGCCATGGCATTATTGTTGATGTTGTTGGTTTGGTTAACGGTAATGAAAAGTAAAAGTTGCCAAAAGGGGGGAGAACTTGAAATTAATTTTGAATTTATCTTTACTATTGTTTTTAATGGCTTTTAACAGTTGCAAGATAATTTTTTTGTTGTGTGCTCTTATTTATTTCATTGAAAATCAATAAAACGTTTAGCTTTTTGTTTAAAATTTTATATAAGAAGTAATAAATATTTTACAATAAATATTCAATTTTGTATAATTTAAAGAAATTTTATTAATTGCGATTTTATTGTAATATTAATTGAAGAATAATTTTAAATATATTTTTTTTTTTAAATTTCTCAAAACCTGTAACAAAGTTTGGCTACTAATTTTTTGTTTTTAACAACGAAAACGTTTGCAGTAAAATACGTATGTATGTGTCTTAAGTCTTTTGTTTTTAATCCAATTATGAATGTGCTTTAAAAGACTTTCACGTCATTATATTTTATTAAAGTGGAGCTTATAATTGAAATAAATCAATAATAAATATTTACCCCCATATTCATAAAAAATATTTTTGATTAATAAAAGGTTGATAAAACAAATTTTCATAGAAAATTCGTTTCATAAACACGCTATAAATATAAAATATTTTTTATGAATATGGGGGTTAAAATTTTTTTATAGTTTGGGAAAATTGAAGTTAAAGACTTTTTTTAAAAAGTTAGTTTGATAAAAATGGCTCCGTGAAAATCGTGTATTATTTTATAAGACAAAAATTACCCTTGTCAAAAAATTTACTTTAAATAAAATGTTAAGTTAGGGAACCGGGATAATACTAATAAAACTGGCAGAGTTTGCCACTGGTTAAGTTGATATGGGAAAATAAAGATCTCTTAGAATAAAATAAAACCCTAAGGCAGCCTGTAGTTCTATATTCAAGAAGCTCCCTTTGCCAAGGTAGGATTGGTTAATCTATTAGCTTAACCAGTATAAAACTCTACTGGTTGAAGCTGCATTAGCAATTCTTTTAGTATTATCCTGTTTACATGGCGATCCTGGCTAACATTGAATATCCTTTTTTAAAAAGAACTTTCTTAAATAAATACATTTTTAAAAAGTACTTTTTGTTGAAAGCTACTTCTCCAATCTTCCCCCGTGCGTGTAGGGCTCATCTTAAGGATAGTTCACCTTTTAGTGCGACCGGGTGCTCCGGTAGGCTAGTTGGTAGTGAGCTAGTCTATCAGTGCGGGGGTTGCGGGTTGGGTTCCCGCCAGGGACTCTGGTCTCCTGCAAACAAGCGCAAAGCTGAACGGGATAAGATGAAAAAACATCCTCTGGGGCATAATCGCGTGCAGTCAATACTTTGGGCTTGGCAAAAGCCAAAAATTTACGAATCTTAAGTGATCTTCCCGATTTCTTGCGATTGCGGCAGAACAGAGATCATATCTGGTACCACGGAAGTCAGTAGCCCCCGGTGACATGGCACCGCACTGGCTATTGGTTTAGGCCTTAATAAGTATGCTTCTTGCAGAAAATGCTTTTTGTCTCTCGGGAAGATTGTCTTTGCGCAAGTTTCGCATTTCTGTTGAAAGCATACTTTCAGAGATCACGTTGTGTTTGTGGTTTTCTACTCAAAGTCGTGGGAAGGGATATCCTGAAAATCCCAAAAAAGGGTTGATTTTTACTCCAATTGTGTGGGAGAGTTCGACCTGCGGGAGGATTATTCCTAGATGCTGTTGCTACTCAACAGTTGCTGCTAGCATTTTCCTAAAGGCAATGGGGATTAGATATGTAGAATCTTGCCGGATCATTAACTCTATTTGCTACCTGGGTGAGTTGGATGCTATAAAACTCTGGGGTGGGTTTTGGTTAAAGGCCATCAAAGTGGATAAGATCCACCATGAGATTAGGCCAAACGGCTGGTGCCCAAACACTAGTTAAATATAAACATATATATAGCATATTTTAAGCAAAGTTCAGTTTGCAAAGACTAGTGTTGGTTGGAGAGAAGAGAAAGAAGAATGGAAACTAATTGATTTAAACAATCATTTTAATTAACAAAAAACTTAACATGTATGTATAGAAAAAGAGCCATCGTCAAATTACTTTTTCAAAAAATTTTCCTTTTACAAAGAACCGACGTTTTAACCGAATCTGTAAAATTTTGTAATTTCAAAACTGTAAAGGTGAGAAATTCTTAAAAGTGTTTTAATTTTAAAAGAAAATATAAAAACATATTTTAAATTTTCATACAGAATTTTAGTCTTCAAAAAAATTTATCGATCAGGGATAAACTCTTAAAAGTTTTCTTAGAAATAATAAAATCTAAAAGTTTTAAACACTCAACTTTATTTTACATCCGATTAAGTCAATGTACAGTTAGGATTTTACACACAATTTACATAGACCTCTTTATAATTGATGTGAATTAAATTTTTATTTTCTTCCAGCAACAATAAATGTTAATTATTCAAATGGTTAAGAAGAAAAAAATCTTGATGTCATCAGAGAAAGTGAAATCGATTTCCAGGAAACATTAAACTTATTTCATTTATTTATTTAATTTTCTTTTTAGATCGGACATTGTTGTTATTATAAATCTAAATCTAAGCTATAAATCAATGACAATGATCAAATGACCGCTAAAGACAAACGAAAAAAAAAACACAACATTAAAAAAATATCTCCCCCATATGTGCTTTAGATGATCATCAATCATTGATTTTCACAAAATACAAATCGAACCGTACAGATCTAAACTGAACTGAACCAAAGTGACAAAATGAAAGAAAATCAACAATTTCCACTCCAACTACAACATCAAAAACAACAGTAACAGCAAAAGCAACAGCAACAATAAACAGCAATACGGACTGTATGGAATACAAAAAAATTACTGTAATTGGCTTGTTTCATTTTTAAAACATGTCTAGTTTTCTCTTTGCCACAGAAAAATAAAGAAAAAAAAAATTACAAAAATTGGAAAAAAATAAAACAGCAAAACGAAATAATTATTGTTTATTGCGTTTATCATTATTTAATGTTGTTTGAAGTTTTTGAGGAAAAATTTAAATTGTGCTTTACATTTGAAACGCACTGTATCGAAAAGAAAATTTTTATTTTGGTTTTGAATTTGATGAGACATAAAACGTTAGTATTTTTTTAAGAAACCAATAAAAATACTTGCGAATAATAAAAACAACCATTAAAAGCCAGTTTATTAAGTGTTGAACTAGGAAAGTTAAGGAGTACATGGTACAGTCACAATTGGTACGTGGTTGAAAGAGTTGTAAAGAAAATTAAATTAATTGTAAAATAAATCGATGAATTAATAAATAGCTATATATTGGGTATTAAACCTCTTGACCAGTAAATAAAGTTAAAATTAGAAATAATTTGGACACCAATGCTTTTTTAGTGTGACATATCATAAGGTCCACTGATATAAGGGGCATGGACATTACGACACACCAAAAATTGTCACGATTTCCATGGGCATAAGACAATTTTAAAAGTGTCATAAGGTCCCAGAACGCAATGTCATAAGGTCCATTGACATAATGACACTTTTAAGTGTGTTATAAATAATTTAATTTAATTTAATTATTGTCAAGCTCTAAATTTTAATAAAAACAAATGCAGACCGCACTAATTAATATTAATGAGCTTGTCAAATTTCCCACTGCAAAATGCATACATGCCGTGTAAAAGCAAAACAAATTTGCGTCTGTAAATGTCAGCTCGAATTTGCAGTGTAAAATTTTTAAATTTGAACGTGTTCTATTTTGAACTGACAAATTATCTGGCATCAGTCTGGACTCTGATGTCGACCGCTATCGTTCGCTTGCATTTTCAACGACAAACAGCTGTTTTGCGGCCCACTAATAATTTTCAGCACGACAAGTCGATCGACAATACAAGCGACCGATAACGTAACAGTTTTCATACAAATTTGCGGCCCACTAAGAAATATTATGCGACCACAAATGTCACAATTAGTCACTTGTGTTGTAGTTGTCCACATAGGCATTTTGCTAAAATATTTAACAAAATTTTCTTTACACACAATTTATATTGGACCCATGGTAAATTATGGCCCAATTATCCCAAAATTCGGATTTCTGATATTAAAAAACATAAATTAGAACAAATTTCAATACACCAGTGAAATTAGTTTAAGCGTTTAGAGTGAATTTCAGAAGGCTGCCTAATATGGGATCTTAGGAAAGTTTTGGACCGTTTAGCACAACATTGCATGACATTTTTTATGGCGATATGAAGCTAAATTGGAACAAATTTTACCAAAGAATCTATATCTGCTACGGTTTTAGGCGTATTAAGCCAATTTCCCTTTATATGTGACCTACGGTAAATTATGGAGCGATCATCACGAAGTTTATTAGTATGATTTCCAGTCCTATAAAACTTTGAAGTTTTACTGTTCTAGGCGTTCAAAACTGTTTTCATGGAAAAGGGTTTATATGGGGCCTAGGGTAGATTATGGACCGATCTTCATGAAAGTTGACAGTTTGATTTCTTGTCCTATAAAACTGTGAAGTATTAAGTTTTACTATGATAGCGTTATTTTTTACTGTTTAAGGCGTAATAAACTGTTTCCAGAGAGTAGTCTTTATATGGGACGTATGCTAATTTATGGACCGAACTTCACGAAAATTATCAGTGTGATTTCTATTCTTATAAAACTGTTACATGAAAAATGTATTATGATGGCATTATTTATTATGTTTTCTAGGAGCAGGGTTTATATGGGGCTTAGGGTAAATTATGGACAGATCTTCATGAAATTTAACTTTTTCCAGTCATATAAAACGAATTTGTGCAAAATATCATTCCGTATATTATTCCACAATTTATGTTAGTTTTTGTAGCAAAATTATCAATTTTTCTCTGATCATACTGAACCGACTTTGCTGGATTTTAACACCAAACTGCTTTGGATAACTAGAAGCGATTTGAAACCTTGTTTGTTTTGAGTCTTTCGAAAGTGAGCGTGTTTTCAACTGCCGGACAGACAGACGACCATGGCTTTATGGGTTCTTAGGTGTTTCACACGGAATGACAAACTAAGTATACCATCATTAACCAATAGTGGTGGTGGAGGGTATAAATAAATAATTATTGTCAATTATTTTTTCCGCTTGGGGGCATCAAGTGCTATTTAAAGCTCTTAAAGTAAAGTTCAATTACTTTCACAAATTTAAAAAAAACTAAAGCTCAGTTAATTTGTAATAAAATTCTATTTTAAAATTTTTTATATGCTGTTATAGAAAAAAATTATAAAAAAAAGAACTCAAAAAACATAAAAAAATTAAGATCTTTTCCTTGTCTTTCATAATGCGTTTCGGATCGGATTAAAATCTACTGAGTTACGTTATCAATAGTACTCAAACCTGCCCGAAAACGATTTTTTCGGAATGACTCCGCAATTTGAGGGTGTTTCCGAACTTTTTATAACTGATTTTAGATTTACTCAACAAGGCCTACAACTTATACTAGGTCACTTTCCAAGTATATTTTCACTGTAGCACCGTGTAATTATAACGTTTTTTCATTTCGTTTCTTAAGAGTGGACAATGCGACATACTTGGTAATGAGATAACACTGATAATGAATCAGTGTCCATGCCCCTTATGACCCGTTTAAAAGTATCTTAATGTCACCACTTTTTGGTGTTCCATAATATCCATGGACTTTATGTCATAAGACATTATGACATAACACCCCTTTTAAGTAAAATAAAATCTCAGCACATCCAAAATTGCTAAAATAAAAATTTAAGATTTGTTTTGAATGTAAATATTTTAATAGTCTCTATATAATTGTTAGTAGTCTTATTTGTTAAACGCACCCCATAATAGGTGGAGAGCATATTGTGCGTTCATGCGGTTGGTAGTTACATAAAAAATATTGGTACAATACCCAGCTTTTAGTATACCGATAGCCTCAGAATCACTTTTTGAATCGATCTAACGACGCTCATCCATCCATCGAGTTCACAATTTTAGTGATAATGCCATGAAATTAGCTGCATATGTTCTAATTGCCACAAGGACAAAAACATGGTAAAAATCGGTCCATAATTTCACATAGGCCCCATCCAAACTTTTTTGCGAATTAAACCATCTTATTACCGTTTGAAATGATCGTTATTCAATTTAATCAAAAAATATATATTTTTTTACACAGATAATTAATACAAAAAAATTGGTTTGCCTTATCCAAAAATTTCAGTTACTTTTATTGAACATCACTTGCGAAAAACAAGAATAGCTCCTGGCATCTTTATGCAAAGATTATTAATTTTTGATACTATCAAGAAAACAGCTGATAAAAAATTGTTTTTTATGTTTGTGTCATTTAGTTTTTTTTTAACAATAACTTTGAATAAACAAAAACATGAAGATTTGAGAAAATAATTTATGAATTATGCGGATTCAAAACATTTTGCGTTTTCAATACGAGTCAAAACTTGAAATTTCCTGTATTGAAACACTGCAAATGTTCTTCAAAATATGCCCAAAAAAAATTTGCGTATAATAAACAAGTAAAAAAGTACATTCGGTCAAACCTAACCGAATAATACATGATACCCTAAGCCACAGTATTTTCAGATGTATTTCCCAATTTAATCTATTTACGAACATAATTTGATGGTTAATCGGAAAGAAGTTTGTATAGAGGCTACATGAAATTATAGACCGGTTTTTACCATTTAAAAATGTTGTCCTTGTTGCAAATAAAACGTATGTACCAAGTTTTATCAAATTATCTGCATAATTGCGACCTGTTCTAACAAGGTTAACATGGACAAGCAGCCGGACGAACAGACATTGTTAGATTGATTTAGAAAGTAACTCTGATTCAATCCATATACTAAAAGATGGATCTATGTGGTATACACATTAGTTGATATAAGTTTCTGATGTTTGCTTATATCGAGCCCTATTTGCGTTTATATCCTAAGCGAAAAAAGGCTAATTTTACATGAGTGGGCTTTTATTATTGTTTCCTTAGAAGTGCAGCACTTTATTTGGTTTCATGTTATGCATTTATTTATTTTTAAAATTATAATCGCGCATTCAATAGTTTTCAAGATCATGCTGAGATTCAATTGATGATACCCTGACGTTTACGATAGTGTTAATGATGTCGCTTACGATATAATCGGAAAAAGGGCTCGATATATTATGTTCTGTTTTCTCAATACACGTGATTGAACGTGTAGTAAAATTTATATCGAGGGCCTATATTCAAAATCCTTTATCTTAAAAAACACAACTTTTCAGGAGAGCCAAAAAACTGGTTTTTTCGCGTATTACTTGAGTTATTAAAATTCGCTATTCTACAATATTTTTTAAATCAACTACTAAATCTTACAGATAATTGGTTCATAAAATTGTGCATTATTGGGGACTTTATGCGAGATAGAGGGTTTTGCTTCTCAAAAATATTCAATATTCAATATGTATTTTTATTGCATTTTAATAAAAATAAATTATTTTGATTTTATTTATGCCATCTGTCGGTGTTTAACGTGGTTTATTTAAGATAATACAACATAAGATAAAAAAATTAACAATTAACAATATTAAACAAAAAGTTATAGCAACAATTTTTTGGCCAAGGTGTTAAATTTGAAGTTTTAGATATTTTAGTAAGCTAATAGGGCATTAATTTTTTCCATTGTAAATTTAAAACACATTTAATTACAATTTTTTCCCAACGTTTCGTCAATTTTTTGTTGACTTCTTCAGGGGAATATTTTTAATGTGTATAGATATTACATTAATTAAAATATAAATAAAAGAAATAATTTTAATTATTAAATTTATAATTGTCATTATTTTAATTTGTGTAATGTAAACTTGATCTGCATTAAATTATCCTATTGCCACCCTGTAACTTGCGCTTATTTTTTTTTTTTTTTTTTGCTTTTTTAAGTTTGTTTGGAGTTTGATTGGTGTAAATGATCGTAAAAATAATGATATTCCGGTGGTATAATGTCAAATTCATGTTCAGCTGGCAAAAAATAGTAAAAACAACATGTATTGCAAGAACAAGTTATTCCAAAAAATATTTGAAAATTAATTATTAGAAAAATTAATTGTGTAAGATAGAGAAAGTACAAAAATGCAAATAAAACAGCAAAAAAAAAATAATATGTTTGTTATGAAAATCACACCATAGATGAGGGTTGTTTTACTGAACATTTTACCATTAAAAAGTCATTTTCTTGAAAATCAAAGATAGAGGGTTTTGAATATAGGCCCTCGATATGAAAAACTCTCAAAAAACTGAGTGCATTTAATATAAATTGTACTACACGTTCAATCACTTGTGTTGTAAAACAGCACATTAGACTTGACAAATCGGGCTAACGTTAATCATTAATAACAACTTGCCTTGGCTAAACATATCGGTCGTTTACTTCAATAGTGTCAAATTTCAAAAAACACTTGTCCTACTCAAAAGCTCGTATTATCGTCGTATTCGTTGTCTAATCTTCTAATTATACAATTTTGTATTTTTGTTGTTGGTAAAATTAAAACAAATGCGGTTTCTAATGATTGTTATATGTTTTGAAAAATGCTGTATTTATACCAGGCCTGGAAATATTCGATTTGTTTAGGCAATTTTTATTTAATTGATACCTAACACCACAAATATAATTCCTGCTAATCATTAATATATGCATATGTCAAATTCATTTCAATTGATGAACTGCATTAATTAAAATTGTTTATCAATTAATATTTATTTCCATTTCACCCCAAAGTAAAAATTCCATACCTGGTATTTAATTTCATGGTATCGAATAAAGTGAATGGCAAATACTGAAGAAGAAGAAATAAATAAAAACCAAGAGTGATGTAAAAAATTATTATTAATTATAATATTAATTAGTACATAATTATCATTAATTATTAGTATATAGAATCATTCATAATTATATGTATGTACATGTCTATAGCTTCAATGTAAACTAAAGGTTGGCTTAAGAAAAAAGCTTGTGAAATAATGAAGGAATATGACTATGGCAAGGAAGCTTAATATATTTAAATTTGATTCAGTGAATACATAAAAATAGTTTATATTATTAATTATTATATAAACCATTTTTATTTTTCGAATGTGTCCGTCCAATGAATCAAATTTCAATTCATAAAGCTGCCTTGCAATAGTTAATATTGAACACATTCGAGAAATAAAAACGGTTAATATAATATAAATAACTAATAAAAAGAAATAATTCTCATATTCTTTTTATTACACAGCGGAACCAAATTTAACTTTTTGTTTTTTGATTGGAAGTTTGATGCAATTTTTTTTTACTTATTTGAGGTCGTTGATTTCAAATTAAATCTCCGTTTTTCTCTATCAGCTCGCATTTTTAAGTCACAGGTACTAATCAAATTTTTGACTTTTTTCCAAAAATTCAAAGTTCAAAAAATCATAACTTGACTCTCTTCATGAAGCGATTTTCAGAATTTTTCTTGTTTTAAAGATATAATTGTTGGCTTTGAAAAACAATCCAAATTTGCAAATCAAAAAGAAAGGCTGAGTAATGGTTGTTTACGTAAAAACAAAATCCAAAAATTACAATTTTTATTTTTAAAAATCATTAAAACCAAAATATAAAAAAGTCAACTTTCACGTAAAATTCACAAAAATCGATGGACGCGTTTCGCTTTTTTTCACGATTAAGTTAACGTACCTCATTTTTAAGTGAAGCAAAAAGTCCATAAATAGAACTGCAGCAAACACACACACATTAAAAATTTTGATTTTTATATGGAAATCACGATTTTTATCAATTTAATTGTCTCAGCAAATTGTGAATAAAAAATAAAAAAAAAGTTGTGCACCGATTACATTGAAATAAAGCTCATTTCATTCGAAATCTGTTAAGCTAAAGCTACGGTCACACTAATCAAATATTTGACCAAATAAGCAGAACCACTAATTTTGTTAATGGTTAGTGAGATTTAACATGTTCTTAATATCACAAAATAAAACTCATTAAACTGCCAGACACAGCAAAAAACTGTTTTTTTGTATGATGTGGTATTATATTCAAAATAAATATTGCAGTTAAAGGAAATTATATTTTAGTTTGGCTGTTGGTTGCATCTTTTTGGTCAAATATTTGCCAAGTGTGACCGTAGCTTAACTGTTTTTATACCAAAACAGCCGAAATTTTAGTTTTTATTAATTTTAAAATAAATTTTTTTTTAAATTGTTCTTTTTTTAAAAAAAACTTCAACAATATCTCTGAAACTACTGGGTAAATTTAAAAACAATGTAAGCACGGCTAAAAGATAATAGCGTAAGCGAATTTTGGTTTTTTTGTAAGTGAATATGGTGCACCGTTTTCAAGTTATTGCAATATATGTAGTAGAAATGTCTTAATATTGGAATTAACGGTATATCTCGAAAAGTCGAGCTGATAAAAACTGAAAGCAGATTTGAATTCAGCGTCCTAAATAACGTTAAAAACAACATTCAGTTCTTAATCAAGAAAAACCTTGTTCCCTTGTGTTATTAATTATTATTGTTTTGAATGTATGTTAAGCGATTGAAGTCTTTGTTCGCAAATAGATGAACAGGCATTAAATTTAATAAATTTCCTTTTTTAGTTTCACTTTTAATATTTTTTTTATTATTTGGTAAACAAAAACAAATTTGTTGATTCTTTTAAATGCTTTTCGCAAAGTAAAATGACAATGTACATTGAATTGACATTTTCCATTTTTGACATTAAGCAATACGATAAAATGACGAAACAACAACAATGCCCATTGACAAGTGCATAAATAAAAATCGTATTTTTTCAAACGACAAGTCATACGACAGAGTTTGTGAAATGGAATACTAATTTTCAATAGAGCCTTATAAAGTTATTGATCAAAAATTAAAATATCGCTTTAACCCAAAATATATCGTTTATTCTGAAATACATGCGACCTTCACCTTATGACGACCATCACAAAACTAACTTCCTGGCCCACAAAGTCGAAAAAAATTCTTTCGTATATTAAAATTGAAATCAAAACCGATTTAAGTTTTTTAGTAATTGTTTTCATAATAAGAACACGAAAAAAATTCTCTCTTCGACAATTTTCAACAATTCTGAAGAATTTTTTTTTTACATAACCATGATATTGCGCACAGTTTTGCATACTCAGCTAAATAAATAAGCAATATGTACAAAGGTAAAAATGCAATCTATGTATTAGAATGCGAAATTGAAGCAACACCTGTTATATACAGATACATATTTAAAACAGAAAAGCCATCTGTCAACCAGAACTTAAAAACAAATTTTTCCGCTGCAAAAGCACATTAAAAAATATTTAACAAGTATCAAATTATGCTTCAAAAAAGTGGAATATGCGCTAAAACATCGCAATAATTTTACAAGAAATATTTAACTTTCAATTTTAATTCGAATAATTTAATTTTAATTGTATATAAAATTGGTGTCTAACGCTGCCTTTACACATGAAAAAAATTTCTTGAAAGTTACATATGCCTACATATTATCAACACAAATGCCAAAAAATATAATAGAATTTCATGAAAATTTTATGAAAGTTTACATACAAGTGAAATTTTATTTTCAAAATGTCATTTAAAATGCTCTTCTTCTTGAGTTTATGTTATCTTTTAGAGCTGCTATGACAATTACTCACATTGCCCTTTAGGGATTCATTAAAATTAATATTTAGTTTTATTTATTTTCATGATATTAATACATATATCATAATTAAAATAATTGTATTCTTAATATTTAGTTTAAAATTCTTTATATATACGCCCAAAATAGGTTGTTTTGTAACTGTTATTTGATTCAATCCTGAAATTTCAAGTGAAAATTTTCAATTACCAATTTCAAGAAATTACTTTCATGTGTAAATGTTAAAGAATAATAAAGGTATTCACGTCAAAAGTTTTACTCTTGCGAAAGAGCATAATTGCAAAAACATAACAACCACATAGACAATTATTTCGCCCAAACGATGCAAAATTGTTAGGATCTAAGTAAGTGCGATATTATCCGAGTAAAAGCATTACAATTTTTATGGCATTGCCAAGTTGAAAAAAAATGTTAAAAACAGTACTCTTAAAATCAACTCTACACTAAACACCAACGCAGGATTTCCATTTTGTTGAAATTTTTTCCTTAAATTGAAAAATATTATAAATTGTAGTGCTTAAAGTTATAAAAAAGGATTTTCATACAAAATCCGTTTCATAAACCCTTTATTGACATGCTTTATTTTTTATAACTTAGGCCTTAACTTTGTAAAAAATCAAGCAATTAAAAAAATAAAAAGCGTCAACAAATTGAAGAAGCAGAAATAATACAAATACTGGAATACTTATCTGAAAAAATTTTACGGTAGATAAGTTATAAATTCGACTTGTAAATGAATAAAATTAATCATTTTGTGTATTTTTCAAGAAATTACGGTTAAAATTTATTAGTAAATTTATATTGTCATATGGAAGGTGCGTTGTTAAAAAATGTTGAAATGCTGAAAATTGAAGGTGGAAACAAAATGGGTTGCTCACGTCAAATAATTGCAACTATGCTATTTTTGCACAATTGCAAGGGTAACAAAAACTGACGTTAATACCTTTAATATATATTATCTGAAAAATGTTATTGACAGCCAATTGGAATGAGATTTAAAAATATTTATGAGATTTTTGAAATTTTAAGGAAAATTTTAGTTAAAAAATATGAAAAAAATTTAATTTAAGTTTCGTGTTTCATAAAAAAGTAAGTACTTTGTTAATAAAATATATCGTGAGAGTGCGTGATAAAAATTTGTTTTTTTTTTTGTAAGCGTATGTGATCGAGAACATTTAAAAATTCTCAATGAAAATCTTTTTTAAATAATTTCATATAAAACAGGTAGATGTTGGTGTATATATTACAAACAAAAGCTCCGTTTAAATGTACCAAGTCACATTTACGATCTAACGGTATATTTGTGTTTTTCGATGTATACTTCTCTTTGAGGCGCCATCTAGAATGAATTGCTAGTTCTAAACGGATAAAAACTAAAGATCGAAAACACTAGCATATAAATTTACTAGTATTGTATGCCGTGCATTCATTTCTATTTAAGTGCGAAACAATGATGCTGGTACTCGTTCGCTTACTTTCGTTTTTTATGATTTTTAGGTTTTACCCGATTTTGGTCCCTTAAAGCTTAGCATTTTTGTTATCATATTATGTAATGACAAAATAGGTGAAAAACGTTAAAATTTTCATACAATCTTAGATTTTATTCACTATTACGTAGCCATTTTGCTGATCAAAGCCATTTCACCACTATTCGCCTCGTTATTTAGCAGCCTTTCAAAGAATATATTTATATATAATAAGATATATAGCGTTTCGCTCCGTATGGAGCTTGAAAGAGTGGTATACATCTTAAAACCCCAATGTACCGTTATCTCGCAAATGTGACGTGCTAAGAATCATATCAATATCGTTTCCCGTTACTTTAACGACAATAATCACACAGGTCTGTTTAACTTTTTGTTTCTTAAAATATTAAAATTCCAAGCTCTCTTAAATGAGTTGAGTAATTAAAATTTAACAATTGCTGGAATTGTATTTTATTAACATTATATAGTCCACTATTTTTTAAATTCATGTCTTTTTTTTAATTAGACATCAGACTTAAGTGGTTTTAAACATCAATAGTTTTTCTCTTTTGCCAAAAAAACAGACATAAAAGTTTCTTTGTATATGCGATTTTTTTCAATCTTACTTTCATTCCCAAGTCTTCAGCAAAATACCAATTTTAAGTGAACCCATAGAGAAAAATTTAAAAGATTTTCTATTTAATACAAGCAGCAGGTTGGTTTTGTTGGCTGGTTGTTAAGTTGGTTGACTGACTGACTGACGAAATCGAGTTACTAGTTTCAAGTTGTATTTTAAAGTAGAGCAAAATGTTTGTTTCGGTATGAGCATAAATATAATTGTTGTTAGCTACCAAGCCAAGCTAGTTTTCGGCTCTTGATAATGAAATAAAGTTGAAAAAAATTGTGAAAAGTTAAGCAAAGTTTTAAGAAAAAATTTTAGAATAAAATTTGATGTTTAAGCTTTATTGTGGCGCTTCTTAAAATGCTTTTAACATTGGAGAGATAACAAAAGGTTTTTCTGCAGAAATCAGGTAAAAGATATTCTTTCGTTAGCAAATGCATTTGAATTAAATCGCACTTTCGTTCGCACGAAATGAGCAGCAGTAAAGCAGAGTAGCAGTTGCTTAACTTAACTGCAGCAGTAGCGAAAACATCATCATCATCAGCGATTTCACCGATTCGTTCAAGTGTAAATAAATGAAACAACTTCACATAAGCACACACACACACTAACACTCACAGACACTTAAAAAAAGATACATGCACTCGTAAAGAAATGTATCTAAAATTATCAAAGACGAAAACTTTAATGACCAATTATTTTATCATCATAATGATGTTAATAATGACAATTATGAAGGAAAGATAATGACGATGATTATTAGCAACAACAAAAACAGTTGATTTTATGTGCAAGTGTGAGTTTTTTTTTTGTTGTTTTAACCAAATGCATTATCACTTTCGAAAAACATTCGCTGGAAATTTAGCAGAAACTTTACAGATTCAGGTCTACATAAATATCTGTCTATGTGTGAATAGGCATATAAATTTTTATTTTCTACACAACAGTTGTTTTTTATTTGGTTCGTTTAGAGCCACCAAGACACAAGGCACTGTTCAATCAATGAGTCTTATTTTATTTAAACAAATTTTGGAGAAACCCAGTTTAATTGAAATTTTTTTTTTAATTTGTTTTCCTTTTCTTTTTCTTTAAAGAAATTCAAATAACTTCTTCTTACCTGTACTGGGCTTTTATTCCGCTTTATTTAAATTAATTAATCCGTTAAATATTTGAATTTGTGGAAAATCCGTTAGTTAAATGGCACGTTATTTGTTTCTTTGTAAAAAACTCTTGTTTCTTTTAATTTTCTTCTTTTTTTTGGTGCTTAAATTGGTATTAAAAATTTTAAATTTTCCAATCTTAAATTTGTTTGTTCACTGTTTTCTTTTTGGAATTTTGATATAAATTATTTAAATATTATTTATAAAATTATTTTGAATAGATTTGCTTTATTTTTAAATAAAACACACTTTACTTTCATTTAAAGCGGTATTTATTTTTTTTTTGTTAATTTTGAAAAAAAAAATTACCGTTAAGATTAAAAAAATTTAATTTTTTTTTTGCTTATTTAAGATCCGCTTTTAAACAGGATTAGTTTTGTTTAACGTTTTTTTTCTTAATTAGTTTTTTGTTTTATTAGTTTTAAGTCTTTGCGCTAAAAGCAGCACATCTCTTCGGACGAACAGTTAACTTGGAAATGCGGCTTTGCCGTTTTGATATCATGATTTTTATATCGCGTGAAAGTTGTGACCTCTTTCTCTGCTCAACGTTATCAAAAAACCTACAACGTGCTCTTTGTTTTGTGCGTACTCTCTCTTGTAAAAATATTCAATTACAAAATAAAAAAATACATAAGCGTGTAGCCAGATGGTTTAGAATGTGTATTATAAAGTTGCTTTAAATCGTTTAAAGCAGGTTGTTAGAAATATCAATAGGAATACAGAAAAAATTCTCGCAAAATGTTCACCAATTAAAGCATAAATCAAAAATAAAATACGTTTAAGTTAAAAATGTAATCAAGTGAATTTAACGTTTAATTGATACTATTAGTTTGCTAGCTCGTGCAAATTTAATTAATTTTTTAATTGATATCACAAATTTTTTAATTGAAATTCATGTTAATTTTTTACTGTGAAGAGTTCGTTCGTAAGTTTTTCCTAGACCTTAGAACAAAGTATCTCTGTCAAATTCCAAGCCATGGAGTAAGTAACAATAACAAGCTTTGTTATTGTACCCTACAGGTAAAATGGCTCTATAGGACGGTGTACATTAACGCACTGCCATCACTTGAAATTAAAAGTACCGTGAGATTTGACAGTTAAATCGTTTACAAATCTGATGTATTGCTGTGCTTTCACTCTTATAAAACTACGACAGACCAAATTCTACTACAATAGCATTAATCGTTAAAGTTTTAGGCGTAAAAAAGAAAGTGTGCTGTATATGGGGCTTATAGTAATTTATGGACCGATCTTCACGAAATTTAACAGTGCGCTTTATGGTCACATAAAACGGGCTTGTACAAACTTTTAATAATAATCCGCACATTCTGCCACCAATGTGTATTAGTTTCTCAATTTTTTAAGGCGGTGTTACACTTACGCCAGAACTTCTGGCGATATGTTCCCACATTTCTGACGGATATTTTCTTTGAAGACTTTAAGTGTTAAGGCTTCTTGACATAGACTGTTGACTTTAAGAAACCCCACAAAAATATGTCTTGGACGGTTACATCAGGAGATCTTGCCGGCAGTGCACATCACCAAAGCGAGGAAATGCAGACATTAGAATTTCGATTTTAGGTTGTGCAGTATGCGCCGTTGCTTTATCCTGTTAGATCTACATCTTCTACAGCCCCAATTCATCTAGTTTAGCTAGGAGAAAGTAGTTGAGCATGGTTCTGAAGCGCTCTCCGTTTATAGAAGTTTTGCGAAAAAATAAGGCTCGATGACACCTCCACCGTAAACTCCACACCATTCAGTAACTATGAACTTTCTTGTTTTTACGCCAACAACGCGTAACATAACAAATGTCAAAGCAGAACGGGCATTTTCAGCCATTTGCAAAAATTATACCATCTTAAGACAGGGTGTTGACTTTTTCGCCAACTTATACTTTTAGGTTCATAGAAGAATATTAACATTTTTACACGGAATAATAAACTTTGTATATCCTGAGTCACCACTAGTTTTATAAAAAGGGTTATACAATTAAAATAATTCAAAAATCTTTCCGATTTTCACTAAGCTAATATTTTAAAACAGGAAAAATGTACATATAGAGATTTTCCCCTACTTTTGGCTACACTAGTTCGAATATACTTCAGCTATCGAAATATTAAATTTAATGTCAATCGAACTATCTGTTTAGCAAAAATGGAATTTGTAACTTAACTGTCTAAATAATTAGGCAATTCACAAAGGGTTCTGTTGTGTCATATTGGTTGTATGTGCTATAATTTTGTGAGAGTGATATTAATAAAAAAAAGCAAATTCAACCAATATGACACAATATAACACTTTGTGAATTGCCTAATTATTTAGACAGTTAAGTTACAAATTCCATTGCTTTAATGTAATTTTATTTGATATAATATTTTAACTTATTTATGCCGGTAATTTCTACAAATAGATATCTGGTCGTGTTCGTGCCTAAGAGTTATCTTTACCTATCCAGTAAAACTAGTTTGGTAATTTCAGCGTTAAATTTGCCTAAGTATTTTTGCCTTTAAGTTTTCTGTTATAATATGGCAACATTCGTAGTTTTATTTACCTACGTTGACATACGTGTTAATATAATGAAAAATTCGTTACACCATAGATATCGATTCACAGATAGATATCTGTTTGTAGGAGTTGCGGGCATCTGCAGTTTTTTTAAAAATATGAAGTTTAAAAGAGCGAGTTATGCGATTAATACATAATTGCGATATTTTTAATTCGTAACCGCTAAAAGTAAAATGGGCTATTAAATGCAAGAACCCTAATAAATTTGTGTATTAATCTGTTCTCAATTTTTAATCTTAAATGATGACATCTAGATTAACAATTTAGTAAAATTTATCTCATAATAAAACTGCAATAGTGGTTCTAACCATATTTTGTGTCGCGGATTTCTTACACGCCGTTTACATTTGCCAGTACTGGCAATACATGCAAACTTTTTCACTAATACATGTTCACTTTACCAACTGTCTTGTCTACTGTCTTGCAAATTTTGCGGACAGTAAAATGGACAGTGATTTGACATTTGCTGACAGTAATTTGAAGTTTTGTTTGCAAAAGTTAAAAAATACAACAACTAAAAGAAAACTAATAATTTTTGCTTTGGTTTTGTATGTTTTACTTAAGTGTTATCTGTGTTCACAAAAAATAGTTGTTAAATGTAATTTTTAATATGTTAAGTTCATATAAAATACGTTTAGCTAGAACTTGCACTGCGACATTCACATTAGAATTTTTTTTTTAGTGAGCTTAAGTACTTAACTACTGTCTGGACGCCTACGTCACGAAGACAGGAGGTAGGGTTTCTGGCAACTAATATGTTTTTGCTTTCTGTCTTGCCAGTACTGTCAAATGTAAACGCTGTGTTAGGAAACAATTTTTTTTCAAAAGTATTTGTTAAGCGAAGGTTTGGAGAAATATCAGTTTTAACAAATTGTATTTTAAGCCGTAATTTAAGCCATTGTTTTCTTGTTTTGATATGACTTTTCAAAGATTAACAATACGTTATCTAAATTTTTCAAATACAAACATTTTTTGTATACTCTTTGGCGACCTCTCGAAATTTTTCACGTATCCAAAGGAAGCCGTTGATTAAGGATATCTTAAATAATTTCTTACTTGTTGTAGACCAATTTAACTCCAATTATCAAAGTTATCTTCTTTTTCACTCTAAGTATTTTGAACCATTTTAAATTCACAATAATCTTTGATGTTAGTGTTTTTGTCAAGTTTTTACACGGTTGGTAAAACAAGTGTATTTTATAACATAAGTGGCAGTGACACGAAAAATCTTAACATTACCATGAGTACGGTACTCCACCATTAAGATATTAAAAATTTAACATGAAGTCAGCATTATTTAAACAGTATCTCATGTCTGTTGGGGACGGGGTGTAATGCAACAATAACTGCGTTCGAGAACACAAAAGTTTTTACTATTTTTTACTAAACTTTACCGCATTTTACCAAATTGCATTCGCGTTCACAAAATACAGTAAATGAGAACACAAATTGAGAGCGTAAATTGACAGTTCATTACTGAGTATTTACAAATTTATACTGCAGAAATGTTTGCAGTAAAATTAAGTAAAACAGTAAAACATATGTTTTAAATGATAAACAAGCAAAAGTAAAGAGACAAAAACCATACAAATTATGAAAAAATTGTTGAAAAAAAGTTTAATTAAAAATTACAGCAAAACAAAAAGGAATAAATATTAATTAATTAAACTTGTTTGTGAAGCATTTATATGAATAAATAAACACTTTTGAAACTTTTTTTGTTGTGTTAATTTTTAAGAGTTTTAAAAGTGTGAAGTATTTGGGTACTTGGAACTGTACTTGCTTTTTAAGAAACCATATAGCAAAAAATTACTCAAGTACTTTTGAATAAATTAACCCAGAACTTAATTAGCACAATAAAATACTCGTAACATAAAAAAAAAAAACAAATATCAAAGATTACATAAAAACATTTGGTTGTATTTCCCTAAAGTGTTCGTGTTATAAAAATAATTTTATCGAGTACTGATAAGAAAACGAGTTAAGTAGTAAAAAGTGTAAATATTTTTTAACATTACATTTATTTGCCATCAGCTGTTCCCTAAATTTTATAAATTTTTCGTTCGCGTACTTTTTTGGGCCACAGCTTTAATTGAGAGTAATTTTTCAGTTTACTTAGGAATTACTCATTTACTGCATTTTTTTGTAAAAGTACTCGAACGCACCTAATGTTATATGTAATATGGACTTCCTTTTAAAAGCAGCAATGCACTGTTTTTCTTATTCCTTTTATATGCAACCATGATATTCTTTTTTAAGTCTTTTTTATTAAAGTTGTTTTTTGGAAAACAATTATTTATTAAAAGATTTTGTTCGTTGTGCCTAATTCCCTTTATTTTCATAATTGGTAAAAAAAAATACTGAAATTTATTGTTGGAGGATAAGCAGTTCCTATGCGCATTTCACTGGTTACTTAGGCCAGATCATCAGGAAACGTTTCAGTAATTTTATCAATTATTAAAAAAGGGAATTAAGCACAAAGAACAAAAGTTTTTTTTTTTTTTTTTGCTTCAATAAAAATGAGTTAGATACACAAATATGTTTTTTTAAGGAACAGTTTTCTTTCCATAAAAACAGTTTTTGTTGGATATGGACAGTTTATTTACATTAAAAAAATATGGTAGCACTGCTTCCAACATAAAAAACAATTTCCCCACTTTTATTATAATTTCCCCTGTAACTGGCAGCATTGAAACCATTTTTCGTAAGCAAAGCAAAACGCAAGTTGTAAGTTTTCTCAAATTTCAAACAAAAGAAATCTCTTTTGCCAATAAAATTCACCAAGATCTTCTTCTCCTAAGACTCTTTTTCCTAAAAAAGAGAGTTATTATCAGTTTACAATAGTAAAACACACATATTACCATATTTATTAGAAGACAAGCAAAAAAAAATTACAACTGGTACCGTACAGGTTTCCTCATTGATAGTAAGAGTGAGTTTTTGTTTTATTTCTGCTACTTTTTCATACAGTGTCATCTGTTTCAAGCTGATCCATTCATTTAAAAGGAACCTGTTTCCATTTGAAAAACCAACATTCAGAAAATCAACAAAACCAACAACAAAAACTAAAAAAAATCATGATAAAGAAGATGATGGTTAATGGCTAATTTTTTTTATCGCTGATTGTGTTGTTGTAAGATGATGTTTAGCATGTTGTTCATGTTTTAGTTTATTATTATTTCCAGAAATTTTTTGCTCAATTTGTATTATCTAGTGTTGCCGAGGAATTTTCCTTTTTTTTTGTTGTTTGTTATTAAATGCAACAATATTTAACTTAAATACGTATAAAAAATAGTAGATGTTGTTGTTAGTTTGTCTTCTGATGTTGTAGTTCACGTACATTTTGACGTCAATCACGAACCTTTAACTTAAAATTACAAAAAATAATTTTTATTTGGCTTTGTGTTTTTTTGGTGGGGTTTTGTTATTTCACTTATTTATTTGTTGGTTTGATGTGTCAAGGTAACTCGTGACGTGCGTAATTTTTTCATTTTGCTGTATGCGATTTATGCTGATTTTATTTCTTTCAATTATTTTTCTTAATTTGTGCCAAAAGCTTACATTTATTTACAATTAGTCACTCGTTTGGGGGTTTTTATACCTTTAAATATCATTTGATTTAAAATAATGTGTGAATGCGTTAATTTGTTGTTCATTATTGCAAGCAAACAAAAGACTTAGGAAACAAACTTTTGTGGGCTTTCATCTGTGAGCCACAAGGTCGTTTGTTTTTGCTGACATTAAAAAAAGGTGCGTCTTTGTATGGAATAAAATCATGCATTTAATACCAATTTAAAAGAAGGCATTGATTAATATATACTACACATTTTTTTTTTTTGTAAAACTCTATTCATAAGTGATTATTTTTATGTTTATGACTTTTTTTAATAAAGTTGCAACATTAAAGTTTTTGCGATAATATAACGTTTATAACTGTTTCAAATATAATTAATTATTAAAAAATTAACAAAATTTCGATCTATATACTTCATAGCTTTTTAAAGAAAATAAGTCAGATTGCGTATACGTAATTTTAATTTCAATTTATATTTGAGACTCAAGACCAGAGTAAACGGAATGTGAAAAGCCACATGTGCATGTGGTTTTGCCGTAAATTTGACTTTATTAGGAATCCAAAATCGCCATTGGGTGTTGTGTGATGAGGTATGTTTTAATTGACTGTTTCCCAGCACCATGATTAAAGTAATGACAATAAATTTTTCTATCTGCGTAATTGGATAGATACGATAAGCTACGAGATAACCATACAGGTATATATATTTTTTTTTAATAAAAACCTTCAACAAAATGAATTACATGCAGTTTACTTTATTATGATTTAAATGATATCTTTCAAAAGTGGAACATAACCCAGCGGTAAAAAGAATGAGCAAAGAGGCCTATCAGAAGGTCTTATTTAGCAGACAGAAGCCCTCCTCGCCACGCAAATTCGTTCCTTTTCCGAAGAAGGGAGTAAAAAAATTAAAACTCATTTCTCCCTTCTTAAAGAAGGGAGCAGCGAATGGGTACTGAACCTCCAAAGAAGGTCTTTCAAAACGAAATCTATACCTTCTAGAAGGCATACTTCTGAACGCAGGATATTATATTAAGCGAATCTTTTTGAAAGGAGTATAGAGGCCTGTCACTTGCGGCCCTATCAATAGTTACCGCTGGGAATTTATGTAATAATATATGTACTTTCGGTAGTAGTATTTGTATAGTTAAAAATAATAATAAAAAAATTTGGTAAGATGTTTTAAGTTGCAATAAGATATTTTTGGACCAAATTGTATATAAATACTAACATAATAAGATGGTTTATGGGCACCAAGACGCTATTATGGAAAGTAATTTATATGTGGGTCATGCAGTGTTGCCAATCCGTGTGTAATTTCACATATTCACCGCTATAATGTAAGTCGTTGTCGACGTCGACTTTAATTTGTAATTGATGTCGCATAAAGTCAACGACTGCATCACTTCGTTGCTAATTTGGAATTTTATAAGAAAGTTGTGCCGGCGTCGACTAGTTATCGAAAATCTGACGAAAAAAATTCCATCTCCAATTATTTTTGTTCTTCATCATTAAAGGTTTTTTTAACGCTATATAAACCATTTTCCGACATTTTGTTTTTTAACCGATTTAGCGGTTTCAAATTAATTTTAGAGTTTGTTTTCAATTTTGAATTTTTCGCGAATTTTTGCCATGTTCGCGATAAAAGCTATTTTTTACTCTATGTTTTCTGAATCTTTAAAGCTTGAGCGATTATTAATAAATACAAGACTTTGCTATCATGCCGCTGTTAGCAAATTTTTGCGACTTTCTGCTAATTTTACTAATTTAACAGAATTTTTGCCATTTCTTATAGTTTTAGAGACTTTTAGGCCCTTATCATATAAAACGCAACGCAACACCAAAGAATAACATTGAAAGCACAAACAATGTCATAAATATTTTGTAATTTTGTTTTTGCTTCCTACAGAAATTCACATTGCGTTTTAAAATTTCAAACGCTCCATTGCTTGTGTCGTTGAAAATTTTAAAACGGTACATGAATTTCTGTTGAAAACAACAACAAAATTACAAAATATTTATGATATTGTTTGTGCTTTCAATGTTATTCTTTGGCGTACGCCGCGTTTTACATGATTATGGCCTTAATTAATTTTATGGCTTCTTTGAAATATTAAAAATATTCGCGAATTTTCTCTATTTTGCAAACTTTTCCAAATTTTTGCAATTTTGCGTAATTTTGTTGCTCTTTGAGGCAATTGTCTTAAATTAAAAATTTTCGCGAATTTTCGCGTTGTTTACTTACAAAATTTGTGCCCATAACTTCTTTTAAATTTGCATTTTTTATTTTTACTTTTTTAATAAATATGTTTACGTTCTACTTGAACTTTCATTTGAGTCGTCGCAAAATTTCACGTCGACTAAAACAGAGACAATTCTACTCGACATGGACTTAAAAGCGACTTAGAAAGTATCAAGTGACTGCCAATAGTAATCGATTATTGTCAATAACGACTCAGAAAATAGAATTACGGTTCCGGTGCCGTCGAGTCATGTCGATGTCGACTTTCATAATAGGGGCGATTGTGTGCTATTTCTACTTGCATGTGTAGACCACGTGTAATCTGTGTGTAATTTTACTTTGAGTTCTATTTTTTCTTTGATTTTTCAGAGCCAAGTTACATGGGAACAACCATCCAGCCAGACGGACATCGTAAGTTGTCTAAGTCGATTTGTATACAAAAATGTTGCTATATAAACCATATTTTTATGGGTTACACACATCAGTATAAACGCATAATATCCTCTCCACTTTTGTGGTGTGGACAAAAATACAAAACATCAATCGCTTACAAAATTTTGTATGGGAGAAATTTTAAAACTTATAATAAATGCCAAGTATTTTAAAAAAATTTTCTTGTTTGTTGTTTTGTTTTAAAAAATAAGCTCCTTCATGTTTGTAACAATTTCGAAGGAAAAACGTTCGAATTAAAGTTTCACCGATAGTTTTCTTTACAAGTCATTTAAGATTAACAACAATGAGAAAACTTAGAACAAATAATTTAAAGTCTAAAATTTATTTTGAAATATTGGGTAACAAGAAAACGACAACAAGTGTTTGCTTTTAAAATTGTATTTTCTATGTCATGTGAGTGGCACGTTTTTCCCCTCAAAAGTATTAAAGCAGGTGAATAAAACTGAATTTTCCATGCCTGGTATTCTTATATTTTAAGAAGATATATTCGTAAAAATGCTCTGGGCGAGGAAGGATCTGGCGCGCCATTGTTATTTTCGTTTAAGGGCATCCGTCCTTGTTAATCTGACTTTTATGCGTTTTACTTTTGATTCGCATTGGCTGGGCTTTGTAACACTGTAAAGACATACAGTTTTTTGGTTTTCAATATTAACCATGTGCAGTTGTTTTACCCCCACTTTTACTTATTTAGTATCATTGAAAACTCAAATTAATTACTGATAGGGATCATAATGCTCAGGAGCGGATGTTGGATAAGGCTCTTAATTTGTGTGATAACCTGGTAATATAACTAGAAATAGTAAGCCAGAAATTTTATTTTATAATTAAAAAAAGGAGAATACATTTGAATCACTAAGTGCAAAACGGGAACTACTGGCATTTACTTCATGTACCTTATTTGAGTATTCCTAAGAAACTAGTGTAAAAATGTCACCTTAGACAACATCAAATAAAGTCAATTCTCCACTTTACTAGCTAAGAACATAAAACATGCATTATTAACTAAAGAGCTGCACAAAATATCCTAAATGTTCTATGTTCTAATTCAGAGTACTTGCAATAACAGTATTACACTGTAAACATAAATAGCAAAACAAACCTAGCAGCACATGACTCTCATCAAACTAAAACAAGCATAACTTAAAAAGTTTTTCTCTACTGCTTTGTTAGTGATTGTGTTGTCAAAATAATCAGAATATCAACACAAATCCGACAATGAAATAAAGAAACGGTGAATCATACTAAAAGCATCGAGCGCGCTAGACCATTTACAAAATTGGAATTAAAATAATTCACAGAGATAATTATCTTAAAAATAGAAATGGATACATTAAATTTAAGCGAAATTGTATTTTTTTTTAAATATTTTCCAAATTTTAAACAATATTTAATTTTAAATATATTTAATTTTATACCTATGCAATTTTTTCTTTGGTCTATGTCTACAATCAAGACATTCAAACATGTTTTGATGTTCTATTTCAGTTTTAATATTATACTTCATCTCTGTTCTAATTAAGCTTTATTCTAGTGCAGCATTGTTTTAGTGCAGTGTTGTTCTATTCTTCTATATTTTGATCGTAAAGCAAATCAATTGTTTTTGGAAGTATGTGTTTTGTAATGAGAGAGTTCTTGTGCTTGTGCTGCTCTTTATTATTAACTTCGCTGCTTCAATTATCGCAAAATGACTATTTTGAAGTAGTTCCCTTTCTGCACTTAGCGCTTCATTTACATAGTATAGCATTCGTAGCGCCTTCTTTTAAAGTATTTAATATGCTGGTAATATTTTAAAATCTTGAATATTTAGAAATATTTATCAAGCAGTTAACACAATTTCAAAAGATTTTTAAAACGTCTACTGGTTATTTAAACTTTTGTATATAATATCTTGATAATTTCTAATAATTATGTTATTTAAAGTAAAACTCTTAGATATTAGGCTTTTTAAAGAAAGTTTAATTTCGCAATATTAGTATCGAAATATATAAAAATAAATAATATACCCAGCTCTCACTTGCAGTCGTGTAAGAGTCTACTAGAAATGTTATTAATAGTGTTTTTGATGGTCGACGAGCTCGTCTTTTCATTGCACGGAAGAAATTGTTACCCCAGCTGATTCCTCTGTGAGATACTTCCACAACACAACGAAAGATGCTTATATTAATCGCAGAGGGAATAATTTGAGATATGTGTTATGATTATCTAACAAGTCTTTAAAAAACCAAGTCTAAAATCGTATGAGTTTCATGTAGGGATAGTCTGAGCCGTGTAATTGTTCATACAGAGAGTTGCAAAAGGTTCATTCGATGATAACCTGACGAAAGATAATGAAAATTTTTTTAATTTTCATTAAAAAAAATTTTAGGACTTGCATTTTAAATATTCGAAGATTAAAAGATGAGCATATCAGAAAATTCATAAAAAAGGAATAATTAGACAAAATCATCATCAGAACACAATCGTCTAACAAACAGCCTTTGCTAGTAGGGAAATAGCACTAGCCTCGAGCTCAATAAAATTGTTTTATTTTTGAAAGATTAATATCTTTAAAGGTGAATGTACACGACATGTTTTTTACATCTGACTTGTCAACTTTTCAAGTCACATGTAATTGTGTATGTCTGACAAAATTGCTGTTTTACATATGGTTTATTATATGTGGTCACAAACGTACATATAATTTGCTTCTGACATTCTCTCTGTTTTTTTCTCCTAGTTATTGCAGAAACCAAAGTAGTTTTTGGTTTCAAAATAGCGTGCTGAGTTCATCCATCTTAACATTTTTATCTTTTAATTCGAAGAAACCAATTTCAGATATTATAATGAAACGTTATATATATATATGAACTTAATATATATTTAATGGTGAAATGATTATATATATATATAGGTATTGTAAAACATTAACTTCAGCCGGCTAATGATTCTGTCAATAGTGCACCGTCACTGCCGGTTTCTTCCCGACATTGATTTCTGACACAGCTGAGGTCAGATGTTTTGTCAGAAGATAATAGAGCACGCTCTAATTGAAAGTTTGTCAGATGACTTTGCGTCTGACTTTCACAGATGCAATGTTTTAAAGGTAACACAGGGCATGTATGTATTTTGCAGTGGGAAATTTGGCATGTCGTCAACGGGCACCTTAAACAAACATTTATGTAAAAGTCAAAATAAATTTATTTGTTTGTTTTTTAAGCGAAATATGTTTTTGCAAAAATACAACTTTAAACTGTTAGTTTTTTTTTAATTAATTAGAATACCATTGAAAATCATACGGGAAATAATTTAACAATGACAAACAAAAAGTTTCTTTTAAATGCTTGTACGTCTTGTACGTACCCTCTCCCTTTAAAAATTACAAAACTTTAACTTTTATCATGCACAACAATGTTGCTTAAGTCTTTTGTTTTTCCCATTAACCATAAATAAAACTGAAAAAAATTAACTGTTCGTATTCATTAATTCTGCCTGCTTGGCTTTTGTTATGCTTTTTTGCAATACAGAAACTCGAAACAACAAATTAAAATAAATAACATAATTTCGAAATTAAAAGCGAAAGCATTTTCGTTTGTGTCATTAGTTGTTTTAATTTAAAACAATTTTGTATGCCCTTATTTAATTAATTTAAATAAGCATTATTCTTTTTAACAATGTTCATTCACACAATTTATTGACACCAAATATACCAGCGTCGTCTCTATTGTTGTTGTAATTGTTATTAGTGCTGGTCGTGATGGCGATGATTTGCACTTATTGAAATGTTAATGAGATTTTCTGATGACTATTATTTTTATTTTATTTAATTTTTTACATACATTTTTATATTGTGTTTTTTCTCTATTACACAATATTTCAAACATATTTTATACGTGTTGATAAACAAATGTGCTTTTTGTTTTGTCTAAAATAAAATTTTTGTAGAGTAATAATACGATTATGGTCACATACATACATACATATACATACAAACATACATTTCCATTCATTTCATAAGTTATGTAAAGTATGTCTTAAAAGTATTTTTGATAAATATTATCTACATACATACAACCTTGATGTATGTAGATAAATCTATTAGCTCGAAATATTTGAAATTATGCCGGCCACACTCGCTTAAGGAGAAGAGACACTACAGCTCTCACCCAATCAGATGAGCGATAAAATCCTACATATGTGAACAGAAACCGTGATGACGAAATCTTTTTTGTCTAGCGCTGGCAGGACATAAAGTAAATATTAGAATAAGATTTGATTAATTATTGTTACAGCCGTACCTAAATAAGAGCGGAAGGCGGAACGTTTTCTTCCGCGTAGCCTTTACGCTGATATGCCATACCTAAACAAGAGCGTCGGCGTTGTGTCACAAACAGTAGTGTTAACGTTCGTGCTTACTAAAACCCTCATAAAAGAAATAATAAATGGAATTAAAACCGCTAGTTTGACCAAAAAATAGCTAATTTGCCATTATTTATTATCAAAAGATTAAAACAGGGCTGTAAAGACCACAATTATAACAACCCTGCTTATTTTAACGCGCTGTCAAAATCGGATTTTCCAATTGCAAAGCGTTGACGCCGCGCTATTTAGGGATGCTTCATACAAACTGTATGGGCATGAGGATTTTTGACAGCTAGAAAACGCGTTCCGCTCTTGTTTAGGTATGGCTGTTAGTTCATATTTAATATATGAAGACTCAATAAATAAATACTGAAAAAAAACATACTATCTGTTCCTCGTGAACCAAGTCATTCGTTTCATTTCACACATTTTGCGAATTTAGATCTGTGATATTGTTAAGTAAATCACGAAAAGTAAAATTCTCCGATGATTTTTAAGAACTTATAAAATGCAATAACTATAGCGATATTTTCAAATTAGCGATAAATGTTTTTGAAACACAAGGCAAGACCATAAATTATTAATGATTTGTTTGTCAAAATACTTTCTAGACACAATGTAACATATTCATACATATATACATACATATGATTTGTGTATACAATGTTTTGGTAACTATAAACCGTTAACATCACGTTGTCACTTTTAGTTTCAGTTGAATTTTATATATCGCACTTGATCACTAAGAGGGTATTAATTCAAAAAAAATTATTTTTTAACTTAAAAAAAAATCGTATTGTTCATATCCACCCGCTGTAAAAATATCGTGCTATTTTGTCTACTTTTTGGTAATGAACGGGTCAAAAATTATTTTTCTTAGTATTAAATTAAAAACTGTTTTGCTTTTAGAGAATATATTTAAATTTTGAATTAATACTTTCTTGTTGATCATACATACATATGTACGTATATAAGCATGTAAGTATTTATTTATATTTTTAATTTTTGACAGTCTTATTATGCAATTTTATGTAAAAATAACTATAATTTTTTTTTTATTGTGACGCAGCTGAGTGATTGTGAGTAATGGCATTATCATGCAATCGAAACAATAAGGAAATTAAATGTGTCTGAAATTTTATCGTCTTTATGAAATCCAAAAAAATACTTATATACCATATCAGATTTATTGCTTATAGCTATGAGGGCGGGTCAATTAGTCCGTTACATTTTAAAAAAACAAAGGCTTTTGGGTTAAAAAATAATTTTTTTTTAACGTAGAGCTCTATACACTTCGTTCAACGTTTCTCTAAGATTATTATAAAAAAAAAATAAGATTTGTTAGGCCATTAAGATAGGCCATTAAGATACGTTGGGTTGATCTAAATCTCTTTCCGACGTGTAATTTTTTCAGATTTGAAAATAGTCTCTCGGTGCTAAATCTGGAGAATTGGCAGGATTAACGAGCAATTTCTAGCCTAATTCATTGGTTTTATCCATGGAATTCTTAATAAGGACAAGAAATTTACGTTTTCCATTTTTCCTTTATTTCTCATGAAGTAGTCCTCTATCAATGGCTGCCAAACACAAACTGAATGAAACAGCTAATTATTATTTTAACAGAAGTCAACGTCTGTTGACAGGAGTAATATTGTCACGGACATATTTACCGCCCCTCGTAAGACTTACGATGTAATTGTTTTAAACTATTTAGACCACAAGTGGTCTAATAATATTTGCACTTTCGATCTTAAAAAAATATACCACTATTTTGCGAGTTTCCTACAGTACAAAAAAAGGAAACTTATGGAAAGGACGTTTTGGTTTAAGGCTAGCACATCAAAATTAAATTTTTAAACTTAAGCTTAAGTTACCTCGCAAAATTCACGCTATAGCATTAACAGAAATTTTCTAAATTATAAAAATAATTCACCAATCTTAAGAACTATCGAAGTTTATTCTATATTGCAAGTCAGCCTTACATGCGGCCAACCAATTATTATGCAACTTTCTCAAAACTTATGGAGCTATCTTCTCATATTTCTGCCAAACTTTAAAATTCATTAATTATCAAGACACATTTAAAAACCCTAATAAATACCCTAGTAATCACACTGCCAAATTTTTTAAATATTAGTCTATAGTGTACGATAGGCTCAACATAAAGCTAACTCGCGGGAAACACATTAGTACGCCTAAGACCGTAACGTGTTATTATAGTAAAAATTGGACTGTCATAATTTTATAATACGAGTAATCGAGCTGCCAAATTTTGTAAGGAAACTTGGGTTTCAAAGACGAATACAACGATACTTTAAATGTCAAAACTACAACGCAGTTAAAAAACACTCGAAAAGTATAAACATTTTTTGACGTCGCACAGAGGGGTGAAATCGCAAAAAATGGATATTAATTGAAAAATGAAAATTTGTTTTTTTAAAAAATATTTAGTAACCGATAACAGTATATAAAATTCTACATCACTACGGAAAATTTAAATGTCCTATGTTGTTTACTGGTTAAGCTGCATTGTATTAAGTAAGTTAAGTAATTTTTGAGCTATTCGCGCACAATAGTGTTAATTGAAATTCGGTATATTTCGACGCTTAATATATGGTTTTTCGCAAGTCAAAAGTAATACTTTTACTATGGAATCTTCAACCTCAGGTATTTAAGCGCTGTTCCAAAAATAATTGTGTTAGCAAAAGTTGTGTAGAAGTATTTTTAAAAAATTTTTTAAAATGTGTCTCAATTTTGGCTAGGCTTTCATTTTCAGTAGGCTTTCATATTCCGTAATAACATGTTGCGCGTTTTTGCGCGAATTTTTTTTTTTTAATTAATTGTGAAAATATTCACTCAAGCAAAGAACACCAGTTCTCGTTTTTTGTTTGCTTTGTCTTCGTTTTCGTTGTTAGGACATACAATATTAATTGCCGTATCTTGTGGTCATGATATCATTGTAGAAAAATTTAGAGTATTTCCTCAGTGGCTTAACATGCCTCCAACCTTGCATAAGTTTTTAATACATGGCCCAGAAATTATTTCGAACGCGCTATTACCGATCGGTAAACTGTCTGAGGAAGCCCAGGAACTACAAGAACAGAAGAACTACAGAGAATATTTTTCTCGCAAATGTAGTCGGGAGGATTGCAATCGAGACATATTAAATAGGTTCTAACTAAGTTCAGATCCAATTCTATCTGGTAAAACAAAATTGCCCAAAAAAAAAATTCCACCAACTTCCAAAATAAGTAATAGATTTACTAGTTTCGCCTTCAGTTTTGACGAACGTGGCACCAGAAGGCACAAATCTCGATACAGATGACGACTTGCATATTTTTTAAAATAGCAGGTCAGAAACACATGTCTTATAATAAATATATACAAGCTATTTATATTTTTGAACAAAACGCTCACCAGACACATCCGTACAGGATCGAACAATTTTAATATCTGCTTTGAGTCCCGAACTTAGTTACATATATGATACAATAAACCCCCTTTCGTCTACGTAAGAAAAAAAAAACAAAAATCCGACTGAGCCAGAGCTATTTTTTAAAAGGGGGCGTTGTACCGCCCTATTCCACCATGGATGTAATTCATACTGTACGATCAACATATATACCAAATCTCATATTCATACCTCTGATAGTTCATGAGATATATCCATTCTAAGATTCAGGTTATATGGGCGGTGCCACGCCCCTTTATCCAATCATTACCAAGTATAGCCAAGGACTATTAGCAGGTCAACAGTACAACATTGGGAAAGTTTCATGACAATCGGTCTATTACTATGGCCGTTAGAGCGATTTTTAATAGGGGGAGTGGCACCCCCACTTTTCCAAAAGATGTGTAGCAAATGTCACTCAGTGATAACGAAGCATTCTAATAGCGAAAGAATTTTTAAAATTTGATAAGTAGTTTAATTAATCTCTATTTTTTGAGATTTCACCTCACTGTGCGTCGAGTAAATCCGAAAGCGGGAAAAATCGTTTATTGTTTTCTCTTTATTTATTTGTGGCAATCCATTATGACATAAAGAACACTTTAATTTAAGAGAGATTTCTAAAATAACTTATATTCATTAATTAGAACGTAGAAACATGGAGAAGAAAAATTTCAAAATCGTTGAAACAAACAAAAATCTGAAAATGCTCAATTTTCGCTTGCAAGCACATTTCAGAACTTCAAATAAGAACAAGGCTTGAAAGGGCTAATCTTCCACCCAGCGAAGTAGGCCCATAATAACATTCATGCTCTTCTGAACTGGAACATATTCTAAATTTTCAGTTCAAAGTATCCACTACTTACTGTTAGGCCTGCATAAGACAGATTCAGTAAGTCAAATAAATTATATGAATAATATATGAAGAAAAAACTATTGCAAAAAATGAGCACCCAAAAATATTTGACGTGCAAAGATTAGTTGTAAAAATTTTAATATTATAGACTTTTATTAGTAGATATGTATTCATAAAAATATTTTGTACATATTTAATAAAGGTTTACAAAAGCAATTTCGTAAAGAAACTTTACTTAATAAAACGTTAGTTTGATTCAATAATCGTTTCTGAATACGTGTGTAAATCTTTTTGACTTCGAAAATTTGTAATTTTCTAATGTATAACTCTAAAATCAAAGTGCTAATATCGATAAATGTAGAAATATTTAAGTCGTATGACTTTAAAATTGTGCCACTATCGTACTTTGTATGTAAATATTGATTTTATTATTTTGGAAAAAATAATTTTTATTTCTAAATGAAATCTTTGCTACAATTTTTTTTTCTTTTTGTAAATACTATTCAAGTCAGTAGCTAAATGACAATGAACGTGTGTTTGGTTGTACACATTACTCGTACAGCTAAAAAGTTTAAGGAATTTTTTAATTTGCTTTCGAAGTTTATTTTCGTCTTCTGTTGTTCACTGTGCCGTGTATATAATACAGCAACAAGCAAAAGCAGCAGCAGTAAGAGAAATAATATTTATTCATACAAACAGTGTACAACTTACGTACCTACGTACAATTTTGTAGATTGTATAAACTGGACCATAATAATATCACTTTCACTTGCTTTGTTGTTTGTTTTTTATTATTGGTTGATTTCATTGGTTTCGATCAAGCTGAGTGCTTGTTGTCTATTTGCCTTCTGCTTCTTCTTTGTTATTCTACTATTAACAAAAACAAATCCCTCTAAAATTATCACAGACATAAGCTAGATTCACCCATTGTTTTCGAAAAAATTTTTCGGAAAATTTTTTTCATTTATTTTTATATAGATATGTATATATATATATATATATACATACATATATATATATATATACATACATATATATATATATATATATATATATATATATATATATATATATATATATAGCTTATTGTCTATCTTCTTGACTACAATCACTCATAGAAAAATGGATCTTCATACTGATGATGCCCTAACATCAGTGACATCAATTCGATGCTAAATTTTGTGTATACTGATAGAAAAGGCTTCATAACGCTGATATATTTTGACATCAGTACAGACAAACTATCATCAGTACGATGACATAATATAGCACGTCATAATATATTATTTACATTATTTTCATGCTTAAAAAGTAAAATTAGAATACAATTTTTTAATTATTTATTTAACTACATCAAATTTTGACACTAGTGGAATTTCAAAGCAAAATTTTAAAAAGTTGCTGCAACAAAAATTGTAAGTCTCATATTTCTTTTTTGTTTTTCCAGACAAATTTTTCGACATGGGTGTAATCGTTTTTGAAAAAATTGGCATTAAAAAAAATGTTCTCAGGGTAAAGAAATTTTTCGGAAGCAGTGGGTGAATTAAGCTTTACAAAACATATAAACACTTACACATATTGGCAGACACTCTATAACTGTGCTTGCAATTTATAATTTGTTGTTATTGCTATTTAACAGGGTGATTTGTAGTGATAAATCTTTATGCTACAGAGTATGATTAATTTTCGCATTTTACAATATATTAAAACATTTTGCTACAATTATATTAGCATTATCAAAGACATAGTAATTAAGTCCAACTGTTTGTGACAAAGTTAAAATATTCGTCAATGCGTTTGTTTATAAAGGGATGTAGCGAATACCGATACCGATATATCGGCGATACTTCAGATTTGCCGATATATTGGTATCGGCGTTATTTTACTGTCGATTTTTTATTTGAGTTTTGTTTTTGGAAAAAAACTATTTAATTTTCAATGCTTATTTTCTGCATAACAACTAAGAGAAATAACACATTTAAAAGCAGCACATAAAATAAAAACAGAATAATATATTTTTCTTTTAATTCTTTGGCTGGAGGCGTGGTATGCGTTTGATTCTTTCTTCACCTGTTTTCAAGACGCATGCAAATGTGGAAAGTAATCACTTAATGTGTTCTATACGAATACATAGTATATGCATTTTATGCGTTTGCTGTGTAACTTGTCAATAAAAGTTTACACTGATTTCATTTTTTTGACAGATGATTTAACGCATCAATGAATTGAACGCGTAGTGTGGAGCTTTGGCTGTTTTGCTTTTTACCATAGCACTATATGGAATTTTTGCCTTTTTTTTTTGGAAAAGAGTGAAATTTATTATTTTTTAATTTATCCGCCATGTCACAGAGTACAATTCCGTTCGGAAACGGAATTCATTCCGGATTTTGGTGCTTCAGAAAATTACAAAAAACTTTGCGGAATGAAACCATTTTTGTTTGATGAACGGAATGGGAGTTTTCTGTATCTTAAAGGCCAAAAAACTATCAAAATATACCTTCTAACAATAAACAAACATGTTTTCCTCGGTTCCGAACAGAATCATTCCGAACGGAATTGTACTCTGTGACATGGCTGTATATTTCTGTTTTTTTTTATTTCGTACAATTAAAACATACCAAAATAAGCATCTTTGTGAATATTTTTTTTATAATATAGATATACCGTTACTTTAAAGACACAACCATATTTTATTTGTATTAAGTTATATTTACAACAACAAAATACATTAATTTGATTGTTTTAAAATTTAAATAAAAGTTGTTGCTGTTAATTTAACTACATAACCGTATAACCTGATATACACCTTTTGTGAACAACGCAAATGATTGAGTGCAGTAAAATACATGCGATTTTCAAATAATAGTGTTGATATATATAACATGATTAGAGAAAAATTAAAATTAACACTAATGTTGAAAGTAGCTATTTTTTAAATGTTTTGATACATTGGGGAATTATGCTATTAGTACGATTATATCGGCAGAATGAAAGTGGATTGAAAATTAATAAATAGAACTTTGAATTGGAATTTCACTTGGCCCTAAAAAATTAATGCAATTGATAGTTATAAAACTTGATTTTTTTCTCTAGGGCAATAAAATATCTATATATATAAAATTGTAACGTTACTGACTGACTGACTGACTGACTGATTCATCATCGCACAGCCTAAACGCCTGAAGTTAAAGACTTGAAATTTGGACCAGGGGTTGGTCTCTCCCCAAATCGATCCACTAAGACGGGATGTTTGGAAATTCGAATGTTTAGGGCGTAAAAAAGGGCAAAAACGGGTAAATTCGGTAACCTTATATCTCTAAAACTAAAAGAGATACAAAAAAAATCCATAAACATAGAAATAAGGGTTATACCACATTTGAAACTTATCTAAAAAATCCAAATACTAATTTGTTTCTTTTTCGAAATTCGGACGTTTAAGGGGTAAAAAGCGTAACTATTTTTGGTATTTTTTTTATAAAACATTTTTTTTTATATATTGACATAAACGTATTAAATTATGGGCTCCCACTACAATATTGAAATTTTTCATGCTTTAGTGGGGAGAAAAAAGTACCAAAAAGGGGAAATACGGAGTAAACGGGTAAAATCTGTATATTGGTACTTTTTTGTCATCCCATCTATCTTTTAAACTAATAAACATAGAAATAAGGGTTATATCACATTTGAAACTTATCTAAAAAATCCAAATACAAATTTGGTACTTTTCGAAATTTTGACGTTTAGGGGGTAAAAACCGTTATTATTTTTGGTACTTTTTTACAAAACATTTTTTTTTATTCATTGACATATACGTATTGAATTATGGGCTCCTTCTACAATATTGAAATTTTTTATGTTTCAATGGGGAGAAAAAAAGTACCAAAAAGTGGAAATACGGGAAATTTTATTTCTTACTTTAGGTTTTTGGTTCCACAACTGACAATTTTTTTTAATTATCATTAATATTAGACCTAGAAACATAAACTTCAACATGCAATGTCCTGAGTGGATAAGAACCTCTGAGGGTATTTTTTGGTATTCTTCGATCTTTAACTGGTACTTTTTTAATTTCCGTTAGTATTAGACCTAGAAACATAAAACTAAACATGCAAAGTCCTGAGTGAATAAGAATTTGTTAGAGGGATCTTTTTGGTACTTTTTCATTCTTTAACTGGTACTTTTTTCATTTTCGTTAAAATGAGACCTATTAACATAAAATAAAACATGCAAGGTCCTGAGTGAATGAGAATTCGTTAGAGGGATCTTTTTGGTACTTTTTCGTTATTTATGAACATTTTCGTTTTTAACTGGTACCTTTTTTATTTTCGTTAATATTGGATCTACAAACATAAAATTAAAAATGCAATGCCCTGAGTGAGTGAGAATCTGTAAGAGGGGCTTATTGGTACTTTATGTTCTTTACCTGTTACTTTTTGAATTTCCTTTAAAATTGGACCTATAAACATAAAATCAAACATGCAAGTTCCCAAGTGAATGAGAATCTGTAAGAGTGGTTTTTGGTACTTTTTCGTACTGTATTGTTTGCCAACAGTTACTTATTGAATTTTTGTTAGTATTGCAGCTACAAACATAAAATTAAACAAGCAAAGCGTTGAATGAGCATCTGTAAGAGGCAATTTTTGGTACTTTTTTGTACTTTATTTTGTGCTTTTATTGTTGTTAACTAAATAAAAAAAGAGAACAGGTGTCTGGTACTATTTCGAAATTCGGCTCTTTTAGGGACTCAAAGTGTAAAACCTGAATTTTGGTTCTTTTTTGTCCCCCATCTACCGTTTAAATCAATGCACATAGAAATAAAAATTATATAAAATTCGTAACTTATCTAAAAAATGCCAAGTGCAAATTTTGTACTTTTTCTGAATTCGAACGTTTAAGGGGTAAAAATCGTACGTAATTTTGTTACTTTTTCCAAGATATTTTTTCTTCATCTATTTATTTTCATCGCACAGCCTAAACGCCTGAAGCTAAAAAGTTGACATTTGGACCTGAGGCAGGCCTTTCACCAAATCGATCACGCTGACCTCATATCTGCTAAGCTAAAGGAGATACAAAAAAATTGAATACCTATTATTGTTTATTAAAAATAAGCGGACAGGTGTCTAGCACTTTTTTGAACTAAGGAGTAAACGGGTAAAACCTGTATTTTTAAAAACTTTTTTGCTATGCCATCTATCTTTTAAACCAATAAACATAAAAATAAAAAATATATCACATTCGTAACTTATCTAAAAAAAATACAAATACAAATTTGATGCGTTTCGAAATTCGAATGTTTAAGGGGTGAAAATCGTACCTAATTTTTGTTATTTTGTTTTTAAAACCTTTTTCTTCATCTACCTATATAATATAAAATTGTAAAGTTTCTGCCTGATTCATCATCGCACGACCTAAACGCCTGAAGTAAAATGCTGAAATTTGCCCTGGAGGTTGGCCTCTCGCGAAATCGATTACCTATGATGGGAGTTTTGGAAATTTTTATGGTTAAAGGGTAAAAAAGTTTAAAACGGGAAATTCCCTAACCTGATGTTCATTAAAATAATAAGCGTTTAGGTGTCTGGTACTTTTTTGAAATTAGACCCTTTTGGGGAGTAGACCTGTATTTTAAAACTTTTTTGCCACGCCATCTATCTATTAAACCAATAAACATTGAAATAAAAAAATATCACATTCGTAACGTATCTAAAAAATACAAATAAAATTTTTCGAAGTACGAACGTTTAGAGGTACAAATCGTCCCTTTACAAAGTAGCGGGTTTAAACCTAGAAACATAAACTTTGGCGTAAAAATATGTCCACATAAGAAAAAGGGGCGCTAACGAAGTAGCGGGTTAAATGCTAGTCTTCCATAAATGTCTAACTTTAGCTGGAAATATTTGCAAAGCGTATTTTTCTAGGTACCTTAAGAATACTAAATTCCGAGTTATTTATGGCGAGTTAACGTAACGAAGCAACGAGTTGCTATTTATGACCCTTTTTTATCACACATTGTTAAAAGAAGGTATTCCGAACATTTTAAACAACATTTAATGGAGATGTCGCGAGTATTTTGTTTAAATCTCAGTTATAGATGGCGTAAGAGTCTTCGAAAACTGCTAACAGGAAGACGAACAATATTCTGAGAGCGAAGATGAAGAAATTCAGAATCATGTTTTCTTAAATTTATGTTTTTTATTTATTTAATTAATAATTTTTCCACTTTATGTTTTTTTAATTTAAATAAAAATTTATATCTAGGAAACCAAATTTTAAAATAAGACGTTGTTTAAAACAGAAGATTGTTTTATGTGGGAAAAAAAGTATTGGTTTTAATAGAGGTGTTTTAAAGTGTTCGCACGTAAGCGCGTGTGACCAAAATTTTTTGCAAGAGTGTGTGATAAAATAAAAATTTTTTGCCGTAAGGGCGCGTGACCAACTTCTTGCCCGTGAAAGTGCTTGACAAAATATTTATGGGCGTTAAAAACATCATTTAGTTTGGGCCAGTCGTTTGGCTAAAAATTAGTTTTGGCCAAAAAAATGGAAAAATTTCCTATAGTGCATAGCGGGGAAATGTTCTCTCACTGCTAAATCTTTTATTTAATCGTAGTACAAAAAGTACTTTTTTTTAAATTTTTAGGTTTTTATGCTTATTTTCAATTATGAAAATTTTGGGTTACTTCGCAGAGGCCACAAATATTATAAATGAATGAACTGAGATAGAGAGTAGTTCAGAGGCCCAAAAATAGGCGACCTTCTTAGCATTAGTTCGGAGTGAAAGATTTGGGGGGTTAAAGAATAATAAAACCTATTGCTTATCTAAAATTCTTCGGATATTTAAAAGACAATCGGCTTTAAACGTCTTACTAATCATCTATGATTATGCATTCTAAAATTGTGGAAGACACGGTCCCCCTACTCTTAGGCCCTTATCATGTTAAACGCAACGCCAAAGAATTACATTGAAAGCACAAACAATGTCATAAATATTTTGTAATTTTGTTGCTGCTTTCTACAGAAGAAAATCTTATAAAGCTAAACAGGTAAATTTGTTGATAAGAATTACATATGAAATTTAAAATAAAATGATATTAATATAAATATCATTTTATTTTGAGTATACATATATCGAGCCATAACCACAAAACAAGCTCAACCGACACAAACAAAATTTTATAGGAGAATGTTTTTTTATTATACCTATTTCATAAAAATTTTGTATGAAAATTAGCGTTTAAACCAGGGGTTTCCATTTCTTTGCACAATTGTGCGCACCACTACTAACACATATTTTTATACTCTTCAATTTAGTCGTCGATGTGACTTCGACAAGTGTGCATGTCTAGCGGATGCTATATTATTTTGTTTCAGCTTACACTCAAAAAATATTGTGCGGTAAAAAATGCTTTTGGTAACATTCAATGCCTTGCGTGCAATTTTTATTTAGAGTTTAAATTTTAAGACTAAAATGTAGAATAATGTAACATTTCATAAGTTTACATGCAAAGCAAAGAACTTTGTAAAATGGTAATTATTTGAGATTTAAAAGCAATTTTTAATATTTCAGATAAAAAATTTCAAAATGTCTAACAGTCCTATGTGGAAGAAGCTGATAGTCACATTAATTATAGGTTTTATTTTACATACGTTTATGGATTCGGTTCTTATAATTTTACAACACTTTTTTATTTTTTCTTATGCAATACTAAAAATTATTATTATAAATTATTATCTGATCACTAATTCCACTAACACCGTGGTAATCGTTATAAAACAGATTACCCAGTTTTGGTGTTTAAAAATATTAATGTGTTCTTATAAAAAGAAATAAACCTCTGCTAATTTTTTTATTGAGTGTGATTATACATTATGCTGTTAAAAAAATTGTATATTTATTTGATGATACGTCATTTATAATTTTGTAAATAACTTAAAATTATATAAAAATACATAGAGCAATTCCATATGAAAACGATCAAAATTGGCAAATTTTTGGACGACCCCTCTCCGATTTTAAAATAAATAGTCTCAATCGATTGCCCAGCAAAAAATAATGTACCTACATATTTTTTTTTTTTTTATAGTGACTGGTTTAGTGGTGGTGTACACCACTGTCATGTGAAAAATTGAAGAATTCTTCATAAGGGAGTGATAGCTCGTTGGAAAGGTATTGAATCAGGCTTTAATAAAAATAAAATTTTCCTAATTTTTCTTAGAAATTTACCTTTAAATTTTCCCAAGAAAATTTAATTTTCCGATTTTCCACAGAAGCTCTTAAATTTTCCGGCTAATTTTTTTTTTTTTGGATTCCTCATAATTTTTGCTTTAAGAATCAGCAATAAAAAAATGGGCCCCGACTCCTTGTTTGGACAGGAAAAGAGCATTTAAGAGACCACCTTGTTAAAAATACATATTAAAAATTACACTGTGCACGAAATTGACACTTTTTTTTCGTGACAAGCTGGGCACCTGGCGTTTTAACATAATTCGGGTACGCTGAATCCAGTGGTGCCCTCGGTTTTTTAAGATTGGCTCTGGTTTTCGAGATATACCGTTATTTCTAAAATGGAGGAGGTTGCACAACATATGTTCGCGTAACTCAAAAACGCTTTAGCTTATTGAAAAAACTTAAAAAACCGAAATTCCGCAATAAAATTTTCTTTGAGAAAAGTAAAACTTCGTTCTTATATCCGCATTTGTTTTAGAAACATAATTTTTTTTTTGAAAAAAAAAATAATTTTTTTTATCAAAATTTTGAAATTTTTGTTTTTTAAAAATTCATAAAAAATTGAAAAATGCAGCGAGGCTTCTAATTTTTTGCAGGCATAAAAAAAACGAAGCTGCAAACAAAACAAGCCATAAGCGATTAAAATCTGTTAGCAACTTTTGATTTTATTCACAAAAGTCGACAAATTTTGATTAATTTAAGAATCTGAAATGTTAATTTAATTATTAATTTAAAACAAATTTCAATGAGGTCCCTTATGAAGAATTCTTCAATTTTTCACATGACAGTGGTGTACACCACCACTAAACCAGTCACTATAAAAAAAAAAAAAAATATGTAGGTACATTATTTTTTGCTGGGCAATCGATTGAGACTATTTATTTTAAAATCGGAGAGGGGTCGTCCAAAAGGTGATCGCTTTCATATGGAATTGCTCCATATGTAACGTGAATCCAAATCAACAAAACTTTCAAATTTTCAAATAATATCTACATTGTTTTGCATTTAAGCTAACGATATGTGTTTTGTTTGTGAAAAAAAATCTTTGATGCCTGTAAAAGGGTCCATTTTTCTTTCGTAAAAAAGACGTACCTAAATGCAGAAATTATTAAGAAAAAAAATATTTGTTGGTATTTTGTGCTTGTAAAAATATTTTTGTTTCTGTACCAATCGCGTCGGTAGGTTTTTTTCTTTGAAAACACTTTTTTAAGTAAGTAAAAATATTTAAAAAACAAGTTAAAAAAGTCTTGTTTTCCTACAATTTATGTGTAAACCTATACATATAAAAGCAAATGTGACAGCAGGTAACATTTTTGGGTAAGAAGATGTGTTTTATTGATGTATTAATGAAACTTTATTGTTTAGCACTATTTTTATTGCTTACTTTTTTATGCTACAATTATATGACCGAGTCCAAAGAGTTAACCTTACTAATTTATGGTATTTATTTAACGTAACTTTGACCTGTTACAATGACTATACATTTTTGCAGGCAAACTCAGGTGCGCATTTGGTATTTTGTAAAAAGTTATGATATACTATTAGCTAGAATTAAAATGTATGCACAGATGTTTGAAGTATGAGTAACCCAACAACGTGAATACCCTTTCTATTTTACTTACCACTATGAACCCCCTAACTTTTTACTAAAATAACTTTTTCACGTTATAATTCTCATGTAATTTATTTTATTTTTGAAAAAATAGACCAGGGAAATCCATTTCTATGCACAATTGTGTATACCACTACTAAAGGTACGTTCAGACTGGTGAAATATTTGAAAGCAAACATCAAATATTTCATTAACGTAGTCTGAACACAAAATATTTTTGAGTATCAAATAAAATAACAGCTGATTTTGAGCAAATAAAAGTATTTGCCGGCAAACAAATATTTGTCCAATGTGAACATAGTGTGAACACAAAAAATCAAATATTTTAGTAATTTTTGAGCAAACATTTATTTGATATTACAAAAAAATTGTAAGAGCAAACAACGACAAATAATTTTAGCCATGTTCCGGATAGAAGCAATTTTTCCTGTAAGTTTTTGGATTCTTTACAATTTTAAAGATTTTTTATAATTATTAGACTTTGTATCGTGCCGCTATTAGCAAATGTTTGCCATTCCTTATAGTTTTAGGCACTTTTACTAAATTTTATGGCTTGTTTGAAATATTAAAATGGTTCGCGATTTTCGCTATTTCTGCAACATTTTTTTTTTTTGTTTTTCCCCTACATTTTGTTTTTTAACCGATTTAGCAATTTCAAATATATTTTAGGGTTTGTTTCCAAGTTTGCAATTTTTCGCGAATTTTAGCCATGCTCGCGAAGAAGCGATTTTTCACTGTAAATCTTTAGAGCTTTAACGATTTTTAATAATTATTAGGCTTTGCTATCATACCGCTATTATCAAATTTTTGCGAATTTCCGCTAATTTAGCAATTTTTATCGAATTTTTGCCATTCCTTTTAGTTTTAGGCACTTTTAATAAATTTTATGGCTTGTTTGAAATATCTAAATTTTTCGCGAATTTTCGCTATTTTTGCAAAAATTTTTTTCCCGACATTTTGTTTTTTAACTGATTTAGAGACTTCAAATTTATTTAAGGGTTTATATCCAAGTTTGCAATTTTTCGCAAATTTTAGCCATGTTCCCGTTACCCATTGTCTTCCAGTTTTTTTTATATTTTACATTCTCCTGTTCTAACACTATGAAAGATGCTGCTCCACAGAATAAAAAAAATAAATTAGCTTTTGCGCTCATTTTTACTATTTGTGAAATATATTATTATTTTTGAACACTTTCATTAAATAATTATTTGATGCAAATATTTATTTTAGTCTGAACGCATGGCAAACATGAATTAATTTATTTTATTTAACACTTTTTGCCAACTGTTTCATCAAACAAAAATTGTCAAATGTTTGAGCTTAGTTTGAACATTAAGCAAAATATTTTTTTGTTCCACACAGTTTGAAGCAAATATCAGAACAAATATTTTCGTCAAATATTTCATTAGTCTGAACGTACCTCAATACATATTTTTGTTTCAGGTTAACAGAAAAAACTTTATGATGGCACTTAAAAAATATTGTGCGGTCAAAAACGCTTTTGGTAACATCCAATGCCTTATATGGTATGCAACATTTAAGGAAGGAACGGAATATGTTATTAAACGTGTGATTTGCGTGCAATATTTATTTTTTATGAATTTTTAAAACATAAAAATCTTTAATTTTTTTGCAATTGTTTGATAAGATATTTGAAACTGATTTAGAGTCAAAAAGCTTTCGAATAAAAAAAGTGCAGTTTTAAAATCGGCGACATTGAATTGGTAAAGAATTGCTACAAATTTTTTATCAACACAAAAAATTTTTAATTTTGTACCTTTGTGTTATACAACTTATAAAATATATTACTAACATTTTATTTCGGCTGTAAATGAACGCATTCTCTCAATTTTTTTAATCTCTGGTACTCACTAATACACAACCAAAAAATTTTTGGAAATCCCTGGTTTAAACTAAAATTGTTTTTGCTATAAAATCGTAACGGTACCTTCTGTGACCATGAGATTTTAGGAGATTATGCAACTGTTGTCAATAATTCGTTTATAAAAGAAAACGAAAATTAAAAATGTTGTCTATATTTTTTATTTATTTATTTTTTGGCCAAGGTGTTAAATTTGAAGTTTTAGATATTCTAGTAAGCTAATAGGGCCTAAATTTTTCCATTGTAAATTAAAAACACATTTAATTACATTTTTTTCCCAACGTTTCATCAATTTTTTGTTGACTTCTTCAGGGGAATATTTTCAATGTGTGTAGATATTACATTAATCAAAATATAAGTAAAAGAAATAAATTTTAATTATTAAATTTATAATGGTTATTATTTTAATTTTAATTTGTGTAATGTAAACCTGATCGGTAACAAATTATCTTGTCGCTTAAGCTTTTTTTGCGGTTATGGCTCGATATATATATATATATATATATTTGTTTCAATTTTAAATATTTAAAGTCTCTTACATTGTTCTTTACTATAAAACATTATTTATTTATTGTTAAGCCTATAGTACACGGCATGTAAAAAGACACATGCGCATGTGGTTCTGACGTAATTTTGACGTCATCACACAACCCGCAATGTTTATTGTGGCTTTGCATTGACGTCAAAATTACGTCAGAACCACATGCGCATGTGTTTTTTATATGCCGTGTACTATAGGCTTTAGCATTTACATAAAATCAAATTCGTTGGTTTTTAAACTGTAACTGGATGAGCATTTTAAATTCGGTCTAACCGCTTATAACATTCATATTTGTTATTGTTTATTTGCACCTTTTTTTCTTTTTTGAAGATGTTCAAAGTAATCATTAATGAACTAATTTAACTTTTACTTTCTTTTAATAAAATTTGTTTTTGGATCGTTTGCTTTTGATTGTTTAGGTCATGATTATGTAATACCAAATCTAGACTTATAAAAGAAAAATCCAAAATTTAGAGAAACGCCTTATATTGGAATTTATTTGTATGAACGAGTATTTTTAATGGCAATTCTAGCAATAAACCAATACACACGTCTGTTTTTATAGTAAATGTGTAAAATTATGTAAATTATTTAGTTTTAATGATTTGACAATGCGTTTACATTTAAATACAAATTTAGTTGAGTCATGCTTTTTACTCGGGCTTTGAGGAATTTTGTTGTGAAATGTTTTCTAAATTATGTATATAAAAAGAAATTAAAAAATTGTGTCAATGCCAACATTAAATGGAATAAATATTTTTTCATGCATTTTCATTTCGCAGAAATCACATCAAGGTTTAAATTAATCTAATAAATTATTGAGGTAAACTTTAAAATAAATTTAAATATTTTTGTATAATTTTTTCTAATATATGTACCTTCATTAAAATAAGTAAATTAAAGAATTGGGAAAGTTGAGCACTTAGCTTACAAGGTAAGTTAATTTTCTTAGTTTATTTTTTATGAAAATTAGGGTTTTAATTAGGGGATTCATTCGGTTAGTCGTTAATTGGATCGGTTAATTTAAAATTGGCTTTTTTCGATTAAGATTTAACCGGTTAATTTCAATCGATTAACCGATTAATCAATGCAACAAAATTTTTAATTTTTTGTAGTATTAAAAAATATTGTTTTGTGTTTTTAATTATTTGTTTCGTGTCATATACAAAGGTATGTGTTTAGAAAATATTTTTTCATAGGTATAAACAAAGAACGTATTCAGTGATCTTCATTTTAAATAAGTGTTTGCTGTCAACAATTAAAACAGGAATCTAATGGCATAATATAAAAATTTTATGCGTTTAGAGAAATCCAGGAAATGGACTGAGAAATTGGATATTCATTATTATGGGTATTAGAATTTTTTCCACGCGAAGTTTTATCAAAACTAAGGAAAAGAATCGCTTAAATTCTAAACATTTAAATCAAATTATTTTTCTAAAAGATTATTTTTTAAGGTCTCCTTTAACTATTGAAATAACTTACAGCTTATTTTTTAATTACTACATAATAGTTATGTATTCATTTAAAAATATATATTACATATTTATCAATTATTTTTTTGTTTGCTCGTTTTAGTTCAAGAATTGTTATGTTAATGTTTTTTTTTTAGTAATAAGCTCCAACTAATAAATAATTTATTCATTTTTATTAATTGAAATTGCGGTTAACCGATCAATTACAAAATTAACCGATTGTTTACCGATTAAAGCAAAACCTCGGTTAATTAATCGAGCGATTAACCGATTAAAGCAAAAGCCCGATTAAATGCATACCCTAGTTTTAATGCAGTACAAATAAAAGAACATAGAAAAATTACAGTTATTCCTTTCTATTCTACTGTTGGGTACTGTTACATATGCAAATTTGCAAATTCTAGTAAACGTCAAACATTCCAAAGAAATAGTGGCTAAATGTGGATTCATCCATGAGTTCCGAACAATATTTTTGTCCGGAAAAAATTTTGATTTACTGTGAGTGTTTTGCAGAACGATTCTCCTATTTCGGAAAGTTTGTCTGGAAAGACAAAGTTACCGTGCTAGTTTAAGAAAATTGACAAAAAAAGGAAAGTGATATTGTTATTTTTAATTATATTTATTTTTTTATTTAATTATTTAGCAAAAAAAAACAAGTGTTGTAATAAAGCGTGATCCATTTCGAGGTTCCCTACTTTTTTAAAGAAAAAAACACAGAAAATTCAAATTTAATGGGGAATGTTTATTATCATTTGAAAGAACATTGTTTGGCATTTATTTTTTGAAGATTATGTTTATCAAATGTTGGCCGTTGCTACGTCGCAGATGGTCCATCCGTTGAGTCCAATTTTCGATGACTCGTTTGAGCATTTCGACTGGTAACTGGCGAATGACACGCGTGATATTTTTCTCCAAGGCGTGAATCGAAGCGGTTTTTTCCGCATAAACTTTAGACTTTACATATCCCCAGAGGGGATATGCATTTTGTACGCTTTCAATTTAAGATCTCGACGTAAAATGCGCCAAGTCGTTCCATACGTCATTCCGAGTTGCTGCGAACGGCGCCGAATCGACTCTCCACGGTCTACGTGTACACTCTCAGCTACGGCCGCTATATTGTTCGAAACGCATAGGTGAATCGAGCTTAAGTCAACCCGAAAAAAAAAATTCTTATTTTAGTCCACTTATTCAGTTTGATTGAAACTCAATTTTGTAGTGATTTATTAGTTATCTGACAAGTAATTTGCATCTTAATCTATCATAATGCCAACTATCCTTTTCAATTGTACGATTTCGTGTTTAATCATAAAGTATGATAGCAAAAATTAAATTGGGTGCCAGATTTTTTTGACAAGTCTGTCCTTCCAAATTCGTTTTTCGTTTATATATGTTCCTTATAGGATGAGAGGAACCTTCTCAACAGATTTCATTCAAATCAAAAGGGGTCGGGTCCCACTCTTGGTCTATTGGTCATGGTCTTTTCTCTCTTTTTTTTGGTTGCCATAGTGTATTAAACTACACCTTTTTCAATTGTTATTCAGAAGCGACAATTATAATTTAGCAAGCGCCGACTGTAATTCAAATTAGTCAATTGTTATTCAGAAAGCGTCAGTTGTAATTCAGATTAGTCAATTTTAATTCAGAATGTGTCAATTGTAAATCAGGAAGTGTGGATTGTAATTCAGAAGGCATATAAGTTTTTTTAACTTTTTATTTTTATTTTATGATAACAAAAAAAATGTCCACTGAAGAGCTAAATTCATTCGTAAGTATGAAGTAGTTCATTGTATTTTTTAAATATGTAGATTATCGACCGACCACCATGTCATTCATTTCTTGGTGGACTGTGCAGTGTTGCACAGCACGAGCGCAATCACCCCCAGTTATGGTGGTTGTTGCATGATCAATACTGTCCTCCAAGTAGATCAATCTTCGTTCCATCACGCCCGGACCTGCATCGCACACTGGTCCCAAGTCGGTTTTTGGCAAAAATTAAAAAAAAGTTTTAAAAATTGCTAAAAGAGAATTTATTTTCTTAATGGCGACACTCCAAGAAATTAAGAAAAGTTATTTAAAAAAACAGTTGTCAACACTGCCGGTCTGCGAGGCTTTCAAAGTTAAAAATTTAAACACGTGTTCTTATATAAGTGTTAAAACCAGGGACTGTCCTGGTTATTCCTTTTTTCATAAAAGTCTGATGATAACAGTTATTTTTTGATTTTTATTTTTTTGAATTATTCTTTAAAGAAATGTACGTGCTATAATTATTTAGTTGACTTTAAATATTTATTTTAATGCGCATAAGATATCCTAATGATGATCACACATTTAAATAAATATTTAAAGACAACTCAATAATTATAACACGTACATTTCTTTAAAGAATAAAATAATTGTAATTTTGTTCAAAAAAATAAAAATCATAAAATAACTGTTATTTTTGTTCGAAAAAATAAAAATCAAAAAATAACTGTTACTTTTGTTCAAAAAAAATAAAAATCAAAAAATGACTGTAATTTTTGATCGAAAAAATAAAAATCAAAACTTTAAAAATCATAATATTTTATCATAGAAAAGTTCATAAGGATCAATATGTTATACTTGAATCAGTTTGCCAGCATTTACTTCTATATGCTTTTTTTATTTTAAAATTTCAAAATAACTGTTATTTTCGGTCCCTGGTTAAAACAGTGTTGCAATTGTATAACGAGCAAACCTTAAAAAATAAACTATTTTTATGTGCCTCATAGAAGCACCTTCGAAAAAATGTGTAATATAATTAAAAAATAATTTATGAAAAAGAAAAAATTCCCATATTCTATTTTTTAAAAAATAAATTTATAAAGTATTTCAAAAATGGAAAATGTAGCCCAAGGTAAGTAGTTTTTGGTATATTTTATTTATTTATTTTTTTATTTTTTATTATAACTATAAAATGAAATAATTATTATATAGTTGATGAGTTAGAGCATTAGCGTCTTAAGGCCATCAGCTCTGGTATATTTTAGAATTTTATTTTTGTGGAGTTCTTTCATAATTCTTGATGTTATGATTGTGTAGTTTTGTAGTCTCAACATAACCTATAAGTTTTGGCACTAATAGCTGTGTTTGGACACGAGCTTGCATGGAAGTTTAAATGTGCAAGTGTTCGTCAAAGTATGTATTTACAGTGTATGATCGTATCTCGCCAGCATTTTTCAGCAAACTCCCACAACTGTCATTTTGTTTTACAACAATTTTCGTTAAGCCGTACCGAAATGCTTTCGGTTTGGCAAGCAGATGGGTGCAAAGATGATGTACTATCAGAGTGTGATCTTCAAAAAATCAATAAAAATCTGATTATTAACAACAACAAAAAAACAAATAAAACAAAATGTATATAATTTTTTTTTTCACATATAAAAGCAAATTTACCGAAGTACAATTACAAATAAGAACGTTTTTAACAAGTAAAAAGCAAAGGTTTCGACAAATATGGTTATTAAATTTTTTTTTTTTTTATTTTATTTATTTTATGCCATAGCTATTAAATAAACAGAAATTAAAAGCTCCGACATCATTGTTTTAATTTATGCCAAAAAAAAAATTTGGGACCCATAGTGCATCGTTTGAAAAACAAATGTTGCTTTTGGCATAGGCTTTAATTTTAGACCAAATATTCTCAGTAGGATTTAGCACCCGTGAATAGGGCCCTAGCCGCAAAAGTGAGGCTGACGTATTTTTAGGGATTTTTCTTAATTATATTTATTATTTTCTAAATTACAATTGATGCCTTCTGGATTTCAATTGACTAATCTGAACTATTATTTAATGAATAAAAAAAATTGGTTTATACATATACATAAGTAAAGAACTTTCTAAATGGAAAAGTTAACTCAAATAATACATCAAAGTTTTACGTATGTAGCCCGAATTCGTATCATTAATGACACAACGAAATGTAAGAACATTAAATTAATTAAATTAAATTAAAATGTAATTACTGCGATAAGCAGTTAATTATCATTTTAAATAAGTGTTTGCTGTCAACAGCTTTTTGTTTCACGCACTTTTTATATGTATGCGTTTAGTTATTCGTTTCTTCTCATATCTTCTCAACACAATCTTTTAACAAAATTAAACGAAACAATTAGAAAAGTTAAAAGTTAAAAAAAAAAAATAAAGCAGGACTCTAATGGCATAATAGAAGATTTTTTACGTTTAGAGAAATTCAGGAAAAAGACTAAGAAAATAGATATTCTGCACGTAGAGAAAAAATATGGTTGGGCATGGTTACGGCAACGACACTATGTTTATTGTTACAATATATAGTTGTCGTACACAAATTATTTTTATTTAATATTATGGTTACTGTAAACATGTCAATATTTATCACAATTATAAATTTAAGTATGGTTCACTGAACAATAATAATTTTTATAACAACTAAATAATGATAACTTTGAAAACATAATATGTTCCTCACAACCATTTAATGATAATTAATAGCCATAACATAATAACTTTCTATACGTGTGCTCATAATATGTTTAAGATGCAAGCAAAATATCTTTACTCTAATAATATTTTGTTATCGCGATTTGTAAAATAATTTTGCATCAGTTGTTTCGTTTGTTTTACATATGCCTATCGAATTATTTGTTATTCAGTGGTTAAACAATTTAAAAAAATAACCATTACAAAAACAAAGTTTAGAGAAATTAAAAATAAAGAAATTGTAGGTACATACATTAAAAAAAAATTGTAAAGTGTTACAAAATAAAATATCAATGCTAAAAAATATTATATTATTGTTTGAAATTGGTGCAAAAATATTGACCATTGTTTTGTGTTTTTTTAGAGAAAATGAATGAAAATTCTATAAAATAATTTATAAATAATTGCGACATACAACAAAAATAGGTTAAAAATATTATGATTAAAGTTGCATCATATTATGATGGGAAATATCTGTAACAGGTTTACGTTAAAGTAGCCAGTAAGTAAATTAGCATAAATATATTAAAAATGTTTTGCGGTTTCAGATTTAATCTACATATTATTATGATTCACATGATAATAATATAATTACTTCTTAACTTATTATGATTAACATGATAATAATATGATTACTTCTTAAGTTATTATGATTAACATGATAATAATATGATTACATTAAATAAAAATGTGATGTAATAAAAACAAATATGGATTAAGGGAAAAATAATATGATGTAATAATACGAATATATTTGGTTTGATTCAATAATAATCGTTTGGATGATTCAATAATAATCGTAATATGTTGACTGCAATCATGAATTTTATTATAATATGTTGCTCTTAGAATATGGTTACCACAACCATGTTTTTCTTTGCGTGTATTGTTGTTGTAGCATCGAGAGCTGAAAAACAGGCGTTGCTGAGTTGACAATCCTTGGTCGGTGTGTGTTGAACTCCGAGTCGTTCCGGTGCGTAGAACCCATTCGCGTGGGAACAGAGATATTTTGTATTATGGGTTGCTTTCGTTGAAAGAGTTTTTTCCAAGTCAAGTTTTATCAAAACTAAAGAAAATAATCGCTTAAATCCTAAACATTTAAGCCAAATTATTTTTCTTAAAGATTATTTTTTAAGATCTCCTTTAACTATTGATATAACTAAGAAAATTATCTTACAGTTTATTTTTTTTATTAATACATATTATTTATGCATTAATTAAAAAATATGAATTACATATTTGAATATATTTTTTTGTTTGCTAGTTTTAGTTCAAGAATTGTTATGTTTGTTATGTTATTGTTTTGTTTTACTAATAAACACCAAATAATAAATAATTTATGCATTTTTATTTATTAAAATTACTTAATTTATAAAAAAAACTTTATTAATCGGTTAACCGATCCATTACAAAATTGACCGATTCCTCCAAAACCTCGGTTAATTAATCGAGCGATTAGCCGATTAAAGCAAAACCTCGATTAAATTAATTCCCTACTTTATAGGCAGGGATAATTTTTTAAAGAACTATTTTCAACCATTTTATGGTAACTGCAACCTATTATAATTTTATCAGTCCGGCCACAACCATTATATATGTTTTTTAATGTTTAACATGTAATTGAATCGTTTACTTTAGCAACCCGTCCAGTGTATTTTTTAAGCTTATGTGTAAATGCATTTTTAAATAATTTTAAACACAGATGGATAATATAAAACAGTTCTAAGTTTTTGCAATTTCACTTTTCTGCAAAATTTTAATTTATGTAATTCTTAAAATAAAAATATGTTCAATATGTCAAGTATTTAATATACTTACCTGCCTTCAGTTTTCTTTTAACTCGCACAGATCCTTTTTCAAGGACATTTTTTATTTTTTCCCCTTAAAAGAAAATGTTTCTTTACAAAAACCATCTTTAAAAACTTTAAAATTCGAAAACAAATTGCTTGATTTGATTCAAAATTTCTAAAAAACTGTTATAAATATTTTCAAAACATGTTTTAAGTCCCAATTTTCATGTCCAAATTAACAATGGAAACTACGCAAGTATAATCAATTACAAATCCAAAAGAAATAAAACCCACATGCTTAAATTCATTACTTATTTTGTAGTATACATTTTTAAAGTTTTATAGTTAAATGCTATTTCCATGTATTTAAATTTTTCCCAAAAAAAAAGAAAAAAAAAAATTTAAATATTCAAAATTTTTATTTTTCGAATATGTTCAATGAATCAAATTTCAATTTAGATGTCTTGCAATAGAATAGATATGTACATATCAATCCTAATTATATTTACATATATATAGCTTCTATCATAATCAAAGGTTGGCAAAAAGTATGTGAAATATTGATAAAATGGAAAATATTTATTAAACTTTAGACTTCTTAGAAGCGCATAAGCGAATTATTTAAAGCGTAAAAATTCTCTAAAATTTAATGTAAGGGCAAACAATAACGTGAAAACTGCCAAAATAAAATCTCTTCATGTTGCAGTTTTAATGAAAATTAAAAATAAATATTTAACAATAAAACCCAACACTAAATCTTACATATCCTAAATTGACCTAAACTTAATGCCGTTTTAAAATTCAAAATGTTTACTATTCAGTCGGCAGTCATTTAGTCAGTCGGTTAGTTGTAGTCTAGTTATATTTATTTACAAATAAAAAGCCAATTGAATTGTGATAATTGTATGCTCGGCTGGGCAACTTTTTCAGTTACACTAAAAAGGAGCCACTTACCGCAGTCGGCGGTCCACCTAAGTCTTCGAATAGAAAGACTTACAGCCTGTTTTTGTAAAACACTAGTGTTCTCACTTGAAGTTTTCGTATTAAAACGAAAACGTTTTAAAATTGGTTTTTAAAAAACATTTAAAAGCTTTCGTCTATTCATGTTTGACATAAATAGAGCTTTTTTCTATCGTTAAACAACATTATTGCCAATGCGTTTATTTTCGTACCTTTTCATGCTTCTTGCATATAAAGATTTTGTGTCAAGGTTAACCCTGGCTTTTGTTTACAAAAATAAATTATAAATTTAAAAAACAAAAATACTATTAAAAATGGTAGTAAATTGTTAAAAACTAAAAATGTTGAATTAAAATGTTTACAAAAATTGCAATAAATAAACGCAATATATGAAGACGATTTTTTGCTACACATCAACATATAGAAATGGTGAAGGTATTTGCGTGAAAGCACTAATTTTTTAAAACATACGGAAGAACTTACATACACACATACATACTTACTTATGTACATACATACTTGTTTCTAGAATTTTTTGAACCTGTAAATACATATTTATGTAATTAGTAGCATTTAACCCGCTACTTCATTAAAGTCTCATTTTCTTTCGTAAGCATATTTTTATGCGAAAATTTATTTTTCAAGGTTTTAACTTGTTTAAATACTAGCATTTAACCCGCTACTTTGTCCGGTCCTTTTTATGATCATATTTGTGTACCAAAGGTTAAAGTTCTGCTACTAACATTTTGTTATCTTACGGGATGATAATCACTCAGGACCTTGCAGCTTCATTTTGAGTCTCTTCAATATTATAACAAATTCGAAAAGTACCATACGCAGAACACAAGAGTAAAAGAAAGACATTTAATTTCTCGTATAGGTATATCCTTTTTGATACTTGTTTCTCCCTGTTGAACTATTAACAATTTCAATATTGTAGTGGGAATGGAGAAAAATGTTTTTTTTTAAAAAAAGTACAAAAAAAAAAATTACGATTTTCGCCCCTTAAACGTATGAATTTTAAAAAAACACCAAATCTGATTTTGCAGATAAGTTTCGAATGTGATATAACTTTTATTTCTATGTTTATTTGCTTAAAAGATAGGGGGATGACAAAAAAAGTACCTAAATACTCCCTGAAAGAGAAGAATTTCAAAAAAGTACCAGACACTCGTCTACTTATTTTTTTTAAAGAGATACATTTCATTGTATCTCTCTAAGTTTTGGAAATATAAGGTTAACGAATTTACCCTTGTTACCCCCTAAACATTCGACTTTCCAAAAATACCGTTTTAGTGGATCTATTTGGGAAGAGTCCAGCCACTGGTACAAATTTCAAGTTTTTAGCTTCAGGCGTTTAGGCGATCATAAATCAATCAGTCAATAATGTTTCAATTCTATATACATATACATATATATAGATACACAAACCTTTAATAATATTGTAAATAATTAAGGGTTCTTTCAGTAAAATATCCTTTTTATTTTCTATTTATTTTTTTAAACGAATGCCTTTTACTTATCGTCTTATTTTGGCATTTGTGTTCATTTATTACGAAGATGTTCATTTTATAAGAACCAAACGTGTGTGGAAAAAATGAAAGCTTTTTCAGTCACTCACTTAAAATGTGTTTTAATTTTATGAAAACCTAAATCAGTTTTCGTTCGTTTTTTTTACGAACGAACAAATATTTTCATTTTCTAAAAACAGGCTGTTAGTTTGATCGAACGCAGGTAAAGAAAACAAATTTTTTTGAAGAACATTTTTAAACATATTGTGGTTACTTCAATCATATTATTGTCACGGGCAACCATATTATAGTTAAATTAGTGATCCATGAGTGAGCCTCAATCATATTAACGTTGCCTTTGCTCATTATGTTTACCACAAATAATTCAGTATGCTGATACAAAACTGATTAACTATAATATTTTTGTGTGTTACAAAGTAACCAAAATATGTCTAAAAGTTTTCCGTTGTTTTCTTAGCGGTGCCCCGATAGGTTAGTTGGTAGTGATCTAGTCTATAAGCACCGGGGCCGCAGGTTTGATTCCCGCCAGAGACTCTGGTTTCTTTCCTGCATACAAGCGTAGAGCTTCGCGGGATTAGTGTAGGAAGAAAAAAACTATTTAGGTAATTGTACTCAAATAATTGTCTATGTTGTTGTTGTTATGTTTTTGCATTTTTGCATTTTCGCAAGGCTGCATCTTGTGCTGTTATTTGACTTATTAAAAAATATATTTTATTTGCGTGTGGTAGTAGCAAAACCGCAACAAGGCTCTGTTAGAGACACTAAGCAATTAATCATTGCAAAGGTGAGATGTAAAACTGCAAACAGTAGAAAAGCAAGAACGGCCTGATTGTAGTAGGCCCTAAAAGACAATAAAGCACGAGCTGCTTTCCCATCCAGGGCAGTCTTACGAAAAGAAAAATTATTAATGAATAAATAAATGGTTAGTCAGATAATGGTTTCCAGATGTTTTTGAGTCTTTTTCTAATTTGCAATTTGTTATCTTCAAAATTCCTCCAAAAAGCTGATAATATTATCGCCCATAATCAATAATATTTTTTTCAGCATTTGTAAAACTTTTAAATGTAAAAGAATCGAAATGTATACTTAGTTATTGTTCTAATGAGATATAAATGATAAAATTTATTAAAAAAAATAATAAAGTTATTAAAATTTCCCCAGACCATTTACATGTCTAAAGACACTTGAACAAGAAATGTTGGACCAAAATTAACATATTTTGAGAAATATTTTAATAAGAGCTAATTTTTACCTAAAATCGACCGGTATTTACTTGTATATGAGTTTTTGTCCTTACAGCATGCCGTTAACCTATTCGCAGGTTTGACCAAAAAAAAATTTTAACGGCAGTAACAAAACTGCATTTTCAAATTTTTAAAAATTTTGTTAAACAAATTTCAGAATTTTTTTTATCATGAAACTGGCATTTATTGAGGATATAATAGGGAATAAAAATATGAAATAATTGTGTCAATGCGTCTCATAGTTTTTCCGTACTTCAATTTAAATTTTAAGATTTTCGGGAAAAACTCGTTTTTTGGCCATATTTTGGCGAATGAGCCCAATTTCCTAACTCTTATGAATTTAAAGTAAAACTTATTTCGAATATTATAGTCTTTACTAAAATCGGAAAACCTTTACCATAAAATCATGAAGGTTAAAAAGGTCAAATGTTGACATATTTGTAATTTCTAAATAAAAGATGGCGAAATATTGTATATTTTTGTGAAGATTTTCATGAAACTGGAGAAAAATATACTCTTAAGTCATATGAAGACACTTAATACACTTTTAATTTCCCGTTATTCAAAAAAAAGTAAATTACCCGAGAATTCTACGTCTCGTTTCGTGGGAATTCTACTTTTAACGGATAAAATTTTTCCGATTTTTAATTTTGTAAAAACTAATTTAAATAAAAAGATCTTCTGAAAATTAAAATGTATATGTAAGGGGAATTAAAAAAATCTATTTTGTTGCATATATAATTTATTATTTGATAATATTATCCATTTTTGATAAACAATTTTGACAAAAAAATTAATTAAATACACATTTGTTATGCACAACATGTATGTACATATCTATTTATAAACACACCACCATAGATGGGGGGGTATTACGCGTTTGTGCTTAAGTTTGTAACACTTTAACATATTAGTCCTAGTTTTATTATGTCAATAAAACACATAAATTTGAAAGTGAACTTAACATTTTTATTATCGGCTAAAAGAACAATTTATGGCATTTACTGTTTGAAAATTATATCAAGTACATGTTGCTCATGACTACGTCTAAAGGGTCCATTCGAAAGGTCCAATTTTGGGCCTTCGTTCGAGAATAGCGACTCGTATCTCGCGAATAACACGAGCAATGTTGGCTTCAAAAGCGTCAATCGTAGCTGGCTTATTCCTAAAGAACTTACATACTTTACATTTCCCCTAAAAAAAGTCAAATGGTGTGATTTCGCACGATATAGGTGGCCAATTTACCATAGCAAAACGTGAAATTAAGTGATCACCAAAATTATTTCTCAACAAGGTCATTGTTTCAGCTCTGTATGACGCCGCTATTGCGCCGTTTTGTTGTAACCAGAGCACTTGAATTTCAGGAAGTATATAGACCGTTAACATGGTGCGATAACATTACCATTGAGGTTACATTCTGGTTTTCCTATTTTTTGAAGAAATATAGACCAATGATTCTACCAGCCCATAAACCACACCATACCGTTGTTTTTAATGGATGTAATGGTAGCTCTTCGTACTCTTCAGTTCATCAACCAATCAGCCCATCTGCCCAAATACGGCAATTTTGCTTATTCACGTATCCACTGAGCCAGAAATTGAGCAATACGGCTCAACAATTTGGAGACACTGTTGTGGTGTGAGTCTTTCCTTGATGACTTGCCAAACGATACTGAACAAAAACGGCAAAGCAGTTTGATATGAGTCACGCATGATCTGTAGCTCCCGATGAATCAGCATCAATTTCTTAGTCGATCCTAAGATGTCCGTCCGGCTGGCAGGCTGTCCATGTAAACGTTGTGCGCAAAGTACAGATCGCAATTTTCCAGAAAATTTGATGAAGTTTAGTACATACATATGTTCCCATTGGCACAAGGACCAAGCCTATTAAAAATTTTCAGAATTGGTCCATAATATCACACAGCCCCCATACAAACTTCTTTCTGGAATTAAATCTTTGTGCCCATAAACCATCTTATTATGTTGTTATTAAGACCTAATTTGGACCAAACATTTTATATTACAATCTTCATTATGCTACCAAATTTTAACGGGATCGCTCCATATTTAACCACAGCTCCTTTGCAAACACCACTTCTAAAAATAGCTTTTAATGTCATAGCTACCTGAAAATAATTGGTATTGATATAAAATTAGCCGACGATAACTTTTAAAATAGCTATTACGTCACAGCAAAGTTTTGTACTGTTTGGACATTAGTACCATACAAACCCCTCACTCAAATCACTTAAAGACGAAAAATCCTTTATAGAAGTTAAAATCTAGAGATAATATTCGGCACAAAGAACTCTTTAATGAGCCTTAATATCATATTGCAAATGGGCTCTAAATAGAGAACACTCTCTAATAGTTGCTTTATATGCAGTAGTGTAGGGTACGAAATGTTCGGGCTTGACCGACTTTACTTTCCCACTTGTTTAACTGTAAAATTATGCAAATTTGGCGTGCAAGCAAACTCAGATAAACAATGAACTATATAAACATTTTTTCAAAAGTAATGAATTTATAATAAATTAAATTTCTTTTTATTATTGTTGACTTTTAAGTAAATTTAAATTTAACTAAAAACATTTCTTAACTCTTGTAAAGATCTGCATACTTTAAAGATTTGAATCAAAGTTATTTTGTGCTAACACGTTTATTTTAATCAAATATTTGCATTTCAAATTAATTACAGACTTGAATACCAAAATAGTAAAACATAGTAAATTTGGAATATAAATTGTTTAAAGCAAGAAAGGTAAGATGGCATAATATTTTTTAATGACTAAATATTAAATAAGAAAGTATGTTTTACAAAAGTTTTATGAAATAATTTACTAATTTGTAGGTTACTAATATTAAACTCACAATTTAAGTGGTATTCAATATTGAACATTTTTGGTCTATTTATATTGATTCTGAAGAAGTATTAAGAATACCAATTTTAATATTAATACTTAAGGAAATAGTAGCGCCTTTGACCTTTGATAAAGGGTGTTTTTTTAAGCCCGATAGAACTTGAAATTGTAAAAAATAACACAAAAAATTAAATTGTAATCAAAATTTTTTTTTTATTCGAAAGATCAATACGTGACATTAACATTTGAAAATGATTTCGGGCATATGGGCACCGCGGCTGTTCTTGATGAAGCGCATTCTGGACGTCCAATTTTGGGCCACTTTTTCGAGCACTGCTGGCCGTATGTCACGAATAACACGAACAATGCTGGCCTCCAAGGCGTCAATTGTTGCTGGTTTATCAGCATAAACCAGTGACTTCACGTAGCCCCACAGGAAATAATCGAGAGGTGTCAAATCGCACGACCTTGGAGGCCAATTGACAGGTCCATTTCTCGAAATCAACTTATCGCCAAATTTTGATTTCAATAAGTCGATGGTTGCGTTCGCCGTAAGGCACGTAGCGCCATCCTGTTGAAATCACATCTCCTCCGGATCAATGTCATCCATATTTTCAAACAAAAAATCATTGATCATGGTGCGGTAACGATCTCCATTGACCGTAACGCGAGCTCCGGCCTCATTTTTGAAGAAATAAGGTCCGATGATGCCACCAGCGTGAAAACCGCACCAAACGGTGCATTTTTCTGGATGTAATGGAGTCTGTAGGGTCTCTTGTGGATTGGTCTCGCTCCATATGCGGCAATTTTGCTTATTAACAAACCCGTTAAGCCAAAAATGCGCCTCATCGCTGAACACAATTTTGCGATAAAACAACGGGTCAGTTGCCAACTGCTCTAGAGCCCAATCGGCGAAAGAACGACGCATATAATGGTCTCGTGGCTTCAATTCCTGCACCAGCTGGATCTTATACGGGTGTAGGCCGAGATCTTTGCGCAAAATTTTCCACGTAGTGGACGGACAGAGCCCCAATTCCTGCGACCGACGACGAATCGATAAATTTGGATCTTCTTCCACACTTTCGTTTACAGCGGCGATATTCTCTTCAGTACGCACATTCCTTCGACGTGTTGGTGTTATTGCATCCTCTAGAGAGTATGCGGTACGAAATCTATCCACAGTTCGACGAATGGCTTGTTCAGATGGACGATTATGTACGCCATAAAAATGACGAAGTCGTCTATAAGTTGCGCGAATCGACGACTGATTTTCAAAGTAAATTTGGATAATTTCGTAGCGTTGTTCAAGCGTGAGTCTATTCATGATGATTTGTCAGAGTATACTGAAACGATAAAAAAAAAATATTTCATCAAAATTAAATTTTTTGTGTTACTTTTTACAATTTAAAGTTCTATCTAGCTTAAAAAAACACCCTTTAGTAAAGTACCCTTCTAGACCTTGTTAATCTTATTTATGTAGCTAAAGTACTAGTATTTACAATACTGCAACAACAAAATGTATTAGACTAAAATTTACTAGGCTGTGGTTGAAAAATCCCAGAAAAAGCTGTAGTAAGCACGTGTGTTGAATTTACCAGAATAAAACAGTTGTCGAAACTCTCTCTCTCTCTCTCTCTCTCTCACCTTCTCTCACTAAGCAGATTCATTAATTTACAATACAGACGAAAAGTGCACTCACGCCTTGTAGTATAAAATCTTATTAAATAAAACAGACTTGTACACTTAACACAAAGGGTGAAAACCGCTAGAAATTTTTTGGGAATTTTTTTGTACAGAGCTTTGGCTTGTTATGGATATTATTAAAGTTTGGTAGAGTATAGAATATTATTTATATTAAATTCTACCTTACTACTAATAGTTTTAAGAAGTTTAAGTGAATTAATGTGATTTTGGGCAAGTTAAGAATATTTAAGATTATTTAATTATACGAGTATTAACATTATTTTATTAATATTGTTACGTTAATTAAATTTACCTAAGAATTATTTGTAGTTTAAGTTCTGAGTTATGTAATAAGGTTGAACTGTGAGTTGCATTAGTAACACGCTATCCATTTTTCGATTTCAAAAGTGAGGCTAAATAAAAAATGCTTGGAGCTTGCTATTCCGTACGAAATACAATGGCATTTATGTGACCAACTCCTGCTGTATATCCCTTTAATTTAGTTTTCGAACCCTTTTTCGCAGATTTCGGACGGTATCTCGGAAATAACTTGACGAATGTAGGTTTTCAAATGCTTCAACGTTAGGGGATTCTCCTCGTAGATACAATCTTTGACGTAGTCTTACGGCGTAAGATCTTATGTTCTTGGTGGTCAATTGACGTCGCCGAAACGTGAAAATACGTATTCAGGAAACTTCCCATGCAATAAACCCAAAAACTTCTTTACTTTGTCACTTATGTTTGTACCATTTTCACTTCTTGCATTTAAAAACGAATAATATTAACCCTACCAGAAATGAATAACCAAAACTAAAAAAAACATTTTTTTTACTAACACACTTGCAACAATTTTATATTGAATTAATGAGGTAGAGAGAGAGACAAAATCACATGTACACATATATGTGGTTTTTTCATTTTGCTCTTAATAAACTAATAGAAACTATAACCAATATATCCGTTAGCACTGCCGGTCATCTAACTAGTAAAATGACCAGTAGTCTTCTTGTAGGGAACCAATCACGGAAGAAAACACTAAACAAGATAAGTATAATAATGCGTGTCTATTAAGTGTTGATATTTGCGGTACTTACAAAGATTTTTGCACTTATAGTATAGATAATAAATTTTTTTTAATATCATAAGTTCTATACAAAACTGTGGATTTAAAATTAATAATACAGCAAATTATCTACAACCACAAGACCATTTTGGTTTGTGCTCGTGCAAAACACATCGAGTTGACGATGCTGTTGAATGCTTTTTCAATTACATATTTGCATGGATTTCTTAAAATTCTCAATCATTTAATTTAAATTATTCATTATAATAAAAAATAAATTTACGCAATAGTAAATGCTAATGGCACAGGCTGGAAAATGATTTAAATGGGATTGCTTATAAAAGCGAAACATAACACGTAAGGTATATCCAATAGGTCTGCTTACCGTTGCTCGCCGTTGTCAAAATCTTACTACTATATGGGGAAAACAAAAGGAAAAACGTGTTTTGTATGCATGTATGTGTGGCAAAAAACAAAAAACGTAATCAAAAATTTACATGTATGTATATGCAAAATGTAAACAACTTTCGACAGCCTAAGGAAATAATCAAAATAAACATCTGACTCCTTGCGCAGATCTATTGGATAGGCCTTGATAACACGTAACCGAAATAAAAGAACGAAATAAAATTATAACTTGATATTTAATAAGCAAATTAAAAATGGCTGAAATAAATAACTATAATATAGTTAAAATTTACAATATTACTGTTAAGTCTGAGCATAAGGTGGTTAATTTTGGAAAATGTTAATTTTGAACATAATATGGTTAATTATAAACAAATTATGGTAAATTTTTACCATATTTTTATGATATATTTCGGGCAAATAATTTTTAATATCAACACTATTATGGTCATATTTAACCACAAAATGGTTACCTGCAAACATAAACATTGTTAAAATTCAGCCATAGTACGTTGCTCTTAGAATATGGTTACCTCCAACCGTGTATGCATGTAGTGTTGTTATGGACTATTGTTTTTGTTAAAAATAAGTAAAAATATTTTATAAAATAATTTAATCAGGGCTCTCAGATGTGACGATTTTTCGCCAAACGTGGCGATTTATAAACCAATTTTGTGTTTGGCCACATGTTGCTTTTTTGGCGAAACATAAAAATTTATTTTTTGGCGATTTATAAAACGCATTTTACCTTTTTTCTTACTTATATAAAAAAATTATGAGTACGGGTATAGTTTTCTTTTAATTTCTAACAAATTTTCAAATCGCAATACGAATGCGATTGTTTTAGATTAAAATTGATAATATTGCCAGATAATTACATTAAAAACATTAAAAAATTGTTGCTATAGAAATTTGGAATAAAGCTTAAATATTAAATGGAATTCTTAAAATGATAACAATAATAATGTATAGTGGGTAGTTTGCAAAAATAGTGGAATTAATAGCGAAAGTAAATCAATTTAAAAAAAATTAGCATTGATATCAGGTTCTATATATGTATGAGTATCAAGCGTATTTTTCAATGTGGTGTGCAGAGCGAAAAAAGTCACCGGTTTTTAATATATTTTGACTCGATTTTTTTACAAAATTAAATCAAAAATTAGTTTTAAACATTACTTAAGCTACGATCACACTTGGCAAATATTTGACGAAAAAGACGTAACCAGCAAGCAAACTAAAATACAATTTTCTTTAATTGCAATATTTATTTTGATTATAATACTGTCATACAAAAAATTGTTTTTGTTGTGTATATAATATAATATTTATTATTAATTAGTTCATTTATTAATGATGTGCTAATAATCCCAATTTTAGAATTAAAACACTGAAATTTATTGTTGTGGGAAAGCTAGTTTCTATGCGCATTTCGCTGGTTGCTTAGGCCAGCTCGTCAGGAAACTTTTTCCAATTACTTTAGAAAAGCTAAAAATATTATAAAAGTAAGAACATAAAGTGAATAAGAATTTTAAACACTTAGGTCTTGCATGTAACAATATCAAAGCTTCAACAAAGACACAACAAGAAACCGTCAATTTTTCTTTCTTACATTCCCCCACAATTGGATGGTTTTTTTCCAACACGAATTGTAGTTGTAAGAGGATAGAGAGAAAAAAACAAAATAAAAAAAAACAAGTTGCTTAAATAAAGCAGCTTGCCATTTAAGTTTTTTTATTTGCCGGGAACATGCAAATTTTAACCTAATAAAACATGCAAACAACGCACTCCTAAAGTGTTTATTTTAAGGCTAACTATATTAACATATTCATTATTGTTTTGCTTTTGCTTGTTTAAATGCGTTTTATTCATCATTTTCGTAAGCCATAATATATTTTCATTTTTTCGCTTTAAAACCTTCTTCGTTATCAGCACTAAAATAGCAGCTTTTTGATTTTTTTTATTCGTCATAATTTACTGCTGTAGAGCTGTCTTATTGAAACGCTTGATTATGCGCCTTTTCTCTTAAGTACTTCAAAAAACACAATTTTTTTACTGGGTCGTTTTATTTCTTGGTATTAAGACTATGTTAAGTCACACTAATTATAAACAAAAGTAGGGGTTATGCTTATTTGGTTAAATATTTAATAAGTGTGACCGTAGCTTTAGAATACTGAAATAAAAAATGTTCACTTACGATTTTTGAAAACCTTGATTTTTTATAGAATCAAAAACGAATATTGGTCGGAAGCTAATTTTTAAAAATAATTCATGTAATAAAATTGTTAAGAAGGCTGAGTTGAATTTAAGTATTCCAATCCAATTCCAAATATTCTATTTAATTACAACTTTTAAGACATTTATCCTTTGCTTCATTTCTTGTCGAAGTAACATTATGTTTCAATGAATTTTACCATATTCTGATTTATTTTCACATAGGAAACCACGCTTATATAAACTGATTTTTTCTTTTTTTTTTTTTGCATAAAAACCTACTCCTTTTGAATACTTCATAAAATTAATATTTTTGCAAAATTCAATTAACTGATCTCGCAAGTTCTAGGTTTTAAGATGACAAGTGCACGATTTAAAATCGTAAAACGACAGATTTATTTTACGGTGTTCTGAAACTCGTGCGTTTTGCTTGCGATCTGCCATAGTTTCTGACAAATATTTTAGTTTCCTTCAGCATACTTTTGCAATTGGAAGTCCCAAAACTTCTTGCGATTACGATTTACAGAACACATGTAAAGCAATTTCAAGTCAGAATCGCAAATATTAATCGTTTTTCGATTGTCAGAGCATACCCGACTTTTTTAAAAACGTTTAAAATACCTTAATATATGCTACTATAATAATGCTAAATATTGAAAAATTTTATAAAGGTAAAATACACTTGTACTCCTATTTGGCGAATTTTTTTTTTTAGCAAAAATCTAAAAAAATAAATTTTTGGCGATTTTCGATATACTATTTGGCGATGAAATGAAAAAAAAAAATCTGACAACCCCGATCCTTATCTAAATAAAAATGAAATTATGTGTGTTTGTATGTTTGTATGTTTGTATGTTTGTATGTTTGTCGCTTTATAGACTCCGAAACTACTGAACCGATTTTCCTAAAATTTTTACAGTAACATCACGTGAGCCCTAAAAATAAAATAGGCTACTTATTTTTTCGATAGGGGCAGGGGAATTGGTACCCCCCATAGGATGCCAATATTATACTGAACCGATTTTCCTGAAATTTTTACAGTAACATCACGTGAGCCCTAAAAATAAAATAGGCTACTTATTTTTTCGATAGGGGCAGGGGAATTGGTACCCCCATAGGATGCCAATATTAATTATCGCATATCTTAAGAGCCGCTGCACGCATTTTGCTGAACTTTTTGTAGTAGGATCTTCTAAGCCCCAAAATTTAAATAAAATAGTAGCGGGGGAAGTGGTTCCCCCCATAGGACGCCAATGTTTAATATAGCATATCTTAAGAACTGTTATAGTGAGAATGTTCAAACTTTGTAGAAGTCACTCTTATGGTATATACTACTCTATTGAGAATAAAAATAAAGCGGTAGGCGCAGGGGGGAAAATACCTCCCATAGGATGCATATATTAAATATCGCTCAACTGAAGAACTATAAAAGGGACAGTCTTCAAACGTGGTTAAAGCTACTATTATGGTAAAATATAAATTTCAATATAAAAATGGGCGGGGTAGACAGAGGAGGAGCAGTACCCCTCATATAAAGAAATATTAAATACCATATATCTGAACACAAAAGTTATCAACCTTTACAGGACAACTTTCAAAACAAAAAAAAAAAGGGGGTAGGTGCAGGGGGAGCAAAAATAAATAAATTACACATTAAAAAATACTGCAAATTTTTCATATTTATTTTTTTTACCAGTGTAGCGAAGCGCACCGGGTTAAGCTAGTAACAAATAAAATTGAATTTTTTATTAATGTACTCAAATTTTTTTACTTTTTTAGTTTTATTAATGGCTGGTACACAGACTTTTAATGCATTTGGTCGGTCACTTTTGTATAAGACTTGAAATCATACTGTCAAATTTCGTGAAGATCGGTCTATAAATTACCACAGGCCTCATATAAAGCCCACCCTCGGAAATACTTTTCCATTAAGCCCACTCCTGAAATATTTAAACTGTCGGCGAAGGATATCAAAGAATATAGCACCAGATTTTTTTTATTATGACAGTAATAGGCGACATGAAAATATTTTTTCGTTAGGATAGGATATATGTTGTTTTCAACACGATTTAAAAAACTTTCACACCCGTATTCATAAGCGATAATTAAATGTGAACAAACGTTTATTAATGGGTACTTTACACTATCACACTAGTCTTACGTATTTTGAGGAAACCCCAACTCTGTCATTTTTTCCCCTATGCTAATCTTGCGAAGCTCTACGCTTGTCTGCAGGAAACCAGAGTCTCTGGCGAGAATCGAACCCGCAACCCCGACACTGATAGACTGGCTCACTACCAGCTAGCCTACCGGGGCACCCAATCATGATAAGTTGTTATTGTTTTTTGAAAGTTTTCAAACAATCATTATATCAGACATGTATTTTTGCCAAAATACATAAGCCCTAAGTGAAATGTTCATAGAAAATTTGTTATGTAAAATATGTAATTTAAAAATATTTTTTTGAATATGGCAGTCAGAGTTTAAACAATTTAACAGCAATTTTCTTGTAAAGAAAGGAACACGTAAAATTTTGAAAAAATCTTTTAGCATCCCAATAAAAATCTTTTAATTTTGCGAAGCACTAATGGTACATTTTAAAAAGTAAGCACACATTTATGCGCTACACAATCAGATATACAGAGATGCAGTCTGGTAAGGCAACGAACTCTTAATAAATTTAAATAAATATATATAAAATTGGAATAGCCCCAACATTCCCTTATTACGAAGCAGGTTTGTAAGGGAGCATATTAAAGAATAACGGTAACTAGAAATTCCGTGTGCAAAGATCGTCACATTCCCCAATTTTTTTATGCGCTGAATAGCGCGCTTTCTGTCCCAAAAATGTATTGCTTCAAAGTGGGAACTCGACATATAAAATAAATGTCCTTCGTAAGCGATATGGTAAGAGAAATTTATACGTTCCTCCCTTACAAACCTTCATGTTCCAACTAAAATAAGAGATTCCTTTAGTTCTGATTAGACACGTTTTATTGCATAAGACCATAATTGATCGCCAATAATTAAATACATCCTATATACTTTTTTATATTATTCTTCACAATAGAATTTCTGAAAAAAAAGAATAATTTACTGGGTTCCAGGAAATGGAAAACTTTTGAAATTAGAAACCCTAGTGTAAATTGTTATTTTCCAGATTATGTCCTATGCAAACTAAATCTATACAGCAAATAACAAAATACAAAACAAAAACATTCCGTACTTCACTACCTCTTTTGCAACATATTTAAAAATCATAAAACCCGTTTTAACAACTACATATCCGGTTACTTTGAACAGTGACTAGTCCTTCATTTCTCTAAAAACACATTACGTAAATTTTTAAAAATAAATCATAAAATACGAATTTTATTTACATTAAAAAAAAAACATCACAAAAAAATTCACGAAACACAGAATGAGCTGTTTCCATATTGAAGAAAGAAAAATAAAGGTGATTAAATAAAAACACCAAAATTTCTTGTTGGAATTCTGCAATAATTCCTATACACATAAAGCAGAACACAAGTACATAGACGGATGTAGGTATTCATGTGTACGAAAAGATTTAAATAAAATTTTAAGCTCGCAGTTAAGCCACCAAAAAGTGCCATAAACTCCATATCAACTCAAACCTACAAGAATGACTGGCATAGACATGACGATGCACATTGGGTTCAAATGGTATTAAAGTGGCGATTAATTGAAATTAAGATATAAAGTTTTTATAATAAATTTTGGTATAGGTTAAAAGTCGATAAAATTCTGCATCACTAGATGTGAAAATCGATCAACTAAAATGTTGACTTTCTTTTCAGTGAGCGGTCAAAGTTGGCAAGTTATTGCTGTATTTAAAAAAAGTGAAAAAATTAGAAATTACAATTCAAGCGGTTATTATTATTGTTAAATCTATTAAAAGTAAATCTTATATAATGGAACCTTCAACATCAGGTATTAAAGTACGAGTATATAGTAAATTTTTTTCTTTTTTTATAAAAATTATGTGTAAATATTTTTAATTAATTTTTAAAAAAGGCCAAAATTGGGATAATTTCCGCATTGAATGGTCCACTGGTATTAAGTTAGTAAGAGTTTGAATTAGTTTTATGAATTTTTGAAAAGTATAGGTTATCAACTTATACATGGGTGTCATAGAATCCAAGTCGGTTTTGCTAATTGTCGGCTTTTTAAACCAATATTGGTGTCATTTGGTGTCGTAAAAACAAGTCGGTTTTGTTATTTTCGAATACAAATAAAACCGATATTCGAATCAGCTGTTTATGTTTTGGCTCAAATAAAACCGATATTCGAATCAGCTGTTTTATGTTTTGGCTCATGTGTTTACAGCTTTAAATGCAATTTTTGTTTGTAAATTTTCTAAATTATGATTTTTGCGCTAAAATATTGTTATAACTTGTGATTTTAATAAAATGAAAATTATAGAAAAGAAAATAAGAATGTTATAACACTAAACATATGAAATAAATGCCATCGTTGTATGACATACATATTTGCATTTGTTTTTTACATTTGTGTAATTTTATTGTTTTGTAAAAATAAAAAGCGAATTTATTAAAAACACAAAAAAATTGTTGTGTATAAATAAATAAAATAAATAAGTGTTGTTGCAAATTTTCTGTATGTAGAAAAATTGAGAATACTTGTGCGAGTTTGCAGCAGCTCGCTGCCGGATACTGGCAGTGACATGCAAAAATACTATTTTACCATTTTAATTTACTTCCATCTATGCAAAAAAAAATAAAAAATTAAACTTTAACCAACTATAATTATTTATAATAAAAAAACAAGTTAGAGTAATATATTCGGCTGAGCCGAATCTTTGATAACCTCCACCGACAGAAGTGGGCTCTATATGATAAATACCTATATATTATTAAATAATCTTCACAAAAACGAACGTCAGCATTAAAGTTGGTTGCGGCTTACACCTATATTAAATTATTGAACTGGTTTGAGTAAAATATCATGATTCGTAAAAGTTTAAAGTTTTTTTTAAAGCTGTGTTTTTATGTATTTATGATTATTCATTACTAAAAAATTATAATATTCTCTTTTGTGACTATTTTGAAAAAGTTTGCACATTTATAAAATGTTGTGAAAAACAAAAATTGGATTTTTAATTAAATTTATACTAATATACATACATATAATAAATTTCTTATTTGAATTTTTTTAATAGCACATTAAGTCTGTTTTAATTTCCAATTTTATTTATTAATTTATCGCGTTTCATTCTACAGTTACAGCATAAATTGTGAACTAAGGTCTTTTTTCCAAAAAACGATAATGCACTTAACACTCTCAAATGCTGTGTTCTTAGTTTTTATGTGCGTTTAATAAATAACTCATCAATAAAAAAATATAATATTTTTAAACTACGGCTTCTATGAATTAATCGCCACTTTGGGTGCCATCGAACCCACTGTGCGATGGTGGTAAAGACTGCGACCGACGACACAACAATACATAGTGAGTAAGTCAGTCAAATATATAAAAAAAACGCTTAAAGTTTCTGTTTCTGCACAAAATTCACTTTCACTTAAAGGTGATTCAACTCTTTTTTTTGTTTTTTTTTTTTTTTTTTTTTTTTGTAGTTCCCTCTTTAAAGTTTCTGCAGAGCGAACAGTGGGATAGAATTAAAAAAAAAACATTTATTATTGTCTTCACAGAAAAAATTAAAAACCAACTTTAATTCACAGATTAGTTAGAAATTTGTACTATTAATTAATTTCCGTACTGATTTTCCACCTGCAAACAAATTGATCATATCAATTAACATATTTGTATGTTTGAGCTTTTTCTGTTGAGTTTCAATCAATAGGTTTAATTAAAATGTGACCACCAGCAAAAGAGCCTATATAAAACGTAAGCACAAATCAAAATATTTTTTCAATCAGTACGGTTAATTGTAATTGTTTGAAACTTTAATAAAACATAAAATATTTTGAAGTTTACATATATTACATATTATAATTTTTATTTTCAATTACGACAAATTAATTGGAACAATTAAAAAAATTATTTGAAACAGCATTACTTGATTTGTTTAAAAAAAAATGGTGAAAAAATGTGTTCCACAGCCAGCCGCCTCTTGCCTCGCCTCTTCTCTTCATCATCTCTTCACTGCTTGCTGGGTTGTGCTCGTCATTGCTCGTGCAAAAGGAGTGAACATTTTTTTATATATCAAACACAAATTTAACCAATAATAACAACTATTTTGTTTTTTAAATCAGAGTTTTTTTTTCAATAAACGAAATGCAAAATAAATTGTTTGAATATGCAAATTTTTTTGTAGGGCCTATTTAAAAAAAATTGGTTTTGATTATAATTTGTTCTGTGTATGTGAAGTTACATCGACTACATCGGTATTTTAAGCTCATTTTCTATCTTAACAGCGGAGTCTTTCGTGTCTTTTTTCAGAAAATTAAGCTCTTTTCTTTAAATTTCAGCAGTGTTGAGGTACATCTAGGTCTTTCCAAAGATCTATTTTTAACGTTTTTAACACATAAAGAATCTTAATGTGTGGTTTCACACTATTCTAGCGATATCGCGCGATGAATTATTTTCTTTATGTAGTTTTATAACAATTTTTTTTAAATCCTTTGCCACTAGTTTTTTTTGCCATACGTATCTTTTTTTAATTAATAATGAACTTATTCATGAAATTCAACTTTTCTACTAATTTTTAACTATAATCTATACTTTTAATTTTAAATTTAAATTTACTAAGTTATTTTTTTCCAACAATATAAGAAGTGCACAACTTTTTTTTTGCATTGAATCAAGTTGTTTGTCTTATTTTAAGAGAAAAAATGTTTACGTCGAACAACAAATAAAATATTAAGTATGCATTTTTAATAAGCGAAAATTCTCTTTAATTGATTTAATAGTTAATTTAAGAACTTCTTGCTATTTGAATAGAACTCTATTTTATTTCAACAAGCGTCCAAGTTGTTTTTTTGCTCACCTTATGTACAAAAATATATCAGATTCATGCCATTATTTACAATTTAACCGTATATTTAAAGCTTTTATTTAACTTGCAATGTATGTTTGTTAGAGTGGAATCTTGTAACTCAAATTTGAACCAGATTTCTTCAACCGATTGAGCTGAAATTTTGTAGTCTCCTTTTACAATGTGGAAATTGAAAGGCAGACAGACGAAGTTTGATGGCCTGGGGTTAAATAGGTAGATTGTGTAGTACATGGCTGTCTGTTAGGGAGATCGAACGGTTATTATTCGACCGGTTTTAACCGGTTAGTTTAGCTTTGCTCAAGTCGGTTATTTTAAAATGTCCATTTTTCGAATATCGAATAAACCGGTTATTTTGGTATAATAAACCGGTTATTTTAATAATGTGTAATTTATATACATTTTTCTTACTCTTGTTGTAAATGTACCCGTAATTTAAGGTGGAGTGCAATAATGCCTTACGAAATAAGGCCTTTAAGGCTTTATTTCACTTTCAAAGTGCAATAAAGCCTTTTTGCAAATAAAGGCCTTATTTCTCAATTGAAAGTGAAATAAAGCCTTAAAGGCCTTATTGCACTTAAATTTTTTTTTTAATAAAGCAATAAAATTTTTTATTTTTCTTATATTTTATTGAAAAATTATAAAAAAATTTCATTTTAACAAAAATTAATAGAACATTAATAATTAATCCAACTTCTGGAAACGAAATGAATCCCACCAAAATGAGAAAAAAAGAAAAAAAAAGCATACACAAATATTAATTTAACCGCAACAATATTGAAAATCTTCACTTAATAAAGTTTTTCTGCGTGGCGGCCTGCGGCCGATCTTAGGGATTTTCTCCTCCATAGGACGCGGCAGGTGGCTTCGCTGAATAAAGTTTCCTTGCGCGCGTCACACTAGGGAAGATAATGAGACGCGCGCAGGAAAACTGTGTTCAGCGAAGCCACCTGCCGCGTCCTATGGAGGAGAAAACCCCTAAGATCGGCCGCAGGCCGCCACGCAGAAAAACTTTAATAAGTGAAGATTTAGGTGGCAAGAGAATCAAAAAATATAAAATAAAGGCTTTATTGCACAATTGGCTAAATTTAAATAAAGGCCTTATTTCACTTTCAAAGTGCAATAAAGCCTTTTTGCAAATAAAGGCCTTATTTCTCAATTGAAAGTGAAATAAAGCCTTAAAGGCCTTATTTCGTAAGGCATTATTGCACTCCACCGTAATTTAAGTATTTTTCTAATTCTATATTAGGCAAATTTAAACTTTTAATAAATAAGGTCAAAACAAAATGTAACTAAAGTAAAAAAACATTTTAACACTGTAAATAAAAACCACTTATGAATGCGTGTGTTCTTGTAAAAAAAACCTAAAACTTTTCAAAATACTACAAAAACGTGTGCAGTTAAAAAGTAAATAGTATTTAATTTGTGCGACCGTTTTCTAAATATTAAAAATATTTTTATATAGATTTTATCTCTAGAGATATTTCGAACGGCATTAAACAGACAAAGTTAGGCTCTTAAAGTGTCCTAAAGTGATAAGTGGCGAAGGGGTTTCCACGTCACAATTTATTAATTTATATAATAAAATTAATTAGTCTATATGGTTGACATTAATGTGCCCTAAATAAAACGTAGCCCCGATCGAAGTAGGTCTAAAGAGTCGACAAATAATACTTTACTAAAATACGCTGCCAAAAATGAATCATTAGATGAAAAATAAACCCGTTGTGTTGCCGAGGACAGAATGCCCCATAAGGTACTCAAAACTCTTAAATAGTTCGTTTAAATTTTTCGTTTTGCCTAAAACTACAACATTCCGGCGGAATCAACGATATAGAAATAATTCATCAGTTTTATTTATTAAAATACCAAGAACTAAAAAACAAAATTGAGAAATCAAACAATGTCATGGAAGGTTTCAAATTGTTATCGACAAATTGACAAATATTTCATACAAAAAGCATTTTCATCTTACTAATCGTTTATATAATGTTGAAACAATATCGTTTGATATATATAATCCAGGCTTAGAGGTTTTGTTTGCAAATTTCCAAAAATATGGTTGAAGTCTACTGATTCACATAGAGATGGCTTAATCACCAACAAATTAAAACTCATTTAAAATAAATTTAGGAGAATATCTCAAATAATAAATATATTAAATTGCTGTAATATTTTATTTGCTCTTGCAAAACGTTTGGCTAGATCAAACATCATTTAATAGTTTTTAAATAATATTATACAATTATCGTCTTACAAAAACAGATTAGTAAATAAATAGAAATTGTTAAAAATGCGGTTAAGGTTTGATCATTTTACTGGTCTCGTTTTTTTGGATTTTATCGTCAAATATTTGCTAGGTCTGAATATATCTTAAGTCATATATATGTATTTTGTAGGTGTTTTTATGTATTCGAATTAAAACCGGTTAACCGGTTAGTTCAAAAATGTTTAACCGAAAACCGGTTTTTTTAAATTAGCAACTATTCGTAATATTCGAAAACCGGTTATTGAAAAAAGTCGAATAATCGATCTCCCTACTGTCTGTATTAGACACTTTTGGTAATTCTCTTTCACTTTTCGCAATTTTCATGTTGTTGCTTCATATCATTTTTCTTACCCCAATGTAATTTAAGTATCAATGCCTGTAAAATGTTCATCTCCGTCAACAGCGAAAAGGAACGAAAAAAGGAAACGAATAATTTCTGTCTGTCTATTAATTTCGCGGTTGTGAAAGATTTAGGCAATTTCAAAAGAGAATAAGAAAAATGTCTGCCTTTCAATTTTAACATTGTAAATTGGGGCATAAACAATCAGGATCAGTGTGGCCATTTTGGCATTTTTGCTGCTAAATTTAACATTAACACTTTTAAGGTAGCTGCAAAATATTCATTTAGCACTTGGCATTTTATTTTGCATTTTTGTAAAATGTTTTTAGCCCTTTGATATTACGATATTAACGTACAAGAAAATTTCACTTTGTATTTAGATAAAAATTCTATAGTGTAAATGCTTTAAAAAATGTTTGCTCTAAAATGCTGAAAAAATAATTATTTTAAAACTTGAAGTTTTCTTAAACTATAAATAATAAAATGCTAAAACAAATTTTGTATAGCATAGAAATAAAATCGTTTCAATCTTGCATGTAATAGGGGTTTGCGGGCTCCCTAAATTAAAAATTTAATCTCAACTGTTTTACTAAAATCTACCCATTTGTTTAAATATAATCATTTATTTAAATTTCTTTAAAAAATAAATCACTAAAATGTATTTTCGAATAAAATTTTATACTTGTAATAAATTTTTCACAAAATTTAAAAAAAAATTAGCATTATTTTTAGCATTTTTAAAAATCATTTTTAGCATTTTTTGGTCATGTTTAATTCCAGATTTAGCTGTAACATTTTTTGTAACAATTTATGGTAAACTGTGTGACGTCATTCTAAATCCAACATGGCGGCACATCCAAGATGGCCAACTAGCTATTTTTAATGCACTCCTACAATATGGGTATCAAATGAAAGGGCTTGCTGAGAATAAGTCGAAAAATAGAGTGACGTCACCCTAAATCCAATATGGCAGACTAAGTTTTTAACGCATGTCTACAATATGGATACCAAATGAAAGGACTTACTTAGAATGCAAAGGCGAGTTTTAAAAAAATAAAATACTGAACATAAGCCCCATAGATGTTAAAAAGACATCGGAGTCCGGCAGCAGTCATTCACCTTTTCTTTTGTCTGTCAAATTCTTTTTATCATCAGTGTAGCAGAAATAAAGAGAATTGATTTGAAGGGACATGTGTGCTGATATCTACCTGTCATGTTGGCCTAACCTTACGGTAGTCTTAGCAACGGGTAACAAACAAAGCGTTTACCAACCGCACCTTCAGGTAGAAATTAACTGCAATTTCGTCTCGTTCTGATACGCTGTTGGCGGGATTGATTAGAACTGCCTAAGAGTTATACATTACCAAGTTGGAAACCTCGCTAACAAGCCTTTCCGAAACAGAATTGGCGAAAGAGTACAGCCAAATTATATACTCTTCCTTCGTTTAAGAGCTAAAGCTACCTAACTGCTGTTACTGTTCTGACGCTAGCAGCATCTGTTAAATACCAACAGCACCTAGGGAGATCAAACCGTAACCAGATTTTCCTTCAGGTGGAAAATCAGCAAGTGAAGCTGACCTTTAAAGATCTCGCTTTCTGCGACTTTAAGTTCAAACTACAACCACGACATAATTCCCAAAGTCGGAATGGAATCATCGTTTCAGGGGCTTCAATTTGGAACTATGCCAAATTTCTGGTATTGACTGCACTTCTTTACCGCAGAGTATGTAACACCAGAAGGTGGAATATACTTTTAATGTTTCCCTAATACTCCTGGCTGGAAGAAAACCCTAAACTTTTCTTTTTTTAAAACATTGAGATATATATTTAAAAGCCAAAAGCCTTGCTGACCCAAGAATATAGCCGTGGCATTGTATCACCTCATATGGTTATACCAGAAAGAACTTTTCGAAAAACTTTTGAAGAGAAGTTTAACCTTTCCAGCTCAAAGCCCAGACGTTGCTCCTTCTAAATAACATTTGTTTCGATCGATACAAGTCCGCCTGGCTCAAAAACACTTCAAGCGAAAGTACCAAACATCGACTTATGCGCCTTGCCCATTTTGCCTCAAAAGATCTTAATTTATAGCTAAAAAGATTACAAATAAAATATCTTATTCAAATCAAGCCATATTTATTATTAGAAAACATCGAGAACCTATTTATCTTACCAATATTAAGAGATTAATTTGAGTAGAATTATAATCCTAGAAAAACTTCATAGATTAGTTCCGATTAATTATATTTTTCTGAACTTCTTATATCACGTTTTCCACTGTACAATGACTACAGTAATGCAGTACCAACACCAAACCAACTAACAAAAAATAAAATTTAAAAAAAAACACTCAAAATAATAAATGTAAAGCACGTTGCACCCTTATCGTGTTCATTATTTTAATTTTCTACATAAAGAAGTTTTATGGTTTTTGGAAAAACTACTCCACTACCGGTACATTACCATTTGAACCAATATAGTATAGTAGTCTACCTAATACAACACATTAATTAGTTTAGCAAAATTATTTTAAAAAAAGTTGGCACAGACAATTGAAGGTGTTGGGTAATTTTAGCATTCCACACAGTTATCAGACAATATGTAATAATAATGATGGTCGCCTACTATGAGCTCATCATTATCTTGGTCTGGGTTAGAGCCCTTATGTTTTGCTTTTATTTAATTTTTTGCTGCAAATAATTTTAACACCATGAGCATTAAAAATAGTGATGAAATATTTGTTTGTGTCAAATACACACGATCACACGTAAGTTGCGATCGATTTAAATTAAATTTTTAATGGAAATATAATCAATTTGTGTCATTTGAAATGACACGTAAATTATAAATTGCTTACTCATGCTATACATAAAAAGGAGTGTGTTTTAATCAGTCAGCCAGCCATCTAGTCATTTAGTTTGCCGGCAGCATATACATATGTACAAAAACAAACCTTCTCTATATGAAAATGTAACTCATTTTTTATTTTTGTATGCCAATGATAGCGAAAGTAGTTTCTTTTTTGTTGATAAATTATAAAAGTAAACTACAAAAAAACGAGAGTGATGTTTAAAAATTTATCTTGTAGGCGATTATTATTTATGACTATCATTGTTATTATATTTAATTAACATAATTTTCTTAGTTGACATTTTTTATAAGCGTGCATTTGTGTGTTTGTGCCAGTCTGATAATGTAAAACGAAAGACTTAGGAAATGTGCGTAATTATGGAAATGCTGCAGGTAAAACAAATACCCAGCAAACATTGAGGTTTTATTTCAAATTGAAAATGATTTGAAATCAAACCTTTTATCAAAAGAAAAACGTTTTATAATGATTTGAAAATCATAGCATTTCGACAAAAAGGGGAAATTATTTTCAAATTGAGAAATACATTAATTTTCAACTTGTTTTCAACCGTTATTCTCAAATGTTTTTCAAATATACACATATAAAAAAAAATTTAAAATTTAAATTCATTATTTATTTAAATAAACTGTCAGCTAAACTTTTACACATTGTAGCTTAAAAAATAGTGTTCTTTCCATCCTCAAATTCTTAGAAAAATGAAATACTTGGCTCCTGTTTGTTTTGAGGATTTTCATGACGTAGTACCACGATCGTACAACAAATTTATGCTTTCTTCACTAATTAATGTTTTCTAAAGGTGGATTTAATTCACTTAATATGTAATTTTTTTTGAATTGTAAAACACGTTTACCTCTAATCGCCATTTTTTAGTGCTTACATTTATTTTTCGCTTCAGTGCTACCAAGTTTATTTTTGATTTGAGAATAAAATTTGATATCAAATTCATAAAACATTGTATGCCAAATCTTTATATTCGAATCGTTGTCCATTTGAATTCAAATGTTAAAATGAAACAATTGAAAAGGTTTGACTACGTGTTTGTTGGGTATTTGTATGTAAGTAAATGTGTTTGTGTGTGTGTGTTTTTAGCGATTCATACCCAGCAAACACGAAGTCAAACCTTTGATATGATATGACTTTATCATTTGACATCAAACACAATTTTCAAACATTTTTCAATTGTTTGATTTTAACATTTGAAATAAAATTGGGCACGTTCATAAGGCGTAACTGTTGTGTAACCGTTTAGTGTTTGTCTTAGAAACGCATAGTTGAGCACTTCCGCTCAGCATAACAGTTGGGTATTTGAGGCCATTTATTCCATCATAAAATTTTTTAGCTACCTAAAGTCAACATGTTGTGCTCAACCTCAACCTTTATTTTTTTTCAATTGTTTATGTTTGTCAGCTGTTAATTTTGCATTATACTCATAATGCCGTTTCTAAGACGAAAATATTCGGCTCAACAGTTGTCAACAGTTTTCTAGCAGTTGAGCTCAACAGCTACGTCTTATGAACGTACCCATTGATAATGATTTGAATATAAACATATGACTTAAAATGTTTTGTCAATTTGATATCAAATTGTTATCAAATACGAGTATTATTCTCAAATCAAAAATAAACTTAACAGCACTGAAGCAAAATATAAATGTAAACAGTAAAAAATTGCTATTAAAGTTAAATGTTAAAGAAAACAATTAAAGAAAAATTACATATTACGTGAAGTGAATTCGCCTTTAAAAGCCGTAACATCTTGTTAAAAAATATAAATTATTTATGAGTAAAAAATTAATTATAAAGTGTAAGAATTTGAATAAGAATAAAACGGGAAAGTGAAGAAAATATAAGTTTGTTGTACAATCGCGGTGCTACGCCATTACGATCCACAAAACAAAAAGGAGAAGTATTTCGCATTTGCAAAAATAAGAGGACGGAAAGAATACTATTTCATCTTTTAGCTATGGTGCCGAATATTAAGCTCACATTTTTTAAAAATAAATAATGAATTTAAATTTAAAAAAGAATATTTTTCATTTATGTTCCACGCTGTATTTAAATACGCATTTGAAAAACATTTGAGAATAACGTTTGGAAGCAAGTGGAAAATAAATGAGAATGCTATGATTTTCAAATCATTACCAAACGTTGGTCGTATGAGAAAAGGTTTGATTTAAAATCATTTTCAATTTGATATTAAACCTCCGTGTTTATTGGGTAGTGCGGAAAAGTTACTACACATTAATACAAATTCAGAGAAATTGGCGAATATCTTCCGATCGAAGCGCATCGGTTTTATAAAATTATTTAGGTGAACGTTTCCTGATTATCTGGCCTAAGCAACCAGTGAAATGCGCATAGGGACAGATTATCCTCTAACAATAAATTTCAGTATTTTTATCAATTAAGCACAACAAACTAATTCTTTTAAAGGAAAATGTTTAATAAAAATTATTATATAAAAAATACATACGTAATATTGTTGTGGGCAAAATTTCCAATCGTTTTCCTAATTGAAAATCTGTGTGGTTGCGAAAAAATTTTTGCTTTATTGTAAACACCAAGTGAAAATGTTGCTGCAATTGTGAACGAAGCTTAAGATTTAAAGAATTCAAGAAAATTTAATCATGAATTTCGTCAGGTACAAAATTTTGGAATTTGAGTTTTTTTTCTGTTTTAGGAAGTTCACAAGAGAAACCAGTAGAAATTTAGAAAAATCAGTACGTGTTTAAAAAGGCCTACAACCAAAATAATGTTCCCTACACTTTTTCCTACGTTAAAAATTTATTGTTTTTAGGAACAGGCAAACAAATACATAGCTATTTTGTTAATATTTTGTAAATAATATAATTAAAACATTTATGAAGATTATTAACAATAAAAAAAACCAGTTTAAATATGTGTACACACACATATAAAAATTCAATTTCAAACATAATAAATTTAAATTCCTTCATTTAAACAGAAACGCCACTAAATGAATATCCTTAAATTAAGAAACAAAACATAGTTTAACTGCGTGCTTGATTTTTCATGTCTTCATCTTTTGTCCTTTTTAAAGGACTTTACATTTTTAAAGAATACTTATTTTTTAGCAAGCTCGGTACCAAATAAAAGGGAAAACTCTGTAGAATTTTAAAAAGTTAATGCTTTTTCTTAGTTTGGCACTAAAGATGAAATGTTGGCGTTTCGAGGCATCAAAAAGCACTATAAGTAGTGCCAAAAGTAATAAGTTAGCATCACTGTAGTGATGAGTGCAAATGCAATTAGCAAAAAAAGCGAATATGTAGTTCGCAAATGCGAACCCGAATATTGAACGCCAACCTAATATAAAAGTATGTATGTACATGGTTTTGACACTTGTATGTATGTATGTACATTAGGGAAGCCAATCGGGACTGATTTTTGAAAATCCCGGGATTCGGGATTTTGGAAATCCCGGGATTTTCGGAATTCCGGGATTTTCGAGATCCCGCGATTTTCCGGGATTTCGGGATTTTTCGGGATCAATGTGTTTCTTTAAGATGCTACTTTTTTTTAATAAACAACACTTTTTGAATAAATCGGCAACCTATACTATTACATTTTGCGATTGTATGCGTTGTATGTATTTACATATGTTGTTGTTAATGTTGTTTAATTCTTTACAATGTGTGTGCACATGTACGTAACAAAAGAGCATAAAAGAGGAAAGAGAAAACGCGGCGCCCTGATTTTGCCGATCGCGATAGAGACAGTCAAAGAAAATTCTTTAAAATGGTACGGACCTGCCGTATACTTATACATATACAGCCCAATTATGTATAAGAACTCCGTAGGGAATTTTCCCCTTTCCGCATTCCTCCTATTATGTAATAAAATAACTTGGGGAATTTCCCTTTTTTTGTGCAGGGTAAAAGTAGGTATTCTATAATTTTAAAAACAGGGAAAACCGCTTTTATTTTGCTAGTGTTTTTTCCCAAACAATTTTAAAATGATATAGAGTAAAAATGTAAGTATTTTACTAAAAATAAATAAAATTGTATTAACAACAAAATTTATGTTGTACAACATAATGTTTAAACACATTTTCATGTCCAAAAGCTCAAATAAACAACAGCTGCAACATATACTGACCCTTATGGAGGAGAAGATGCATTTCAAAAATGTCAACCACTTCATTTAAAACTTTGCTAAAAGTTGGCTGAACTAACGACACTTCAAAATCGTTTCCAACCCCAGTCTGGTATCTGCCTTCGGCAAAAAAAACGCAAACAACCACTCAGGTTCACAATAGGACTAACACCAGATTGTCTCTTGTTAGGCTGATAATGTGATGTTAGCACTTCTAATAAATAAGTAAAAGCACTTTTGTTAGCTCTGTAGCATTTTTGAAACCTATTACAAGAAAAATTTGTTACTTTCAATCAAATCTTTGTTACTTTCAATCAAATCTTTGTTTTTTTTTTACTTACAATGATGGCTCCAACTCAAGCGGATTTGATGCATCGCGCATCTTCCGTCTAACAATTCTTTGGATGTGCTTTTCATCATTTTCTTGATAAATTTCCTCCGCTAGCACTTGCAAAGCTATACTACTATTCATTTTTAATTATTTATTTAAAATAAACACAATTTTAGGAATTTATTAAAATTACATCCGTAAATTAATTCACAATAGCAAATAAAATCACAATTACAAAATAAAATGTCAAACACAAATCAGCTGTTTATGAAATTCCCTTCCTCTAATTTAACAAATCCTCAAGTTTATATAATAGGAGGATTTTTCCTAGGGGGCAAACAATTTTAAAAGGGAAAAATTCCGTGAGGATTTACATAATTGGGCTGATAAACTTTTGACCAACACTGATTTCAATTAGATGGAATACAATCATTAAAATATTCTTTCCAATTAATAAACAGTTAATTTGTGCACGATTCTCAAAACAAATTCATGGCCCATAAAAAATAGCCAACACAATTTCCATATAAATCACCATGTCGCTAAATCGTCGTAGTCGAAAGCCAGGGGGCTACTCTCTATTGCGATTCGAAAACGATTTCGATGCTAATGCTTAATGCCAACTTGATACTCTCTATAACTTTCGCAAAATTTTTTTAAAATGAAGCAATACTGACAATAAAAATTAAAAATGGCTCAGATTGACAGCAATGAAATTCCAAAATATTTAAAAATATTTGAAATTGGAAAATTTAAATAAAATAGTGATAATTTGCGAGAAGAAAAAACCAAAAAGATGCGAAAGACAAATGTGCAAACGCATTAAAGAGAACCAATTGCTAGACTTGCTACCATTTCGCAATAGAGAGTAGCCCCCAGTCGTTTTTTGAAATTGGTATTATTATTGACGCAAACGACATAACTGCCAATTTCACGATATCGAAAGAAACATTTTCTTCGCACAAATAGATTTGAAACAAAATAGATTTTCTTCTCAAAAATGTATTCTTCCAACTAGAAATCTTAATAAATTGCGACAACTTTTTGTTTACACAAAGTTTTGATTTTCTTTTCAAAAACACGATTTTCGTTGACTCATCAACTCATTCAAATTAAAATGTTATAAAACGCTTAGGACAATAATTAATGATCACTTTTTCTTGGTGTCAAGAAACGACAATGTCAACTTATAAATTTTAAAAATTATAAACTGATCAATTGAAGATTTATAAATTAAAATGGGGATTTTTTGGGGACTTCAAAATTCAAATAGGGGACATGAGCGAAAAGTTTTCTGTTGAAAAATTAGATTCGGACGTGGTTTTTTTCTCATATCTCAACCATTTGTGGCCCGATCTGGCTGAACTTTATAGGATTATATGTGACATAAATATATAAAAAATTTCTAAGGTATTAGGAAAACCCATTTAAATATACACCTGCACAAACCGACATCCTTAAATTAACTTCGCTTATCATAAGGACCCAGAATATACGTAATTTCCATGGTCGAAGATCATTGTAGAAACAGCCAACGGAATGACACCTGAGGTGAAGAGTATAAAAACTAAATCTTTGATTAATCAAATCAATAACAAAACTATTAAACTAATCATAATAAAATGGATTAATTCTTTAATAAAAAATAGAACTATCTTTAAATAGATTTATTTATACATACATATGTAGTTTATATTAATACAATTTATATTATATAATAATAATTTTGTTGTTGGTTTCTTGTTATTTACTTTTTAATTTTGATAACATATCACATTCATAGCTTATACAGACATATTAATATAATATTATATTTAATATTATGTATATTTTATAAACATTTTTAAACACTTTTTTGCAATCTGTCTTAGTATATTATATATGTACATAAAATTATGCAAATACTTAATAACGTATATTATATATAATTTAATTTTGTGAAAAAATTGCAAATATTTTAAAATTAATTTAACTCAAAAACATAAACATAATTTCTTTTATTGAGTAAATCAAATATATATTCTTTACAATGAATAAAATAATTGTAATGGAGCGAAAAAAAATATAAATTAATTTTAAAAGACAACTTAATATTTCAACTTTTTTTAAAGCAAATTAAACATAGTTTTTAACAAAACTTGCCAAACAAAAAGAAATTAAACAAGTACTAGGAACAAAATTTATGAGATTTAATTGTATTAATCGGTTTCTTCATCACATTTACAAAATAGTTTCTTTCCTCTTAGAGAAGATATATCTAACGATTTACGCATACTTATTTGAGAATCAGAATCACAGTCATCGATATAGGCAAATGTTGATTTATCCGAAAGAGATCCATTACTGTTATCACTAAAAATATGAAATGAAAATAAGATAACATACATATTTAATTAATTTAAGACATTTTTAAAACTAACTTGAAACTGGTTTTAGTAAGATCTTTCCTTGAACGAAAACTACTGCCATGATTATGATTGACCGGTGTGGAATTAACAATTTTATTGTTTTTTGTATGATAGGGTGTGGAATGTTGTTGAGCCAACTCCATGCAATCGGTATCGAATTGAAAATCTATACGCGTTTTAGCCTTTGATATAGCAGCTGTTGGTGTCGACGATATCAGATGAGAACGAATATAAGTAGGTATTTTCTTGTCTGCTGGTTTTAAAATATTCGTTTCAACGGCAGGATCTGTTTGAGATTCTTGCATACCCAAAATTGTGAGTATTGATGTAAAGAATTTCAAAACTAAGTTCTTAAGATTGCACAATTTTGACCAAGCCAAACGACGAGATTTTCTTATTGTTTGTTTCTGTAAATTGCATTTAATTTAAACATTTTCAAAATTTAAAATTTTAGAGAATATTGAAATTGTGGGCAAAAAGTAAATTTTTAAATCAAGTAATTACTATTTTCGCAACAAGCGAAAGCAATAATAATATACTTAAATTAAGATTAAATTTTCGTTTAATTTATAAAAAAAAATTGTTTTGATCAGGGCTGTGGAGTCGTCAGAAAAAAAGTACTAACTCCGACTCCAAACACTTAAATTTTTTAAGTGCGACTCCGATTTCCGAATCCCGACTCCAAATCCTGCTCTAACATTGATTCTAAATGTATATGAGACTGGTCCTTATTCGACTTTAAACTCTTTTTATACCCTTCGCCACTAGTGGTGAATGAGGGTATACCAAGTGTGTCAGTCCGTGTGACTTTTTTTTTATGCATCTGAGACCCCATGAAGTATATATATTCTGCCACCTTGAGTAATTAAAAGTCGTTTTAGCAATGTCCGTCGCACAGTGGCGCCATTTGAGTTTTTTCGTTGCAAAAATCATATCTTTTGAACCGAATAAGATAATTGAACAGTTTAAACAGCATATGATAGATAACTGTTCAGCCTATGAAATGAGCGTTTGGAAAGGGTGCTACGCTTTGTAGGGGCCTACTTATGGGTTATCAAAGTTAAAATTAGTAGAAAAATCAATTTTATGGTAACTAAAAAAAATTATTTTTACATTTTTAGATTGTTTTTATTTTTTTTCTTAAGGGTTTTATGTTTTAAATTATTACCCAACAAATTAAAAAAAAAAATTATTTATTTTTTTAAATTTATTTTTTCAATTTTCTGTAAAATATTCATCACAATTCGTAAGAGAAGGTATATCTAAAAGACTAACAATTTCTAAAGTATAATTATTTTGTAACTCTATTCGTGAATTCACATGCCGCAGGGAAGAAATAAGTGGATCGGAAGATGCTGCCAACATGTTGAAGAGGTCCTTATTTTGCCTTACCCTTGATGCTTTGAATGTGTTCTGCAATCTATATTTTTTATAAAATTTGTTAAGAGACTCCTGTGCTTCTTCAGAAAGCTCTCCAATTGGCAAAGGCTGGTACTCAATTATATCTTTGCCATGCGCCAATATTTTATGGACGGTCGGGGTCAACTTCTTCTGTGGATACATTTCTGCTAAAAGAGATGCAGTTTTCGACGCATATTCTCCATATTTTGTAGAATTGACATTTTCTTTGCAGTTTAAAACATCCAAGATCGTTCCCAATCTTTTCACGATTTGATTGTCAATTCCAATGATTCTAGTTACTGCCTCATCATTTTCAAAAAATCTCCTAGAAGTGTTTCCATCGTTAGAGTTACCGTATCCGTGCTTGGGACAGTCTACTTTTAGTCCAACTTGTTTCAAAAAAACCATCCTGTATTTGCTTCTTTCTGATCTTTTCCTTATCCTTTATTGATGTATTTTCATCGAAGTTTTCCTCCTCTTGTGGTAGGGTATATGCCAGTTTTAGCAAGAATTCCATACACCTTATCCTTGCGTGCAATGGTGACATTCCATATTCGTAATTCTCCTCATTTGTAGAATCGTTTAAATTACCAAAGTTCTTCTGACAAATAATAATATAAAATCGATAAAAAAAATATAAAAATAATACGAAAAAAGGGGTTTAGATAGGTTTTTGCTAAATTTTTACCTCCAATATAATTCTGTCTATGAAAACTAATTGAAATATATTATAATTAAGCAGAAAAAGATACTAATCTTAAACTCTTTACAACTAATTATATAAAATTGAGATGTAACATATTATATATGAAATAAATTGAATTGAATTGAAAAAAGTTCTTCTGACTCTTTTTGCAAATCGGGCATGACATTGTTGAGGTTGTTCCTGTCAGTTCGTTTACGACTTTTCCGTCAACCATGGTCAGGTGGAACTCGTAATTGCATTCAATATATTTTCCTTCTCCAATTTGCAGCTTTGTAGGCTTAATCTTGCTTATTTGTTCTTCAATGTCCTTCACCGTAGTCCTTATGAGTTCTGCCGATTCCCTTGCAAACTGAAACATTATTGGTCGGCAATAATGCACTGATGACGGACGTGGATTTTTCCAGTGTAGGGAATCATCCGATTTTAGCCGCAAAGGAACAACAGATGCCATAAACATATTTCCGTCCGATATTGTAGCGTCATCGAAAGATATCCTTTGCTTATAAACGCTTTGTCCGGATGATCCATCGCAGCCCCATTTGCTGATCAATGTCAACTTCTCAGGAAGAATTTTCACTTCCGTGAAAAACTTTGGTGTGGTTGACTTTCTAAACAGTTCAAATAATTTTAAATTGTTCAACGCCATGTTTTCAGTACTTAAATTGTTTAATGGTTTCAGTAATTGTTGCGCCAACTTTCAGGCGTAGACTAATCCAGGCATTATGCTTATTTTGCAATATATAGGCTTATGCTACCATGCCTAAAAATTTACCTGTTCCCTGCATACATATGGATTTAGGCTAAATAATGCAATTTTGATATTATGCATGTGTCCAAATAAGATTTGTGCCTACCTGTAGGGACCATAAGTCAATATTGTTCCTGACCATTTGTACGCCAAAGTATTGTTTATGTGAGGTACGTACCTGCTAATTTCAATGAGTAGTTTTTTTCAAACTATCAGATCAAACTACTGTCAGTCAAAACATATAAGGGATGGACGCCATACAATTTCTGCAACCATGTCTTTTTGAACTTTTTTACCTCTAGAAGCCAAACGGGCACGTACGGGCAGATAAAACCTTTTGAATTATGTAAAGAAATAATCAAAGAACAGGTTTTGCACGTATGGCAAATATAGAAAAATATAGTTTTTTTTTATTTTCCGTCAAAGTTGAAAAATAGTGAAAAAACGGATAGTTTTTAAATAGTGATTTACCAGGAGAAACACAAAGCAAACAGTTAATTTTTTTTTATCATTATACATTTAATAAATACATCAATCAATACAAATAAAAAATAAGGCGATTCGTTACCTATTTTTCGTGATATTACACCTGAAATCGCAACAAATTGACTAAAAATTGTGTGTTTTTTTTGAAAACCGAAAGTCGGTCAACTTTGAACGGTTATATCTTCTAAACTAAAAATGTGATATTATTAAGAGTGGCATATTTGAAATCGTTGAAAAGTTTCCTATAACATGGGTTTATTCAAAACTTCGTCGGCACTCATGAAAATTTTGATTTTTGCAACCTCGCTTGCTCTACGGGCGCCACTGTGCGTCGGTCTGTTCGTCTGTTGAAAACACGCTCACTTCTGAAAAACTCAAAAGAACAATGTTGGTGTCAAATTGCTTTTAGTTATTCTAAGCAGTTTGGTATTGAACTCCAGCAAAACCCTATGAGTAGGATCAGAGTTATGAATCACAATGTAGAACCACCACCCTAAAAAATTTACAACTTTGTTACAAAAACTAATATAAAAGGTGGCATAATGCACGGCATGATATAAGATTTTGTACAAACCCGTTATATGTGACTAGAAATCATACCGTACGTCTAAAACGCCCAGGAGACTATCAAATAAATACATCAATCACATAGTTGTGTGCGTGCAGTCGTTCTTTTTCGGGTACACATACGCGTTGTCGGCAATGCTTGATGAAAATCAAAAAGTTTTGATTTATTTATTTGATAGCTGATTATTTGAGTCTCCTGCTGTGATTGACAAAAAAAAATTATTTTCTTTGTGTTTGTTGTCATGAAAAATATAAATATTTTGGTTTTTTACAAAATACAATTGTTGATTGCCGTGTTTATTTGTACGTCTCCGAAAAAGCCTCAAATAAACGACACTAACACATATGCACTGATTGACGGGTTTATTTGAAAGTCTTCAGAGCCCTTAAGACCGTAATTAAGATGTGGTACATCATTGTTTTATAGGACAAGATATAACACTGTCACATTTCGTTAAGTTCGGTTCATAATTTACCATAGGCCCCATATAAAGCCTTTTCCATGAAAATAGTTTAGTACGCCTAAAACTGTTACAATTAATGGTATCATATCAAACTTTGGTGTGTTACAGTTTTATAGGGCTAGAAATCATATTTTAAAAGTTCGTGAAGATCGGTCCATAATTTACCCTAGGCCGCATAAAAAACCTACTCTCGGAAAACAGTTTAGTATGTTAAAAACGTAATAAATAATGCTATTGTAAGACAATTTGGTACGTCAAAGATTTCCTGAATCTCGGTCCATTATTTACCATATAATGTCCAATATTATGCACACTCTTGGAAATTTTTTAAATACGCCTAAAACCTTAGTAGATATAGATATTGTGGTGAAATTTGGTCCAATTTTGGTTGATATGGCCGGAAATAATATTATGCAATTTTCTGATTATCGGTCCATATTTCCATATTAAGCAGCCTTCTTGAAAACACTTTAAATGCTAAAACAAATTTCACTACTGTATTGAAATTCGTTCATTTAGATTTTTTATAACAGAAATCACTCCACAGGACTTCGTGATGGTAAGTCCATAATTCACCATGGGTCTAACATAAATTCCCCTCCTAAAAATCATTTTAGTTCTTAAAAACTGTAACGAATCATGATATTTTATTCAAGTTTGTTCAAATTGCTAGAAATAAAAGCATGACTGTCGTCCAAGTTTTAGCTCTAACTGTCGCTGGAAGGTATCAAAGATTCGGCACAGCCGAATATAGCACTCTAACTGGTTTTTAATGCAATACTTTTTAAATGGTTAAATATAGCAAAAAAATGATTCTGTAAAAATTTAAAACCTATATGTGAAATATTTCATCGCCAATTTCGAAGAATTTTTATTTTGGAAAATATTAAAAAAATTTTTAAAATTTTTTATACCGATAAATTTTGGAGTCGGAGTCGCTAGGGCTCCACAGCCCTGGTTTTGATACAACCAAAAATTTATCTTATCGAAAAACAAACAAAAAAACATGGTAGAATAAAATACCAGAAAAAAAAACAAGAGAAAAGAATTTTTTTAAATAATTATAAAATAACTTTAAACATTGCTGATAATGTAAAAACTATAAAAAAGGAAAACAAACTTCTTATAAAAAAATAAAAAGAAAACAACCTACCACTTTATACACCAACTCCCAATGATTTCTACGATGAACCATTGCCACCAACTTTTTATGCCTCAATAGCTGATCGACAGTTGGTCTTTCTTTCGGATCGGGTGTCATCATATCTTTAATGATAATTTGCAAATCCAGTGAAATTGATTTAATAAAGTCTTCCGGTAGTACAGCGTTCCTTAACTGCTGCCACAATGGACCATTGGCGGGTAACTCCAAATAGCATGATAACTCTAGCATTGCGATGCCCAAACTGAAAATATCGGCAGCCTTTGAAAAATTGCCCTGCATTATTTCTGGCGCCACATAACGAGAATCACCTTCAGTAGCTTGATGGCGGTTGGCACGATCTACATCTATGACCAAACCAAAATCGGCTAACTTGCAACTGTCATCATCACCAATTAAAACATTATCGAGTTTGATATCCAAGTGAATAAGATTGCGATCATGGAGACTTTTTAAAGCCAACAATAAATCCAATAAAATAGACCAGATTTTTTCTTCCGGCACATTGCGTTTACGTTCTAGATAACAGTCTAAACTCTCACGACACAATTCCATTTGCATGTACAAACGATCATCTTGTTCCCAGGCACGATAGAATCTCAGACAATTTGCATGACCAGAAAACTGTTCATAACGTCGAACTTCCTCCAAACGTTCTTGCCTGTACAGCTCACTTCGAAATAACTGTTTGGACATTTTGATGGCATACAATAAGCCATCTTCTTTAGAACGCACTTTAAATACTTCACCAAAGGAACCTTCACCGATTTTGGCCAAACGACTAAAGCATTGTTCAAAATATGACTCATTTGAGGAACAATCATAAGTCGAACTTAATAAGTTGTCCGTAGCACAATCATCATCAAAACGAAATGAAATTGCATGGGCCGTGTGGTCACGATTGAAATTGGAATCATAACGTGGTTTAAATTTTGGTGGTTTAAGGCAACTAATATCTTCACGTCGATGTGACTGTAAAAAAATACCGATAGGCTTAGTAACCATTTTATTACAATATAATCATATTCATTACTCACCTGTTTATAGGAATGCTGGAATGTGTCTTCACGTATCTCGGGAACTGGTAGGCGGGTTAATATTTCAATCTCCATGGTGTCTAACGTTGAATTTTTCATAATTCTTGGGTTTTTTTAACTTACAATTACTAAATCCTACAAATTATTTCTTAACTTGTAGTATTTGCAACAAGACAATGTAAACTTTCAATGAAAACAAAGAAGAATATGTCAATAAAGCAAAAAAGGATCCAACAGGAATATATTTTCATGAGTTTAAATTCAGCGTTGCTCTTTAAAGACTTCAATCAGTGTTGCATTTTTAGATAATTAAGCATGTTTACATAACGTAGCTGTGTGGCAGCACTCTGTTGTGGTCAATAATTCATTACAAAAACGTTCCACGTTACAAAAATGAAATGAAAAAATACTGCCCAAGGCGAATTCATTTACCAGGTGGCGTTGAAAGCACAGCTGTGCTACTTTTTTTTCTTACTTAGAGAGAGAAATGTCAAAAGTTGCTTGTGTTTTTGACATATCGATCAACAAAAGCAACAAAAAATAAATTGTTGTGTTTTTGGTGTTGTTACTTGTTGTAGTATCAACACCACCTTATACATGAAATCGCCTTGATACGAATTTGTTTTTCCTTAGTTTTAAATTAATTGGCAATTTAGACAGCAAATCTCCAACTTTAAATTTTAGCCCACAAATGATCTCAGTAACGCATCTGTTCGCAGTGTTTTTCCTCGTGGTGCCACGTTTATAAAGGCTTTTTGGTATTACCGTCACAATTTTAGCAACAAAGCACCTGTTGTTTTTTATATTGTTACATAGTTGTAGAACCGTGTGCACTTTATGAATACATTTTGAACCAACTCAAGACCAATATTAAAAGGAAAAGATGAAAGACAAGATAAAAATACAAATATTGCAGGACAAGAACTTCATAATCTGGACCCTAATGCAATATGAAAGCAGAATTTTAAAATATTGCAGCAACAAAAATTGCAAGTCTGGACGATGACGAACAATGCAATGCAAAATACTTCTCAGAATGTACCAGGGACGCCAGTAAAATTTTAAAATTGTAACAACAACATTTAAAAATTGTGCTTTTTGGGCTCTAATGGTATTAAAATATATATTTTAGTTCAAACTATTTTTATTTATTGAAAACACCATAAAGAGGTATTGTAAATCAAAAACAATTCATTAATGGTATATAAACTATTAAGATAAAGAAAGTACGTACTGGTTTTCAATTAGATTTTGAGGTCAGAATTACAAAATTGATAATAAATTATGTCGTATATTTACATCAAAACAATTACAAATTTATGATTAATAGGCTGTGCATCCTAAAAAATATCGATTAGTAACATCAAGTAGATATAATTTGAATCATTATTATAAATTTTTCAAGTTCGCTTGATAGAAAGCCTTGCACGTTGGGGTAGGTATATGGGGGATCTTGGCAACAATTAAATTTTTAAATTTGAGGTGTTTAAACATTTCTTCCTATCATTTGAAAGCTTACACTTTTCTGTACTTAACTGCGTATATAGTGTTAAGTTGAAAAATAAAAGGTAAACAATTTTAAACTAATATGACCATGTACATACATTTGAAGCTAATTTTACAAACAACTTTATATTTCCTCTCATAAACTCATATCTATTATTTTAAGAGTTACGCGAATGGCAAATTAAAAAAAGTGAAAACTCAATGGTCCAAAAGTTTTAGAGGAACCCTCCTGTTTACATATAACAGATTCGCCGATTGTTTTGAATTTAAACCAGTTTTAATATCTTGCTCGAAAAGTGCCTTTTTGTGCAATTGCACTTTTAATATGTTTCACTAATTTTAATATTTTCTAGGTTGCCTTTTAAATTTTAAGCTTTTTTACAATTAAGCTTAATGTAGTCTTATTAAAAAGTAGGAAAAGTAGGATTTGATATATTAATTCGATTTTTCTTCACTATTAAGTCACTTAAATCGTTAAAACTAATTATTTAGTTACATTTTTTCCCAACGTTTCGTCAATTTTTTGTTGACTTCTTCAGGGGAATATCTATTTAAATATTTAATTAATAAAGTATTATAAAACATTGTTACAATGTCTTTTTACATACTTTAAATGTACATATGTTTTAATGCTACATTAAATGAAACATATTTATTTATTTATTTATTTATTTTCAACCAGTAATATAACAAGCCTAATTAGGCCAATAAATTTACATTACAATGCAGAAAAAAACCTGAATAATATGAAAAATAAAACTTATACAAACACTACTATATTCAAAAAGATAAGTTTAATAAGTTTAGTAATTTTAGTAATTGGCTCCCCAGCCCAAGGAATGAAAGTAACAAAACAAAACAAAATTAGTCAATGTTATAATAGCATCGCAAAAGGCCAAAAATGAAAGAACATATCTGAAAATTGCCGGAAAGTTAAATATAATAAGAAACCAAGAAAATATCCACATATATATATATATATATATAGAAATATATATATATATATAACATATGTATATATATATAAAGAAAACTTCACCATACCAACTATATACAAAAAAAATCCAAAAAAATTAATGAACAGAGGAAAAGTGAATTAGCAGTTTCAAACGAAATGCATTGTTAGAATGTGAAAAAATACGAAGCTCGACAGGCAAAAAGTTCCATCCTCTTGCCACCCTAACAATAAACGATCTCTCAAACCAACTACATCTTATTCTCGGAATAATAATTTGAGGATTCCTGGTTGATCGTGAAAAAGAAAATTCAGAGCAAAGACGGCGCGGAACACCCAACCTAATCGTTCTATGGAAAAGCAATAAACAACGAAACTTTATGAATTCCCTGAAACTACAGCCAAGAAATGTCCTAACGTACTCCGATATGTGCACTCGCCGATGGACACTATAAACATAACGCACTATAATATTTACCAAGCGATTCAATTTAGCAGAAATATAAGCTAACGTACCAGAGACAACTTCAAGTCCATAAAAAATAAACGGCATCAACAACGCATAGGCCAGTCTAAATCTTACCCTACAAGGCAAATGCACATTATTAGAGTAAATCCTCCGTAGTATCCCTAAAACTCTACTATAAGAATAGTTAACATGACTCTCAAACGTAAGGCTTCTATCAAGAAATATGCCTAAGCATTTAAGGCTATTCACAAATTCAACCCTTCGATTATCAATTAAAATATTCAACTCAGAGTCCGTATTTCCGAAGATTATTGCCTTAGTTTTAGAATAATTAAGAAAAAATGAATTTCTAGATGACCATCGAGAAAAGAGCGACAAGCTGTCATTTACGTTCGATTCCAAAACGTCAGTATTATCTCTATGAGAGCTAAATAATAAGAAAACGTCATCCGCAAAAAGGAAACTCCTACATACCCCTGAGTCAATACTAAAAGGAAGATCATTAACATACATTATGAAGAGCAAGGGTCCCAAAACCGAACCTTGTGGTACACCCGATAACAAAGGAAGCATATCAGAAAATGTTCCATCACAGTCCACAAACTGATATCTCCCACACAGATAAGAGTAAATTAACATACAAGCAGTCTTAGAAAAATTAAAACTATGTCTCAACTTCCTAATCATAGTGTTGAAATTTATAGAATTGAACGCTTTGGTCAGATCAAGTGAAACTAGTAACGACAGGTAGTCCTTATTAAAGTTACTACGAATATCATCCGTTAAACTCAATAACAATGAGGTAGTATTATAGCCGCAACGGAAAGCATACTGTGAAGAAGCAAGATTACTACGAACAAAAGAGAGAATTTGATTCTTAATAATATGTTCAACCACCTTAGATATGGCAGGTAAAATCGAAATTGGTCTCAGGTCATCTATGTTACGCACCACTCTAGCTTTTGGAATCGGAACCACGCGAGCCTTCTTCCAATCCATTGGAAAAACCGATGATATCAAAATTGAGTTAATAAGAAACATTAAAAGATGGGATATATAAGGGTAAATTAATTTCAGAAAGGTTATAGGGATGCCGTCAGTACCAACAGATCTAGCTCTAACTTTACACAAAGCCAAAAAGAGTTCATCCTCAGTAATACATCTAAATGAAAATAACCCGTCATCCACAAACATCCCAAAATCCAAGTCATCAGAGTTGGCAAAAGAAGAATTGACAAAGTGGGTGTTAATGTCTTCAGCATTCAATTGAAGTGCAAGTTCATTATCACTGGTAAATCCACTACCCCTAAGAACTTTCCACATGGCACTAGAATCAATACCAGAAAACAATTTTGCAAAATATTTTCTCCTAACCTTCCGAATCACGTTTTTCGCACGATTACGATACCGGCAATATACTCTCCAGTCCTCATCAGAATTGGAACCCCTAAAGGCAGAGTAAGCCAAATCCCTTAACGACTTAGCCAAAATTATAGCACTAGAATTCATCCAAGAATCAGTGCCCCTTGAAATCTTCCTGCGAACTAAAGGAACAAAGTTAAACAAAGATTCCATGAGGAAAGACAAAGACCTACATAGATGATCAATATCATTGGAATGAAAAAATGTCAAGGTGTCAAATTGCGATAGAAATAACAACATACCATCCCAATCAATCTGATTATAATCTCTGTACTCAATATATTGCACATGATTACCCGAATCCAAACCAAACACAGCAAAAATTAAAGCATGGTGTGAAATGCCAGGGCATTGAACCTGATTAGAAAACTTCATAGTGGATGAATCACTCAGTAACCAGAAATCCAATAAAGATGTAGAACGGTTAGAAACATTAAAATGAGTCGGTTTAGAATTATGAAAAACCGTCAAGTTACATCTAGCACAGAGAGATCTCACATCATTAGCTCTATCAGTATTAAAAAGATTACAGTTGAAATCACCAACAATAATAATATTAGAGTATCTCAGAAGCAGGTCCGTACAGGAGTTCTCAAAGGATGCAAGGTCACCACTAGGCAAGTAAACACAGCCAAATAAGGTTTTAGAATTCTCATGAAAGACCTCAATAAATACAGATTCACAAGACTCAGTCTCAGAAATACCACAAATAACTTTATATTTAATAGATTTGGATACGTAAATACATACACCACCACCACGCCTATGTAATAAAATTTTTTAATCTTTAAATTTACATAAAACATGACTTAAATTAAATCGAATTATTTATATTTCATTTACTATATCTCGTTTAACATTTAAAAATTATTTTCACAAACTTGTTTTAATTTTTATTAAGAACACTTTTACTGCCTGTTCAACAATTTCGAACGTTCGCGTAGAAAATTTACTTGAAAAACACTCAGTTTTAAAAATATTTTCCAAATAAAATTCTATCTTCCAGTTCATCGATTTCGAAGGTTAACGTTCGAATAGAAAATTAAACTTAAAACAGCAACAAAATTATAAAATTTGTTTTTGTTTTAAATCTTATTTTCTATGCTAACGTTAGCGTTCGAAATCGTTGAACAGGAAGTTAATTTCTTTTAAATTCGCCTTGATACCGTTGTTATATCGAAGACATGCTGTTGTCGCCTTACTAGGAACGCAACAAGGCGAATTCGCCTTGGAACACAACATGATGGGATAAGGAGGTGGGCTCTATAGGCCAGCTGTTAACAGTGTTTTCGCCATCTTTTAAGTTAAATTGTCAAATCTATTATTGCTTACATTTTAATTCGCCGTCGTTCTAGTTGAAATGTCAAATTATAGAATGTTAACTTGGCGCTTTTCATACTATTCTTAGTGCTATTAAAAATTCGAGCTACAAAAACTTCAATAGTCGGTGACCCGACCTATAATTTTTTTAATTTTAGGCGCTTTTTTATTTTCAGTGGCACTGAATCAAATTTTATCACAAAATATCCTGAATTTTAACAAAAATTTTAATACATTACAAGTACATATGTCAACAAGTCACATTGGGGCTAAATGATGTTTTTGTGGCATCATTGAAATCGCTGAGTTTTGGCGAACGCTATAAATATAATTTTAAAAATCATAATTTTTAGGTTGAGTTTATCTAAAAATATGCAAAATGTTGTTTGCAAAATTAAGAAAAATTCCACAAAAACAAATATTGAGGTAGACTATTTATTACAGGTATTCATTACGGTCGCCACATATAAAAGTATAGTATTGGGATCTTATATCTGCTAATAAATAAAGAAATTTTGGATGAACATAAAATATTTTTAGCAAAAAATTAAAAAGGGTTTTTAATAAAAACATTAAAAAGTGTGAAAATAATTTTTAAATAAATTAAGGAAAATTAGTTTTAACGACTTAAGTGACTTAATAGTGAATAATAATCAAATTAATATTTCAAGCTCTACTACTTCTTAACAACACTACATTAAGCTTTAAGCTTAATTGTAAAAAAAATAATTAGTATTGTGGTTATTTTATTGAACCGTTAATGGCTTTTAATTCAAATTTCGATATTTTAATCAGACTTAAATTCATTGAATTTAATTTTCATTAAATTATTTGTTATAATAATAATTTATAACATTTTTGATATATTATTTTTCAAACGCTGAAACTGAAACATAAATAGTAACACGTGTTTCGACAAATGTTGCATTGTCTGTGGGTACCATAATAAATATTTAAAATTTACGCGTTTTTTTAATTTTGGAGTGTTTTGAAAATTAACAGTAGACAACGTGTAGCACTGGCATGTTTTAAATCGAATTTGCTGTTTTTTTGGTCAAATAAATAAAGGCGAATTAGCTTATTTTGACAATTCAACTTACTAGAACTGAGGTCAGTTTATTAGTACATTCTGATATATTTCATTTAAATGGGTGATTAAACAAATAAAGAGTTGGAGGTTCATCATTGCATTCAATTTAGTGAGAACATTCTTAGAGTAAAGTACACGTATACCATCTGGATAGTTTCTCCAGCGATAGAAAGAAAATAAATAAAGTAAACAGGAAGTAGTAAAAATATTTTGTTTTACTTTATACTAGGTATTAAAAAAAAAATACAAAAGATGTTGAAAATCTTCCTCTCTTTTGTGGCTTTTGTTGCTTTTGTTATGGCTGTGCCTAAACCTGATGATCTTTCTGTGCACAATCCTTTGGAACATGATTCTATGCATGCTGCTCACTTTGCCGATGGCCAGCATAATGCCCAATATGACCATGAACAATTCTTGGGAGAAGATGAAGCGAAAAACTTTGATCAACTACCACCGAAAGAGAGTAAAAGACGTTTGGGAATAATTGTAGATAAAATTGATGAGGACAATGATAGTTTCGTTACCATATCGGAATTGAAAAAATGGATTGAATACACCCAAAGACGTTACATCGATGAAGATGTTGAACGCCAATGGAAGCAACATAATCCTGAAGGTAATGCTACTTTATCTTGGGAATCTTACAGACGTGATGTCTATGGTTTCATGGATAGTCTTACTAAGGACGAAAAAGAACATGAAGAGAACGGTATTTCTTATCAAAATATGTTGAACCGTGACCGCCGTCGTTGGGGTGTTGCTGATCAAGATTTAGATGACGCTTTGACCAAAGAAGAATTTACTGCCTTTTTACATCCTGTTGACCATCCCACTATGGGCGATGTAGTACTTTCCGAAACCATAGAAGACATTGATAAGAATAAAGATGGCAAAATCTCTATTGAAGAATATATTGGAGACATGTACACCGCACCCGACGAAGGTGAAGAGGAGCCCGAATGGATTATCAGCGAACGTGAAACTTTTGCCAAATTTCGTGATGTTGATGGTGATGGTTTCTTGAACCGCGAAGAAGTTAGAGCCTGGATTGTACCAAATGATTTCGATCATGCTGAAAGTGAAGCCAAACATTTGGTCTATGAAGCTGATAGCGATGGAGATGAACAATTAACCAAATCTGAAATTCTTGATAAGTATGATGTGTTTATTGGTTCCAAAGCAACTGATTTTGGTGAAGCTCTAGGTCGTCACGATGAATTCTAAATTTTTGCTCGTATACTTTGTAAACCAGCCAGGAGATTGTAGCCATGTAGAAACTACTAAGATCCTGAGCTGGTATATTGATTAAAAATTTTCTCCAATACTCTGCTACAATTTGTGCTTATTAGTTTTATAAAATTTAGCTTAGACTCATTCTGGTTTGATAAAAGCAAACAAGAACAAAAAATACAAAACATGTATCATGTAACAGTGTCAGCAACAAAAAATACATATAAATTAAGTTGTATGTTTGTAATGGCATTCAGAGAGTGCTAATGAATGTGCATTCTTTGCCAATTATATAATTCCAAGAATCTCTTGATTTATGCCAAATAGTTAATAATTAATTTCTTATTTAAAAAAAGAACTTCGTACTAATTTTAATTATTTTATTTTTAAATTAAATTTAAAACGATCCACTTAAATATATTGCATTGCATTTAATTTAAATATGAACAAAAAACCTAAAATACATTCTATTTTTAAATAAAACCGTCATCATAGTTTTTTTATATTATTTTATAAACAAGTGTACATATGGAAAATAACACATATTCCATATGCTAAAACAGCATGTGTGTGATTTAATAGTTTTTGGTTTTACTCTTTGGTTTTGTTTTTAAATTAATAGTCAAGAGGTCACAGTAACTATACTCTTCTTATCTTAGAAACTGCACTGCGGCGGACACATCATCATTGAATCCCATTATTTGTATTTATTTCTTCTGATAAGCCTTGAAAAGTTAATTTTACAAAGAAAATTCTGTACAAAAAAAAAATAGATCGCGTTAATTTAAATCTTTTTGCTGATATAAGCTTTTTAATTCAACAATACAACATAAATTTTATGTAATTTTAAACCGAGCATTTTAAACAACTGTATGTCAATATGTACATAAGTATGTATGTATGTCTTGAATTATTTTTTTAGCTTGTTATTAATAAGAACAAACCGAAAAGCAATTAAAATGTTTAAAACAATACTAGCACATAACTTTTGTTCAAATAAATATTATGTATGTGTATTAACAGCCATGTCACAGAGTACAATTCCGTTCGGAAACGGAATTCATTATCGACGCTAAATTTTATATTAATAGGTACTTTCGGTAGTTGTATTTGCATGGGAGCTATGGTCAATTTATACCGATTTAAAAATAAAATTGGTAAGACTATGTTGCTATAAGTTATAATTATATACAAAATTTAATAGTAATAGCAACATAATAAGATGGCCATAGAGACTCTATTCCGGAAAGTTTATATGGATGCCATGTGAAATTATTCCCTGATTCTCATCCTTTTCAATAATTTCGCCATTTTGACAATTGAAACGTATATCCAAATTTCATCAACATGGCAACAATTCGGTCAACCGGACGGAAAAAATTAAATATTGGAACATTTTGAATTGACTCTTAGAGGTTTTCTGTGTTTTTCTTAAAATAATTTTTAAATTATTTTAACTTTATAGTGAACTGTATGGTATTTTTTTATTAATATTAATGTTATTAATTAATCGGATTAACATATGTATCATGGCCCAATTAGTGCCCAATTAATTGGGCCGTGATATGTACATATATGTACCTGTTTCCGACTATGCGACATTGCTCTGCAACAAATTCGTATTCTCATTTGACGTTCCTATTTTTTTTTTGTCGCAATTTGTCGTTTAACTATTAAATCAAAATTAAATATTAACTCCCTGTTTTTAGATAACGAGCGCAAAATTCGTTCGCTTAACCTTCATTTAAATCAAATTTTTGTTCATATAAAAAAGGCAGTTAATTTCAAATATGTATACGAAACATATGAAAGAGAAAATTAAAATTGCTGATCGATTTTAGATTTCGGGATACATTGTCGTCTCTGCATCTTGCGTCTCTGCACACTTAGGTTAGGTTAGGTTCAATTGAACATATCGTCCAGACATGGCAATTCCGGTCTCCCGAAATGCCTAAGCCTAATATCCCCGAGACCGGGGCAATGGCAGAGGAAGTTAAGCACCGTCTCCTCCTCCTCATCATGACAACTTCTACAGTAGTCATAATCAAGACTCATTCTCCGCGCATGAGTTCCTATCGCCCAGTGACCCGTTATGACCGATGTCACCGTCCTTATCCGGTCCCTGCCGAGGCCAAGTAGCACGCGAGTTCTCGCCGCGTCGTAGCCAGGCCATAAAGTCCTGGCCACCAAGCAGGTATATTCACCCTGCCATCTCTCCTGAGCCCTTCTGTATGACTCACGCCCCATGAGAGTCTTGCAGCGGGCCATTAAAATGCCGATCAGGACGTCGACGAACAAGTTGCCCGGGCATACACTGTGCCCTGGTACCCATACCAGCGTTACCCTGGAATGTTCCGCGTTCTCATTTAGAGACCTCCGGCATTCCACTGTCAACATGGATGTTGTGAAGACGCCAGCCAGAGCTGTAATGATAGCCTTGCTGTCCGTAAATATACATATATGTATCTCTCGATATACGATAGTAGCTCAGCCAGTTCGCCGCCCGCCTTATAGCAGAGATTTACGCCTGCAGTACGCTACTGCCATCCGGCAGCCTAAAAGGGACCCTTATGCCCAATTCCTCGATGAAGAAACATCCACCAACTCTGGCACCCATCTTGGAACCATGTGTAGACCCTTAGGGCCGGTTCCAGAGACTGCGTGCCACTCTCTGCACCTTTCATGACAAATCTTCTGTTTCATGCAATATTTTTGTGCAACTAATATGAATAATATGAAATAGTGGGGCTACTCTCTATTGCGATGCGAAGGATAATTGTAACAAATCTAGTGATTGGTTCTCTTTGATGCGTTTGCGCATTTGTCCTTCGCATCTTTTAATTTTTTTCTTTTCGCAAATCACCATTATTTGTTTTATTTTAACTTTAAAATTCAAAATTTTTTTTACATATTTTGCCATTTCATTACTGGAAATCTGCGCTATCTTTGATTTTTATTACCAGTATTGCTTAATTTTCAAACAATTTTGCGAAAGTGATAGAGACTACCAAGTTGGCATTTAGCTTTCGTATCGAAATTTTATCCGCATCGCAATAGAGAGTAGCCCTCAGGTATTAAAAACCTCATAAACTCATGTTTATTTAATTTCGTATTTTCAAGATAGGTTTTCATATGCCCTCTAAGAGGTAGAGATTTTGTAAAAATAATAGTATGTATGAAAACGTTTTTACCTTCTCTAAAAACGTATAGTGAGGTGTAATAACTAATTTGAAAGCACTAACATAAAAGAAACGGTCAAAAATATTTCAAATGATAGAGATTCCTGTTGTTTCTTGAAAAATAGACAAAACCTGTGTAGAAAACAATTTTTTTATATTTCTTACAGCTTACAATCTTAACAAGAAACAAGTTAGAAAGTATAGTCGGTCAAGCCCGACCATTTGATACCCTACACCACAGTATACAAACAAATTTTTGCAAGTATACCTATTTGGGACCTAGTTTTGAAAAATGCATATATTATGTGGCTATATGAATGGGGATCTATCTATTAGCCATGTTCTGAAAATGGAAATCACGTGAAATTGAAATCGATGAAGATTTTCAATTGTATTTTTGTAAAATGAACGTAGCGATTCCTGATTTAAAAGTTGTTTAGGTAGGAAAAAATAGTCCTCAAAGTATGAGATATAGAAAAGGAAATATTTTTATGAACTTTGAACACGAGTTTCCAAAATTGGGTCGATTTCAAATCCACGTGATTTCGTTTTCCAGAACATGACCGTGTTTAAAATTTGTTTAAAATCGGCTTGATAGTTTCTGCGAGGCAAAAATTGCACCCTATCTCCCCTCATTGTCCTATTTTTTAAAAATGCATAGCTTATTTGTCTATATAAATATGGATCTATATATGTTTTAAATTTCATTAAAATTGGTTTGATAGTGGGCTCATGTTACATGGACAGCCAGCAGGACGGACATCGTTAGATCGACTAAGAAAGTCATTCTGAGTCTATCGGTTTACTTTAAGGACCAATATTTTAAGGTGTTACACACATCAGCACAAATGCATGACACCCTCTCCACTATTGTGGTGTGGGTATAAAAAATGTGAAAATATAGAAAAAAGCATTGACTGATTTGTTTCTTCTTTTCTATCATAATTATTGAAGCGCCGGGCATATTGATTAATATCGAAATTTAGCAATTTTTCAAGGAAAAAATTTAGTTTTTAACAATTTTTTTTTAAATTTATTTTCGAGGTATCCACAATCATTTCTATTTTATATGCTTAAAAAGAAGCTGTTTAATAATGATATCATATTTAATAACAAAAAGAATTTATGCGTTTAAAAATGCTTTTTATATTTACTGATTTATAGATATGTTGGTTTAAACACATTTTAAACCAAAAACAGAGTTTAACTTCCTCTAATTTATTAGGCCTTTGGGCTTTGTGTTTAAATATGTTAATTGGCCTAGGAGGCTTTTATATATTACTGTGAATGAAATAAATAAATAAATAAATAAATATTTTAAACTCTCTTTTTAAAACCAACATATCTATAAATCAGTAAACATATAAACCATCTTTAAACTCATAAAATTTGGCTTTTTTTTACTTACAACTGTTGAGTTTAAACTACATATAAATTTTAATTTAGTTCTCAGTTAAACTAGGTTTAGTTAATCTGAAAGCAGATTTGTGCCGCCATGACCAAGTTTGTATGCAAAATTTTGACGGAACAGCTTAATTTTGCTTAAAATGTTGGTCTTAAATAAAAAAAATCACATGGGCGGAAAAATCCGATTTTAAGACTATGTTAAACTAAGTGTAAATTTAATCCACATCTCAAAAACCCAGTCTTAATTGTTTATCATAAAAATTATTTTCACAACTCGGGGTTCTTAAAAAATCTGAAAAATCTTTTTTTTCCATAATTCGCTTCAAGACTTACAAAAATGGAAAAAGTTACGAGTTAAAGCATATTAGATTTATAAAAGGTACTCCCCCAGTATAAAACATGAGTAATGTATACATACATACATATATCGCATTTGATCGTAGAGGGTATTAACTCAAAACTTGTCAGTAGAAGCAAAACAATTTTTAATTTAATATTAAAGGCTTTTAATACAAATTTTGCTTAAATACAGTAGTTTTCGTTTATAGTCACTACCGTTTTTAGTCACATTAGCGATATAGGTCACAACTTGGCTGCAACTAAAGGATGTGATTATAAGCGAAAAGTACTGTACCCGCTTTAAGAGTAAATGCAATATGTGTACTCCACTACATAGTGTTAGGGAGTTATATAGTTTCCATCAATTTAATTTGAGTTATTGGTTCTTTACCATATCATTCAAAAAAAAAATTGGGTAAATAAAATTAATGGGTCGAATACGAAAGGCAACTGAACTGAAGTTGTGTTGCCAGCAGCGAAATTAGGCAACACGCTCGTGTTAAAATATACAAAAAAAATTTTTTCATTTTATATTTTAACATCAGCGGCGAAAACTTGAAAACCCCATAGCACAGACAGTTTTGTTTGTACATTCTACAACCATTGCGATAGTAAAAATGTAAAACGCTCTAAAGCAAACATCCGGCTGCTTTTTTACTCAGAGCAATTTTACAAATAATCCAGTTTTTTTGCAGAAGAAAGTTAAATTGTATTTCAATTTTACAGAAAAATCATTTAAATGAATGTACCAAATTTCAACAAATCGTTATATTGATATGATCTAATTGCCAATTTCAATTTATCTAAAAACCATAACGTAGTCGAACATTATTCCAATTTTTTTTGTTTTAAACAAAAGGTAACATTTTTAGAAATAAATGTTATGTATTACGATATTTCATTATAAATAATATAAATTTCTTAGTTTATTTCTTTGATTGTTTACACATTTCCAATAACCAGATAGTAAAATATACATACATATCTATGCATAGGATTGAAGAAACATTTTAAATACGTTAAATAAAAAGAAATTGTAATTAAAATATATTGTATATTAGTTACTAAAACAGACCATTTCGGACATGTGGCTTATTGAAGAAATAGGCCATCTGCATTGATAAGGCGTCGAACACGTACCACCATATTTCTAATTTTTGGTTCATTGGTCTCATCTATTAAAGTGGTTGATCGTACAACAGCTGCAGGTAAAAATTTTAAAATAAATTATCAAATAATCATAATAACTTTAAGATAATTGTTTACAAACCCACCTAATTTCCGAAGTTCTTCAGCATCAAATCGTTGTAATCTAACAGTGCAACGTTTGACTGATACTTGTTCACGTACTTCATCTACGGATTCCGTATTTCGACGAGTCCGCTTGACCCTGATGGAAATATTTTTCAATTTAGGTGATTCAGTCATAATTTAAATCGTTTTTATTTAATTTTTATAAAGGCTATGAAATGAAAATCTGTAAAAAGATGGACGCTCCAGGTAATTGTTTTGTTTATTGTGTTTTACTTTTTCTTATCAAAAGGTTTTAGCTAAAGTTACCATATTTCTATAACGATGTAGCTATAATATACACAGAGGCTGCGAGCTGTAATTACAATTCTTTATTGTTTGTTTGAAAAAGGGTTTTAACCCTAGGATTGTCCATAACTTTTTAAAGTTACCCACACACGAGGCAACATTTTTTTTTTTTTTTTTTCAGTTATGTATTTTATTTATTTATTTATTTTATTAAATGTAATATAAAAAGCCACTCTTGACCAATTAAAATATATATTACAAAGCAGTTTGCCTGAATACAGTAACAAAATATCTAATTACAAAAAACTATTAACAATAAGCTCTTATATACATAAATAGAAAATAAAAATTATATTAATTAATTAAATTAACCCTCAAAGCGATTTACTCCTTTGGTTCCCTAACCAATAGAAAAAGGAAGACACAGAAAAGATCCCAACAGTATAAAAATCGTAAAAATATATAACCGTTCAATATACACTTGTAAATGTATATATTTAATACACAAACAAATGTATATACATATAAACAAGTGATTATTTATTCAAATAAATAAGTTAAATGTCCATTGAATAAAACGGTCAGTCTGTTCAGTTACACGCCCAAAGAAATAGCATTAAAGTTAATTACAAAGTATTCTATTAAGTTTTAGGCGGAATGCATTGTTAGAGAGCGAAAATATTCTAAGTTCCAGAGGCAAACAGGTCCAACTACGCGCAGTTCTTATTATAAATGAATGTTCATAGAATCCATTATTAATTCTCGGAATCAAAACCTGCGGGTTCCTAGTAGAACGGGAAAAGCTAAATTTATAGCAAAACATTAGCTTGATTCACTAAATGTTGCTACGTGTGTGTGGATGTTTCTGGTGGAAATTCTTGTTACCTTTTTGGTTTCTCAAATATCAAACATTTCTGATATTTTATCTTTCCAAACGCAATGTTTCATCGTGTGTGGCGATGTTGACTGTGTTTTCTATCTCATTTTGTTGAGAGCAGTTGTTGAGTGAGGTGCTTTTGCAACTCTCTTAGTAAAATATATGAAGAAAGAAATCGGAAAATGGCAATAATTGCAAATTGTGAGAGTTGGATAACAATTAGAATTGAATATAAAATTTTTTCAAATATTTAGGACATAAAATATGTTAGGTATACAAAGAAAATAAATTTTTTTTTGTGTTTTGTAGTAGTACATATATTCAAAAAAAAAAAAAAAAAAAAAAAAAAAAAAAAAAAAAAAAACACGCAATTCTGATGTTTCGTTTTTAGTGTCATCGTCTTTGGTAAAAACTAAAACATAAATATTAACACGTGTTTCGACAAATGTTGCATCGTCTGTGGGAACCATAACACTAATGTTTTTGACTTCGTAATTAATATTCAATTTTTAGGATGGTATTTAAATTTATATTTTGCTTATTTTCATATTAACTTAAAACTTATTTAAATACATTATGATTTATTCATTATACAGGTATGTGATGGAAATCGATTTGGAAAACGAAACGATTTGAAAACGATAATATCGTTTTTAGAAGCTTTTACAATTGCTGTCTTATACATATTCCTCTTATTTCCAGTCGCTATTCTTTTAAATTGTGTATTACATGAGTTTATTGTACTGTATTTTAAACAAAAACTTAAGATTATTATTCAGAAATTGATTTTTAAATCGCTCGAAATTCATCACACCTTTTGAAATTGCTCGTTTTGAAATCTATCGATTTTCATCACATACCCGATAAATTAAAAAGTCTTATGTAATAAAGATAAAAGTAATGTAGCACTACTAAATATCGGGTGATTCATTGTAAGGTTTGATTTATTATGTTAACACCATGTCACTTTGACCACGTTATTTGACCAAATAAGTCGTAACTCTGCAAAAAACGTCAGCAGAGCAATGGCGCGTTAATTGCTGATCATATTGCTGGAGAACATGTAAAATTGATTTTCCATAAACAAACGTACAGACAAGGCGAATTTAAAAAGATAGGTGCAACTCTACAACTACAAAAATCCACATATATTTTGTTTAATTGCTCGATGTCAAAAACAGCTGACTAAGGCAACAATTTTTCTCAGAAATTGTTTCGTTTATTTTGGCGCAACACAACTTGGAGGCCACACGATAAATTTTTGTCTTTCAATTCCTTTCAATTTGCTCTCACTCTCATTTTTTACTAACACACTTACACAGGGTCTCCAGGGTCTGATATAATATGTGAGAGAACGTCGGCAAAATGAGAGAGCACATTTTTTCATGTTAATCTTAAACAAGGGAAACATGAATCTTATAAGATTTCATAATTTACTGATTTTCGTACAGTAAACTTGTTTCGGTTTTTATTATTTTTTAGTTTTTAGTATTTAATATTGTTTTTTAAGCACTTTTTACAAGATTTACACTATTTGCATTAAAAAAATAAACATTTTAATGATAGCGTCTTAATATTAATTTGTATGTATGTGTATTTTTGACAGCTCATCTTATAAGATAGTAGTTATAAGATTTCTCATAACAACTGTCTCATAACATTTATTGTAATATTAATACTTACACTATTTGAGTCCAAACGTAAGATAATACTCCCTGCGATTGAATTTGACGTTTGGTGATATAAAAATCTTAAATCTTATCTCAGGTGGAGACCCTGTGTTACACTTTTTAAATTACTTGGAGGCCACACGATCAATTTTTGTCTTTCAATTCCTTTCAATTTGCTCTCACTCTCATTTTTTTCACTAACACACTCACACTTTTTCAATTGATCACGAGATTGCTCTCAATTTGAACTATCCATTTGTTTGGCAATTTTACGCTCAATTTAACAGCTGATTAGAAGTTTAGTGAGCTAATTTTTCGTTTGTCAGTATAAATTGTTTTCTTGATGACATCTTGAAAGTAAATTGCTTAAAAATCGCGTGCAGCCTACGTCACAGCTTTCAATTAATGTAAATTTTGACAAACAGTATATGTAAAAGACTATCAACAAAAAGTTGATCGTGTGGCCGCAGTGTTAACCACGAGATTGCTCTCAGTTTTAACTATCCATTTGTTCTTGAAAGTAAATTGCTACGTATTATTGCTACGTGTCGACCCGGGGTAACAAAACATAAATTTTGCATGTTATAATTCAGGGTTGCAAATAAATCATAAATCATAGAAAATATCGTTAATTTAAAAATAGTAGCAAAATCATTATGTAAGCAAAAGTAATAGGAAGGTGTATAATTAAGTATGTGGGATGGTGATGCCATTACTCTCCTTCCCAAGGAACACGGAAACGAACTCTTCTTCCAGAGGCTCTTATTCATTGGTTGTGGCTGTTTCTTCACAGGTTGTAGTTGTGTCCGATTGTTTTTGCTCTCTACATATATATGCTGATTTCAAACGGTCGATGCTTACGTTAAAATGTTTGCCATTCATATTAATTTTATGAAATTTGTCACATCACTTGACTACATTAAAGGGACTTCAAAGAGGGAATTGCATCTGTGCGAACGAAAACAGCTGGTTAAGTTGTTCTCGACGAAAGTTGTCCTTTTAGCATGGTTGGATGTTTGTTGCGGTATAATACCATGTAGGGAATGGTAAATTGATTCCAAAATTTTTCGATCGACTTTTTTATTTTCTATTTTTGAAATCAATTAATCGCATCTAAAAATCGATTTTTTTAATTCGTTTAAAATAAATTTTAAAACTTTTAAGCGCCCTGGAGACTATAAGATAATCACACTAATCACATAGTTGTGTGCGTGCAGTTGTTTTTTCGGCTACACATACCTACGCGTTTTCAACAATGCTTGATGAAAATCAAAAAGTTTTTATTTGATGGCTGATTATTTGATAGTCTTCTGTTGTGATTAACAAAAAAATATTTATTTGCTTTGTGTTTGTTGTCATGAGAAATATAAATATTTTTTAAAAATGCACTTGTCGATTGCCGTGTTTATTTGTACGTCTCCGAAAAAGCCTGAAATAAATAACGCAACTTTTTACACCATAGGGGAGAAAAGCACTGCGCCCGGCCGAAGGCCGGCTATGTAGATAAGCTTTAGTAAGCGAAGCTGCTGTTTGTTAGACCATAGAGAAGAGGATCCTCGCGTCCGGCTGAAGGTGACGCTGGTGTTTGTTATGTTATAAAATTTGTAGAACACTTATTTAAATAAACTATCGGGTGGTTACAGTTTAAGGGCCAATGTTGAATGTGAAACACACCTAAACGTCAAGTTTTTTTCTGCATTTCATTTGACATTTTTCAATTTCAGACTAACTTAATTTTAACCATGGAGAGATACACAATCGAGCAACGCGTTAGTAATTCAGGCTTTTTATGAAAATGGGCGCTCAAATCAAAATCCATATCGTGAAAATCATCTTCAGTGATGAAGCACATTTTCACCTCAGTGGATTCGTCAATAAGCACAATTGCCGCATTTGGGCGAATGATAATCCAAGAGTGATTGTCGAAAAACCAATGCACCCACAAAGAGCGACTGTTTGGTGCGGTTTATGGGCTGGCGGCATCATCTGGCCGTATTTTTTTCCAAAATGATTCGGCACATTAACGGCATAGAACCTCAATTATGCCTCAGCGTCATCGAAAATTTGGATAATCCGTGTGCCGCCGAAATCGCGGCGGTCATTTGACCGATATTTTGCTCCATACATAATTGAACCATACCAATATCATAATAAAAAGAAATGACAATCATTTCCTAAATATTTTGTGTTATATTCAAAATCAACATCGGCCCTTAAAATTTAACCCTTTACATACTTTCCTAGTGCATGTTACATTTTGGCGAAAAATGAAAAAAAACTGTAATGTGAGCTAAAGAGTGTACAGTTGTACAGTCAGAAAATTCTATTCAAGATCTTTAAAATGATACCAATATTGGCCATATATGTACATATGTACGTTTAGAATTGTAGTGCAAAAGCGCATATTTATATGAAAACTTTAAACGTCCATAACTTGAAAACTAAGCGTTTGCGCCATTTTTTTATTTTAATTTTTTCTTCTTATTTTTCCATTTTCTATCACACTAGGTACTTATTTTTTTTATTTGGAGCTGCGTCGGTAAACTAGATTTGTTCAATTTTTTTAGTTTTGGCTGATAATTTTCTTATAAAATACGCTGTAATCGATAAAACATTTCATGAATTGACCACACTTGCTATTGCAAAGTTTTGTTTATTCTCAAAAAATAGAATTGGGTAAAGTACTAAAAATTTTATTCTAAGAAAGGTAATAATAAAATAACTTCCTAATTATTAACTATGGGCGATGTACAAATGTTAATGGAAATGGGGTTTCCCAAAGAAAGAGCGTAAGTAATGTGTAGTAACATTAAGCCGGCCATAATTTGCTAATCCCAAAGTTTATATTTAGCGAATACGCCGTGAAAGTCACCAACTATAAAGGTGTAGAACCGGCCATGGAATGGCTACTTGCTCATGCTGAGGAAGAAATTCCAAAAGAGGCATTAGGTAGTGCTGTAAGCGAAGAGGTTGCTGCAGGTATAGCCGAAACACCATCGACTTCAAATGTGGCAGAAGCTAAATCTCTCAAATGTGATGATTGCGGTAAACTGTGTAAAGATCAAGCTGAAGTTGAGTTTCATGCGGCCAAGACGGGCCATAGTAACTTTTCGGAATCCACTGAGGAGAAAAAACCTTTGACCGAGGAAGAGAAAAAGCTCCAATTGGCACTTATCGAGGAAAAGCTCAAACAAAAACGTTTAGAGCGCGAAGAAAGAGAAAAACAAGAAGCTTTGGAAAGAGAACGTAATCGAATCAAGTCCGGCAAGGACATGACAGAGGCTCGGAAGCGTTTAGAGGAAATGGAAATGAAGAAAATTGTGGAACAACGCAAAAGAGAAAAGGCTGAAGAAAAGGCTGCTCGTGACAGGGTACGCTCTCAAATAGAAGCAGATAAGGCACGTCGTAAATTAACGCAACCACAATCGCCAACTTCAGACGGTCCTGTAGTGTCAGCAGCGGTAACTTCTACCACACCGCCTATAGCCACAGCTGTTAAATCTCCACCCAAGGAGTATAAAGAAACTCGCATACAAATTCGTTTACAGGATGGTTCTGCCCTTACAGAAACATTTAGTATTAATGAAAATCTGTCTGCCGTACGTGTGTTCATTCAAATGAAAACTGACAGTGACTTGCCATTTGGTCTAATGACCTCATTTCCTCGCAAAGTTTTCGATTATGATGATTATGAAAAACCTTTAGGTGTTTTAGGTTTGGTGCCATCGGCTGTGCTAATTATGACCAAACCAAGTGCATGAATTCCGATTTAGGGTGAAAAACAAGAAATGTCACAAAATTTATTCTAATGGAATATAGTGCGGCTATCTATAATCCAATATTTGTAGATTTTTTTATAATATATAATCGGTGTTTTTATATTGCTTGGCAAAGTTTGATTTTAATTTGTTTTTTTTTTTAATAAAAGTATCGACATGAAAATAATGAATATTTTTATCATGATGAAGAGTCAGTGTTGGGAAAAATACATTAATGTTTTTAAAATACATACATTTAATACACGACCAAAATGTATTTAAAATGCAAAATGTATTGAAATAGTGTATTTAAAATAGAAAATACTTTTTTATTTTAAATCAAGAAATGCATTATAAAAATTATGAATAGATTCAAGTTTTAAAAAACGTTACCAAATTATACAATTTTATTTAGAAAATCAGTTACGATTCGGACTCATGTTTGTTAATAAACCAAATTGTCACATATGGAGTGAGACCAATCCACAACAGAAAAATGAAAAAAGGGTGTATTTTACACGCTGATGAGTTCATCGGACCTTAATTCTTCAAAAATTGAAATTAGCCTAGTATTATAGCACAGAAACTGTTGTTCTTACCCCACTTATGAAAAGAGTTTCATCTTGTGGGACATGGACATAATAACCAGGAATGTAACGAATACCGATGTATCGGCGATAGTTCGGGGTTTCCGATATATCGGTATTGGCGATATTTTACTGACGATGCGACGCACATATGGGTATTTGCCAATCTAGCCGGACATTAATTTTTGTTAAGTTTATATTGCTTCTAAAAAATGAGGGTGAGTTACAAACTCGCTTTTTCAAATGCGCTCTACAATGAAACCGTGTAGAATATTACAATGTTATATGCCCCAATGTTCACCAAAAAAGTTATCTATGCGCACACAATAAGCCATCCAAAAAACCTGATGAGACATTTTTTACTTTGCAAAGTATTATGACGGAACTCAGCCTTATTGAGTGCCTCTAGATCGATGAAACCTAGCAGAATATGTGTTAAGGTCATAGGCTGGTAAATCCCAAAAACTTAATCAAATTGGATCAAGCGGGAAAATATTGCCCTGAAGAACTAATCCCTCCGAAAAATTATTGTTTTTTAAAGTTTTCCCATACCTACTTTTGTTTATCAAATGCAACTTTTAACGTCGTAGAATGCAATTTTCGTCCCCGTCCCCTCTTGTGGGCAATTACATAAAATAGTATTTCCAAAAATAATTAATATTCAAAGAAATGGGTTTCCTTGGCCTTAACAACATAAACGTTACATATTTGAGCTTTTATGGGCAAGTGGAATATCCTCCAATCCAACCCCCCGGAACGACCGTGTCAAAAAATTTTTTTTTTCTTAAATTTGTCAACATCATCTATTGTATATTTTATTAATATCTTGTATATTAATTCTTTTGGTAATACTTGTTTTTAGTTTTTTATATTGCTTATATTTTGATACAGCAGATTGTTTACCGATTTTCGGAATCTGTCCAAAGACAAAGTATGCACTTCGTGCAACATAGGAATATATATGTATATATATATTAAAAGCTCTCTCACTTTAGTAAACCTTGTAGAGTTGTGTTCCGATTGTCAAAAATATTTCTAGTAAAAAAGGTTTGTTATAAAAAAATTTAGTATACAAACTTTGACAATTCGACGACCTAAAAAACATATGTTGACTTGACCCCACCTTCTAGTGAATTTGCCTTGATGCCACACCGAAAATAGAAAAAATCGTCATCTGGCGCAGTGGTGCCACCTGTTTATTTAATTATGTTTGTTGTGACCAAAACAGCTGCGTTTCATTCAAACATTCCATTAAGCAAGTTTAAATAATTTGCAATTTCGTTTATTTTTCCCGGCGATTTGTTCGATTTTTGCAAATAATTTTTTTATAAAAAATTTCGAGAGAAACACTTCCGAATGCATTTTGAAGAACTAGAAGCTTTGGATCCACGAAATCCTACATTATCACGTATAGAAACTCCAACACCACATAAAGTATCCGTATTGATACTAGTTCAACAATACATAAAGGTACTGATTTGTTTTCAAATATAAATATATATAATTAAACACTATTCCTTTTTACTTATCCTTATTAAATAGGCTAAAAAGGCTGCAAATGATGCTGGAATTTCATATCCCGCCCAATCCAGACGCAATTTTTGCATGCTGCTTTTAAAATTAATACAATATCCAGACATGACTTACAATGATTTGTATCAATTATTGTGTTCAACAAAATATAAAATAGATCCCTTACATTTGGAGGGGTTTGAAAAGGTTATGTCTGATCTATTCTCGCTGGGTATTGAGACCTTGTTTGATTTTGCGGAAATGGAGAATATTGAAAAAATGTTAGCGGAACAATTGGGTGTAAGTCAATTTAGTTTAGTGGGCTTGTATATAAGACGTGTTGGAGTAATACTGGAACGCTTGTCGTTTCCACAAATGATGGCTTTGCATAAGAATATTTGTTTATATTATGAGAAAGGTAAGTATGTTTCTGTTTTAGAATTTAATGCAAATATGCTTAAGTACAGTAGAATCGCGAAAAAGTTAACTCGCGTTTAAGTTAGCCAAATTTTAGCGCCCATGTGACGTTAACTCTTAAGTTAACTTTTCTAAGCGCATTAAAAGAAATGTCAGCAAACCAGAGCAAAAAATCACAAATTAGATTAACTTTTAAGCAGAAAGTGGAGAATTTCAACAAAATTTAATAATATGTTCAAGAAAAACTATTGGCTTTGTACTATGGTGTATCTGAAGTCACGAAATTCTCGATGCTGGGGAGAACCCATTTTAAAAAGCCCATAGATAACATTACATAGTCTGAAATATGCCGAGAGCAAGTTTGTATAAATGTTTTTCTTAAAACAACAAAAAACAATTGCGCAATGAATTTCAATATCAAGAGCTAAGGACGAGTTCGCGTTACTGCAACCTAAAGAACCAATAATGTCAGTAATGAATGGCTCGTAAATTTTAAGAAAAGTATCAGAATTCTCAATTTGGAAATTTATGCAGCGCCTTTAATTTATAATAAAACAAATATTTTACTTACATATACATATAATTGCACTGTGGTAGTTGAAAAACAGACATGCGGAGCACATGGCGTTTTAACCTAATTCGGGTATGCTGAATCCATTGGTGCTAACCGGTTTTTATGTTGGCTCTTGTTTTCGAGATATACCATTATTTCGAAAATGGAGGAGGTTGCACAACATATATTCGCTTAATTCAAAAACGGTTTAGTTTATTAAACAAACTAAAAAAAACGAAATTCCGCAATAAAATTTCCTTTAAGCAAATTTAAACTTTTTCTAATATGCGTAGTCTTTTTAGAAACATAATTTTTTTTTTGGCAAAAAATAATAATTTTTTTAGCAAAATTTCGAAATTTTTGTATTTAATATAAGAAAAGATTTTTGTGGTTTATAAACGTTAAAGCCTTTCATATAACAAGTAAGAATGCTATATTCGGCAGTTCTATTTCAATTTACTAAAATTTAATTATATCTTGCACATGGCTGCACGTTGCTATTGGAAAACAATGGACAAGAATTTTTTTGCAAAGCGTTTAGAGCTCAGACCATGCTCTTACATACAGTTGCTTCGAACGATTCAACCTTAAAACAACTTCACAATTGCACTTTACCTTAATTTAAAAAATATTATATTGGTTTTAGTTTCTGGTTTCTGCCGAATATATGTAATATAGAACATCGTAAAATTTTTTAAAAGCTGTACTTTTTTTAGCTGTATTTTATTACATTGTCTTCCTCATTTTTCAAGGAATTAATAAAATTTTTCTTGTTTGAATATTTTTATTATCTACCCATTTTGTTGAATAAAAATTCTAATCCCTTATGTAAAAAAAAGTTAAGGTTCACATTAGTTGTTTTTTGCATAATGGTGTAAAACTAAATATCAATTTTTTTTATTTGAATGAAATTAATTTGAATATATTCAGCAAATTTTTTTTTTAATCCTGGCTTAGATTACTATTTTGTACTGTTTTTAACTTGCACTTCTTTTTATGGTTGGGAATAAAATGCTAGGTTATTTAGTTGATAAGTTTTGAATATTATATACCTACACAGGTATGTATTTTTGGCACTACTCAGACTTTATTGCAATGTAATATATTTTTAGCCTTTGGGCTTTGTATTACAAAATGAACTCTTAAATAAATAAATAAAATCTAACTCATTTAATATTAAAAAAGATCTAATTAATTTTTTTATAAAAACTTTATTTAAACACTAGCCTTGCCTGCGGCGGTGCCCGCCCAGAATTAATTTTTGACTCTATAAAAAATAGCGGATTTTACCATTTGTGTTAAGTGAACAAATCTTTAAAATGTAATACGATTTTATAGTACAAAGTGTGAGTGTCTTTTTCGTATATATTATAAATTAATTAATTTGCTGAGTGAGAGAAAGAGACAGATAGAGTTTCGCCATCGGTTTTATTACGGTAAATTAACGCGCGAGCTTACTAGAGCATTTTGTTGGATTTTTCAACAACAGCTTTGTAAATTTTAGTCTAATACATTTTGTTGTTGCGGTGTTGTTATTATTATTGTTAGTACTTTAACTAAATTAATAAGACTTACAAGGTTTACTAGGAACTTTACTATCAAGGGTGAAAACCGTTAATGTATAGCCTGTGTGTTTTATTGTGTGTTGATTGATCGACATATGTTTTAAATTTCATAAAAATCGGTAATAGTTTAGGATAGGCAGAAATTGGTCATCTATCCCTTCATATTCCTAGCTTTGACAGACATATAAATCCTGTGTGTTTTTATTACTGTGATCTATCTATAAAAATCTTTAAAATCGGTTCAGTTATTAAGCCGACAAAGCGTAGCAAACGCAAAACTCACTTTCGAATTCGGTCAGCGGACGGTCGAGCGGTAAGATAGACTGTAGGCGAAATGAAGGGTAAACAGCGTACTCACGATAAATTGGCTTTGTTTATTTTTGTGTACGAAAACTATTGCTTTAATAGATCTCTTCTAAAACGATAACTAATATTTTCTGAGTATAGGATGAAAATTAAACAAAGTAGGTACCAGTTGTGGAAAGAAAAAATACCAAAAGGCTACCATTAACAGTTTTTCATTCATTCAAGACGTTGCATATTTAATTTAATGCTTCCAGGTCATTGATGTCCATTGATGCAATTCACACAGATTCTTCGCACGCATTCTTACGCTCTTTCATTTAGTCCTAGAGACACAATTCAGTCCTCAACTAACAAGCGACGTGTGCACATGCGGCGGAAGCTTACACATTTCTTATATTTTTTTTAAGAATACTTGTCTCGCAAATGACTAATACTAATATGAAGCAATACAACCACATTTTACATTTTGGACATCACTGTTCTAGTTGTAGCTAGGTACAATACTAACGAAAATTCAAACAGTACCAGTTTGATTCTCATCCGCTCAGGACCTTGCATGTTTAATTTATTGCTTCTATTCCCCATATTAACATTAATTCAAAAAGTACTAGCCAAAAAACAAAAAAGTACCAAAATTTCCCACTCTATGAGGGTTATGAGGTTATCACTGAGGACATTGCACGTCGAATTTTATTTTTCTAGGTCCTATATTAACGATTATTAAAAAATACCAGCTGTAGAACCAAAAAGCTAAAAAAAAGAAATTTAATTTCGCGTATTTCCCTTTTTTGATACTTTTTTTTCTTCCCAATGAAGTATTAAAAATTTCTATATTGTAGTGGGAGCGTTTAATTTAATACATATGTATATGTCAAAAAATGGAGAAAAATTTTTTGTAAAAAAGTACCAACAATAGTTAATTTTCACCCCTTAAACGTTCGAATTTCGAAAAACTTCCAAATTCGTATTTATGTTTTTTAGATAAGCTTCGAATGTTATCTAACCTTTATTTCTATGTCTATTGCTTTAAAGGATAGATGGGCTGACAAAAATGTACCAAAAACAGGTTTCCTCCCTAAATAGGCCGAATTTCACAAAGTACCAGCCACCTGTCCGCTTATTTTTATAAATAACAACCATTAGTATTACATTGTTTTCTATCTCTTTTAGTTTTGGAGATATGATATTTTCTAAAAAAAAAATTAATATTTTCTGAGTATTGGAGGTTAAGCGCCTATCCTTAGCACTTTAGTGGAACCTTATACCTTCATCTTGTTGAGAAATTTTTAAAATCGGACCAGCAGTTCCGGAGATTACCTGTAACAAACATACAAACAAAGAAATATACAAACTTTCAGCTTTAAAAAACAGGGTAGGGTGGCTGTTGAACTCTGCACGAATTTTGCTACGTAAAGAAGCGGGAATAATTTTTTTTGTAATGCTTGCAATTTATTCAATCTTTTTTCATTTGAAAGCCCATTGAATTGTATTAAAAATACTTTAATTAATCTTAAAAATAATTGACTTAAAATGCCTGCCCTTATGCCAGGCGACCTGACAGGCTCACGGCCATAACCGGTTAAGCTATGTGTGCAGTTGCATCATCTTGTTGATACTACACAGAGTTGAAAGGAATTCTCTTTCGGTGGAAAGGAAAGGTATTCTCAAGTAACGGTCTCCAGTAACCGTAACGCTTTGTCCGTTTTATTTAAAGAAGTATAGCCTGACAATACAGCGTCAGGATGCAATTCCCTCCCATCCATTATTTCTGGGTTTGAACCACTCCATAAACGATAATTTTTTGTTTGTTGACGTTGCCGTTTAGATCAAGTTTGCTTTTGGTAGCGGCTTTCATCAGCCACCCTGTATTAATATGGATATCTAAATATATCAGAATTCAATTCGGTTTTATAAAACTTAATAACACAAACATTTTAATAAAAAATCTTAAATTGAAATTGCTTTCATTTTAAAATAGAAATTATAATTTATAAAAAGTATTTTAATTTTGTATTTAATTCACATCTTCAAACCGCTTGGAAGAGTTAATAGTTCGAAAAAGTTAACAACCCTTGCGATATCTCGGTTAACTTTTTCGCGATTCTACTGTATAATAAAAGAGGGGTTTGTCAATGGAATGATTTAAAATAGGCCTTTTTTACATAAATTAAGGGGTTTGCTATTAATTTATATTCATACATTTAGTTATATAAACCTACATCACAAATAATCAGTCTTACTACGATAGTCTATATAGTGCTCGAAGTCGTACGTAGTTTTTAATGTTAATTGATCGACAAAAATTTTAAAAGACTACGTACGACAAAGACAAAGTGAAAGACATACATACATATGTATGTATTTATGTTGTTTACAACAATCATACTACCGAAAAATACTATTTATTGACTATGAAAACGATACTTATAAAATGTCCGAAAATGTAATAATTTAGATATTTATAACAAAACTTTTTAATGTAAACACGATCTATCTTTTTTTTTAATAGGCGTGCGTTCGCTTACCATTGGTCCACGTAAATTAATGCGCGGTAACATCCTAGACAGCCATACGGCCACAAATAATACCGACGTCGATAACACCATGGAAGAATCAGTGTTAGATACTGAAACAGTTCATCAAGATCGTAATCCTCATAGTAAATGGTCTCCTAAACAAGCACAACTTTTTGTTAAACAACAATGCAATCTGTTAGAAAAAAATGAATTACGTGCCTTACCACCAGTTGAAATGCAAACAAAATTAAATGAAATAATACAAGATAATCCTTTAAATGCAAAAGCCTATTTTCTTGGTTATATGAATCAGTTACGTCTAAGAGATGTGTTTGGTTCCATCGATGCCTTACATCGTTCCTTTGATCGCAGTCCTATGCATATGATGGGCCAATATGAACAAAAGGGATTTCAATATTTCAGTGTCAATTTAGCCATTCTACATGCCAGTTTTAATCACAAGAAAGAGGCACTAAGTGCTCTAAGGGAATGCATAATGTTAGCTCAGGAATGTGGAGATAAACGTTGCTTAGATTTGGCCAATTCTTGGTATTGTCTCCTAAATAGTAGTCGTATTGGACCTTTTGAAAAAAGTCTGCCAGATATACAAGATCCAGGTCTAATACAGAGTCTCTCCTTGGCTATTGAATTTGTTGTAGCATTTGGTGCTAAATGTGGCTACTTGCCATTGGATCTTTTTGAACTCTTATTGAAAAGTGATGAGTTGAATAATAAGAATTCACTTTTAGAGCATATATCAGATTCTTTAGCTTTACGTACGACTCTATGGGTACTTTATGGTCGCTACGAAATGTCTGCTTTATATTCACAGCTATTATTGAATTTAAAAAAGACTTGGGTCTTTGGTGATGTCAGTAATTCGGAGAGTGTAAGTAAAGTTTTATCTAATCTCGCTTTATGGTTTAATACACAAGGAGAATATCAATTAAGTGCTGTGTTAATACATCATGCACGTACCAGATTTCCTCGTCATCCCTTTTCTGGTGATTGGATGACCAGCGAGTGTCATATTTCTATACAGCAGGCTATATATAGAGGACGTTGGCAGGAGGCTTTACGTTGGTGCTGTCAATTGTATCTGCTTGATCAACGTGATGGTAAAATACAAAGAGCTTCTGTTTATATAGCAAAGGGATACAATAATACAGCAAGAAAAATACTACAAAATTTGTTAGACGATAAGGAGTTAGATGTTTTAAGACAAATACGCGTACTTATTTTATTAGCCTATAACAGTTTGTCGGAGAACAATGTTTCTGCCGAAACTATAGAACTTTTGATGCAAGCATCCGTTCTTTCCGAATCTGCTTATATGCAGTATGAACATGCTCTAATTGATACTATTATAGCCCAGGTTTTGCTGCAAATGGGTCTGCCTCAAAAAGCTTTACAAGCCTTACGCAATTCCATCGACAAAATTTATATAAATGGTGGCATATATGATCGCGCTAAAACAGATTTTACATTTGTAAAGTGCTTAGTGGCCGCTGGAAAGGATCGAGCGCAACAGCATAAACGTTTAGTAAAATCGTTAGCGATATTAGATAGAGCTGTGGAGTCGTTTCGCAAATTGGAAGCTCATGCCAAAGTGCTGGATGTGTTTGCTTATATTTCAAAAAGGTTCAATACATTTGGTTTTATGGCAGAACGTAATAAGTATGCGTGCAAGTTCAAGCAGTACTATATGGAGAATCCAGTATGTCGTGAGTATTTGGGATTGTGTTTTTAAGCTATTTTTTATAAAAAATTGTAAAAAAAATAATATTTATTTAAAAATATATAAAGCTTTGTTTTGTACATTTCTTCAAAAAAAAAAAAAAAAAAAAAAAAAAAATAATATATAAATAAATTCAACATTTTTCGAATTTATTCTATGAGTTAAATTTCAGTTATGTATTTTATAAAGCTTTTTGTAATAGCTCTATTCCTTTAATTTTTTTAGAAATTACTTTATACACTACCAGACTATTATATTGTGTTTTCTTGTTATATAAATAAATAATAAATAATAAACTTCTGCATGAAACTTAATAATGATATTCATGAAACTTTCATTATAATTTTGTATTTGCCTCGTTTGTATTCAGTAAAATGAATAACTTCGAAATGAAAGCAACAGACACACGAAATTTAAGAGACGAATAAGATGCAGTTTTTTTGTTTACTTAAACAAGAGAATATGAATACCAACAACTCTGAAACAAAATAACCACTGAATAAATGTCGAATAAGTTCACGGAAAAACACATTTATTTTAAAGTCTGTATTGCCAATTGAAAGAAATGAAAATTATTAGGAAAGATACAAAAAAAAAAAAAACAAAAATAACCATGAAGAGTAAAAGCAACAAGATAAGGAAGTACATTAATATTAAAATAATAAAAATTTGACAAATTTGACTTTGTTTTCAACGTAAATTAATTGTTTTTAATGTAAATTTTTAAACTTCAAAAAAATTTCATTTTATTTCCAAAAAGGATTTTTCAGCAATGTGTGTTGCTTGGAAGTACATAAAAAAAGTTGTTAGGAAAAAAATTTAAATTTAATTTAAAAAATGCTTTACAAATCTATCTATCTATCTATATATATAAAAATGAATTATGTATGTTTGTTTGTCGCTTTATAGACTCCGAAACTACTGAACCGATTTTCCTGAAATTTTTACAGTAACATCACGTGAGCCCTAAAAATTAAAAGCTATTTTTCCTTAATACACATTTGATTGAAAAGCAAATATTTTTTGAATTTAAAGGTTTTTTCTGCAACTCTAGATTTTGTTAAATAACTATTTTGGAAAATAATTGCTTAATATTTCAGACATTTTTTTTATTTTTTATTTTTGAGATTTTGGGTCAAGTCTAATTTATTATTATAATAAAGGTATGTGTATAAGTTTGTGATTCCGTTTGTAATTTATACAATACTAGCTGTAACCGCGGCGCCGCCCGCTCAGAATTATTTTTTGACTATGTAACTATAAAAGTAAAATTAAAAGTCAGTACACATATTTTTTGGAAGGATCTTGCCAATCTGTTCCTTCATATTCCTAGCCTTGAAAAAAATATAAACGCTGTGTGTTTTATTTACGCTGATCTATCTATAATTAAAATATAATCAAAATTGTTAGATATTTTCGGAGAGGCAGAAATTCTCCCTATGCCCCCTCTTGGTCCTAGTTAAAAAAAAAATAAAAACCTATATTTATAATTTCTTCAAAATCGGTTCAGCTATTTAGCTGATAAAGCGTAGCAAATGCAAGTTACTTTTGCATTCGGTCAGGGGACGGTCGAGCTGACATATAGACTGGAGGCGGAATGTAGGGTAAACAGCATACTCACGATAAATTAGTTTTGTATATTTTGAGTACGAAAACTTGCTTTAATATATCTCTTCTTAAACGATAGTTAATATTTTCTGATTATACGAGGTTTGCGCCCCTGGACCCTATACTAAGCACTTTAGTAGAACCCTGGCCTAAGTCAGTTATGAGATTGCTTCTTACAAAGAGAAAAATACAAACTTTTCATCTTTATAATAAAGGGTAATTCATCGTGAGGTTTGATTTATAATGTTAAATAAAACACATAAATTTGAAATTGAACTTGAATATTATCGGTTTAAATAACAATTTTATGGCATTTACTATTTCAAAATTATATCATGTAAATGTTGGCCATGACTACGCCAATTTACCGTAGCAAAACGTGAATTTAAGTGCTCACTAAAATTATTTCTCAACAAGGTCATCGTTTCACGCGCTTTGTGGCTCGTAGCGCTGTCTTGTTGAATCCTGAGCTCTCCGAGACAATTCGCTTGAATTGTGCGTTAACGGTAACCATTGACGGTAACACGATCATTTTCCACATTTTTTGAAGAAAGATGGACCAATGATTCCTCCAGACCATAAACAACACCATACCGTTGTTTTTAATAGATGTAATGGTAGCTCATGGTACTCTTCGGGTTGCTCATTAGCCCAAATACGGAAATTTTGTTTATTAACTTATCCATTGAGCCAGAAATGTGCTCCATCACTGAACAAAATTTCCCGATAAAACACAACTGAACAATTTGGAGAAGCTGTTTTTGTGTGGTTCTTTCCATGATGACTTGCCAAACGATACTGAATAAAAAATTACGAAGCAGTTTGATATGAGTCACGCGTGATCAGTAAAAAAGCATATTGAAACCCAAACCTCACGATGTATCACCCTTTATTGGTAGATATATTCCCGATTTATTTTTTATATCAAAATTCTCGAATGAATACTTGATATGTAAGCAGGGTTTTCAGAAAGTGGATTTTAACAGATATAGGGGAAGTAAATATATTTTTGAAAATTGAGTTAAGTACAAAAATAAAAATATTTGTTTTTTCTTTATTTAACACATAACAAAAGATGTTATACTTACTATATAGCAAATAATGCATAACCCTAATGTCATTCGTATTTTGTCTAGGAAATGACTACATTTAAGACAAAAAAAAAACATTAAAAGTGCTGTCCTGTAAAATTTGTTAAATGTTAGTTAGGTCGGAGCGTTAAAACAGCGACGATATATTCAAAATATGCTACTATTACACGTTATAAAATAGTTTTAAAGACATTATAATTTTAATATGGATAGTAAATATTCATTTATTTGTATTCTTAATTTTTGCTTACAAAAATGCACCAAATCTTTATTTTTACATTGATTATTTAAATTAAGCTCAATTCTTCAAACTAGTTCATTCGACTTCTAACTGCTTCGTCATAATAAGGAGGGGGAAAGAGAGATTATAATCCATTGAAAACTTACCAATGACGATTAATTTTCATATCTTAAAAATTGTTGATTATCATAATTATCAAAGACAACAAAATAACTTTTCAGAAAAAATACCTTTTTGGCGCAGTCTATATTATTTTCTAAAATATGGAGTTTTAAATGTAGATTAGTCAAAAAATTTTTGGTGTATGAATCAAAAGTGATTAGGGCTGCTAATACAAATCATTAAAACAATGGCCAAATTTCAACATAATATTAAACATTAACACGTGTTTTTTCTAATATTAATTATTTTTTTAATAAAAGATTATAGATACATTTATTTTAAAGGTAATTTACCTTATATGTACTTAAACTACATAAACTTTATAAATACAAAAAAATCAGTGTTGCATATTAGCAATTAGCAGTACTGGAGCTAAATTATTCCATATTTTTACGTTTTGACGATGAGGGTTTATCAAATACTTGTTTCATACCGCCAGCACGTTCGTTATGAAACTTAATATTATTCGAGGTCTCAGCATACCAGGGTGAATCGAATTTCGTTGTATCTTGGTCAACTAAATGTGTATATTTGGTACGACCACAACGACCAAAATTCTTAACTTGCATAACTTTTGGCAATATAGTTTTATCGAAATGATCCTCTAATGTTGCTTGAGCAAAATCACGTTTGAGAACATCATTTTCCTCATTTAAATAGAAAGCACCACGATGATAGTATTTTTGTAAAAATTTATATTTGCCTTTGACAGCTTTGTTGGTAACAAGTTTGGGATTTTGTCGCAATTCTTGACGACGTTCCTCGTCGGTTAGATTACGCATACGATCAATTTCAGTTTTCTCGCGTTCGGCACTGAAAATACAATTTTATACATAAAATTATTAATAATAAAAATATTGTAGGACGTTTGGGCCTGTTATTGTTATTGGAATTGAAAGTTTCACGTGATATTTTCATTAAAAATTCGTACTTAGAAAATGGCTTTGGTTTGCAAAACAATCACTGGGTCCCTATTACAACTTGACGATAGTTAAATGTAGTATTTTGTCCCACGTATAAAAAGTTTTTCACTATTACGACTTAAACTAAAGTAAGAAATATGTTAAAGGCAAGTTTATCCTACCGGGAATTTTTAAGTTAAGTTTAAATAATAAATAACTTGTTATACGTCCGACAAAATCTTACCTTTAAATAACGGCAATTTGAAATAATGGCCATAAATATAGAAAAATATCTAAAATTAAAAAATAAATTTAAAACTAATTTGAACGCTTAAATGAGAAAGCTTTTACGCTCAATTTTATCAGTTTTCTACAAATAATTACGGATGTAACGAAAATTACTAAAATGTTTAATAAGTTTATGTATTAATCTATATATATAAAAGAAAGTGGCGTTAGTTACTACGTTTATAACTAAAGAACGGCTGGACCGATTTCGATCATTCGTACCAATTCTGAATGGTCTCTGACCAAGTAAGAAGAATAGAATCTAAAATAGGTTACGCCATTGAAAATTACTCAGTATGAATTAAATCGTAAACCCTGCATTTGACGATGCTATGATCTTTAGCAAAGTTGTTGAGCATGAGCCGGCGAAGGTTTATAAGTTGATATGAACATTTTCAGACAGGTGGTGCCACTGAAAATGACTCGAAATGATTTAAATCATAAACTGTGCATTTGATCATGCTATGATCTTAAGCACAGCTGTTGAGCATTAGCATACAAAGGTTTCTAGGTTGGTATGACCAATTTCCGATAGGCGGCACCATTGGAAATTACTCAAAATAAATTATATCATTTGATCATGCTATGGTCTTTAGTAAAGTTGTTGCGCATGAGCCGGCAAAGGTTTCTATGTTGGTATGAACAATTTCCGACAAGAAGTGCCATTGAAAATGAATCAAATCGTAAGCTATGCAATTGATCATGCTTTGATCTGTATCAAAGTAGTTGTGCATGAGCCGACGGTATACACAAAAACAATACTTTTCTAGGCAAAACAACGTTTGCCGGGTCAGCTAGTAAAATATATAAAAATACCTATACAATAAAAGTGAAAACTTAAAAAAAGTATACTAACTTTTCTCTTTCCTCACGATCACGTTTCATGCGTTTCAATTCTCTTAGTTTCCAGGCCTCATATTCGACCTCATCATTTTCATCATCTGTACACACATCTTCAATGTGGGGTTCTGCCGTATCGTTCTAAAATAGATTAGATATTTTTTAAAAATTACGGCATATCCCTACATAATAAGTTTTTCGTTAACAAACCTTTGTCTTTTCCAAATCTTTTTTTACACTTTCTTCCACTAAACGTAAAGTGTGACGTCTTCTATCTTTGGCAGAACGTTTGGTTTCAATTTCTATTTGTTTTTGTTTCTGAACCTCACGTTCTTTTTCCTGTATTGTGGCGCGATCCTTTTTACGCACAAATAAAGGTTTTAATCTTGGTTCATTGTCCTCTTCACTCTCAGTTTCTTCTTCGTATTCAGAACTTTCGGTATCGGAAGATTCTGATTGCTTTTCCTCCTCCTTCTGAAGAATTTCTTCTTCTTTTTGTTGTTGCAACATACGTTGCCTTAATTTAACACGCCTTCGTTCTAACTCTGATTCACTAATATCGGAATCAGAATCAGATTCAGAGGCTAAAGTAATTTTGTTAGTAGCCTGTTCCATGATACGCTGTTGTTCTTCATCGTTCTTATCTGAATCACTTTCTTCTATTAACTCAGGTTCATGAATATGACGATGGCGTTCCATACGTTCTCTTTCCAATTCATCGTTTTCCACTGGTCGAGCTCTTAAACGCCTTAAACGAGGATCATCTATTTCTTCCTCCTTTTCGTCATCTTCATTTGTCTGCTGTTGCTCATTACGTCGTATGTGTTCATCATCTTTATTTTCTCTACGTTGACGTCTTTCGTTTTGGGCAGCAGCCAATTGTTTACGGCGATGGTCAATAAAATCTTCTAAATCACTGTCCTCGGAACTAGAACCATATCTTGCATAATCTGGTCTTTTACCTGATATATAACGCTGAACCTTTACCTTTTGCATAGAAATTTGTCCTAAAATTATATATTTTTAACTTTCCTTACATTTTTTTATTCAATAAAACACAAACCTTTTTCATTTCTTACTGGAACAGCTCCAGCTGTACTTTGTATACCCAATGGTACTCCAGGATTACTCATTTTGCTTTAGTTTGTTATTTTTATTTTGATAAAATTATTATTATTAACAAAATCAATGAATATCTTTTTTATGTCTTTTATTTACAATAATGCTATTGTTGCTAAAATTTGCTGTCGACAGGGCTGCCAGAAAAAATCGTCAATTTCTGTTTAAAAAATCGTCCAAAGATTGTACACAAAGTTTGTTAGATTTTTATTCAAAAACAAGCACAAAAAAAAAAAAAAAAAAAAAAAAAAAAATTATATATGTACATAAATACAAACGTTTGCCAAGGAAAATTTTCATAAAAAATTTGTTTTGTATACTTTTAATTTAATAAAATTATAATAATCTAAGGTTTTTTTTCAAGACTTTAGAATAAAAAATACTTTCAATCGGGCCATTTTCTAAAAATTTCAAACTTGTATACCGTTTACCACACCCCCCCAAAGGGTATTTATACAAGTTCGTTTTTATATAAGCTTGCTATACATTTATATTACATATAGTACGAAATAGTGTGCTATTATATTTCAGCCAGATCGGTCTACAAATGGCTAAGATATGAACAAAAAAGAACGACTGCCTGTAATTTTTACCCATAAATTTCATATTTTGACATGTAAACCTTAACTTCTTTAAATCTTCTTATAATTTATTATTATTTTTTCTTGTTTGCCTGAAACAATCCTTATTCACGAAATTATAGTTTTGGCACCTAGCACCCATATAAGCTAAGAGGGTCAAATTTTGCTTAGAAATTATTCATATATATGGAGAATTAAATGTTAATAATGAGCCAAATCAGTCCATTACTTCACCTGCTCCCCACACGAGTGAACTCTCAAAACAAGGTTTTGGTACGAATTTTTACATAAATTGACTTGACTCAAAATTTTGGTTTTGTTCATAAAATTTTTTATAGAAAAGAGAAAAAATGTCTTGTATAATTTAATTTACAATAGAAATGAATTTAAAAATTTAAGCTTTCTTGTTTACAACAATGTTTTTTTTCTGTGCTGCCTTATATTGAAGATTGAATAAAATCATCACTTTTACGAAAAAAATCTGCAAATCGGCACTTTGCTAATTTCGGAACCAAAAATCGTAAAAATGACGATAAATCGTCAAATCTACTACAGATGGTGTCGAAACTACAACAATCCAAAAACAACAGAAACAACATAGGGTTTTTTGCATTGCATTGTTAGTGTTTACGGTCCAAAATGTCAACCATTCCAAACAAAACACTAACCATGATGAAATAAACAGGTGGCATTACTACGCCAGATGACGATTTTTTGCTCTTGTATTATTTGTCTAGTCGTATGTCAAAGTTTTATTTATGTTTACAAAAAGTCCACGTTTTCTGCTGTGATTATCGTATTTTATTAAAGTTTTTGATTATTTAAATTAAAATTAAATAAGATAGTAAATACAGTGAAATAATAATTGGCTAAAATTTAATTTATTTCATTGCGTTCGGCAGCGAAATTTGATTTTAGTTTAATATAATTTTTGACGTAGACGTAGACTTATTTTTCATTTTTGTTGTAATGTTGTATTTGTTGCCGTAGCGCTGCCACCTACTTATTCCACCATGACACTAACAAAAAATAACAAATTGGCTCGAACTGTCAATATCAGATGGCGTTTCGACACCACCTGTAGTTGAATTCGCCTTGCCAGTGCCCAAGATAAATTGCTTACCAGAGAAGCAGGCCGATTAAAAATTTTCGGCGGCGGCTGAAGACTAAAAATATTCGGCGGCGGTGGCTCAGCTGCTTTGCGCCGAGTTTTTTGACGACTAAGAAAAATATTCGGCTGTGCCGAACTTATATCAAGAAAACACATAAACTAACATGTTAAAGAAAACAAAAAGACAAATAATGATTTATTCATTTGAAAACTAAAAATTTTTTAAAAGATAAATCAAATTTTTTAGATTAAAAATTCTATTTACAACAAATACCTTGTTAGTTGTACTACGGTCAGTAACAGAGTAAATTGAGATCATTAAGATTTTCTTAAAATTTGGAAATATCAGGCATAAAAATGGATAATAGGTAACCAATCTTTTCAAATAATCAGTATTCAAAATTATATTTAAATGTAACAAGTAATAAGGTTTTGCCAGACTTTATTTTGAAAATATTACAATTAATTTTCAAAACAACTTATTCCGAGTTGAAAAAGTTGATTTTAGTAAAAATTGTAAGATGGGATGTAAATAACCTCCTAAAGGATAATATTAATTAATATTATTAATATGTAAAAATAAAATATTTCAGTAAATCAAATACAAACACAGTGTTTTACCTAGTCAAGTTTTACTTTATTTTACATAATTGCATTTATGTGAAAAACGAAACACAAATAAAAAGTTTCATATTTTGATTAGTTTTAGAACTATTTTATACATTTAATATAAATTTATGACTTTTAAGAAAAATATTCTATTACATTGTGACCAAACCAAAATAACACACATTTTGCGTCGAGAAATTTTTTGCAAAAAACTCAAACAAACAAAAACCAACAAAACAAAAATTGAGTACTGAAAAAATAACAGCACTTAAGATTGTTAGGTAAACACTTCACGGCTACCACAGCATAAAAATATTTACAACTGCATTCACAAAAACAAATTATGAGTACTAAAAGCAAACGCCAAAAATGGAACACTAGGATGATATTAGTACTCTTAAAACCGTAATAAATAACGCTATCATACTAAAATTTGGTACGTCACTGTTTTATAGTACCAGAATTCACACTGTAAAACTTTTTGAAGATCGGTCCATAATTTACACTAGTCCCCATATAAACCCTACTCCCGGAAAACAGTTTAGTACGCCTAAAACAGCAATAAATAACGCTAGCATACTTAAATTTGGAACGTCACACTTTTATAGAACCAGAAATAACACTGTAAAATTTTTTGAAGATCGGTCATTAATTTACACTAGGCCCCATATAAACCCTACTCCCGGAAAACAGTTTAGTACGCCTAAAACCGCAACAAATAACGCTAGCATACTTAAATTTTGTACGTCACGGTTTTATAGGACTAGAAATCACACTGTAAAAGTTTTTGAAGATCGGTCCATAATTTACACTAGGTCCCATATAAACCCTACTCCCGGAAAACAGTTTAGTACTCCTAAAACCGTAATAAATAACGCTATCATACTTAAATTCGGTACGTCACATATTTATAGGACGAGAAATCACACTGCCAAATTTCGTGAAGATTGGTCCATAATTTACCCTAGGCCACATATAAACCCTACTCTCGGAAAACAGTTTATTGCGCCTAAAACCAAATAAAGCTCACTTTGGGAAAATAATAAAATTCGCCTTAAACCATCACAGATATAGATATTGCGGTGAAATTTTTTGCTTAAATTCATATGGCCAGAAAAAATAACATGCAAATTTGTGAAATTTTCTGTTAACGCTAAAACTAATTACACTGCTGTATTGAAATTTGTTCTAATTTATTTTTGTAATACCAGAAATCAGTCTTCAGAATTTTGGGATGATTGGGCCATAATTTAACATAGGACCGATACAAATTACCCTCCAAAAATTTATTTTAGTTCGGCTTAAACTTTTACGAGTAAAATTACTCAAGCCTGTTCAAAGTTCTAACAAGAAACGCATAAAATTTTCTTATTGTCGGTCAATAATTTAATTCATGTCTAAACTGCAACTAATTTTAATGCTGACGCTCGTTTTTGTGAAGCTTAGTTAATAATATATATGTATTTATCATATAGAGCTCACTTCTGTCGGTGGAGGGTATCAAAGATTCGGCACAGCCGAATATAGCACTCTAAATTGTTTTCTTTAAATTCGAAGAAACCAATTTAGGATATTATACCACAATTTATATTCAATGGTGAAATTATCATACATACACCGGTATTGTAAAATAATGGGTAATTCAAGTAGAGATACTTTTTTCAATAGCCTTTTTTTTGGCAGATCACGTGTGAGTCGTGTCATGCTGTCATGTTATTTTTGTTTGGCATTTCATAATGGAAACGCCTGAACAACGTTTACAAATCGTTCAACTTTATTATTCACGTTCTGTGAGGAATGTGTTTCGTGCTCTTCGCTCAAATTATGGTCAACATAATCAGCCTACTGAGCGTACTGTTCGCAACACCATCACTCATTTTGAGACCCAGCATTCATTATTGGATAATATTCGACCGAATAGACCACGTCCAGCACGCTGTGAAGAAAATATAGCGGCCGAGAGCGGACACGAAGACCGTGGAGAGTTGATTCGGCGCCGTTCGCAGCAACTCGGACTGACGTATGGAACGACTTGGTGCATTTTATGTCGAGATCTTAAATTGAAAGCGTACAAAATACAGCTTGTGCAACAACTGCCGCTCGACCTTCCCAAGCGACATCGCTTCGCTCTATGGGCTCTTGATAAGTTCCAAGAAGATCCGACGTTTTCGAGGCAAATTTTGTTCAGCGATGAGACCCATTTCTGGCTCAATGGGTATGTAAACAAACAAAATTGCCGCGTTGGGACGAAGAGCACTCTGAACAGATTCAAGAACTGCCACTTCATCCAGAAAAAAACAACGGTTTGGTGTGGTTTGTGGGTCGGTGGAATCATCGCTCCATATTTCTTTAAAAATGATACCGGTGCGAACGTAACCGTCAATGGCGACCGTTATCGTGCCATGATAACCGACTATTTGATGCCTGAAATTGAAGCTCGTGATCTCTGCGACATTTGGTTTCAGCAAGACGGCGCCACTTCCCACACATCGCATCAATCAATGGATTTATTGAGAGAAAACTTCGGTTAGCACATAATTTCACGTTTTGGTCCGGTCGATTGGCCACCAAGATCGTGTGATATCACACCGTTAGACTTTTTTCTGTGGGGATATGTAAAGTCTAAAGTTTATGCGGACAAACCCGCTTCGATTCAGGCCTTGGAGGAAAACATCACGCGTGTCATTCGCCACTTACCAGTCGAAATGCTCGAACGAGTCATCGAAAATTGGAATCAACGGATGGACCATCTGCGACGTAGCAACGGCCAACATTTAATAGATATAGTCTTAAAAAAATAAATGCCAAAGAATGTTCTATCAAATGATAATAAACATTTCCCATTAAATTTGAATTTTCGGTGTTTTTTTCATTAAAAAAGTAAGGAACCTCGAAATGGGTCTCGCTTTATAATCTTCAGCCGACTAATGATTCCGTCAATAGTGCACCGCCACTGCCGGGGTTTTCCCAGATTTCTGACACAGCTGATGTCAGATGGTTGCTCTAATTGAAATTTTGTTAGATGTCTTTGCGTCTGACTTTTACAGATGCATTGTTTGAAAGGTAACACACGACATGTATGTATTTACAGAGGGAAATTTGACAAGTCAGATGTAAAAAACATGTCGTCTACGGGCACCTTTAGTCCCAATTTACAGCTTGCTAATTTACATGATCAGCTTGCTAATTTACAGGCGAAAGAGAGAGAGAAACAGCGAATCGTTTCTTTCCTCGTCTCTCTCGCCTATAAAGTAGATCAATAAGACTTGTAACGTGTAAATTGGGACTTAGCACATAGTTTAATTTTTAAGTAAAAATCACAATAATACTGTAATGTTTCCTTATTTGCACTTTTTGTGAAATATATAAATCACAAGGAATATTGTTCCAAATAAAGCAACATTAAAGATTAGTATTACAAAATTAAAGGATAATTGATACCTATAACAGGTTTCACTTAAATTTTAAGTAAATTTTGGAAATAAACTTTATCTTTATTCGGAAGGAATATAAGTAAATGTTTTATATCGTATTTCTTTTCTTTTCAAATATAAACTTCTTTCAATATATTTAGCCAAATACATTTTGTGAGATTTTTATACAATTCCTTGACGTTGATTTAATTAAAAGAACGATTTAAAGTTCAGGGATAAATTGATGGAATTTTTAAAACAAATGCGAAATTCATCAGATTTTTATACATCACTTTAATTTTGGAAAATTTGTCAATTCTTAAGTCCAATTTATTGGTCAGCACAGAGTATGCGAGCAAATCATTTGGTAGTTTCTGAGGCAAAAATTGGTCATCCAGAATCCTAAATTGTATACATGTAAGTAAATATGAAAAGAAGATTCATGAATTTATAAATAATACTCAAGAATATCCCCACGAAACGATGCAGTAGGTGAAGTACAATCCATTTCTCACGCACTGGCACATAATTTGCGCGCAACTTTCCTCGATCAACAAACTAATGGGTCGATTAAGGATGACAACTGAACTAAAGTTGGATTGTAAGCAGCGAATTCAGGCAACGCTTCTCATGTTAAAATATAAAATAAAACAAAAAAAAAAAAAAATTATATTTTAACATGTGCGGCGTTGCCTGAATTCGCTGCTGGCAACTCAACTTCAGTTTCGTTGTTACCGTAAGAGACCCATAAATTTAATAGCCAAAACAGCTGTTTAATTTTTTTTTGTATTCTGTTAAGTGGTGAACAGAATAGTCACTGTAATACAACGTTAAAAACGGCAATTTGAAAGTAGTGCCAACAGAATATGTTGTCGGAGTAATCGTTGCAGTTGAATTTGAAGCGCAAAGTTCGAAATTTTTAACTTTGTTGCACTACAGAGCATTCGTCAGCTTCAGCTACTACTATAACTACTTAATTCTGTTCCGGGCCTTATTCTTATTTTTCTTCTTTCGTTTAGCAGCAATAAGCCAAACAAGAATAACGTTGATTTTCTTTTCTTTTTGTGCAATAATTGACCCATACTCTAAACATTGGCGTTAGGGGCAAAACAATATTCATAAAACCTTAAAATTGTGGACGTAGATCAAAGTCGATATCTGGATTTCTCAAATATAATACGAGATAACGTGAAATGGATATTGGTTTCAGAAAGAGTATATTCAAGTTATTATATTCCATACCAAACTCATTTAAAAAATGGCTATTGGGACAAAACAATTCTGAGGTGACGAAATGACATAAAGTAAATGTCAGTTAAATTTAATTATATGAATATGCTGATTGAATTCATAGTGACTGAAAAACAAGTTAAAGTGCTATATTCGGGTCTACGGAATCTTTGATACCCTCCACCTACAGTTCTTACAGACTTTATATGGGAAATAAAGTTAATTATGGACCGATCTTCTGCATCGAGAAAAAACGTAACTGCTTCTTAACTTCATTGCAAAAGTCATATGAAGATTGCTATAATATATATCCGCACAATTTGAACCAGCTTTGGACACCGAGTACGGTATGCATTTCATGTCGATTGAATTTACCTATGAGGTCTTCAAACGTAAAGTAAGTATAGGTAAAAGCCTCAGTTTGCTGATAGTAACAGTAACGTTGCAAATCAGCTGCTTCATTTTTTTTTGCTTGCAAAGCAATTAGAACGATTATAGTTAGCAGTAAGATGTTGCGTCTCAATCTGTAAGAAATAAATTGGTTTTACTTTTTTACGGTACGGTCGCATTACTGTAACTCTCAGCTAACTGAGCCTTATTAAATTTGGAATATTTTATATTTACAGTATTTCCTTATTAAATTTTGAATGCTTCATATTCCTTATTTAATTTTTTTTTTCATTTTACAGACGACACTTGGAAATGTCAAAGCCTATGATATGGAGAGAATTAGCGAGCCACGAATCCGATTGCTTTTTTTGATTAAGTACAAAAACCGGTTCCCAATCAGATAGTTCAGATCCAGCACTACCATATACATCTGAAAAGGACGAGTTTATCCCACACAAACATTTCTCGCCGAGACCATGGAATCAAGACCAGCTTAATGATGTAATTATAGAATTTGAATTGTCGAAAAGATCTTCTAAATAACTTGCGTCCCAGATGAAAGAAACATATTACATAACTAAAGAAACTAAATGATTTTGTATACTACACAGACATTTCTGGTTTGATGACTGCCATGGGCTTACAGAGATACGATTCAAGCGAATGGCGTTTATTGATCGACATCAAAACGCAGCTTGGAGTGTGCCCTTTTGCATAATCGAAATAAATTTTACTCCTTGCCGATATAATTCCATTGGTCATGAAGAAGATAAAGTATGATGAATACAACTGGGTAATTTGTGCCGATTTTAAATTGAGAAGAATGCATGGTTTTCGTTTATATGGGCTATTCAAAATTTCTTAGGAAATAACAAGAGTGATGACCACGTTGTGCACGTTGAAGAGATGTTAACTCACTTCCATAATATTGGATGCAACATCCGGGCAATGGAGGAACCATACCAGGGTCGCTGCGATGCACACCTGATGGCTGATTTTTTGCTGGAGTACTCAGAGTAATACTTCGTTATTGAATAGTGGAAAATCGAATAAAAGAAAATTCCACAGTTTGTAGTTAATAATAACTATATATATTAATTTTTTTATTTTCTTACTTTATTTCTTATAATAAATTTAAATAATAAAATATAAATTTTCTACTGTTTAATACATTTATGCTCATCCAATTCAAATGTTTTTTCGAAGAATATAATCAGTATTGTAGGAAATGTTTTGCCAAAAAATACACGAATGTTACTATGTTATGCATTTTCGAAGTGAAAATTTATACTTAGCATCGGAAAAATATTTTCAAAATTCAATAAATCGATAGAAGAACATTAACTAATCAGATTTATGATTATCAAACAAAAAACTAAAATTTTGTAAAAATCAGGGAATTCACTTAATTGTGAATCAATTCGAATATCTCATTTTGTTGCTATTATGTGTGGCATTGCGATAAAGCAATAAATCTAAACAATTTTTGCCGTTTTCGATTTTTCATGATTTGTTTCAAATAAAAAATTGCTATTTTCACGTACGAAAAATATTATAACTCCGAAACTACTGAGCCGATTGAAACGCAATATATAAGCGGATTAAAGGTTATGTATATTTTGATTTTCTAAGTTAATTTTAAAAACATTATGTGGAGAAACGTCTAAAAAATTTATAATTTTACTTAAATTTTTTTAAAAAAAACCTCTTCATAGAATTGTAAATTTGGACTATATTTGTACTACTGGAAGCACAATACATCAAAATTGTATAGTGGGTTTTCAAGGATTTACAGTTTTTTCGATTTTGTTGCCTTGTGCAATTAATAAAATAATCAGTGGAAAAATATGAATAAAACTGAATCATTTTGGATTGAATCATTTGAGTTGAGAGATCTTTCATTATGATAATATTTTTATGACAAAAATAAAATGGACTCAACACAGTCAATTCTTTAATACCAATTAAATGCGGCCTTAGATCCAAAAAACTCTAGTTGTAAAAATTATGATATTCCATTATATGTGTGTGCATATATAAGCTCAAATACCGCCAATAACAGTATTGAATATAAATGGTTTTGTGGCCTGAAAATAAGTCAGATGGGTTTAATGAAAGTACATATTTTTTGTTGACGACGATCAATCTTAACTCTACTTGTCTAACTAACACATTTAAAAGCTCCTTATTGATATTTTTGATCATTCATTATTTTACGTTTAACTGTTAAAAATGTAAGAATGATTAGAGTTAAATATTAAATAAAAACAAGTTAGAGTGCTATATTAGGATGTGCCGAATCTTTTATACCCTCCACAGACAGGAGTTTGATGTATATGATATCTACATATATAAAGGGTTCGCCAAATACTTTTTTTTTTTTGAAATTGCTATAAAAAAATCTACTGAAATTTTCTCAAATTTCTTTTTTTATTTGAAAGTTCAATCCTTCCGGTTATAAATGGAAAATAATTTCATTCAAATGGCTGCCTCGACTGGCCATGCAGTAGCCTACACGATCGGTCCAATTTTTAAGCACATTATCGATTGTGTGCAGCTGTATTTCACCAATGGCTTCACGAATATTTTCCTTTAAAGCGTCAATTGTCTCTGGCTTGTCGGCGTAACACTTATCTTTGACGGCACTCCACAAATAATAGTCCAACGGTGTCAAATCGCAGCTCCGAGGTGGCCAAATGACATCAGCTCTGCGGCTGATTATGCGATCTTCAAAAACAGGGCGCAAAACATCGAGTGTAGCTTCGGCTGTGTGGCACGTAGCGTCCTGTTGAAACCAAATGTTGCCAATATCCTCCTCTTCAATTTTTTTTTTTTTTTTTTTTTTTTTGTTTGTTTATTAGAAAATGTCACCAGTGCAATCTATATATATAAAATAGGATGTGTGTATGTATGTATGTAACGTATGGACTCCAAAACGGCTGGGCCGATTTTGACACTGTGAAGTCTGATTTTTGATTTTTGGTCTGGGGGCGGAGGGGCGTGGCAAAATCCATAACTTGAGAACGGCTTGACCGATTTAGACGATTTTTTCTTTAAAATTATCGCCATGGTCCAACTTAGGTTTTTACGGAAAGAAAATTTTGCCCCGCCCACTTTTACGCCCACTTTTTTCGATTTACCTAAAATCAGAAAACGGCTCCATCGAGTTGACTAATTTTTCTTTCAAATGTTCGTATTAATCAACTTTAAGTTTTCATCGAGAGAAAAATTTACCACGCCTACTTTTACGCCCACTTTTTCTATTAAGCGCATAACTGGAGAACGGCTTGACCGATTTGAACGATTTTTTTTTAAAATGATCGCCATGGTCTTGCGAAAAGAAAATGTTGCCCGCCCACTTTTACGCCAACTTTTTTCGAATTACCTAAAATCAGAAAACGGCTCCATCGATTTGACAATTTTTCTTTCAAATGTTTGTATTAATCCATCTAAGTTTTCATCGAATGAAAAATATACCACGCTACTTTTTCTATTTATCTAAAATCGGAAAACAGTTGCATCGATTTTGCGAAGCCCTAAGGGAATCAGTTCGAACAAAATTTCTACTGTTGAATCGACAACAAAAGTAGGCATACGAAACCCTTATGAAAGCTGTGAAAGATGAAACTGGAGGGATTTTTTTCTAAACGCTCCCGGTGGAAATGATAGGTATTTCATGGATTTTTATTTAAAGGCCGTAAATTTCGTTTAAAGATCAATTTAAATCGTCTGGTAATACAACACTAATGTTTGCTTAGGGCCAGCAACGCGGACCGGGTCAGCTAGTAAGATATAATATCTTTTAAATTTAGCACTGGACATCAATATTGGCAACCTATACAATTTGAATAACATTATCAAGTATTACAATAAATTTTAATTTTTTAAATAAGAATTAAAGTTATATGTATAAATTAATGTATAAACATATTTTGGGTTAATAAGTTATTTGTAATAAACCTAAATAAAGACTAATTTTTGCTTTGTTGTTAGTCAAAAATATTAAAAATTGCTCTTTTGAAATGTACTGCGTTGCTTGTGTTTTGAATATTACGTGGAAGTTGATTCCAGAGCCGTACGGCGTATATAAAAAATTGACGTTCCGACATTAGGTAATGATATCGGATATGCAATATAACCCTGCCTCTAGCTGATCTTGCAAATATTAATTTTCTATATAGATAGTCGGGTTCCTTGGTGTAGATTATTTTGTGTAGGAAAATTAAACTGCGACATTTTAAGAGGTTTTCAAAAGAAACATTAAACAATTTCTTTGCAAACTGGGAGACACTGTCAGTCCTTCTCAGATTAAAAACGTATCTGGCGATATTATTAAACGAGCATTTTAATTTCCGCTTATCACATGCACTACAACCAGAAAACAATTCACATCCATATAAAAGTGTTGGCAACAAGTAGGATTTGGCCAATGTCATTCGAATATTAAATGGAGTATAATAATGATTAGTCCATAGTGTTCTTAGCATACCGTACGTTTTCCCAGTTGCATTATTTATATGATCTGTCCACGAAAGTGTTGAATTAAAAGTGATACCCAGGTTCTTTGCAGAGTTCACGATCTCAATCTGTGTATCTCCCAAAACAACTCTAAGCTGATACAGGTTGTCCATTTGTGCTCTGCAAATCGGAATGCATTTGGATTTTTTAGGGTTTAAACTCAGCCCATTAATAGCTGCCCATTCACTGACTCTTAAAAGATCTGAATTTATTTTAGACACGCAGTTTGATAATGTTGAAATGTTACAGCCAATAAACAGTTGGACATCGTCAGCATACATTTGGATTTTCATAAACTTTAGTTGACTCGGAAGATCATTTGAATACATAATATACATTAGCGGACCGAGAATTGATCCTTGCGGAACACCTCTTGAAACTGGCAGCCATGATGAATATCTTGAGTTACTAAATACAGCCTGGTATCTATTGCTTAAGTATGTTGATATTAACTTTGTTGATGTCGTTGAAAAATTAAATTGTTGCTTCAGTTTCCTGCAAAGTGTCGAACGCCTTCGAGTGGTCGAGAAGGACTAAAAAGGCGACATTACCCTGATCAATTATACATCGGATATCTTCGGTAACTTCAGAAAGTACTGTTATGCACCCGCGTTTTGGCCTGAATCCTGACTGATAGGTAGTTAAAAGGTTTCTGTTTGAAACATATTCCAGAATTTGTTTATGCAGGAGTTTTTCAAAAACTTTTGAGAGATATGGCAATATTGCTATAGGACGATATTCTTTGGGAGTTTTAGGAATTGGCACAATTTTTGAGTATTTCCAGTTAAGAGGAAAAGAGCTTGTGGTGATAATCGTATTAAAAAGATGTGTTATAAAAGGAAGTAGATACGGTAGCAGGATTTTTACAAATTTTGTGAACAAAAATTCGTTCAACATGGCCCGATAACGATCGCCATTGACTGTAACGGCCACTCCTTGCTCATTTTCGAAGAAAAATGCCCCAATTATGCCTCTGGACCAAAATCCGCACTAAACAGTGACTCGTTTTGGGTGTATCGGCTATTCAATGTATGCGTGCGGGTTTTCTGTGCCCCAAATGCGAAAATTTTGCTTGTTCACATACCCGCCAAGATCAAAATGAGCTTCATCTGAAAAGATGATTTTTTTTGGCAAAATCGGCATCTTCTGTAAGTCGATCGCAGGCCCATTTAGCGAAGCGAAAACGCATACCATACCAAGGCCTTTATGCAAAATTCGTCTCAATGATGTCTCCGAAATGTTCAATTGTTGAGAACGACGGAGAATTGATGTTGATGAAGCTTCAGTCACACTTTCTGCCACAGCAGCAATATTCTCGGGCGTACGCACTGTTTTTGGCTTTTCACGCTTTCTTTCACTTTTTTCACAAGATAACGAACATACGGAGCTGACGGTGCTTCTCTTCTTCCAAAATCCGTACGAAATTTTCGCACACATTCTGCAACATTACCATGATTTTCAAAGTAATGTCGCAATATTTCCCAGCGTTGTTCAAGCGTATACACAACCATATTCGTTCAGCGGAAGGATAAAACTAATTATCTGTCAAATCAGACATGAGCTAAGTGTTACCATTCACGAAATAAGCACTAGTTGAAAAAAAAACGTTAGATGGCGGACCCTTTATTATTAAATCACAAAAACGAACGTCAGCATTTAAATTGGTTGCGGTTTAGACCTATATTAAATTATTTACTGAAAATCAGAAAGTCTTATGCGTTTCTTTTTAGAACTTTGAACTGGCCTGAGTAAAATATCATGATTAGGCCGAACTAAAACGATTTTAAGAGGGTAATTTGTATTGTACCTATGGTAAATTATGGACCAATCATCCCAAAATTCTGAAGACTGATTTCTGGTATTACAAAAATTAATTAGAATAAATTGCAATACAGCAGTGTAATAAGTTTTCGCGTTAACAGTGAATTTCAGAAGGCTGTTTAATATTGGATTTAAGGTAAATTATGGACTGTTTATCACAAAATTGCATGAAATTTTTTCTGGCCATATGAATCTAAGTTGGAAGAAATTTTACCGCAATATCTATATCTGTTACGTTTTTAGGCGAATTTAATTATTTTTCCAAAGTGGGCTTTATTTGGTTTTAGGCGTAACTGTTTTCCGAGAGTAGGGTTGATATGGGGCCTAGGTTAAATTATGGACCGATCTTCATGAAATTTTTCAGTGTGATTTTTAATCGTATTAAACTGTGACGTATTAAATTGTATTGTGATAGCATTATGTATTACGGTTTAGGCGTACTTAACTGTTTTCCGGGATTAGGGCTTATATGGCGTCTAGGATTAATTATGGACCGATCGTCGCGCAATCAAGCAGTGTGATATGTAGTCCTACGAAACTGTTCTTTACCAAATTTAATTCTGATAGCATTATATATTACGACTTTAGGCGTAATAAACTGTTTCCCGGGAGTAGGGTCTATATGGGCCTAGCGTAAATTATGGACCGATCTTCTCTAAATTTGCCACTGCGATTTATATTCTTATAAAACTGTGATATACCAAATTTTATTATGATAGCATTATTAATTGCGGTCTTAGGAGTACTAAACTGTTTTTCGGGAGTATGGTTTATATGGGGCCTACTGTAAATTATGGACCGATCTTCACAAAATTGTACAGTGTGATTTCTGGTCTTATAAAACTGTGACGTACCAAACTTGAGTATGATAGCGTTATTTTTTACGGTTTAAGTCGTACTGAACTGTTTACCGCGAGTTGGGTTTATATGGGGCCTATGGTCAATTATGGACCGATCTTTACGAAATTCAACAGTATGATTTGCAGAATTTGTGCAAAATTTAATATCATTCCGTGCATTATGCCACCATTTATATTAGTTTTTGTATCAAAATTATCAATTTTTTTTGGGGGTGGTTTCACATTTTGATTTATAGTTCTGATCCTACTGCACCGATGTTCCTGGACTTCAATCCGAAATTGCTTAGGATAACTATAAGCAATTTGAGACCAAGTTTGTTCTTTTCTTTTGCGTTTTTCAAAAGTGATCGTGTTTTCCACAGACGGACAGACAGACGGACATGGATGGCTAAATCGACTTAGAATTACTCAAGGAGCCAGAATATATATACTTAGATATATAATAAAAAAAAGTTTCACACGGAATGACAAACTAAGTATACCCGATATTCACCACTAGTGGTGGTGGAGGGTATACAAATTATTTTTACATGTGGTATTGATCCTGGCATTTAACTGGTTATAAAATTGGATTTTATTCAACACATAACAATGATGGTCAACAGGGCTCGTTGTACTTTGGCTTTTATGAAACATTGGGCAAAAGAATTCAATGATCCTTTTGCGTTGTCACCTCGCATTGGTTAATGGCTTGGCGCCGTATAACTGTGCCGAGTTACAGTTTTTGCGGTTGCCTGCATTGACTTTGTGCAATCGTTCGTAACCTCAATGTTTTAACGTGTTTGTCTGGTGGATAACCAATAATAACTCAACGTGACTGGTGGAGTACCATAAAAATATCAGACGTTTACTGATGGAGACCAAAAATACTCTGGAGTTTCTGGAAGCTCTCGCCTTCCTATGCGAAGGTTTAGGTCGAACGAGGACTTGTGGTTGAGGCTCCAAAAATTCGTGTGATACCCTGGCAATATGACTTAAATAGTCAGCCAAAAACTTTTTAGTTTTAAGTAAAAACAAAAAAAAAAAAAAAAATATTACAAAGTTGTTTAATGAACATATTGATTACTAAAATTTATAAATTTTGAAATTGAGATTTTTTTCTTAATTATAGATTAATTTAATTAAGAATATGATAAAAAAAGAACGTACGATTTCCAACAATGTGTTTATTGATTCAATTAAAAAATAATCTATATTTTACTCAATAACCTCAGTTGTTTGAAACTTAATAAAAAATAATTAATAAAGTTATTGAATAGAGCAAACTAGTAATTGATTCAATTGTAAGATTCTACAAAAATTTTTATTTAAAGAATTAAGATGAATAATTGAAATTATAATTCGAAATTAATTAACAAGATAAATTTTTTTCCCAAAACACATTTTTATACCCACCACCACTGGTGGTAGAAATTATGCAGTGTTTAAATTACACTACTTAATTTCGTGTAATCGGTCCATAAATTACCTTAGGTCCCATTCCCACTCTCGGAAAACGCTTTTATAAGCCTAAACCTGTAAAGAGTAAAGTTTAAATTTTGCTTTTGGTACACCAGTGGACTCAATTAGATAACAAAACCACACGGATTTCTTTAATGTGCATTTCAAAAGAAATATTTTTCTTTAATTAATTTTCTTCTTTAATTATTTTCAGCACTTCTCACATTAACATTTCTTTATAACTATTGGACACGCTTAAAACGAATATTAAAGTTTAACTTTTTTCTTTCGCTTTCAATGACAATATTAACGGAGTTAATCAAATAAATATAAAAATTAATTCTCTATCCTCTCAAGGGAGAATGTAATGATGAATTTGTTTTTATAAAAACAGGCAAAAGAAAAAAAATAATTTAACGACTTCAGGATTGACTAAATCCTGAAAATTCCGGGATTAAAAAAATTCAAATCCCGGAATTTTTGGGATTGGCATCCTTAATATATACATATCGTTTTCCCTATAGGATAACTAATGGCAAAAATCAAACATTTTTACTGATTTAATGTTTTACAGGTAATCAATGTCTTCTTATAGGTAAAAATTTAAGTTGCAGCAATTATCTCTTACCTGTCCTTTGCAAGAATTTGTTAACTGTCTTAAATTTAATAAAAATATAGTGTAATAAAAATATAGATTTCAATTTAATTTATTTGATAATAAATCCATTAGAAGTTTATACAACTAAAACAGATAACATTAATATTGCATAAATCGTTTTTTTCCTGGCTAAATAAATATTAATTTTGCCTCCACCATATTATAACATTTGCAGTACCCTTTCCAGCATCAACGACCACTTATTACGTGGGAATTTGTCTTCCGAACGTAATCGACAATAATAATAATAAAATTTAAAATTGTATCGTTAATTACCCACTATGACTAATGACATTTATTAAACAGCGTAAAGACATGCATCAGCCCTTAATGAAATAAATGTCACTTTTGGTAGAAACTCAAGTTGCATATCATTATAATGCTAGTCGCAATTGTTAAGTTGTTAAGAAAATCGAGTTCAAACCGATCTTGTCTAGAAGTAACTAAAATAAAGTAAATTACTTTTTTACGTAATATTAATAATAATAAAAATCGAATAAAAAACATTCGATATGGTAAAAGAAAATCAACAATGATATTTTGTTGAAAATTATATTTATTATTTTGTTTTGCAAGCGTTGGTTTAGCGTCACAACAATTCTCATTAGATAAACAAAAACCCAATACTATCCGGAATATTTCGGTAATGTTGAGATGGAGGTGCTAATTTAAACAATAATTGTAGATCAATTTTAAAATACATTAAGACCTCACAAATCGCTTTAATGTTTTTAATCAAAACAAATTTTATATTTAAATTAAAAAGTTAAAAAAAATTTCCGTTACGTACATATTTTATTTGGGTATTCACATGCCAAAATTTGTATTACATTTTCAAACTAGTATGTATATATTATACCCACCGTATAGAAGTTTAGCAAAATAATCAGTTGGTCATTCCGTTTGTAACACAACGAAATTATCATCATAGCTATGTCCATCCGTCTGCCTTATTAAAACATGATAGAGCTCCCAATAGAAACCTCACCGCCAATTTCACTATGCCGAATGAATTCTTTCTTTCGCACATCGCGAAATAGGCAGTTGGTCTAGGTTCCCACGCTTCAACTATTGCTGATCAACTTTTTTAGGAGAAAGGAGAAAGGGGGTTGGTACGATACAGGCGCAGATCCAGACTTATCGTTTGGGGGAATGCCTTTAGAAATTTATTTAAACAAAAAAATTTAATTTTGCTATAAGCGGCTTATTTTAATAGTTTAAAAAAATCAAAATAAGTAAATATTAAATATAAGATGACATTATCATTTATATTATAATCAAGAAATAATTAATTTTAAATTTTGTCTATGAACATAAGTCGTTGAAAACGAGTTTCTAATTACCTACGAAGAAGGAAAAATGTCAAATATGTTATTTTTTCAAATTTTGCAAGACATATCAATCCTGATCACAAAGCTTAACTTATTTCCAGGAACCGTAAATAATTATTATTTCTGAATTTTCAAAAGAAAAAAGCAACCACAAGAAAATATCAGAGAACCAAGTCATAAACAGAATTTTGATCGTTTTCATAAAATCATATGCTTTTTAAATTCTGGATTTTTTTTTCCAGAAATGAAATCGATCGATAACAAAATGATCGATTTTAAACTCCATTTCTGGATTATAGTCTACATTTTTTTGTTCAGAATACAGTACAATTAACTGAGAAGGTCCATAAGCCATAGTCCAGACTTGCAATTTTTTTAAATTCTGATTTGAAATTGCACTAGTGTCCAGATTATGAAATTCTAGGGTTGCAATTTTTGTATTTTTATCTTGTTCTTATTATATTTTATATACAGTGGGACCACGACTATTCGTAATTCGATTAGCCGGCAACATCAATTATCCGGGAAATAAAACGAATTGTTTTTACAACGACTACCTCTATTATCCGGTATTACCTCTGTTATCCGGAATTATAAACAAACTCTTTTTTTGTTTTCAACAATCAAAGACAATGTCACAATCAGACCAAAATCTCAGCAAGGTCCGGAATGCCTGTATTGTGTGTTATATTCTACCAAATTTTTGTTTCCTTATATTTTTTAAACATCTACAAAATCTTTGAATAATTTCGTTGTTCCATAAATATGTATGTATGGACGTACATGCAATAATATACATTTAATTATAAGCAAAAAAAAAAATTTTACACAAAATTATTACGCAATTAACCGGAGAAATTGATTATCCAGAATGCTCGCGGTCCCGTCCATAACGGATAATCGAGGTCTTATTGTATAAGTACATATACACCTACAGCTAACTTCAAGTTGAAAAGTGCGAGATTTAAAAAAAACAAAACAGAATGGCAGAGTACATGAAACTGAGCACCTCACCACTCTTAACAATAAGCTCAAGAATTGCTGCAACAATAATTGCAAGTCTGGACGATGACTTACAAGTTGCAACAATTCTACACTTTAATTATTTTGTTTTTTTTACTCAATATCATTCTTCATATTAAAACCTTTATAGCCATTGTTATAAAACTTACCAAATATAAATAATTATGTTGTTATTCAATAAAAAATATTTATAATGATTCAGATTAAAATGAAACAATTCCACATCTATTCAATAAACTTATTCAAAACAATAAAAATTCAAAACAAAAAGGTAAAATTACAATATTATTAATTCTGAACGTAGTTCATTTTAAAACTTTACATTTCCTTTGGGTTCATACAAATCGAATTTTTTTTACTATAAATCGGATCAAAATGCAAAAATTCCAAATTTGTCTTCTTAATAATTTAAAAACACATCTGGCAGAAAAATCCAATTATTTATGGTTTTAATTAAGAGTAGAGCACTATTATATCACAAAAAGTGTTTAAAAAAATATATATATTAATATAATTTGTTTAACCAAAAAATTGTTATAGTGGAATTATTGCGTTATGTTATGGACCTCCTTAACTTATAAAATTTTAAAGAATAAAGACAGGAAAAATATATTGGAAATCAATTTTGAAAGATACTTATACTGTTTTGTTTTAAAAATCCCATTCTATTACTGCCGAATTTTCTAAAAGAAAGACCTCCCTGTATATTCTGTATATATATATATATATATATATATATATATTTAGCCATGTCCGTCTGTTGAAAACACGCTTACTTTCGAAAAACTCAAAAGATAAGAACAATATTGGTGTCAAATCCTTTCTAGTTCTCCTAAGCAGTTTGGAATTGAAATCCAGCAAAATCGGTCCAGTAGAATAAGAGTTATGAAGTAAAATATGGAACAAAAATTTTTATAATTTAACATAAATAGAATACATATATAAATTCATATAAGATTTTGCACGAATTCGTTCTATATGACACATTTTCGTGAAGATCGGTCCATAATTTGCCAAAGGCCCCACATAAATCCCACTCTCGAAAAACACTTTAGGACGCGTAAAACCGTAACGAATAAGATGCTGTTAAAATAAAATTTGGCCTGTCACAGTTTTATAAGACTAGAAATCTCACTGTTAACTTGAAGATCGTCTCATTATATATTATAGGTCGCATATAAAGCCCACTCCTGAAATATTCTAACTATGGGTGGAGGGTATTAAAAAACATCAACATTTTTATAAAAGCTTAAATGTTAGGGTTGTAAGATGCCTGTAATATGAAACATTTAGTAGAATATATTTGTGGAAAAAACTCGGAAAAATCGTCTCTGATGCAAAAAAATTATGACCAAAATATAATTTTTTTTAAATACTCATTTCCGTAACCATATATCTTCCCGAGTCCCAGTTTTATAACCCAAGTAAAGAGTAAATTTCTTCTTAATCACGTCGGTATCTAAATCTGTTAAAAAATGGCCAAGTTATGAGCAAAATATTCCAAAAATGGGCTAATAAATATCAACATTTTTATAAACGCTTAAATTTTAGGGCTATAATATGACCTTTGAATACGTCTTATATATCAAAAGATCGGAAATCTTTAGTAAAACTTATTTTTTGAAAAACTACAAAAACGCTGCTCCTCAACGATAAATCTCCTCCAGGTTTTTAAGGGCGCGTGAAAGCGTCCTCTACCTATAGGGTTCCAATTAAGCGCTTGTTGAGCAAAATTGTTGCTGTGTCTTCTAATATATGGACAATCCATCGCCATTTTCGACGTTTAATTTGATTGATTTGTTTTTAACCACAAGCCATCATCATGGATTCTATTTGGCCACAATATACGCAGGATATTTCTGGAGAAAAATTTTGGACCTACCAAAGGTATTTTGGGCCTTTTAAATCTTAATTTTGGCCCAAAATTAAAAACCTCATAATGCATCTTATGCATCACAATATAATAACATTTTAATAACTTGCTTTCACTAAATATTCTTACAAAACATCGTTGACAAAAAAAAAAAATTCTCATCTAAACTTCGCTTTAAAATAAAGTCAATTCGCAAACAAAATTATCAGTAGTTTTTTTATCAATTAAAAAATTGTTTAAAAATTATTTCAATTTAATTGATGTGATAATTGAATAAATTATTTTTTTTTAGTTAAAAGACAATTAAAAATATAATTTTGATTAAATTCAGATCTAAGTTGTTTTGAAATAAATTTTTAATTAAAATATAAATTAAATAACAAAAAATCTTAATTGATTTTTTCGTTTAAAATAAAATAATTTAAACTTGGGAATTTTCCACTAAAAAAATAGTTGATTTAATTATCACATTAATTAAATTAAAATACTTTTCAAAAATTTTTTTTAATTGATTAAAAACTACTGAAAATTTTTTCTGTGCCCTTATTCATAAAAAATATTTAGGTATTTAAAAGATTCATTTCACAAATTTTCATACACAGAAAAAAGTGTTTTAACAATTAAAAAAATGGTTTAAAAAGTATTTAAATTTACTTAATGTGATAATTGAATCAATTATTTTTTTAGTTGAAAGAAAATTAAAAATTTAATTTTGATTTAATTAATATATTAATTGTTTTAAAATAAAATTTTCAATTAAAATTTTAATTAAATAACAAAAAATCTTAATTGACTTTTTTCGTTAAAAATAAAATAACTTAAACATGTATAATTGTTGTTGGGAATTGTCAATATTTATTTAAATAAATTAACACATTGTTTGAGATGGCAAAGTTTTTTTTATCACTTTTTTAATTAAAATTAAAACTATCATTTATTGAAAATATTTTTTCAAAATTTTTAGTAATCAATATAATCATTTTGGTAATAGGTGCAAAGTCAACAACTAGTTTGCTTGATAATTTGATTTGGAATAAATTTGGTGATTGGAGAAATTTAATAATTTTTTCTGTGTAGAAAATTCGTTGTATGAAACTTAAATATTGTTTATGAATAAGGCTTTAAGTGCATAATTGTTTATCCGAAAAAAGTCAAATAGTTTTTATTGATGATCTAAATGTATATGCAAATAACGATTTTTCGAGCTAGAAAGAATAATTTAACAAGTTTCAATTAAGGAGAAACGTCATATAAATTGGAAATGCTATTCCAGTTCCAAAAGAGAACATTAAATAAATTACAGAAACATTTTAGGGATTTTACTTAAAAAAACGGAACGGACGGTCACCATATATACATATGTTAATATCAAACCATTGTATAGCATTGTATGTACACAATATAGCACTCTTACCTGTTATAAATTAGACATGTTTTTTTTTGAATTAAGTAATTGCGTTATCCTCTTATAAAACTACCGCGACAATCTAGTAAAAAGTTGAAAAGGTGTAGAAAAGAACTACTGGAATGTACTAATGAATCTCTGGTTCCAATGATTCCATGTGGTCCTACAAAAACTACGTAGTCAAAAGTTCTAAGGTCAGTGGTGGATTTTTAGTGATAAGCTTATGCTAAATGCTTAAATCACAACGCATTGTCTGGGCTGCAGTAGGTCAGTTGAACTGTTTACAAAGTCAACAGTGAATCAGTATATCGATGCCTTACTTTCTCAACCTCGTATCTTAAAAAAATACGGTTTTGACTTTTTCATATAAAACGATTGATATTTTTGTGTTCTATTACTGCAACAACTTATTATTTCAATACTTTGTCGCAATTCTGTAAATACTAATAAATTATTGAAATAATAAGTTGTTTCATTAATAGAACACAAAAATATCAATCGTTTTATATGAAAAAGTCAAAACCGTATTTTTTTAAGATACGAGGTTGAGAAAGTAAGGCATCGATATGTACACTGTCGACATTTAGTGTAAGGTATTTTTAAATTATAAAAATGCATTGTTAAAAAAAATATATTTACTGTATTTACACAGAAAAAAATTAAAAATTGTCTCTAATCACCAAATTCATAGAATCTAGCAAACAATTTGTTGATTTTGCACCTCTTACCAAAATAATTTTATTGATTACTAAAAATTGTAAAAATTTAAAATTGTGAATATTTTTTATTTCAATAAATGATATTTTTAATTTAAATAAAAAAAATGATCAACAAATTTTAAACAATGTGTTATATGATATAATTATATATAGCTCAGGTTTTGACAATTCCCAAGAACAATTCTACAAGTTTAAATTATTTTATTTTAAACGAAAAAAATTAATTAAAATTTTTTGTTATTTAATTAATATTTTAGTTAAAAATTTAATCAACATTTTTTAATTTTTCGAATTTATTCTATGAGTTAAATTTCAGTTATGTAATTTATAAAGCTTTTTGTAATAGTTTTATTCCTTAAATTTTTCAGGAATGACTTTATACACTACCAGACTATTATCTTGTATTTTCATAGAATAAATTCGAAAAATTAAAAAATGTTGATTATAATAAAAATTGCTTATGAAAAGAAATAATTCCCAATATCTAATTAAAAATTTATTTCAAAAAAAACTAAATTGTTAATTAAATCAAAATTAAATAGGTAATTTTCTTTCAACTAAAAAAATAATTGATTTAATTATCAGATTAATAAAATTGAAATACTTTTTAAACAATTTAATTGATAAAAAAATTACTGATAATTTTTTCTGTGTATGTATTTTGTTTTGTGGTATACAATATCCTTTTTAGATACTTTCTGCAGAATGGGCTATAGAAACCGCGGTTGTCGATATTTGTATAGCATATATCGAATAATAAAAATGTGTTAGGATTTTTTTTAGCAAAAGTTTGGCAAACATCACCAAATAAGATTTTGATATTTGAAAGAGTATATAAAAGTAGTTTTACGTTTTTTAAATACTTAAATATTCGTTAAGTTTACTAAATTTAGTAAATTTGACGACTTAAAAGTACACAGAAATAAATTCTCGCAATTTTTTTTTACCAATTAAAGCATTAATCAGAAATAAAATCAGGTTTAATTAAAAATTTAATCAAGAAATAAAACGTTTAATCAAGCGAATTAAACGAAACGTTTAATCAAGTGAATTAAATGAATTTATTTTTTATTTAATATCACAAATTTTTTAATCGAAATCAATTTTTATTTTCCCCTGTGTAAGATATATTTAAAAGTGCCAATTTGTGAGCTGTTTTAAAACTAGTCCCGATTCCCATTCCCAATTTAAACTAATTGTAGTGGACACCATATATTCAGCATGGCCTAATGAAGTCTTTTTACTTGTTTTTATTGTTTTTTGAATAAAATTATCTAGATTTTTGTAAAACTTCATCGGTCGCGTGTGTAAGTAATGCCTGTGAGTAATAATCTGTAACGAACTACCGAAATGCGGTTCAAAGCGGTTACATGCAAAAAAAAAAAAAAAATAACATAAAACAAAACAAGTTAAATAGTTTAAGTAGGAGAGTAGACACACTTATTACAATGAGTATTGTTTACGTATGTGAGTGGTTCCCAATCTTTAACCAAAAGTGTTGACACTTAAAATCAAATAAAGTTTATATGTTAATTCTAACCACCATATTCATAAAAGGCTTCATTATTAAAGGCTTTTAAAAAAAATTGTTTTATATTCTAATTGTTTCAGTTGGGCAGAATAAAGTTTTAAATCAAAATTTTAGTCAACCTCTCAAAAAATTGTGTTTTTCCATTATCAGAAAAATAATTATCATTACATTTATTTTTGCAACAGATAAGTAAAAGAATTCATTTAACACTTTTTAGAATCGGTCTATGATTTTTTCTGGCTTTCAAATTACGCTCACTCCCGAAAACGTTTTAAACTCCGATATAAAGAAAGTCCACTCCGAAAGAAAAACTTTAACGCTTATAAAAAGATAATCAATATCTTTAGAATGACATTGGTTAAATTTTACTTCAAATTATTTTGCAGAATTTGTTAGAGGTTCTCTCAAAAGAACAAAAAAAAATTTTAAGGTTTGGCTTAAAATTAGAAAAATCTTCTTAATAAAACCAATTGCCAAAATCTCGACTCTTAGACATATAATTTCATTTGCATTTGTTATAACTCGTTTTCAGTGACATGCCTCAATTGAATAAATTTTTTTTCAATTTTGGGATTCCTTTAAACGATTTAATTTTATCTTTTCTTTTGATTTTTAAAAATTTGGAATGAAATATAAAGAAGCTGAATTTTCATATCACAAATATTCCATCGGATAATGAGATAAAATATGGTGCAGCTTTTTTTCATCAAAATAAGTTCCCAAGGCGAATTCATTTTCAGTTGTTGTGAAAACACAGCTCAGCTACTTTTTGTCAAAAATTGCTCGTGGTTTAGACGTACGACCAACTGAAGCAATAATAAAAGTACAATGTTGTTTTTTATTGTTGTGGTATTGCTTACAAGCAAGGGAGAAAGTGTTATCGGTCAAGTCCAAGCATATGATAACCTACACATATGGCAAATACTACAATCGTAGTGAACTATGGTCAAATATGGACTGATTTTTTTAATTTTTTGGCCCAAAATCGTATGAGTTACAACATTTTTAGGGCATGCCGCATGAAATAAGCTTCAATAAGCTTCGTCCCAATGGCCTATGGCGGTGTAAGGTTTAATTACTGTTTAGACATTTTTTTCCTTTACTCGACTTATCGACTAAACCATGTTCCGTCTGACCTCCAATTGTTTTGATTACTTTAGTGTGTTAATGTGGAAATGTCTATACTTCAGTCGAAGGTTTGCAAAATTGGCTTATTCCCTTGCATAAGAAATATTTAGCTATTGATGGACAATACTTTGGATGTAGTGCCAATTAAAAAATGAATTAAAAATATCAATGTATATATTGTATATATATATATATGTAATTTTAGAAACATCAGCACAAACTTATATTGCCCTCCACACCTAAGCTGGTGTAGGATATAAGAACTATTTAAACAACTTGCCAAGACTTCGCTTTACAAGTGGCGTTTACAAATTTATTTTATAATATCGGTTCTAGACCCACCTTTAAGTATTCCGATGGACTCAGAATCATATTCTGCGTCAAATCGGCTGGTGCGCAAAGTACAGAGCGCAAGTTTGAAAATAATTTGATGAAATTTGGTAACAATCGGTTTATAATTTCAAATAGCCCGAATACAAACTGCTTTCGGAATAGAGTCTTTATAACCATAAACTATCTTATTATGCCAGTATTTAGATTAAATTTGGTCCAAAAATATCTTATATGAATCTTTCTTACTGGTTTTTTTATTGTTGTATTGCCGCCACCTGATACATGAATTTGCCTTGAACCTGGAACTACGAAGTTTATATTTAATTGACTTTTAAACAAGACGTGATTTCTACTTGTTTTAATCAATTTCGTAGTTTCTATACATATATACAAAACACTCTCTATATATATGTAAGTACATACATACTTATATGCATGGAGAATTATCCTTAATTTATTAAAAAAACGATAATTTTGACAAATAAAAGAGCAAAACGGCAATGATCAAAAGATGAGTAATTTTTAGGAGATAAATTTTTAATTAAGCTGAAATTTTAAAACAGCTAATCCACTGTTTTTTAAGTCAGTTTTTAACCCTTGCACGAAATTTACATTTGCCAGTACTGGCAAGACAGTTGCAATACATGCCAACTTTTTCACTAATACATGCACACTCTTCCAACTGTCTTGTCTACCGTCTTGCAAATTTTGCAGACAGTAAAATTAGACTGTGATTTGACATTTGCTGACATGAATTTGAAGTTTTGTTTGCAAAAGTAAAAAAAAATCAATAATTAAAAGAAAATTAATAAATTATGCTTTGATTTTTTATGTATTTTGCTATTTTAACTCGTAATAGTTGTTTAATGCTATTTTTAATTTGTTAGGTTCATATAAAACAAGTTTAGCTGGAACCTGCACTGCGATATTCACGTTAGAAATTTTTTTAAAAGTGAACTGTCTTAACTACTGTATGGACGCTTACGTCACGAAGACCGTAAGTAGTGTTTTTTTTTATTAGTGTTGTGTATTCTCTTACTGTCTTGCCAGTACTGTCAAATGTAAACGCTATGTTAAACTAAATTATTACCGTTTTAGCATCTCTGATGTAAAATAAATATTTGTGGACACATTTATATCAATCGCAATTAAAATGCATATTAAATAAGAAATCAATATTTTTGTAAAGTATTTTTGTATATAAACAAATAAATATTCACGTTTGTATTCCTAAACTTGGCTTAAACGTGATGACGATTAAAATTTTATTTATTTTGTTTTTTTTTCCATTGTTTTGACGGGGTGTTTGAGCTTAAAAAATACGTAGATTAAATTTTTTTGAAGACAAATTAAATTTAAAAAAAGAAATATAATTATCGATCCATCGACCTTTGATGTTTGCTGGATGGCCAAAACTGCGACTTCTTTTCTGAACAATTATAATAACAACAACAAAACCGGTCTAATGTAGCTATCTAATATGTAGCTATTTTGTATATCTAATGATAAAGTTAACCAGACATTTCAAAATATTTTATTTAAATTTATGGAACTTTTATAGTCTTCGTGAAAATTGAGCATTTTTCAGGGACCGTAACTGTGGGGTAAATATAATTTTACCCCCGTATTCAAAATCGATTATTAAATTTATCAAACGTTTATTAAGAAAAATTTTCATAGAAAATTGGTATTAATTTTAAAAATTTTTTATGAATACAGGCATTATACAAAAAGGGGACCAAACTAAAAAAACATTTGGGTCAGTTTTGGTTTTGCAAACTGAGACAAATAACCTCCTGAAGAAAAGTAAAAAAACCTTTTTATTAATATTATATATAATGCAAATTAGAAATAACTTTTAATTTTGTTCAAAAACAGTAACAACAAAAAGTAAAAAAGTGATAGCTACACAGCATTTACATCATGATTTTTTTAGATCTTTCCTTTTCAACGTCTTTTTATATTTAATGGAGAACGGGGTAAAGACGCAAGAGGGGTAGACAAAAAGATTCGATTTGTGTTTTCCATTTCTCATTTTTCATACTTTTCTTTACACTAGTTTCTGTTTTTCATGTTGACTTGTTTTTTTTTTAAAGTTATATATGAGGTTTATGAAATTAAGACCCTTTGAAAAGTTCTCAAATCAATTTGTCTCTTAATTATAACTTTTTTTTTTTAAATTATGTCTAGTCGATTAATAATTTTTTTTTTGCTTAATGTAAATTTTATATAACTGGTGTGAAGAGGGTGTACTTACATACATATGTAAATAAGTTTGCCATTCCGATTGTAGTTTCGACAGTATTGATCCTAGGCCCTATAAACTATCTTAAAAGTAGCGTAGTAGATTTAAAGATGTTTATCTGTCCGTGTATTAGCTGAAATGTGGTTTTTGAAGACGTCAGGTATGATGGAAAAGTTTTCTATTGAAATTTAGTCATATCGGTCCATAATTCGTTAGAATTAGAGCAAAAAACTGTAGGTGCCTCTATCTTTTACCCAAAAAATCTCAAATTTTTAGATCTTCTCAAAACTGATTTTTTTTACTTATACATTATGGTTCATAAATCATCGATTTATAGACAAAACCCTGTTCTAGATTACCGCGAGTATATGCCTTGCGATCCGCATTACCGAAGCTGTTAAAACCGGTTGAATAGAATGTATCACCCAACGTCTCCTTGCAATTTACATCATTATTCGAAGCATGCATTTATACATTTCTCACCTTATCGATAGGGGCAGAGCAACTTTACACCGAGCCTCTTGCTCGCACTGGGATTTGGGTTTAATCCAGAGGTCCCCCGTTACTCCCGGAAGATTCTCACCATTAACCGCGCTGGGACCTTAGTACCAGGGGCGTCCTGAATCCCAGAAAAGACTACAAGTTGAAAACCAAATAGATCGGGACTGATGATCCATATCTGCCACAATAAGCGATTTTACGCCACAAGTAACCGCTCAGAAGTCTCCCAACATAATTGAGCCTCTGTATTCTGCTACTTAACACCTACCGCACAAATTCGTTCATTTTCCCATACATCCTAGCGTTATCTAAGATACCGTCCAGACTTTCCATTATTATGTTTTCTCAAGAACAAAACGTTAGCAGAATTAGCGACGGATAATTGCTTATGTCCTTCGACGTGGGGAAAACCTATGGCACGAAAATCCATATAGGAAGCAACAATAACAATCAGGATGGCGTTTATTTATATAATAATACTGCAGCGATGTTAGGCATCGTTGAGCAAACAATTGTTTTAACAAGAACGGAGCATCGACAACAGCAGTCTTCACTATTTAAATTAATGTGTGCACAAGAAATTGTTTGTTGTTTTAACATAACGAGGGCTAATCTAGACGGCATGTAATGCGCCCATAACACATTAGCTAGGAACCACATTTGACAGGCTTTTAAAAATTTAGTATTGATTAAAAGCCAAATCGGTCTAATTTTTTACCTGGCCCCCGGTAAAAAATTTTAAAAACTATTGCGAAGGGATAGAATATTTGGCAAAGACTAATATATCAGTCTTACGGCCAATTTCACCAAACTCACTTATAATTAACTATCAGTTATAACTGTCAAAAACATATTGTTAACTGGTATTTAAAGTTTAAAGTTTTAACTAAACTTGGTGAAATTGGCCTTTAGTTGTTTTTAATTTCATTGCGTTTTTAATTGGGAAAAGCACAACGCAATTATAAATTTGTTATTAAATTGACAATAAATTAATTAACAAAATAAATCGTTAACATTTTCGAGTAAAAAAAAAAGTAATTTCGATATTGATTTTGCAATAAAATAATTAGTCTTAGCGGTTCAAATTGTTTTGATAAAAATTAAGGAGTTCGTGGAATTTATTTAAAATTTCTTGTTTTAAACAATTTAAAATAAAGCCGGTGTTTTGACAAGTCAGTAAACTTTAGTCTTCTAACATTATGAAAAGTCATAAAAACAATTGTATTTCAATAAGTTTCTAAACAAAAAGCAGAAGAGTAGTGGAGAAAAAAACCAAAATACGAGTATAATACAAATTTTGGCATTGGATTTAAATTCCTGTTTATTATGGGCTATTGTACAACATATGGGTGCATTTGTGATAGATATTTCTTAACGGTAATACATATTTTTTTTTGATAAAGGACAGAAATGTTCGATAATTTCACACAAGTTCGGGCATATTTTTTCCAATTTGCTGTTATGGTAATCAGCGTTGCCGTTATGCGACTACAGTCGCATTTTGCCCCTTTTTTGACTTCCTTGCCATTTTCTTTGCCACTTTTTTCAAATCCCCTTTATTATCTTTTTGTATAATTTTTGCCCCTTTTTGAACTAATTTTTTAGTATATTGGCAGTAAATGATCGCAGATGTGCCTACCAGCTTTTATACCTTCGTATGTTTTTATTAGGGATGGGCAAATCGAAAAATATCGATATATATATTGCATCGATATTTTTTAAAAGTATCGATATTTATTACTTAAAAATATCGATATATCCATGTATGAAATTATTACCAAATTTAACAACTTGTGACACATACTATACAAGTAAACTGTGCAATATTTTATTTTTAATATATAAGAACATGCTCAAATAAAAAAACAAAATATTTTTTTTATTATTAACATTCCAACTCTTTTGAGTCTATTGCTGCTAATACGCCATAATTAAGGCGATTCTTTGCATAACTCTAGAAACCCTTTCCAGAATATTTTTTCCGCGCTTATTTTTTTATGTCATCTCCTAAAAAACCGAGACAAAACTGAACTGTGTAAACTATGAACATGTACAATGGAAAAACGCCGTTATTTTCTTAATATTAGTTAAAAAACATATTATGCAATTCTTAAAAAATAACAGTATTGTAATCAGTTGAGCACTGGTTAAAATGTTAATATTATAAAGAGATCTTAAAAATTTCGAATTCGATAGTCGTAGGTAAATATCGATGTATCGATATTATAATTTTTTTAAATGATATTTTGATATATCGATATTTATTGCCCATCCCTAGTTTTTACTTTACCTCATAGAAGTGCATCCGCTGAGCGAACTTTTTTTAACTTCCTTATAATTAATTTCCATACCGTGAAGTTTTCTTTAGAATGATCCAATTTATCAAATTTGTGTTTCATATGTTTACTTTTGTCTCCATACAAAAAATTATTTCAAAAAATTTTCTATTAGGCGATATCCAAACATGAAAATAGAAATAAAAGAAAAAGGTTCTGTGATAAAAATTTCGGCAGCAGTCGCTCGTGTTCATTGAAAGAAAAGGCAGCAGCATTTATTTTAATAAAATTTGATCAGTTAAAGTTAAAGAAGTAACACATAAATTTTTGTGGCTAAGCAGTTTATTTTTCAGCACTTTATTTAATAGGCAATTCTAAAAATGTAAAAAAAGCAGGGACCGTAACGGTTATAAGTGATATCAAAAAAGTTATTTTGTAACAGTTATTTTAAGAATTAAAAAAAAACTCAATCTTTAACAGTTATTTTTCAACGTAAAAATAAAAGGTCGAATAAACTCTTAAAAATGGAGTTTTATTTTGCCATCAAAAAATAAAACTTATTTAGGAGTTTTATTTTTTCTGTCTAAAATAAAACTCATTTTTGGAGTTTTATTTTTTCCGTCAGAAACAATTTTGCATATTAATACAATTTATTTTGCACTAAGTTCATTGCAAAAAGCGGATTTTTTTCAATTAATTAATTTGTTTTTGACATTTAAAAATATTTTCAAGCAAATAAATTTTCAATTATCAAACACCAGCAGACTGGTCCGCTATATTTTCGTTAATTTGGCAACTTTTGTTTCTTTTTTGAATTTAGTTATGTTTTACTCATAGTGAAATAAGTACAAGGTATGTTAACTGCGGAGAGTTGTCATATACGCTTGTTGTAATATTATGGGTTTTAAAATTGAGAACAAATTTTATAATGACTATTCCTTGTATTTATTCTGCCATGGTTTTAATTATAATGCAGTAAGGGGGTGGGCTCTCAAGGCCAGCTGTTTGCAGAGTTTTTCTTCGTGGTGTGTCGTTTGGTGTCTCTTAATTTTTGCTTATTTATATTTTTTGTAAAGTCATTTTGATATTTGCAATATGCCTGTTGTTTTTTGTGTTGTTGCATTTTTGTTGTACTGAGGTCACTTTACTAATGCACTTTGACTTTAATAAACATAAATGTGAGATTTTTGCTTCGTCATCTTTCTTATTGTTGTACACCCAATCTTGTTTTTACACGGTAGATACGTTCCAAAGGATACCATATAAAAAAAATCATGTAAAAAAGACACCTAGAATATACATATGTACGTGTGTATATGATATTTCTTTTCAAATATCAATAGGAAATAAAGGCCCCTATTACTGAGTTGAGTTGTAATTTCTTAATTTTTGTATAATGGTTTACAACTTTGCTATATTGCAGTGAACAAAAACATAACAAAAATTACAACTGATCACAACCAGTTGTCTTAATAACAAGTCAACTGACGTAATAGTGGCCAAAATATAAAAAGAAGTGCTACTAAGAACCCTTAAATATAAATGTAAAAAATACCGTGTTAAAACAGGATTGGGTGTACTTTGTGTAAGTGTTTTTTTTATTGTTCGTATTTATCTCATGAAGTAGTATTGCTTAACGTATGGTCACATATAGCTTTACGATCCTCACCGGATGTTTTCCCATCTTCGCCGGATGTTTGTGATACATCCCAATCTCAAACATCGCTTTTGGGTCAGTATTTGAACTCCCTTAATGTAGATAGGAAACAAGAAGAAGAAGAAAATGAAAATGATGATGAAAAAAAGCCTTCTGTGAAATCGATAACTATTTTCCAAGGCAGTTATCGATTGATAAACTTCTTTTTGAATACTGGGAGACAAAAAAAATATCATATTGGCAAAAACTGTGCAATGTGTTCCTGCAACCTAAGTAAGCGTGGAAAGAGCATTCTATGCTCTTAAGTTGGTATTGAGCGACCTGCGGTCAAATCTTTCACCAGAAAATTTGGAAAAAAATAATGTTTGTTAAATTAAACAAATAAAAAAAAGTCTGTTTAAAAAAAAGTAAACAAATGAATTTTAATTAAGACAAAAAAATTAATCTCTTCAAAAGAGTTTTATTTTATGAAGGCGAAATGAGTTTTATTTAAGACGAAAAAATACTCGTAAAATAAGTTTTACTTTATACGGAAAAAATAAAAGTCCTCAAATGAAATTTACTTTAGACGGATAAAATAAAACTCCACAGATAAGTTTTATTTTAGACGGAAAAAATAAAACTCCTGAAATGAGTTTTATTTTAGACGAAAAAATAAAACTCCTAAAATGAGTTTTATTTTTGATGGAAAAAATAAAACTCCTAAAATGAGTTTTATTTTTGACGGAAAACATAAAACTCTTTTTTTTAAGATCACTACAGATTCTGAAAAAGCTCGTCAGTTCGAATCTATTGGTATATAACACTATAAGTCTCCGTTGGCGCTAACATGAAGAGTTTTTATGTTAAAATTTTCCGGATAACTGTTATTTACGGTCCCTGAAAAAAAACAATTAAGCAATAAACGCAAAAGACCCCATATTTGACCTTTTAAGGATATTAATGAAGCAAACGTCAAATCTATAACCGCCGTACGGGGAAGTGTAATCGAAAATAAAATACCAAAATACTTAATGTTCTTTTTAATGAATATTATATATAATGAAGGGATTTTCTGGTCCCATGCAGATTCATTATACGGATTTTCTGAGTAAAAACTTAACTTTTAACTTTACAGGAGTAAATACTCGTACCTGTATTCATAAATGATTATAAAATTTAAAAAATGTTTATTAAAATAAATTTTCATAGAGAAATTTGTTTTGTAAACCTTTATTAAATTAAAAATATTTTTATAAATTTTAATCAACGCAACGTTTATAGCTAAGATAAATATCGCAAGTGCAAAAATTAATAAAAAAAATTTCGATCGTAAGCATAACTATTGCACAATGTAAACAAATCCTATTAAACGTATTAATCAAAGTTATAAAAGCGCCCTCAAAATTTTTTTTTGATATTTCGGATTGATTTTAAAATAATCAGATAAAATCTTTTTCCGTTCATTTCGTGTTTTGGAACTTACGATTATTTCGCAAAGAAAAGGTCGGTTTCTTAAAAGCCTACTTATGTACAGTAAATGACGGTTTCACGATTATCGATTGGAAATAAATACCTCATTATCGGACTACTATCATCTTTAAACTGTTGAGGGGTGTCATATATTGACCGCCTATATTTTTAAATTATTTTTTTAATGTTTTCATAAATATTAAAATTAATTAAAACCAAAAAAAATTTAATAAAAATTTTGAATAAATCAAAGTTTGGTTAGCAAACCTGTTTAATAACAACTTTGAGTGGATTATTAATAATTATGTTGTTATTTCGTAATAAAAGTATTTCTAAGAATATATTTGGGAATATATTTGCGATATGTTTACAAAATATGTTTACTTTAACTTTAAAGAGCATTGTTTACGTCATGAATTTTTCTGGGAACAATAATTAAAACAAATTTAAAATAATTTCAACACTTTTAAACTTTATCAGGTTCCGCGAGCGCAGCTTAAAATGTGTGCAAAAATTTCGGATTTAGATGAACATACATATATACAAAGTCATAACATATTAGCAACTTAGGCCACTACTATGGTACTTAATATGTTGGGTACTAGGCTGGTTCTAGATATCTAGTCCCAAGAAATTTTCAATTATAATTCAGCAAGATGGTTGATCAAGTCCGACCATTTGATACCCTACGCTACAGCAGTTTTTAGATTATACAAAATTATGTTAAGAGGTAATAATTCATGTAAAGTTATTTGTGCGAATTATTATTCAAATGTCTATGTATGAGATTTCTTTGACCTTAAGTGATTTTAGGAAGGGGGCTTATTTAGGGTCCATGGTTAATTTTGGGCCGAACAGCACAATATTTTGTTATGATATAGTAGTTATCGTAGTTATCGTTATTTTCGAAAGTATTATTTGCATGGAAGCTTCGTCAAATATGTACCGATTCCAATAAAATTTGATCAGATAATTTACATTGCAATAAAATAAAATATGACCCGATTCCAATAAAATTTGATCAGATAATTTACATTGCAATAAAATATGTTAGGCCCAAATTTGATCTTAATACCAGGCACAAACACTATTCCGGAATAAAGTTTGTATGGGGTAATGTAAAATATGGACCGATTCTCACCATTTTCAGTAGTGTTTCACACATCACCGCAAGCGCATAATACCCTCTCCACTATTGGGGTGTGGGTATACAAAATAAAAATTAAGCAAACATTTTTCTTTTCTGTCAAAGTCAGACAAAAGTGTAGACGCTTCGTTGACAGTGTCACCAAAACAATCGACAAAAGTGGAGATTTGGAGATACTTGATCCTAGGCTTCCTATAGGGATACGAGTATATATACTTTTGTATATATGAACTAAATATGTCAGTATAGCATCATGATTATAAATTAGCAATAATTTAATTTTTGGTAGTTCTGTTCAGGGCTTGAGACATGTATTTAAAAATTTAATTATTGGAAAGAAAAGTGATTTAATCCACTTAAAAGAAATGATTAACTTCGTGTGTAAATTGTGTAAAAAAAGGATGAATTGTACCAGAGTACCCATAAAGTTTCGATTGTGCCAAATTTGGTAAAAGTGTACCACAAACCCCATCAGTGATCTATAAGTATGATGTAACGAAATCGTTACATATCTTGAATTTATCTGTTGTTGAAGGACGTTTAAAAGGCCGAAAGACGCCCGTTCAAGATGCGCTAGTACGTTCAGATTCCTCTATTAAGACGTTACCAGCAATAGGATGAATTTGTCAATTATTTGGTACAAGTTAATAATTTCATAAACTTTAAGAGTGACTCATACGCTGATATGATCAATTGGATCACATTCGCCTTGACTAAGCCGCCATGATTGCAGTTCTATAATTTCATAAACTTTAGGAGTGACTCATACGCTGATATGATCAATTGGATCACATTCGCCTTGACTAAGCCGCCATGATTGCAGTTCTATAATTTCATAAACTTTAAGAGTGACTCATACGCTGATATGATCAATTGGATCACATTCGCCGCCATGATTGCAGTTCTATAATTTCATAAACTTTAAGAGTGACTCATACGCTGATATGATCAATTGGATCACATTCGCCTTGACTAAGCCGCCATGATTGCAGTTCTATAATTTCATAAACTTTAAGAGTGACTCATACGCTGATATGATCAATTGGATCACATTCGCCGCCATGATTGCAGTTCTATAATTTCATAAACTTTAAGAGTGACTCATACGCTGATATGATCAATTGGATCACATTCGCCTTGACTAAGCCGCCATGATTGCAGTTCTATAATTTCATAAACTTTAAGAGTGACTCATACGCTGATATGATCAATTGGATCACATTCGCCGCCATGATTGCAGTTCTATAAGCAACTTCAGCAGGAAATATTTCAGTGTTCAAACGAAATAATCGAATTAACAGATTAGTACAAGGAAAATAACTTCATTTGATAGATTTTTTTTCTAAAGTAAATTTTTTTTACAGCTTACCCATCCCATTTAGAAAACACCAAACGTTTTGTTCATGCAGTAAATGAATCTTCCAAGGTGGTCACCGATTAAAATTCTAAAAAAATTATTTCACCTTAATTTTTTTAATTCCTTTTGTATAATTAAATTTTAACATATTTCTGTTGGAATCATCGAATTACTTCCTTAGCAAAGGTTTAATGAATTTGATAAATTACATATAAGAAATTTTGACTGCAAATAGTTGCACTCAAAAAGAAATTTCTTATGAAAATGGATAATTTTTACCTTAACAAACGTCTTACCTGTTTTCAAAACTTCAATATTTAGAGAATCTTAGAATTGCCCAAGAAATGTTGATTGTAAAAATTATTTTCCATTTATTTATTACGTATAAGGGTATAAGGAAATTTTACATTGTTATGTAAAAATTTAGTTTATTGACCCCAAGATAAAAACTCTATATTTAGTGTTAATGTTTGGACATTTCGTGTACACGGAATGTGAAAAGCCACATGCGCATGTAATTCTGACGTAAATTTGAAATTTTTATAAATGTGATGACGTCGAATTTATGTAGAACCACTTGCGCATAATGATTTTCATTTTAGAGATATTTGAAAATGATGGGCAGTCATTGGCTCACAAAAACAAAGTCATATTATGAGATTAAAATTCAAAAAAGAGTTATTTGTGGCGAATATTATCTGGATATTAACATCCATATAATATTATTTGTGTTAAAGGGATTTCCAGGACGGTCGAAAAATTTTTTATTAATATTTAAAACGGAGCTATTTATAGAAAGGAGCTTTGGGCAAATGCGAGCCAATTCGAAAATAACTTAATTTGCAGTAAAATATTTTTGCGGCAAATTCAATCTAAAGACCAACATAATTAGATGTTTTACGAACACAAAAAGTCTAATTTGAAAAGAAGTTTTTATAGTTAATAAGTGAAACTATAGACCGCTTTTCAGCATTTACCAAATTTGACATCGCCAAAAGCGTATATTATTGATTTTTCCTTAATTTTTGCTTATATATATATAAAATTTGAAAGTTTAAATAACATTTAAATGTAGATGGTGAAATTAAAGCAACACTTTGGGTATACAAACAGAAAAACCAGAATTTTTAAAAAAAAAATTGCTGCGAAAGCTTTTGTAAGCATCTAAAAAAATTTAACATGTATCAAAAAATGCTGTAAAAATGCTCTTTTAACCAAATTATGCTGTAAAGGGTAACATATGCAAAAATATGCACTGACATATCGATTCCAAAATTCATAAAAAGCTCTAAAACGGATAAATATATTGTTACTGCCTTTTCATAGAAAATTCTTTTAATAAAGCTTTTATTAATCAAAAATATTTTTTATGAATACAGGGGCTAATCGTCGTCAGTGAACACTCGGGCCGTACAATAGACCCTTTGGGTCGGAGTACTTGGCTTTTATAAAATAATAATAATGTACTATACAAATTAAAAAATTTTGAGTTGTGGAGGTGCGAAGTTGATCATTTTAAATTCAGTCATCGGAATGTCATAATAATGTGAAATACATTTAGTAGTATGCCAGTTTTTTTCTAATTCATTATTATCGACGCAAATATAAGATTTTTTCAATCAAATTTACAATAAATCGTGTGGCGCTAAGTTTCAAGTTGGATATTCGCATTTGGTGAATATTGGCGCAGATATTCGAATTTTCGAATATTAATACAAGATTTTTAGTTCTCATTTCAAAACACATCTAAAGCCCATGATTCTTTGATTAAATTTATTTAATAGTGCCTTTTATGTTGTAAATTACCTTTTATATTGTAAATGTTTCTGACTGTAGCTTTGTCATTTTTTTTTCTTTTTTTTTAACAATATTTATCACTTATTAACATTTTCTTGGGCCGCAAAACGTTAAAGCCGCTACTGGTTACGATAATGGACTTTGAAAATATAAATTTATTTAAATTTAAAACATTTCATAAACATTAATAACTGCACTTTATATTTTTAAATCATAAATTCTGATTGACATCTTACTAGTAAAATTAAAATAGATTAAAGCCATTGACAGGAAGTTATACCTTTTATTTCCGTTAACGCCTACAACTGCTAATAAAAATGTATTAATATTCAGTGTCAAAGAAAAAGAAACGAATTTAAAATTTTCTACTTTTTATATAATCGTTATTATTTTTATTTGTTTTTATCTTAATGATAAACAACATAAATTAATCAAATACTGCACAAATCGAATACTTTTATTTGCACAACTTTTTAACGGCGCACAGTGTTTTTGAGGTGATTAAAACTATGAAAAACATAAAAACTTTATGCCGAATATTTTTAATTTAAGTATCAAGGTATGTTCAGACCTAACAAATATTTGCCAAAAAAAATCCAAAATAACGTTAACAGTAAAAAGATCTAACTTTAGCTTTATTTTTAATAATTTTTGTTGACTTACTTTACTTTATTTGTAACAAGATAATTGTATAATGTTGTTAAGAAATTATTAAATGACGTTTGATCTACCAAACGTCTAGCAAAAGTAAACAATTTTTAATAAAAATAGTAGTTACGTGAAGGAAGTCAAATATTTGATAGATCTGAGCGTAGCTCTGAATATTTTTTTAGCTATGAAAAAATACCAAAAGTATTTCTAAACTAAGACAAAAAAAAAACCTAAAAGTTGTTATCAAAATTTAACTTTTTAAAAATTTCTAAAATTTTCAAATCCGATTGCAGAAGTGCTGCAATGGTGAAGGGTATTTAAGATTTGTCAAGGCAGACTATAACACTCTTACGTATTTTTATAAAAAAAAAACAATTTTTTTATATTCCTAAAAATTTTCCAGCTATAAAATATTTTCAAACGCATAAAGTTATAATTTTTTTTTATTAAAAGCAACATTTTCGTTTTTAGTAAATAATTTTGATTACATGTTAGCAATTGTAATGACTTGCATTCAAAAATAATTTCATCTAGAAGTCATAAAAAGTTCTATTGGAAATTTGTTACAAAAAATACAATAATCGAAACATGAATTATTTTAAATTTTGTTTCTTTTCATTCGGTATGGAATTTTGTTTGGAGCAGAAAGCAAAAAACTGCATAAAACTATTTTATAGATTTTTGATCACTTAAGCTCCCGAAAAAGTACACTGTGCGACAATTAATTAAAAAACAATTTTCCCTTTAATAATTAATTGTTTTTAATTTGAAATTCTCAATTTATGGCACCATTTTTGGGCGGAACAATTAGAGAAATTCTTTGAAAAATTTCTAAATGACCAAAAAATAAGACGTTCGATAATTTTACAAACAATTCGCAAAGAATGTTAGTTGATTTTGTAAAAAATAAAAAATTTATGTGAAATTTTTTCAAGGCGCAGATACAAAAATATCTTTAGTAATTTAACCAATTGGTTAGCAATTATTTCTATTGCTGATATATTTTGTAAATATTTTCAAGCTTTCTGTATGTTTAAGAATTTAATAGCATTTAATTGCTCTCTTTTCAATTTGCAAAAACTAATGAGAATGACGTTAAAACTGACATTAGTCAACGATTGATCAAGTGGTGTCAATAACTTGAGCAAACAATATTTGTCATCTTAACAAAAAAAAAAAAAAAAAAAAAAATTTGTACCTATAACAAGAAATACGATTATTTTTGAGCCAAACAGAAATAAAGCAGTTAAGCTGAAACTTATTTATATGGGTGTTTCCGTTATTAATATTCATCATTCGAAATAGAACTGTCTCTTAACAAGAAAAGTCTTAAAAGATTTAAATAAAACTCTAAATTTTTTAATTGCATTCACATATTTTTTTGGGAATTAGTCAGGTCTGTGGAATCGGAGTCGGAGTTGTAGAGTCGGATTTAAGGTTTTTGTACCGGAGTCGGAGTCGAAGTACCCACAAAAACTCGTGACTACGACTCCAAGATTATTCTACTTTACATATGTAAATAACTATATTAAAGCTCAATGTAAGAATATTAATATCGATTTGTAATTTTTACAGAATCATTTTCTTGCTATATATATATATATATTTTTTTTTTGAAGTACAATTATTTATTTTATTTATTTAATTCTTTGATTTATTTAATTGTATCCTAGCAAAACAAGATAATCATCTTATAAATGCAAGTGCTAGGGAATAAGATCAAACTTATAATCACAGTAAATAATTATAGTATTAAAAATTATAAATAACATTAACAAACAGAGAAATAGATAAACTACATCAAACTGGATCATTAGTGGTACGAAAATTGTTAAACTGAAATATTACATTATGAAAAAAAATTTATATAACTCCTTTTTAAACGCATTTACATTGCCTAAGCTTTGAATATAATTCGGTAAAGAATTCCAAAGACTTGTGGTGTAAATAAAAAATTGTCGATGTGACAATAGACTCTTATATCTTTGTTGAATAATCTTCCTTTCACGATTAGATCTAGCAAATTGGATCCTACTAAATAAATATATAGGCTGCTTAGAGGTTCTAATTTTATGTAAGAATATAAGGCATTTAAGTTTCAAGAGGTTTTCAAACCTAATTTGAAATATCTGATACGAGTAGAGTGAAATGTGGTCACGATGTCCTTTCAAAAATATATATATTGTAATATTGTTATAAGCTAAGTTGAGCTTCCGTTGATCGTCCCTTTCACAGTTCGAAAACCGTATAATAAAAAAGGAACAAGGTATGTTTTTGCAAGTTTCATACGTATGGAAAATGGTGTTGAATCTATAACTGCACACAAATTGCGAAGCATACTATGGACTCTAGCCACAACAACATTAATATAGTTAGACCAGGTAAGCCGAACATTAAAGATAGCTCCTATATTCTCAGCTGTTTTAACAAAAACTATTTTATTTCCTTTGATGTTTACTTCAAATACATCAAATGCTCTATTAGACTTCGATAGCAAAATGCATTTAGATTTGGATGGGTTGATGGCTAGCACATTGGCATTAGCCCAGCTGTCAATTTCGTTTAATTCATTATTTATAGTATTTACATAAGAACTTATATTTTCGATACGGGTACTCAGGGAGAGCTGCACGTCATCAGCGTATATATGAACTTTGCTGTTAGTCAAAACATCAGGAAGGTCATTAATGTACATACAGAATAAGAGAGGCCCCTTGAGATACTCCTCTTCTAACATTAAGTGACTTTGAAACATTATTACATATTTAGATGAACACGTTGAGATCTATTCATAAGATACGAATTTATTAGATTACAGGCTGTACTCGAAAAATGAAATAGTTTTTGAAGCTTTGTTAATAAGATTGCATGATCAACCATATCAAATGCTTTACTGTGGTCTAGAAGAACTAGAAAAGCAACCAAGTTTTCATTCAATTTCGACATCTAGTAGGGCAGTAGTACAGCTTCTAGCTATCATGAAACCCGATTGTCTATCAGACAGATAATTGTTACGTTCTAAGTACTAATTGATTTGTTTTGCTATAAGGCTTTCCATGACTTTGGATAACAACGGAAGAATGCCAATCGGCCTGAATTCGCTGTTGCTTTTAGGAAAAGGAATTATTTAGATTGCTTCCATGCATCGGGAAAAGTAGACTTTATGAGAACGGAATTGAATAAATGTGTATAATAGGGTAGCAGCCTAGGTGTTAGATATTTAAAAAACGCGGGACCTAACTCATCTGACCCAACCGCATTTGACTTTACAGATGATAAACATTCCAAGACTTTAGGCTGATTAACACAACGAAAACTAAAGGGATTTTTGTGTTGAGGCAGAGCAAATATCAGTATTTATGTTACTAGCTGGCGATTGGCCATTAACATTTATAAATTGGTCATTCAGAATGTCAACGTCAGCATCCATATTACATGTCTTGTTAAATTTCTGGCATATTCCAATTTTGCGAATTTCCTTCCATTTGAATTTGTTATCCATTGCTGAAGAAAACTTTCTGTGATAATAAGTGGCCTTCGTAAGTTTAATGCGCTTAGTAACCTCCCTACGAGCAGCTTTATGAATATCCTTCAGATCATTAATTTTGAATCTCTTCCATCGACTGTAAGCAGCATCACGCTTTTCTATTAATAACACTCCGGAGACCAAGCAACAGTCTAAACAATGGTTTTCTCCGGGTGAAATGGCCCCGAAGTAGGCCAAGGTAAGTTTGTCGGCAACAGTTTCTTGGGATGCACGCAGGATTATCCACATCGATTACCTTCAAAAGGGAAAAACAATAAGCGGCGAATATTATGCCAACTTATTGGACCGATTTAACGAGGATTTGAAATTATTGATCCACCCTCGTACTTTTTAGAAATTCGAACGTTTAAGGACTGAAAATTTTATTTATTGTTGGTACTTGTTTTTATAAAAAAAAAATGTCTCCATTCATAGAGGAAAAAGTATAAAAAAGTGAAATACCTATAAGAGAACCTATAAGATGAACAATGTTGGTACATTTTTGTTAAAACCTAGAACCATAAACTTTGACATATAAATATATCCACGAAAGAAAGGGAGACGCTAACGTAGTAGAGTTCTTCATGCTGGTAAATATATAAAAAAACAATATAAATCCTTATTTTATAACCTTCACCGCTAGTGGTGAATGAGAGTATACTAATTGCGTTTCCTTTTTTGGCATAAATGTTGCCTTTATTCTGCCTCTCGCCCTCAGTTGTGTTCTTTTCTAATAAAATTTTATATTATAGGCATAGTGCTGCCCAACAAAACCAAAAAATTTTAATTTTAATAAAATTTTAGAAATTTAGCATTATTAATTTATGTGAATGGTTTTTTTTCTTTTGTGATCGTTAAAAATGTAACACATTCTGAGGGTGAAAGTAAAAAATATGTTGCCAACATTTTTGTAAAAAAATAAAACGCCAACGTGTGAAACTTTTAACATATTTCTCTAAGATCCCATTAAAAAAATATATAAGAACTTGTACTGCTTCTATTTCTTCTCAGAAGTTTGGGATTGAAGTCCAACACAATCGGATAGGCACGAAAAGAATTATGAACACAAATGTAGACCAACCTTTTATAAATATTCGTATTTCTTATTAATAAGATTTCTTAATGACCTGTTAAATTCCCAATTTTATTTTTGTTGAATGCACTGAAATTTAATGTTGAGGGAAAGCTGGTTTCTATGCGCATTTCGCTGGTTGCTTATGCCAGCTCGTCAGGAAACTTTTTCCAAAGACTTTAGAAATGCTAAAAATATTATACAAATAAGACTGAAAAGCGAATAAAAGTTTTATACACTAACAGCCGTATTCATAACAAAAAGTTAGCCACAGTTTGTACACTACGTACAACAAGCTGCTACACAAAAAACCTGATTTAATGTATTAACTCAATAAAATGAGCATAAAAATTTTAGCGGATTACAGTGATTGTCATTAAGCTTTGGCAAAAATTTGATTTATACAACTAGAAATCACACTACTTAATAACGTGAAGATCGGTATATAATTTACCATAGGCCCTATATTATTCGCACTCTAGAAAATCATTTAAATATACCTAGACCCGTAAAGCACACTCCCAAATATTCAAACCCTTGGTGGAGGGTATCAAAGATTTGGCACATCTGATTTATTTTATAATTTTTCTTGTTTGTTTTATAATTTTCTTAACTTCGATTTGGAAGCATTTTTCTAATGTAAATAGAAATATGTCCCAAATTATTTATATTCACCTTATTACGGTTCTCGATGTCGGTAACGACTTAAGTTGAATTTTGTTGTAGATTAAAGAACACAGGTTGTGTGTTACTTTAATCTACTACAGAGTCGTTTTCGACATCTAGAACCGTAATAAGGCTGATTTAGCAAACAACAGTGAGGCCGACTCTTCACTACCAAAAGTGGCCAAACTTTTAGTAAAAAGTGGCTTAATAGTGCCTCAACAAGATTTTATTACAAAAACGCATTAATATAATAATAAAAAACTTACAACATTTTTTTACTACTCTCATTTTGCAAATAAGAGATTATTTTGAATGTATTAATAAATTTTTAGTAACAATAAACTAAACATAAGAAAACTCTTTCAACAACGAAAAGCGGAAATTACCGATAAAATTTATTTATTTTTTATCATTATAACACAATTTTCATCGTTATAACACAATAAATACTGCATTTATAATATTTTTTGGCCTAAACATTTTTAAAATTCGACTAAATAAAAATGCCTAATGGCTAGGGAGATCGAACGGGTATTTTTGTGTTTCCCAATCCCACTATGTGCATTTTTCGAATATCGAATAAACCGGTTGTTTTTGTATAATAAACCAGTTATTTCAATAATGTGAAATTTATATAAGTACATGCGTTTTCCTTACTATTGTTGTAAATGTACCCATAATTTAAGTACTTTTCTAAACTTTTTATCAAGAATGTCAAAACAAAATTTAAAAAACGTCGAAAACATTATGAACGATGTAAATACAAATCGCATATAAAAGCGTGTGGGTTTGTAAAAAAACCAAAAACACTTAAAAATTCTACAAAAAAGTGTTCAGTTAAAAAGTAAATAGTAGGGTATTCTTTTAATCGGGCTTTTGCTTTAATCGGTTAATCGCTCGACTAATTAACCGAGGTTTTGGTTTAATCTATTAATAATCGGTTAATTTTGTTATTGATCGGTTAACCGATTAATAAAGTTTTTTTATAAATTAAGTAATTTCAATAAATAAAAATTCATAAATGATTTATTAATTAGAGTTAATTAGTAATAAAGAGCCATAACGTAACAATTCTTGAACTAAAACGAGCAAACAAAAAAAAAAACATCATTTATCGTAGATGTTGGAGAAAACAAAAGCAAGTCATAATAAAGAATATATAATTTCTCAGTCCTTTTCCTGGATTTCTCAAAACATATAAAATCTTCCAAAATCTTTAAAAATGATAAGCACTTCTATTTGTTTCGGTTAATTCTGTTAAAAGATTGATATGAGAAGATATGAGAAAGAGACAGATTATTAAACACATACATATAAAAAGTTCGTGAACAAAAAGCTGTTGACAGCAAAAACTTCTTTGTTTGTATAAAAAAATATTTTCTTAACGTATAACTTATGTGTATGAGACGAAACAACAATTAAAAACTCAAAAAAATATGTTATAATCGGTTAATCGACTGAAATTAACCGGCTTAATCGTTAATCGAAAAAAACCAATATTAAATTAACCGATCAGTTAATTGGGTAGTACTTAATCAGTAAACCCTAGTAAATATAAATTTGTGCGAGAGTATTCTAAATATTAAATACATATATATATTTTAATATAGATGTTAAAAGTACATTACATACAACGATATGGAAAAAAATTCCTCAGTTTTATTTATTAAAACACCAGAACTATAAAACAAAATTGAAGAAATCAAACAATGTGATGGAAGGTTTTGAATTGTGGTCGACGAATGGACAGATATTTCATACAAAAAGCATGTTCATATTACTATTCGTTTCTATAATACTAAAACAAAATAATTTAAAATGTATAATCCTGGCTAAGAAGTTTTGCTTGCAACTTTTCAAAAATATGGTTAAAGTCTACTGACGCTTAACCACCAACAAATTAAAACTCATTTAGAATAAATGTGGGAGAATATCTCAAATAATAAATTTATTAAATTCCTTCAGTTTTTTATTTTCTTTTGTAAAACCCTTGTCTAGATCAAACATCATTCAACAGTTTCTAAATTACATTATACAATTATCTACTTACAAATAAAATTTAGTATATAAATAGAAATTGTAGAAAAATTAAACTAAAGTTTGATCAACTTACTGGTCACACTTTTATTGGATTTTATCGTCAAATATTTGTTAGGTCTGAACATACCCGTAAGTTATATTTATGTATTTTGTTGGTTCCTTACCTTTGTGAATTGTTTTGTTTTTATTCAAATTGTGTGTTTTAATGTATTCGAATTAAAACCGGGTTACCGGTTATTTTTAAATAGCATTTATTAGGAACATTCGAAAACCGGTTTTGGAAAAAAGTCAAATAATCGATCTCCCTACTAATGGCTTATGGATTTTTTAATGGCTAAATAACATTAAAAATGGCCTAATCTAGCAACTAAATGGCTTAATTGGCAATACTGAGTAAAAGACAATGTAAAAGGATAAAATTCTTAAATTGTAAACATCAGGACAACACTGAGCCTAAATATACATACTTCCTCGAACTCTGAAAAAACTGAATTCCGATCTTAATTTAACTTAAAGGTTTTAAAAATTTTTCATAATTGCCGTACAAAATGTGTGTTTAATTGTAAAAAAAAATTAATTGACATAAGAAAAGTCAAATATTTAGTCAGACCCTAAACAATAAAATATTTATATAAAAGGCATCAATCTTTATTAACAGCATCCTTCGCAAACTGTGCTCTTGAAATATTGGGGGAAAGCACGAAATAATATACATCAATTAATTACACTTTTTGTTTACAGATATTTGATTAAAAAAACAAGTTAGAGTACTATATTAGGCTGTACCGAATCTTTGATACTCTCCATTAAGAAAACAGTAATTTATTTTTGATTATCAAACACGACACTTTCGTTATTTGTTTAGGTTTTAGGCGTACTAAACGGTTTTCCGAGCGTAGGCTTTATATGGGGGCATATGGTAAATTATGGACCGATTTTCACGACATATAACAAAGTGTTTTTAGTCCTTTGAAACCGTGTTGACCCAATTTTATTACATAATTAGTATTTGTTACGGTTTTCGGCGTACTAAACTGTTGTCTAAAAGTAGGCTTTATATGGGGCTAATGGTAAATTATCGACCGATTTTCCTGAAGCTTAACAACATGATTTCTAGTCATATAGAACGAATTTGTGCAAAATTTAATAGCAATCCACTATTTATGTTAGTTTTTGTAACAAAATTATTAATTTTTGAGGCTGAGGGTTCCACATTTGGATTAATAACTCTTATTCCACTGAACCGATTTTACTGGATTTCAATCCCAAGCTGCTTAGGAGAACATTTGAGTTTTTATAAAGTGAGCGTGTTTTCAACAGACGGACAGACAGACACACGAATATAGCTAAATCGACTTAGAATTACTTAAGGAGCCAGAATATATATATACTTTAGGTCTTAGATGAATAACAAAAAAGTTTCACATGGAATCACAAACTTAGTATACCGTCATTCACCACAAGTGGTGGTGGGGGGTATAAAAAAAAATTTAGGTGATTGACCTTTTTTCTATGTAATTAATTGAGAATCATAAAAAGTAAAGTGAGTAATCTAAAATTTTTTGGCAATTATACCCACACTGCAAAAGTAGAGCGGTTATTATGCGTTAGTGCTTACTTTTGTAACACCTTAAAATATTAACCCTAGATGTACCTTTTAGCATACCGATTAAATTAGAATCGATCTAACGACGCACGTCCAGCTGGCTTTCCTTGTAAGCCTTGTGCGCAAAGTACAGGTCGTAATTTTGGAGACAAAATTATGTAATTTGGTATATAGGTTCCTAAAACCTGGAATCGGCCCATAATTTATAATAGCCCCCATAAAAGTTTCTATCCGTAATAGAGTCTTTGTGCCCACACATTAAAAATTTCCAATTGTCTCGAATCATCAAATTCATCGAATCAAGCAAACAAGTTGTTGATTTTGCACCTATTACCAAAATGATTATATTGATTAGTAAAAATTGTAAAATTGCAAATATTTTTTTTTTCCAATAAATGATATTTTTAATTTTTTAATTAAAAACAAGTTAGAGTGCTATATTCGGCTTTGCCGAATCTTTGATACCCTCCACCGACAGGAGTGGGCTCTATATGATAAATACATATATATTATTTACTAAGCTTTACAAAAACGAACTTCAGAATAAAAATTGGTTGCGGTTTAGACCTGAATTAAATTATTGACCGACAATAAAAAAAATTTATGCGTTTCTTGTTAGAACTTACTTGGACCAATCATCCCAAAATTCTGAAGACTGATTTCTGGTATTACAAAAAATAAATTAGAATAAATTTTCCCAAAGTGGGATTTATTTGGTTTTAGGCGCGATAAATTGTTTTCCGAGAGTAGGGTTTATATGGGGCCTAGGGTAAATTATGAACCCATCTTCACGAAATTTCGCACTGCGATTTCTAATCTTATAAAACTGTGGCGTACCGAATTTCTTTATGTTAGCATTATTTATTACGGTTTGAGGTATACCAAACGGTTGCCCGGGAGTAGGGTTTATATGGGGACTAGTGTAAATTATGGACCGATCTTCAAAAAATTTTGCAGTGTGATTTCAGGTCTTATAAAACTGTGACGTACCAAATTTTAGTATGATAGCGTTATTTATTACGGTTTTAGGCGTACTAAGCTTTTTTCCGCGAATAGGGTTTATATGGGGCCTATGGTGAATTATGGACCAATATTCACGAAATTAAACAGTATGATTTTCAGTCGTATTAAGCAAATTCGTGCAAAATTTTATATCATTCCACATTTTGATTCATAGTTCTCGTCCTACTGAACCGATATTGGTGGATTTTAATCCCAAACTGCTTAGGATAACTACAAGCAATTTGAGACCAAGTTTGCCCTTTTTTTTTGCGTTTTTCGAAAGTGAGCGAGTTTTCAACAGATGGACAGACGGACATGGCTAAATCGACTTAGAATTACTCAAGGAGCCAGAATATATATATATTTTAGGTTTAAGATGAATAATAATAAAGTTTCACATGGAATAACAAACTTAGTATACCCTCACTCACCACTAGTGGTGGGGGAGGGTATAACAACTTTGCCATTTTAAATAATGTGTTAATTGATTTAATTAAATATAGCTCAGATTTTGACAATTCCCATTAAGATTTTTTGATATTTAATTAATATTTTAATTAAAAATTTATTTCAAAACAACTTAAATGTTAATTAAATCAATATTATATTTTTAATTTTCTTTCAACTAAAAAAATAATTGATTCAATTCACATTAATTAAATTGAAATGCTTTTTAAACAATTTTTTAATTGATGCTTAACTACTTTTACTACTGATAATCTTTTTCTGTGCATAAATCATCTTATTATGTTGGTATTAAGATTAAATTTGATCTAAACTTATTTTAATAAAATCTAACCCAATAACAATTTGTCATGTTTTGCGAAGCACTAATAGTAAGTTTTAAAAAGTAAGCGCACCGTTATGCGCTACGCAATGACGCATACAGAGATGCAGTAAGTTAAGTGTACAAATTCTTAAAAAAATTTAAAAGCAATATATAACATTAGAGGAGCCACGATATTCCCTTACTCCGAAGCAGGATTGTAGGAGAGCATATTAAAGAAGAAGAACGGTAACAACAAAAATATCACTGTGTAAAGTTGATCGTTACATTAACCAATTTGTATATGCGCTGAATAAATCAAATATTAATTGCTTCAAAGTGGGAACTCGCCATATAAAATTCATTTTTTCCGTAAGCGATATGGCAAGCGACATTTTAACGTTTCTCTCTCACAACCTGCTTTGCTGGAAGCTCCATTTTCTCCATTGGCCGATATTTGACCATACCCAGTAAAAAATGGAGCTTATTGGTTTTGTAAGGGAGAGAAGCACAATGCCCCCCTACAAACATGCTAACAAAAGCCATTATTTTTATATGGCGAATTCCCACTTGGAAGCACTCCTTTTTTCTCGCTGCTAAAAAATTTGATGGCTGCGTATTAAAAGAAATGTAATCCGCCCTAATTACAAATGAAAATTCCCCGGGAGTTTTTTCCCTTCTCCCATTTTTTCAATTTAAATTATATTGTAAAAATGGAAAAAGGGGAAAATTACCGGGGAATTTTTATTCATAATTGGGCTGAATATCCATTAGGGAGATCGATTATTCGACGTTTTTCAATAACCGGTTTTCGAATATTACGAATAGTTACTATTTTAAAAAACCCGGTTTTCGGTTAAGCAATTTTTAAATAACCGGTTAACCGGTTTTAATTCGAATACTTAAAAACACAAAAATCTAATAAGTTTTTAAAATAAAACATTAATTTGAATTAAAAAAAAAAAAGGAAAGGAACCAACAAAATACATATATATGACTAAGATCAGACCTAACAAATATTTTACGATAAAATCAAGTAAAGTGGGACCAGTAAATCGGTCAAACTTTAGCTAAGTTTTCAAAAAATTTTTATTGATTTACTAAACTTTATTTGTAAGAAGATATTTGTATAATGTAATTTAGAAACGGTTGAATGATCTAGACGAACGTTTTGCAAAAGCAAATAAATTATAGGAATTTTATAAAGTTATTATTTGCAATATTCTCTCAAATTTATTTTGAATGAGTTTTAATTTGTTGGTGGTTAAGCATTTCTATATAAATCAACCATATTTTTCAAAAGTTGCAAACAAAACCTCTTAGCCAGGATTATCTATTTCAAATTATTTTGTTTCAACATAATAGAAACGAATAGTGAACTGAACATTTTTTTTGTGGTAATATTTGTCAATTCGTCGACTACAATTTAAAACATTCCATGACATTGTTTGATTTCTTCAATTTTGTTTTTTAGTTCCTGGTCATTCAGTCGGTCGTGCTCGATGAGAAAAGACGTGTTTCTTTTAACTCCGCATACGGTTCTTTTTTTTTAACATAAATTAGTTAATTTAACAAGAGAATTTGGACGCTCAATATAAAAGTGAACAATAAAAAAATAAAAAAAAAAAAAAAAATTAAGAAAAAAAAATACAAGTAAAAAAATTTACCTACATATGTATGTATGTACGCACATACATACTTGCAAATAATCTGTGCAAAAAAAATATTTATTCTTTTTTTCTTTTATTATCTCGGTGTAACAACATTATACATAATAAAAAGAGCACAGTTAACAAAAATTAAAATTAAAAAAACGGTGAAAAAAACAAAAACAACTCTATATGAGTAATAACAATGAAACAACAACAAAAATAAATGATACTCATGCTAGTGTAAGCAATGTGGAAATAAATACAACAACAGAAAACAATACAAGCGTTACCATTGACAACATAAACTCGAACAAAGACGTAATGGAAAACAAACAAGAAAAAATTTGTCAAAAACCACAAGTGCAAGTTGGTATGGACAGGTATGTAACAGTGCTTAAACGTGGTCGCAGCCCTGCCTCTTCAGCTGTAGCCTCTGCCTCGAAAGTTCCATCTTTTGATAGAATAAACTCGCAAAATCGTTTTGCAATTCTGGAGGATGAATCTTCTGAAGCACCTAACGTCATAAAAACGTCAAAGCCACCCCCGATATATCTTAGAGAGCAAAACTCAAGTGAGCTTATAAAAAGTTTAATCTCGGTGATAGGTGAAAATTCGTTTTACGTAGCTGCAATCAAGCGTGGTAATATAAACGAAACAAAAATACAGGTTAATCACGAGAATGATTTTCGCAAAATAATTAATAAGTTTGAAGCACTTAAAAAAAGCTTCTATACATACCAACTGAAAAGCAGCAAAGGTCTTCAGGTTGTGATAAAGGGCATTGACTCATGCGTGGACCCAGACGAAATAAAAACATTTTTAGAAGAAAAGGGCTTCAAAATAAAAAATGTTACAAATATTAAAAATAGGGAAAAAAATCCCCAACCACTATTTCGAGTGGAGTTAGAGCCCGGCGATGTTAAGCTAAAAAAAAATGAAACGCATCCCATTTACAGTTTAAAATACATTCTGTACAGAAAAATCACGATAGAGGAGCCGCACAAAAGAAATGGGCCCGTTCAGTGTTTAAACTGCCAAGAATTTGGTCATACTAGGGCATACTGCCATTTACCCCCTGTTTGCGTCGTATGTGGAGAATTACATGGTACCGTCCGGTGCGATAAGTCCAAAAATGACCCTAACGTAAAAAAATGTAGCAACTGTGGTGGTAACCACACTGCCAACTATAGAGGATGCCCGGTATATTCGATTGTCAAGCGTTCTGTTGGACAGAAACTTAATCCCCCTCAAACGCAGGCAACTAATCAAGGAAACACGTACGGCGTCCAGATGCCTCAGCCAAATAATAACAGAACCTCGTACGCTAATGTATTAAAATCTAATCCTATGCAACTGCAAGGTGATGTACCAAATAACGACGAAATTCCCATTTCTAATTTAACTCGGCTAGAAAAAACTATGGAAACATTAGTGCAAACAGTTAACAATTTTACTAACACAATGGGTAACATGATGCAAGAAATGTTAAGAATGCAATCGATGTTATTGCAAGCTGTACTAAACAAGCCATGAACTGTTTAAACATTTGCTTTTGGAACGCAAACGGCATCCGCCAACATAAAAATGAACTAGAATACTTCCTTAAAAATAAACAAATTGATGTTATGATGGTTTCTGAAACTCATCTGACCTCAAGAAATACGTTTAAAATCAATGGTTATATATTATATGATACCAAGGACCCTCGAGACAGAGCTTGTGGCGGTTCTGCCATTTTGATAAAGAACCGAGTAAAACACTACTTAATGAGTGATCATCGTGAAGACTATCTCCAAGCAACGAACATTTGCGTTGAGGAATTAAATCGAAACATAGTAATTTCATCATTATACTCCCCACCTAGATTTTCTATATCAGAAAGCCAATATAATAAATATTTCAAATCATTAGGACCTTGCTTCCTGGCTGCTGGCGATTATAACGCTAAACACACTTTCTGGGGTTCACGACTTATTACACCTAAGGGTCGTGTTTTGTTTAACACAATTTGTAAAATGGATCTAAATGTGGTCGCGAGCGGACAACCAACATATTGGCCTTCTGATCAGCAAAAAGTTCCAGATGTTATCGATTTTGGAGTGGTTAAAAACATCCCCGTAGAAACGATTTATGTTGAAGCTTCCTTAGAACTATCTTCTGATCACACACCTACAATTCTTACAATAACAAATCCTAATAGAATTGTATCTCCGTCTGATAACTTAGTGACGTCAGCCACTCAAATAAATTGGTTAAAATATAAAAAATATCTCAGTACCCACTGCACTGAAAATATTCCGCTTAGTACACCGGAGAATGTGGATATTTCTATTGTAAATTTTGACAGTTATCTGAAACTAGCTGTTCAACATTCTAGTATAACCCTCAAAAAAACCAAAAATAGTAAAATATATTCTGCAGATGTTGAGCGTCTCTTGACTGAAAAAAGGAGAGCTCGAAGAGAATGGCAATTGCATAGATCCCCTCAACTTAAGAATTTACTAAAAGAGTGCACAAAAAGGCTAAGAAAGTTACTGCAGTCTCAGAAAACGGCTTCCCTGGAAAAATATCTTAAGGAACTTGATGCAACTTCTCAATCAGACTACTCATTATGGCGTGCAGCTAGAAATCTTAATAGACCAGTTATCACTAAACCACCATTAAGAAACTTAAATGGAAGTTGGTCACGAAATGATGAAGAAAAAGGAAATCTTTTTGTTAATCATTTGAAAAACGTATTTACCCCGCATATATCTCCCGATATTGTAGTCGAGTTGCCACCAGTTGCTGTTAGAGCTGCTGTTCCCCTTAGATTTGAGATAAAAGAAATCGAAAAGGCTATTCATAATTTAAACCCTAAGAAAGCCCCTGGTCCTGATAAGATCAGCAACAAAATGCTTTTAGAGCTACCCAGCATAGCAAAGAAAATTATTCTTTTAATTTTTAATGCTATTATAGGCCTTGAATACTACCCACAAGAATGGAAAGTATCCTTAGTTACAATGATACCTAAGCCAGGAAAGGATCCTACAAAAGTTGAGTCATATAGACCTATAAGCTTATTGTCTAATATATCAAAGCTGTTTGAGAAGCTGTTAGTGTCAAAATTAACCCCAATTTTAAATGTAAATAGATGTATTCCAAACCATCAATTCGGCTTTAGAAGAGAACATAGCACAATTGAACAAACCCATCGTATAGTAAACGCCATAAGAAAAACCTTTGAAGAAAAAAAATATTGTTCCGCCCTCTTCATCGATGTTTCTCAAGCTTTTGATAAAGTCTGGCATGAAGGCTTATTACATAAATTGAAGCTAAATTTACCAGTAAACACACACAAGCTGTTAGAAAGCTACTTAGTCGGTCGAAAGTTTATTATTAAAGAAGGTGCTTTTATAAGTTCTCCTCAGCCAATTGACGCTGGAGTCCCTCAGGGAAGCATCATGGGCCCACTGTTATACCTAATATATACCTCAGACATGCCAACAAACAACCACACCCTAACTTCAACATTTGCTGATGATACAGCTTTTCTAAGCGTACACGAAAACTGTCATGAAGCATCCCGTTACTTGCAGGATCATATATTTGAACTGGAAAAGTGGTTAAAACAATGGAGGATAAAGGTCAATGAGCAAAAATGCGTACATATAACATTCACCTTGCGTCGGGAGTCATGTCCCCCTATTAAAATCAATAATCAATTAGTGCCCCAGCAATCGCATGTAAAATATCTCGGTATTCATCTAGATCGGCGTTTGACATGGAAATGCCATATAGAAGCAAAACTAACACAAATGAAACTAAAAGCAATTCAAATATATTGGCTTATTGGAAGAAATTCTGTTCTTAGCCTCGACTGCAAACTTCTACTTTATAACTCTATATTGAAGCCAATCTGGTGCTACGGTATTCAGCTATGGGGCACTGCCTCGGCCTCAAATATCGAAAAAATTCAAAGGCGCCAAAATAAACTTCTTCGAATTATCACAGCCGCTCCCTGGTATGTTAAAAACTCTAATATTCACAAGGATCTCAATGTGCCATTAGTAAAAACTATTATTACGAAGTACGCAGCAAAATATTTAAAAAGGCTTGAGTCGCACCCAAATCCACTTGCTCGAAATATTTTAAATGACAGTGGACACTCTAGATTAAGGAGAAGAGATACCGCAGGACTCATCCGAAGGGAAAACCGCTGAACATCTACATATGTGAACAGAAACCGTGAGGAGAAAAATTTTCGTCTAGCATTGGCAGGACAAAAATAAAGTATTAGTATAAGATTTGATTAATTATTGTTAGTTCATATTTAATATATGAACATTCAATAAATAAATAACGAGAAAAAAAAAAAAAAAGAAAGTTCTTGGTGTTTTAATAAATAAAACTGGTAGAAATTTTTCCCATATCGTTGATTCCGCCGTTATGTTGTAGTTTTCAGCATGAAGAGATGCTAGAGGTACTTAAAGTTTTAAGTGCCTTTCGGGCATTTCGTCCTCGGCAACACAACGAGCTAATATTTCACCCAATGATTAATTTTTGGCAGCGTATTTTAGTAAAGTATTATTTGTCGCCTTCTTAGAACTACTTCGAAGGGAATTTCATTTGGATGACATTAATGTCAAGCATATGAACTAATTAAAGGTGATTAATAAATCGTGACGTGGAAGAACCTCATCATTTTTAATTTTTATTATCATTTTAGGGCACTTCAAGAACCTAACTTTGTCTTTTTAATCGCGTTCGAAAAAGATCTAGAGATAACCTTTATATAAAAATATATTTAATATTTAGAATACACTTGCACAAATTACTATTTACTCTTTAACTGAACACGTTTTTGTAGTATTTTGAATAGTTTTTGGTTTTTTTCTACAAGAACACACGCTTTTATAAGCGATTTGTATTTACAGTGTTCATAATGTTTTTGACCTTTGTTACATTTTGTTTTTACATTCTTCATAAAAAGTTTAAGTTTGGCCAATATATAATTAGAAAATACTTAAATTACGGGTACATCTACAACAAGAGTAAGGAAAATGTATATAAATTACACATTACTTAAATAACCGGTTAATTATACCAAAATAACCGGTTTATTCGATATTCGAAAAATGGACATTTTAAAATAACCGACTTGGGCAAAGCTAAAATAACCGGTTAAAACCGGTCGAATAATAACCGTTCGATCTCCCTAATATCCATGTTTGGTAATATTTAGGGAATAATCGTAAACACATTTTAAAACCATTGCCATACAACCTGCTTCCATGTAAAGGATTAACAGAAGCAGTTAGAACTTTGTTCGCGAATTTTTGCTTTATAATAATGATTTGAATTATTCACTTACAACCAGTGTGGCCAGGTCTAAAAAAATTTTACAGCCAAATCTGGCATTAGACACGGCCAAAAAATGATTTTAAAAAAAAGCTAAAATAATGCTAAAATTTTTTAAAGATTTTTTTTAAAAATTTATTACCAGTAAAAAATTTTATTCAAAACTAAATACATTTTAGTGAATAATTTTGTAACGCAATATAAATAAATGGATAGATATATTTAAGCAAGTGGCTAGATTATGGTAAAGTGGCTAGATTTTTGGTAAAGCATACTTATAAATATGTAGCACAGGTAGTTGAGATCAAATTTTAAATTGAGGTGGCCATAAAATCTCTAATATATGCAAAGTTTAAACGATTTATTTCTATGATATACAAACTTTTTTATATTATTTTATTTTTTGTAGTTTAAGACAAGTTGAATCTTTAAAATAATTATTTTTCATCAGTTTAGAGCAAACAATTTTTTTAAACATTTACACCATTGAATTTTTATCTAAATACAAAGTGAAATTTCCTTGAACTTTTATATCATAATATCAAAGGGCGAATAATGTTAACAATCGATATGAAAAGGACATTTCTAATATTCCCTGAATATAATATATTTTTTTCAACAAGACAGGTTTCTTAACATAAAAATTATCCAATTTTCATACGAAATTTAATTTTGGGTACAACTATTTCTAGTCAAAATGTTTTATAATTTATAAAATTTTTTTAGTAAAATCAATAAAACTATTCTTCAAAATTTTTAAAATAAATAATGCTAAAAAAAGCTAAAAACATTTTCCAAAAATGCGAAATAAAATGCCAAGTGCTAAATAAAAATTTTGCAGCTAAATATAAATTTTTAATGCTAAATTTAGCTGCAAAAATGCCAAAATGGCCACACTGCTTACAACCTGCTTATTTATAAGAGATAATGCGAAGTTGTTATGATCCCTTTTAGACAGGCAAAGTTTACTTTGACAAAGTCTGTTGAATTCTCTTTTAAACTTTGCTTGGTGCTCAGACACACAAAGTTTAATTTGAAAAATTTTTGTTTTCTCTTGTTTGAATAAAATATATAAACAGCGTTGCCAGAATGATGATTTTATCATATTTTGGATTATTTTTTTAAACAAAAATATGATTAAAGATTTCTTTCTCAAATGATGGTTTTTTATTTTTTATTTTTAAGTTCTGATTTTTACTTTAATTTTGCTTATACAAAATACACGATTATTTAAACAGTCAATTTTTAAAACAATGAAGTTTTGCAACAGCTTGATGTGTATTGGTGCTGCACACTTTTGTACCCAGTATCTACAATGCACAAAATTGCATTATTATTTGTGGACATAAAAAATAATAAAAAAGGCATAATATAACCTATTTCCAATGCGTTAAGAATTCCTTCTTTCGAACAACTACATTTAAAACAAAAACAAATTCTAAAAACTTTGTTTTGGTTTTAAATGTATTTGTACGAAATAACTAATTCTTTCGCATTATTTATATTTGTGAAAAAAAAGTATTTTTAACGAATTATGTTTTTATGTATTTCAATTTAAATAATAAGAAGTATGTTTTTATAAAAAATTAATAATTCTTACTATTTTTTTTTTTAAATTTAAATTAAGAAAAAAAAATTTAAGATTTTCCTCTTCAAAATATGATTTCTTTCGGCATATGACAATTTTCATTCCAAAGATTCTGGTAACGCTGTATATAAATATAAAGTTGCAGCCAACTTCAGGTATAATCTACGAACGAAAAACAAAACGAATTTGTGAGTACAGCTAAGTGTGTACTCCCCCGCTATTCTCTTTTCCTTTCTCTTCAATAAACTCAAGACCTTGCAAAGTAAACTTTGCTTGTCTGAAAGGGGTCTATCTCATTTTTATTTACTTAAATTAAAAATTCACTACAATGGTTTCCGCCTCTCTGCTGCTTCTAGGAAGTATATAATAACCAGCGCATATATAAGATCTCTTGTACTTTTCTTACTTCCGGAAACCTTAAAATATTTTACTGGGTAGCTCCCTTACAAATACTACTCCCGAATAAAGCTTTTAATGCCATAACTTCCTAATAAAGTTGGTATTGACATAAACTTTGGCGACAATAATTTTTACGATAAATTCTATGACATGACAAAATGTTGTGCTGCTAGAGCCAAAATTAACCATATGGCTCATATAAACTCCCTTCCAAAGATCACTTGAAGGCAAACCAATCTCATATAGATGAAGATATTGGGAATGAAGAAATTTTTCCAAATAGGGTTCACTCTCAAAAATTAGCTTTTAAATATGGCTTTTGATATCATGTTATCTAGTTTGACCGACTTTACTTTCTTACTTGTTTTTATAATTTTTTTTGGCAATATTAGGACTAGTTTATAATTAAAACTTATATCCAGTATAATATCTAACAAATAATGTTCTTTATAAGCCTAGATAAATAAACTCCTACAGATAAATTTAATAGATTCTTTACACGAATAGACACATACTTACGTACATTTGAACGTACATATGCACATCTGGCTAGGAAACACACAAGAACGATCGTTTGTAAATAATTTATTTTGCTTGTCGTTTAGCAGCTTCGTGAGTTTTTTATGTTTTAAGAAAATAGTTTTTCTCTAGTTTTACCGACAATCGATCGCTACGCATCCAAGAGATACGAGTAGAAAACAAAATATAAAAAAACCACGCCGTAAAATATTTAACGAATGAATGAATATAAAAGCTGGGCTTCATATAAATACCGAACATCAATATTAGACAGAAACATTTATTTGTAAATTGTCAATACGATCGAGTCGTTATAAAAGAAATTGTTGAAATTTTTTATAAACACAATTTATTAATTGATTTATATTCGAATGTTAAAGAGATAAACGGAAATAAATGTGAAAACGAAGCAAATGAAAATAGTTTACATATTGAAAAATATATTAAAATAAAAAAAGGAATTCAAAGGATTTTGTTTAAAGGATTAACAAAAAAAAGTGAAAATATATTTTTGTAGTGGGTAAAGTGTTAAATTTTTTCACTGTAATAAACTTTAAGAAAAATGTCCTTTTGCTTATAACAACGGACTTAAATTAAACAAAGAAAAAAACCTTCAAAAAAACAATTTTATTTGAATATATTTGTTCAAATTTCACGTTAATTTAAATTTAAATTTCACGTTAATGAAATACCGGAATAACCGCGGCACAATTCTCCAAATACAATTCAGAACATTTTTGGTCAAGAAACAATTTTGGCACAGAAAAAGGTGTTTTCAAGACGGTAAGTTATTCGATATTTTTTTTAAGCAGGTACATATAATTCAGTTTTCTCTCAGGAGAAAGTGTGTGTGTATTTTATGGAATAACTTAAAGCTAAATTTTAATAATTTATGTATGACTTGAGAAAACAAAAATAATAATTTTTATTTTTTGGAGAGATCCACTTAACCGATTTTTCTTTTTTAAATTTATGATTCCCATAGCCTACAAAATCTTTTCATTCTTGAAAAAATTATGGCTCAGATATGGAAATATATGCCAAATTTTGTGGAAACCGGTCTATAATTTCTGATAGATTTGATAAAACCCCCAATACAAGGTCCTACAACGAAAGTCATTTTATATGACAAAAATAGCGACAAACAGGTCTTATGCCTATTTAAATTTAAATATGTACTTACAACATACTTTTAGCTCATAGCCCCATACAAGATCTGATCTAAATAATGAATATGCACTTTATTAAAAAAAAGCACTTGATTAAGGGCTTATCAAGGCGAATTCAAAGAGGTGACCGCATCAAAAAGAGAGCTTTTGACTAAACATTTTGCTTTCATAGTGAACACTCAGCTAAAAGGTTGAAATCATTGTGATTCTGGCTTAAATAATACATATAATTAAAAAACAAATTTTAATTTGAAATTAAAAACTTAATAAACTAATTTGGAAATTTCCGAAAAACAAATGAAAACTTTCCAAGATAGAAAAATTTGCAAAGATCTAATTGCAAATAATTTATTACTGAAACTGAAAATTATTAAACACCATAAATTATAACACAAACCAAATGATTTCAAAGCGGCGTCCGCAGATGAAAAATCACTATAGTTATAATGCGTTTTTGCTGATAAAATTAAAAATTATTCCATTAATTCATCTAGTCGCTATGCAAAGAATTTCCAGAAATAGCCTTAAACTTGCATAACTTTCTTTTATACATATCGTTACCAAAAATGCAAAAGGGCGTAACAACAAAAAAAATTCGAAATAGAATTTTTGATTGATTTTTGTTTTATTAAACTATATACTCGTATTCATTCATATTTTAGATCCCTGCGATCAAAAATGGCGACTTTATTAAAGAAACTCAAACACCTTGTTGTTATTTATTTCATCCCATTTTATTTACACCTGTCTTTATATGACAATTAGTAATTAGTTTTACGGTTTGGGTGTTGATTATCTTAAATCAACACTTAAGATAACTTATATTAAGTGTTAGTAAAAATTCATCTTTGTTGTTATTGATTTTGTAAACTTCTTTGCTTCTGCTGTAAAAAAATATAAAGTGCTGTTACGCTCTTTTGCATTTTAGGTGTATTTGCATTTACTGTGGTCCGAAAATGCTTTTTGGAAGTTTGGGCTCTTTTATATTTTTATGTGCGCAAAAATGTTGCTCTCAAAAAGTGTCCTTTTTTGGACTTTAATATTTATAGTTGGCACTGGTAGCAGCAGTTCTGTAAACATCAAAACCTAACAGCTAAAATGTGGCCACAATTCACCAATTTTTTTACATAGGACCCATAGCCAAAAATCACCTAGGCTTCTTTAAAAAAATTTAGTATCAAAATCAACTTTAACAGGAGCAACTTTAATACAAGTATTCACATAAATAAGAAAATTTCTAAGGCCATAATCATGTAAAACGCAACGCAACGCCAAAGAATTATATTGAAAGCAAAAACAAAGACATAAATATTTTGTAATTTTGTTGTTGCTTTATACAGAAATTCACATTGCGTTTTAAAATTTGAAACGCTGCATAGCTTGTGGCGTTGAAAATTTTAAAACGGTAAATCCCGCTAAGAACTACGCTTGTCTGCAGGACAACCCGCAACCGCCGCACTAGGGTTGCCACCTTTTTTTGTTAATATTAAACATATAAAGATAAAATTCATGGTCCTGATTGAATAAGAATATGTAAGGGAGCTTTTTGGTACTTTTTCGTTCTACATCTAGTACCCTGATAAATTTTCGTCAATATTAGACGTACAAATATAAAATTAAACTATGCAATGTCCTGAGTGGATGAGAATCTATAAAAGGATACTTTTTGATACTTCTTTGTTTCTCAATTGGTGCTTTCTGATATTTTTTATATTGAACAAACAAACCTAAATTAAACATACATGGATTCACGTGGTAGATAGCATATGGACTGGAGGTTTGTCCCTCGCCAAATCGATCCACTAGGACGGAAAATAAATGCTTGAAACATGTAAATTCATATATACTAAGATGTTCTATATTTTCTACATATTTACATAAAAATTTATGGTTGAACTTTGGCCATAAGGCAAACACCAGTTTATAGAAATTTGTTAAACATTTTCAAAATAAATTTACTGTTAACTTTTTAGAGGAGGTTTAAAAAATTAGAATAGAAACAAATTAATTTAAAGATATATTATCGTAATTATTGCAATTATTTTTTCAGCTAATCAATTGGTCATTTTCGTTAATTGACTGACAAGTTTTTGTTTCCATAAAAGTTTGCTTTAAATTAAGTTGTTAAAAACATTTTTAATGAGTTGTTGCACTTATTAGTTGGTACTATTGTGTTAAATACTAAATGTTTATTTTAATTCGTTTTAATAAATATGACATTTTTTTTAGAAGAAGGGATTTATAATTAAAAATACATAAAGTCGTTATTCAAAAACCGCTTAATAATGTTTGAGTGACAGATGTATGATAAGGCGAATATTTGGAACGAAATAAATCTTTAAAGAGAAATTTTCGTATTCCTTAAGTACATTAAATATCGAAAATGATTAATCCACTACAGAAATGGCAGTAATTTTATGATATAATCATTTTGGCGCTATATATAAATTTTTAAGATATGTATTTGGGAGCTTCGTGTAGTAAAATTAAATTAATCTTATTTGGTTTTTTCAATTATTATTTTGACCAAAATTGAATTGTTTTAAATAACAAAATTATTAAAAGATTAACCAATCGATTGATATACAAATCATACAAACGGTAGACGGACAGACGAACAGAAGGATTTAACTGCCCCATCTATTAAGATTCAGAATATATATATATGATTAATTGGGCCTTCGAGAAATTACAAACGGTATGGAAAAGTTTATACATACAACTTTGGTATAGGGTTAAAACAGAGGAGTTCATAACAACCGTTAATTTTTAAACTGCTTGTACTAAGTAATTTTACATCAATAATAAAAATTTTAATTTGTCTAAAAAAATTTTTGTATATTATAATTTTTATAATTTTAACAATTATAAATAATTTTAACATCACGAAATTGAAACTACTTTTATTTTAATATATATTTTTTTGTTAATAATCAAATTGACTTGTATCTACTCATTAAATTGTTATAAGCTTATCAATACTTATTACATGTCATGTTAAATGACTTGATGTAACAATTAAACAAATATGAATTTATATAAAAAAAAAATTATATTGTCAAATATTTATTTAAAATACACTTTAAAAATAAAAACGTAAGTTGTATTAGTTTAATGTGGAAAATAAAATATTTGTTAAGCTAATTAATTATTTAATTACTTCGAAAAATTTCACACCGTTCTTTAATCAAGTTATTAAGTTTACCTGACTATTAAGAATTAACTGTTAATTAATGATAATTTGTTGTATTAAATATACAAAAAATGCACAGATGTTTCCGCCGATTTATTTAAAATAAATTAAGGTATTTCACAAAATATACATTTTGTAGTGATATGCCCAAAATGAGCCCTAAGTATCTTTAGAGGGTCTTAAAGAAACCACTTTAACACAAAAAATTACGTTCTTATGTTGGTATCCGAATTAAAATTGGCACAAATGTGTATAAGATAAACTTGGCTCACCTAACAGTACTTTCAATGCTAGGTGCACTCAATGCGTCTTCCCTGTATAGGTGCGATCCTCAGCTGAACTTAAAAGCAGAGTCTGAGGATTACAGCACCTAGGGAGAACCCTCAGCAGGCCGAACTTCCCCACAGTGGGTAGAAAATTAGCCTTTAATGCTGACTTTTTTTTTAGATATTCTTTCCCTCTTCCACCCAGTGATTCCCAAAGAAGACTTGCCAATAACCAGGCAAGGATCAAGTCGCAGGTTCTTACTCATAACAGAGGTTCACGATATGATATCTGGTCAGCCGCGTAAGTCCCGAAAAGGAAGAAATGACAATTTCTTCTTCAGCGCCAGGTATTGGATGCGCCTACTTCCCTTATACCCCGGGGAAAACGTGCCAAATTTGCCCAAAAGGAAAAAGTGCTTAAGTCGACTTAAGCAAAATATGCGTTTATGACACCTTTTCAATTATATTGTACGCTTTTTAAGAAGTTATATCAAAAATACCTTTTGCTTATTTTTTTTCAATGTTCAATAATATTGGAATAAAAACTTAAGTTTAATTCCGATATGTGACGCTAGGAGTATTTAGGGATAGAAACTTACAAAGACTATAACTGAAGGGAAGTGATGATTTTATTAGAATATTAATATATTTCCAAAAATATATATATTAATATATTTTCTTAAGCCTCGTACACAATGCTAGCAACAATTTCGTTTTTTCTTCTATCTTATTTCTTCACAAAATATTTCACAATTTTTAATTTTTCCAACAAAAATGTACCGAAAGTTGAGTCAACTTCTACTTCAGCAACAATTTGTATGAAAGTGTTTATGACGTTTATAATAATTTTATTTAGTTTTGAATGAAAATTTCAACAAAATGTTATAAAAAATAATAATAAATACGTTATTTTTGTTCGGCAAAAAATTTGCAAACGGTTTCTTAACTGAAAATGTGTGTAGTTACAAAAAAAAATTGTTGCTCTATTATGAACACCAATGAAAATGTTGCTGCCTATTGTGAACGAAGCTTTAAAGTTTGAAATTACTTTCCTGCAAAATTAAAAAATTGACTTAAGCACTTTTTCCTTATTGCCAAAAGTATGTTTCTTTTAACGGCTTAATTTATAAAAAATAAAACAGGTTTATAAAAGGTTTATTAATCAAATTTTCATACAAAATCCTTTTCATAAGCCTAAAATTTGGGGCTTAGATTCAGAAAGTTCCAAATCGCCGACGAGATCATTTAGTTCAGATAAGTTGAATAGATGTGACTCCCTGTAAAACTCATCTTATTTTACCTCATTTTATTTTACAGATGGTGATTGGGAAATATCGGATAACAGGTCAGCTTGTGCTTCCGAAGGAGCAACTGGTGCTGTCAGTTCTTTATTGTTCTTTTTGTTGACACGTGTTTACAGTGTTGTTATATCGTAAGATTTATCTCTTTTTGCAAGTTTTTTGAGATGCAAAAAAGTTTTTAAGTTTTTTTTTCTAAAAAAAAATGTTTTCTGAAATTTAAGTAGTTTACATATATTTAGTTGTAATTTGTAAAATACAAAAATTTAATACGTGATATAGAACATGTGGATGAATTAAATTTTTATTTATATATTTATAAGTTCATTTAGGTATATGTATGTATATTTTAATATTATGTATTTTAATAAAAATAATCAAAGCACATGCAGTGTAAATGATTCTTTTTAACGATTTTTAAAAAAAGTTTTTTTGATCAAATAAAGTTTTTTTTCAGAAATTTCAAAATTTAAAAAAAAAACACTTTAGGGCTTCCAATAGGGAAATCCCGATCCCGGCAATCCCGGGATTTTCGGGTTAAGGCGAATTCCGATTCCCGGGATTTCTTATACCGGGGTTTTCATGATCCCGATTTTTTTTATATTTATTATTATTTTACATTTTTTTCCATAATTTGTATAAATATGTTTTTGTGCGCGTATTTAAATTTTAAATATATGCAAACAATTGTACCAACGAGTGTTGAGTGCGAAATATGTTTTCCAACTGCATCATATCTTAACAGAATTCGTTTCAGTTTAGCAGATACAACATTGGATTCTTTAATATTCTTAAGAAGCTACCTCAACTTAGCATTTAGTACAGGCCTTTAAAAAGTTCGAAATACATCATTTCCAAATGGGATCCCGAAATATTTTCTGCAATCTCGAATCCCAGGATTCAGAAAAATGAGTCCCGATTAGAACACTGCGTGTGTACCTTTTATAAGGCCTTGGTTTCTTATTCACAATGTCGCTTTCAGTATCGAAACGAATATAAACAATTCTAATGGAAACAAAAATTGCTTATATCATCACAAACTGGAGGTGCTAGATTAATTCTGATTACATATTTAGATTAAGCGTTTTGATCGATATGTATCAATTCCACATACAAATAATTTGTCGACCAACGATTTTAATTTATTATAATCTCATTTTCTTGTATCCAAAAAGGTACTTCTATTAAAAACTTAATAATCAATTTGACGAATAAGTGTTAATTTATTGTTCAAATAGAGTCATTGTTATAATTTCGTTTGATTTGTCAACAAAAGAGTGAAAAACGTTAATTATAGGTAAATCGAATGAAAGTGATATATTTCATTAATTTATTTATTATACATAATGATTTCAAAATGTTTTTTTTAAGGGTATTTGTTATGGAAAATTTCCTCAAAAACAGTAGATATGGTCACAATTCTTGTGAAGACAATAAAAACAGAGATTTGCAATAAGTTCAAATTTAACACAAATTATTTTTATGTTTTTATTCCATTTGTCAAAAAGTCTTAAAGGCAAAATTTATTTTGAATACAAAATGAAATCTTTGCTTTAAACCTCACCAGATTTGACAGATCACTTTATTTTCTTTAGAAGGGGCCATCGCATTGTCACGCTCAATTGTTGTTATAAGCAATTACAAATAATATCGCCAAACTGTCACTGGAGCAACCTTTCACCTTTATATCATTGAGTCTTTTGCCACTATAAAAAGAAAAATGTTCCCCCTTTTGTTATTTTCTTGTTGAAGATCAAATTTCTAAATTATTTATATTAACAAAAATTTGTCCATACAAAACAATCATTAGCAATAAAAAAATTAATCAATGTAAATTAATGTTTGCGAGTACATAGATACAAACATACGTATTACTAATTGAAGTCTCAAAGAAAAACGTTAACTGACGGACGAATACATCGCAACAATTAAAATTGTTTGTGATTCAGTTATATCAAAAAGTGTGACTCTATCCGGATTCACCCATTTGTTTCGAACAATTTTTTTTTAATGAATACGATTTCATGTTTCTCAATCGATTAGCTGATTATGGTTATTTGCTTATTGAAACTGTCAAATTATATTTTTTGTTTTCATATTGCTAAGAATTTCGTTCATCATTGATTACGGGCTGCCTTCATCATTGATTACTGGACATAGGCTATCTAAAAGTGGTATCCATCTTCGTCGATGTGCGGCTTTATTTGTAAGCACTCCCCTTTTCTCTTTCAAGACTATGAGATGTGGAATTTTTTTCTTTTAGAATGGATCGTCGCTAAGTGTTTTGTGGGCCGTCCTGGTTTTCTGCGTCCTTGTGTAAACAAGGACGTGGTTGCATATTTCCCCAGGTGGCTTGCGAAAGTTGTGACCGATCCGATAGATTTTTCTTTTACGAACTTCGGTGTTAATCTCTCCAACATCCGTTTTGGACCAAAGCTCTACATTACTTATTGTACGGATATAAAAGATTTTAAGAATTCTTCAGAGACAGCGATTAACTCGTAGCTTATTTTCAATAACTTTTGTAAGAAACCAAGCCTCGCACCCGGTAAGAAGCACAGATAGAACACAGGACTTAAATATGTTCGTCTAATGCAGCTGTGCTTATGCACCAAGTGCCTTCCTAATTCGGCTTTCTATATATTTTACAGTTCCACCGTTCTCTGTAATAATGCTACCCAAAGACCACCGGATATACTTATAAGGTAATTTGTTTTTTGCCCGGACAAAAGTTGATTTAAATTGCCACATCATATATTTATATAGCATATGTTTGGTAAATATGGTAGTTTGATTTCCTAAAAAAGTTTGTTGGAAATGGCTGAAGTGTGTTGCAGAAAACTTTTAATAAAAAAGTTTAGTTTGGAACAAATGGATTAATCCGCCTTACAATAATGTGTTTGTATATGTATGTTGTATATATGTGATAAAACTTTGTCATGTAGAGCAAATTTAAGCCGGCCAGAACAAAATCACTTCAAACTCTAACATTTAACCGGCCAAACCCCAGAATTTTTACTAATACATACTAACTAATAAAGTTTTGTTTTTATACTACTCATTTGAAATTTTATTTTTGAAAGTTTAAACTTTTTTTTTTTTAATAGTATTAAATGTTTAATCATCTTATATTAAAGAAGTAAACAGTAAAAAAATCGTAAAATCGCATGCCTTTTACATCTAAATAATTACATTATCATAGAAAAGTTCTATTTAAATATTCATTTATATATTATTTTTTATTAAATTAACTTCCGTTTTTTTTTTGTAAGTGCAGTTAAGAAATTATTAGGGAACTTCCTAGTTTAGTAATCTACTTACAATAGAACCGACAGACCATAGACGAATTTCTTGTTAGAAAGACTTTAAAAGTATTTAAACAAAAGTCCAGTGTTGCATAATCGGAATGTATGTAGTCCGATCAACGTCAAATGAAAACTTATATGAGGATATTGATTTAAAATTTTAACTGTAGACCAAACAAATACTTCTCAGGGTCTCAAAATAGAATACCTTGGACGTTGAAAATTGTGTAATATTTTTTTTTTTTGGTTTTGTTATCATCCAATTTTAAAGAATGTGCTTTAAATTTTCTCTTAGATCTATTGTCGGAAAAAGCTGCTTATGTGAGCTTTTTAGCTCTTATAGCCATATCGACCACTTGTGCGAAATAATCGTAAGTGCCAAAACACGAACTTTACAGGAGAAGTTTTATTTCTAATTATTTTAAAATCCGAAAAACCAAAAACATTTCTGTACATAATTTTAGATTTTTGTTCAATACGTGTAGAAATCGACTAGTACATTCCACTGATTACATTTTTAAAATCGGGCTAAAATTAAGAATTCTGGAGTGTTTTATTTTGTAATACTCGTGGTGCCATAACTTGGGACGCTATAGAGGCCCTCCTAAAGTGTCTATAGATCTCCAATCCTAACCCCAAACTCGAGTACAAGTCCTTAACTAGCATTTGGAATTTTATTTTAATCGGACTAAACGTTTACAAAATCCAGAATTATTTGTATTTTTGTTTAAAAAAAGTTGTGTGTCGCTTTCGATAAATAGGTATAATAAAAAAATTGTCAACAAGACATTATTAAAAATTTTGACATTTTGTTGATTGGAAAATATGGATAGGTCCATAAAATTTTAATTTCAATCATAACTTTTTTCAAAATGTCGCATAAAGTCGTTTTACACTATCACACAAGTCTAAAGTAATTTAAGGAAAATGCTTCCCTGATCTTATTATTGTTTGAACATTTTCAAAAAACAATAACAACTTATCATGACAGGGTTGTATTTTCCACAAAAAAAAGTAAAACGGCCTTTACGATTATTTCGCGAGAAGGGGTCGATATGTTTTGACTTTAAGTAAATAACCAACAGTGTTTTTTCTAAACTGGATCTTACATGGGATTTACGAACAATTTTAGAGTTATATTTTTTGATTTCAAGATCATACGATTTTTGAAATAAACCTTATAGCCAAACCTAAATAAGCGGGTCAAGTATTTTCTATTTGGCAAAAATCATAATGTTCATGCAAAATATTTGTATTAAATTAACCTAAAAATACGGCGGCGTCAAAATTTCTATTCTGTGTGCTTATTTAATGACGACAAGTTTATCTTACTGTTCATAACACAACGTTGCCCCTCTTCTTTAAGTATGGTATTTTAGCGTTTAAAGGTACATATTCACGACATTTTTTACATCTGACTTGTCAACTTTTCAAGCCACTTTTAATTGTGTATGTCTGTCGTAATTGCTGTTTTACAGAAGGTTAATAAAAGGTGGTCCCACCAAATTGCACGATGTTAATTGTGAGTCACGCCTTAACGTCAAGTTTATTGCCCAACTTAATTTGACATTTCATTGTTTCAGTGTTTGATGAATTCAACCATAGAAAGGAACACAATTGAGTAGCGCGTTAAGATTGTTAAAGGTTTTTACAAAAATGGGCGTTTAAGTAAAAACTGCATTTCGTGCACTTCGTGATTTTGTTGGCCAGCATTATCAACGTCAGTGTATTCGCAAACAAGCAGAGTTACCGCATTTGGGCAAATGATAATCCATAAGTAATTGTTGAAGAGCCGAAGCATCTACAAGAATGACTGTTTGGTGCGGTTTATGGGATGGCGGCGTTATCGGGACTTACTTATTTCAAAATGAGGCCGCCTAAGCAGTTACCGTAAATTGTGTTCGCTATTGTGAGATGATAACGGACTTCTAGTGGCCAGAAATTGGGGATATAAACCTGAACGATATGTGGTTCCAACAGGCGCGAGCAATTCAATGGCCCTGTTATCTCACGTCGCGGCGATGTTACCTGGCCTTCACGATTATGTGATTTAACACCGTTGGACGTATTTCTTTGGGGATATTTAAATGAAAAAGAGTACGTCAATAAGCCTAGCACAATGCAAGAGCTAAAATATGAGATAATTCGGCACATTAACGCCATTGAGCCTCAATTATGTCTCAGAGCTATTTAAATTATTGACCATCGGATAGAGGTATGCCACCGAAGCTGTTGCGAGTATTTGACCGTTATTTGGTTTGACACATATTTTTCAAAGTTCCTTCTATCATAATGAAAAATATTAAGATAATTCTCTGAATACTTCTTGTTTTATTTACAATTAACATCGTGCGTTTTGACAGGAACACCCTATAATATTCGGTCACAAACGTACATCTAATTTGCTTCCGACATAGTCTCTGTTTATTTTCGCGTAGTTTTGCAGAAGCCAAAGTAATTTTCGGTTTCAAAAATTTACGCTTGTGGCACTGATTTAGGTTGGTCTGTGAGCTGTGTCAAAGTTTACGCAAAAAAATGTATTTGTATTTAAATGTTTACTATTGGTTTCGATTTTCCGGAAACAGTTCCTTACGATAAATTACCTTAAAATTTGTTGCCTTTTTTAAAACGACTAATTTTTAATTCGTGCCTGGTTTTAAGTCAATGTCAGAAATGGTTTTATTTGCGGACTTGGTCGAAATTTCTTATAAAATGATCTACTATTCGTTTTATAAATATTTAACAGCAGACTGAGATCTTTAACTAAACGTTTCTTTTCATAAGGATTCTGAATACATACGGGATAGATACGGGACTTATAATAAAAAATAACATTGTAAAAATCATATTAAGAATAACAAAATTATACAAATATTTTATTAAAATTTGGCAAAGGGAAAAATAATTTGAATTTTTTTCGTAAATTTATTTAAACTCATAGTGTTAAACTACCAAGTTTCATTGAAAACGTTACTCTTTCTTAATGAGTTTATTGTCCTTTCACTGAACTCTGAAGTGGTGGAATATTTTTTAGAGTATTTTAAATATTTCAAAATTGTTTGCCTTTTCTTGGTAACAAACGAATTGTAAAATTTTCTCTTGTTAAAAATGTAAAAAATGTAATTGTTTTCTTTACTTAAGATTTTCGTGATCTTCAACAAATTATAGATACGAAGGTTAAACTTCAAGTTGGTGAACTTTAATGATCTTGAGCTTAAAGTTCCATCACGCGACTAAATACCAAAATGTTTGAAGGTTTGAACGCAAACATTATTTTGGAAAGAATCTTGTCGCTTTAATTTTTTAAAATTGTATACAAAAACAAATTGATTATTTTTGCTCTAATATTTTATGCAAATATTTACAATTTTTTTTATTACAGTGAGTTCTAATAATTAAAAGGCGTTACAACACGACAAGTGTGAAACCAATCAACTACTACAATTCAAACTGTCACTCAGTTATTTTATGCCTGTCCAGTATCTGTGTGACTTAAATCATGTTTACGAAAGTAAGATTCCTATAAAAAAAACTTAATCGTTATAATGATGATGATGATGACGCTATTGTATGTAGATTCTTCGTATTTGTTACGTTTCTTGGCTTCTTCTTTAAATACTCGAACTCGTAGCTGTCTTTTCATTTAATGAAATTCGTTTGATGATGTATTCGTTTTTATTTTATTATGGGAGAACTTTTGTTTGTCTTAATGTGTCTACGTCTTGTTACTGTTCATTGCTTGGTTGGCTTTTATACTGGCTCGTGCCAGTTTGTCTGGCAATTTCTGCTATTAACCAGATAAATTTGCTTTCTTATAAATCTGTTATTGTATGTTTGCTTGTTATTTTTTTTCGATGGTTTCGATATCAAACCACATTAAGATGTTGCGTTGCATATTCAAACATATTCATACACATATATTCAAATTTTTGTTTGAATGCAAAATATAGTGAGTATATTGACTACAATAAAAAAGTGCTTGTTAATAGTAGAGTATACTTTAAAAGTATTTTATTAACCATTTAAACTGTCTGTCATATTAAGTTTTTTACCTGCATAAATTAAAAAAATAAATTTTACCAAAAAAATAAAGTTTGGATGTCAAAATTCAAATTCCAAAAAAAAAAAAAAAAATACTAGTTTATTTCTTATGCTTTCATTAAGAATTAATTTGTTACACAATTTTATTTAAAAACTTTTTGAAATAGGTTAAAAACTATAGCAGAGGGAGTATTGTGCGTTTGTGCTAATGTATGTTACACCATAAAATATTGATCAAAGATCCAACTTTTAATACGCCGATTGCCTCAGAATCACTTTCTGAGTCAAACTAAAGATGTAACTCCGTCCGGCAGTATGTCCTTGTAAACCTTGTGTGCAAAGTACCCCAGTTAAACAATTTGTGTTTTTTGAAACACTTAAGAGAAAAAGCGCATAATCGAGCGCTTCAATAAGAGAGCTTTTATACAGCAGTAAATGATAACGAATAAAACATACAAAAAAAGCTGCTATTTTAGTGCTGACAAGGAAGAAGGTTTTAAAGCGAAAAAAAAATATATTATGGTTTACGAAAATGCTAAAAAAAGCATTTAAACCAGTAAAATCAAAACATTTATGAATATGTTAATATAGTTAGCCCTTAAAAAAGAACTTAAGGAGTGCTTTATTTGCATTTTTTTATTATGTTAAAAGAAGCGCTTATTGTTATTGTATAGCAGAAAATAGTCCTCCAAACCGGGAACACTCCATACAAAAATCAGGCATCCCATCAGCAGGTTTGAATCGATTTGAGGTATGAGTTCATACATAAAACCTGCTACTTTTGGAGCACATTTTTTACTGGGACAGGTCGGAATTTTAGAAATAATTTGATACACAGATTTAAGCTGTAACAAGGAGCAAGCCTACTGGTCCATAATTTCACATATATCCCATATAATGTTCTTCCCGGAATAGAGTCTTTGCGCAAATAAACCATCTTATTATATTAGAACTCAGATTAAATTTGACCCAAAAATCTTTAATACAACCCCAATCATCTTAACATATTTTATTTGAATCGGTCCATATTTAACTCTTTACAAAAGTTGTACTGACGTCCAATATATAATTTTTTTTTAAATTATCTTTTTACAGTTGCTAAAAAATGTAGCAAAATGTTTATAGAAGCTTCGAAAGCTGTTTAAAGCTCTTAAAACATTGTAAACAATCTCGAACAAAATGCTTTTGTTCCAAATAGATGCTCAAATAATTTATTTATTTATTTATTTACTTAATTTGCTAATGAAACTAATATTTCTTACTGGTTAATATTCTGAAACTAAATAAATCTAGAGGCTTTAGTACATGAAAGGAAAAAATTTTGCATTACATTTATCTTAAGACAATTGAGAGGCTATTTTTGACGCCAAAAAAAAAGTTGTTTTTGGGAATACATAATTTTTCATTAAAAGATTTTGTTTGTTACTGAAATTTATTGTTGGAGGATAAGCTGTTCCTATGCGCATTTTACTGGTTACTAAGGCCAGATCGTTCCAGGCCAGGAAACGTTCTCCTAAATAATTTTAGAAAATCATTCGCTCTGTAAATAAGATTACAGAGGGAATGAGAATTACAAACACTCAAAAAGTCGTATTTGCAACGATATCAAAGCTTAAACACAATACCGACAATAAAAATAAAACAGCGTGTTTATCTTTTCTTACATGTATAAAAATTGTTAAATTCGGAGCTCATTCTGCGGATAGGATCAAAATTTGCATAATTATACCGAAAGTCGTCAAGTCTTAGAGGTATATAATTTCTGGAAGGGCGAATAGGAATTAAAAACTCAACCTTACGTAGTAGGAGTTTTGAGACAATTTCACTGTTTAACAAATTCAGCATGAAGGTGATGTTCATATATATCCTCCGATTTTTAAAAGTTGGAAGATTTATTAGTTTTTAACGTTTTTCATACGGAGGTAAATTGATATTTGGATTCCAATGCAGTTTTCGAAGACAGAATAAAAGAAATTGCTTCTGTACGGCTTCCAGTTATTTAGTATGTACCTCTACTCTTTCAAGTTGATGATTACTTAGTGTATAGCTACAGAGTATTGGACTTCTTCTGTAGACTAACATATGCTTAAATTATTTCGTATTCAGATCCATCAAATTCATATCACACCATAAGCTCAAACTGTTTAGATCAATTCGGAGTAAGGAAGAGTTTTTGTAGCTAAGACAAAGTTTTACATCATCTGCATACATTAGTATTTTCGAATATTTAATACACAATGGTAAGTCATTAATGAACATTAGGAATAAAACTGGACCTAATTGATTACCTTAAGGGGCTCCAGATGGAATAGGTAAAGCTTTAGAATTACAACTGCGAATCAATATTCACTGATACCTTCCCTTAAGATAAGTGGACACCCATTTAAGAAGTATAGGAGAGAGCCCGATTTAATCCAATTTGCACATAAGACGGTTATGATTACCTTTATCAAATGCTTTCCTAAAATCCATATAAACGGTATCAGTTTGCATCCCAGAATAGCATGATTATATCAGCGAAGTTGTAAATTCAAAAATATTAGTAGAAGTCGAACGACCTTTTCTAAATCCATGTTGGAATGGTGATAAAAATAGTTTCTTTGATTATTATAAACAAAAGCAAATATTTTTGATTTGTGTCGTTATGAACTGAGTTCTCCAAAAATGTAATGTGTTTTTATTACTAAATGTCCAAGGGTGCATCAAGGCACTCCTTGATGTTTTCTCACCTTGAAGGTAAACGACTCATTGTACGGGCTTAAAAATATTTTTTTTGAACTCAGAAGCCCAAAAACCTCAAAAAATAAAAATAAATTATTCGTATACTATTTTCCCATTTTTTCTTAAGCTTGGCATTAGAACAACTCTTGATAACAGCTTTGCCATAACTTATATAAAAAAGCTGGTAGTATTAATATAAAATTTGGCGACGATAACTTTTTTAATAGCTTTTATGTCGCGCTAAAGTTTTGTGCTAGTAGGTCCATAATTGACCAAAGGTCCAACGGTCCCATATAAATTCACTTAAATCACTTAACGACGAAGAAATCTCATATAAATGCTAATATCTTGTTAATATTCGGCACAAAGAATTCTTACTTGAATCTAAGCCTTATAACATAATTTTTATCTGGTGGGTCCATGATGGCCCATGTGTCGTTTCCAAATAGGGTAAACACTCAAAAAATTTATATAAATACTATGGTGTAGGGTATCAAATGGTCTGGGTTGACCTTTCTTACTTGTTTTTGTGAATTTTTAGACAAATGTTTAATTTAAACCTGTTGAAAAAATTAATCAGTTTTATCTGGTTAATACTTAATTAAATTAGATTGAATAATTGTTTAATATTTTTAATTAATTCAAAATTAAAATAATACGTTTTGTATGAGAATAAAATTAACTTTAATTGTATTGTTATTTAAAATTTTTTAAATTGGTTTTGAATTAGTCTATTGAATACAGTCACCAAAAATTAAAAAAAAGTCATAATTAATAATTAAATTCACACTTCAGTTGCCGAGCAACTGGCACTTGCGAAATTAGCGAATTTTCAAATAGAAGATAAGTTTCAAATAAATCGTCAGTTGTTAAAATCGTTGTTCGTTAAGGGTTGTTATCGTAAGCTCATTTTTCTTTATTTTAGTTTAATTTGGTAAATCGGTAAATTTCATAATTTTAACGGAGCAAATGCATTCAAAGTTTAACTAATTTAAACACTAAACGGAGTGAACTGATTGAAGCGCTAATTTAAAGTATTAAAACCGCAGTAGTTAATTGCTCTCTTTTTTTCGGAAATTTTACCATTTGAGGAAATACGGTTATGTGTTAATATTTTAAAAAAGTATTTAAAAAAATAATACCATTTTTAAAAAAAAAAAATTACCGTACACCGCTCCCCCAATATAAAGTAATTTTTTAAGGCTTTTTCGATTTTTTTTTTATTGAACTTAGGGGTAACCTTATTGAATTTTTCGACTGATCTTTAAGTATGATATATCAAAGTATTTGTCACGAGAAGAAAGTTTGCTCCGAAAGCCATTGGCCTCAAGTATCCCGTTGTAGTATTTTTTACCAGATCTCTGTTTCTACCGCCCTAATGAACCAGCCTTATGTCAGGCAATTAAAGCTCGCAAAAAATCATTAAACTTTTGCTAATGAAGAAATTCGATAATTCCAGCTTGAACATGTTAAAATTTAATAATCGGCAGAGGAAAAAAATTGTTTTTTTCCGAAGCCGCCTTGAAAAAATACTTTATATTAGGATGTGTACGGAGCACTTTTTTTGTCGGTACGCTCTAATGCATATAAGAAAAATTTTTTTAAACTAAATTTTAATAAAATTGGCCTTCACACTAATCGCGATTAAGTGCAAATAACAATAAAATATGCAACGAAATACTCATATAATTTATACAAAGTAAAATTTAGGGGGTTATTTTGTAAATCACTTCACCTTGAGTTGAAAAAGTTTTTATAGAAAATTCTTGGAATTTTTAAAAAAATTTTATGAAAATATTTTTTAACTGAGGTGAAGTGTTTTATAAAAATAAGAGGTGTTTAATTCTAGAAAACTATGAAGATTTTATATATCGCACTTGTTCGACAACACTGTATTAACTCAAAATTTCAAAATTTTCAGTAGAAGCAAAACTATTTTTTATTTTACATTGAAAGCATATGAAAAAGAACTAACCGTTTCACTACCAAAAAGATGATAAAATAGCACGATAATTTTAGAGTGGGTAGATATTAGTGAAGTAACGATACGGCTTTTTGCCGATACGATACAGATACTGATACCGCTGCTCTATAAAAATATCGCCGATATCGATACCGATACGCATATTGAATTTGAATTCAAGTTAAATTGATCAAAACTCAAGTAGAGTAAATTACAGTGTAATAGATTATTAATATTTAAAATTGCTATTATAAAGATTTAAAAAACAAAGAATTTAATTTTAACAAATAGGTATTGGGAATTATTTCTTTTCATAAGCTACTTTATTATATTCAAAATTTTTTACTTTTCGAATTCATTCTATGAGTTAAATTTCAGTTACGTATTTTATAAAGCTTTTTGTATTAGTTCTATTCCTTAAATTTTTAGGAATGACTTTATACACTACCAGACTAAATTCGAAAAATAAAAAATGTTGAATATAATAAAGTTGCTTATAAAAAGAAATAATTCCCAATATCTATTTGTTAAAATAGTTGAGTTAAATACATTCAATTTATAAAGTATCACTATCCAGTGTGACACAAAGAATGCTGACGAAGGCCGTAGCGGGCCAGAAAATGCATTACATTCTGCTGGTGTCTAATAATTGTAAATTTTTCAGTACATACAATATACTTCATTGCTATTCAAAGGATAGCTAAGGTAAAATGTAACAAGATCATACAAGATAATAGGCTGGTAGTGTATAAAGTCATTCCTAAAAATTTAAGGAATATAACTATTACAAAAAGCTTTATAAAATACATAACTGAAATTTAACTCATATAAGTAGAATGAATTCGAAAAATAAAAAATGTTTAATTGAATTTAAATTTATGATAAAAATATTAATAAGATTTTTGTATTAAACAAAGTATTCTCAACTTTTACGGAGATAAACGATTTTGCAAGTCCGTTTCAACCAGACCTGCAGTAGAAAAAAGTCTCTCCGATGCGTCAGAACTCATTTGAAAACTTCGGAATTTCTGCGCCATTTTCTTCAAGTTTGGGTAGAACATGTCATTGCGCCCGTAAACAAGCGGATCTGTGTCACAAAAATATTGGGAGATCTATGGTATCTCTCGACTTCTTCTTTAGCAGAACTTTAATACGCTCATCCTCCTCGGATTCCATTATATTTTTTTAAATGTTCTAAAATCCAGTTCTTGTAGACTAACTCCACGTCCATATTATGCAGCATTTGCTTTAGAAACTTTCTTCAATCTTCCTTTGAATCTGCCATGAAACTTTGTTTCCATGCCATGAAACTTTTGTTTTGCAGCATTTAAGTATTTCTTATGCCTTCTCTCTTTCTTCTTCTTCCTCTGAATAACAAACTCACGAAAACTGTTTGTTCACGAAACAAAATAAATATGTCTTTGTCTTTCCTCTTCCATCATCAATCTCAAAAGTTTCGCAGCAAATGTTTCATAATATAGACGAGCACTAAGCTGGACTTGCACCACCAGTAGGTGTGACCGGGTTTTCAACACTTTCGGAATGCAGAGACATGTTAAGTAGCCCAATAAGACGTTTTTTCGGTATGATTGAAATCAATTGTCTTTGAAATATTCGAGTATTGTATCGAGGGTCAAACAATAGGTTTTATTATTTTCTAAAGCCTCAAATCATTTAGTGAGACCTAATGCTAAGTCAGCCACTAAATTTTGAAACTCCGAAATATTTTTCATCTTCGTAGATTCATATATTATATGAAGCAATTTCATTTTTAATACGTCTTAATTGCTATGCAAAAAATAAGCCTAGACAATTTAATTATATTTTCAAAAATACTCCAAATAAATATAAAAATATCTTTAATACCGATATATCGGAAAATTTTAAGTATCGCCGATATTCGGTATTCCTTACATCCCTAGTTGATACTCGTATGTATATTGTTTTCAAAAAGAGAAAAACAAATTAAAATTTTGAGTTAATACATTATTACTGAACATGTGCGATATGTATGTATATAAAACAAGAAAAAAATTTTAATCTACACAAATTTCGCATTCAATATTGCTACAGAAGATGACTTTTTCAAAATTATACTTAACGATCTTATTGTTGCTTTCTATTTAATCTAATTTAAATTAACTAAAGATCCTTATATAAATTTATCGCAAAACATTTTCATTAAGTTCGGATACATTTGTATTTGGCTTTTGTAATTTTGTTTATTATGAACTCATTGCTAAATTATATTTTCTCAATGGCAATTTATTAATTGAAGATCGTTGACTTACATAAAAACAAAACTAAGGAAATATTATTGAACTTGAATATAATTTCAACGGCTTGTGGTTGCCATTAAAATATCGTTTAGTATACAACATTTAATAAAAAAAAAAAAAAAAAAAAAAATAACGATTAACAGCCATAGTTTTAATTAATTAATGGGACACCAATTAAAAAATGAAACATTTTAACAAAATAACAGATAATACGGCTTTAAAGACAATTGAGTTCTTAATTTTTAAGGAAAAATAAACATTATTTATTTATTAGAATTAATTAAGAAATATGTATTGAACTATTTTCAAAAATTTTATTTCCATTTCAGCTTGTTGAACTTTTGGTTTTAACTGGAACTTTTTTTACTCTAAAGAAAGCTTTAAAGGAAATGTAAATAACTCGCCCATTTAAAAATTAATTTAAAAAAGGGCTTAAAAATACAGAAACACATTAACAAGTTAATTAACATAATTTTTATTTGTAACAAAATAAATAAAAGATATAAAAGAATTGTTATACTCGTACTTATCAAAAACACCAAAGAAAAATGTCTGCAGTCATGGTTGCCATATCGAAGTTGTTATTTTTATGCGCTTTGGCCCATAGTGTTAGCTGTTTGGCTTTACCAGCGGCTAGTGTACCAAAAACATATGAGACTACCACCGATCCTCCGCATAATATTCCCGAATATTTAATTGTACGCGGTGAAGATGGTTCGAATGAAAATTCCGACTTTAAATTGGCCGCCTCAATTTTGTTGAAATCTTATCGGGACTCTTTGAATGATCAACCTTTAGAAGAATGCAGTAATCCCTCACATAAGGCGGCCTTTTCACCTTATGATTATACCGTGCTGTTGGGCATGCTGGTTATATCTTTGGGTATTGGCATATTTTATGGATTCTTTAAAAAATCGGGCAGTTCTTCGAATGAGTTCCTGCTGGGTTCGGAAATGAGCATATTTCCGGTAACTCTAAGTTTGACTACTAGTTTTATAACGGCCATAGAATTACTGGGTAATCCATCGGAAATGTACTTCCAAGGAACACAATTCGTTTTAATAGGTAAGCTTTACTAACAAAAACAATATAAAATTCAATTTTACATACATATAATTTCTTTTTCGTAGTTATTCCCATGGTCTTTGTTATACCGGTTGCTGTTAAAATCTTTTATCCAATTTATTTCAAAATGGAACTGACCAGTTGTTATGAATATTTGGGTATACGTTTTGGCAAAGAGATTCGTGTTCTTGGAGCTGTTTTATATGTTATTCAGGTAGGAGTCATTTTGGAAAAGTTCTAAACCGCGTTTTTTCATAATATTTGTTTTTCAGATGTGTTTTTACACAGCTGTGGCTGTTTTGGCTCCCGCTATAGCTCTTTCGAAAGCTACGGGCTTGGACACAAAAATAGCTGTGATTTTAATTTATGTTGTTTGTGTATTCTATTCATCTCAAGGAGGTATGAAAGCAGTTGTAATAGCCGACACTTTTCAGGTAAGAAAATAATGCTTAAACAAAATTTGATTCCTAATAATATCGGTTAAAATCAATAATTGAGAAACGGATATGATACATTCATAAACGATTTCATTGAAATTTGCTTAAATCTAACGATTAAAGCAGAGGTCGTAAATTGATGGATAATTTAACTCTTAAATAGACACCTTATTTGTGTGGCACGAACTGCCACCTGGGCCTGGCTGGGACCCCTTGTATTTTGTATGGAGTTTTTTGTGGCTATCGAAAAAACTCACACTAACTATCCCCTGGGCCTGGCTGGGACTACTTTTATATGTATGGAGTTTTATGGCTGTATCAAGAACATTTTGTTGTCAACTAGAATTATTCTTCGAAATTGAAGTAAAGAAAGAATGTTTATGTGTTGCGTATGCTCTTCGATACGTTTCGCTTGGATTTTATTTACTACAATACGTATTTAATAGGGCAGGGCCTGGCCAGGCCCAGGTGAATACAGTATGCACAACATTTTCATTAGGCAAAATGGCACGCCCGCGGTGTTTAAATGGAATTTTTTTTAATAACTTGACCCCAGCGCTATCTACCGGGACAAAATTTTATCAGAAAACTTATTTTTGTTGAATAAATATATTTATATATATTGTATATTAAAAAAATAAGTTCTGATACTGCATAGAAAATATTCCCGTAAAATATTGAAGGAATAAGACTATTAAAGTAAAATATTGAAGGAATAAGACTATTAAAGTATGAAAACTTTATAAATTAAAAAACTCTTAATATCACGACAACAGCGCCACCTATCGGGATTAAGCTAAAGAGAAACCGACTAAGATAATTTATGGCTCAAGTTTGGTGGTTTGGTTTGGAGGTTCTAGAGTTTTAGGAGCAGATGCACGGCACAAAAGTTGTTATACATATATAAAGATATACATTCATCCATAGATACATAATTGAGCTTTCATGCTATAATATTTTTACAAAGTATTAAAAGTTATATTAAAGCCCATAATGTTTGACCCCGGACAGCGCAGGGTTTTAACAGACATGCACATACAAACATATTCGTATTAATTTCAAACAAATGAGGGGGCAAATTATGACAGTCTTGATCGAATACTTTTGCGATTCGAAAGCAATTTATTTCGAATTCTTTCAGTCGAATCGAAATTATTTTTTCATTGTTGTGAAAACTCAAGTTAATGCTTTACAAAATAAAATAAAATAACTCGTTCGATTCGTTCAGCATTAACAAAAAGTATTAGAAATAAAATTGCTTTCAAATCGAAAAAGTATTCAATCACGACTGCCATAATTTGCCCCTAGGCTTAGTTTTGAAGAGAGTGCTCCACAGATTTTTTCTTTATAACTTGAGACAGATTTGTCCAAAAATTAATTTAAATGATTCTAATTTTTGTCTTCCTTAAGCTTCTTTTACTTTAAAAATTAATAATTTTATTACTTCATCATGAAAGTACGCACACCTTTAATGAACTATTATATATATCGCGAAAATCGATTAACATATCGCTGGCTCAAAAATACAAGGTTGTATGTGAAATAGCAAAACTATGAAGAAAATAAAATTTATACTGCCAGTTCATCGCTTTCGAACGTTAACAAAATTGTACAATTTAAAATTTGTTTTGATTTTAAATGTTATTTTCTATGCGAACGTTAACGTTCGAAATCGTTAAACAGGCAAAAAAAATCTCTTATTTTTATTCTACTATTTCCAAATAAAAAAATTTATTTTAAAAAATGTTGCATACGACCTTGTAATATTGAGCCAGCGATATGGTGATTTTATTCATAATGCAGTGAAATTACCTGTTTTCTGTAAAAATTGCGAAATATATTTAGTTTAGCTGTTTTGTTTTTGTAGTTAGGGGACCGTAACACATCAAAAAAAAAAACATAGTTTTACTACTTATAATTTTTTTTGTTGCATAGTGTTATAAGATGTGAAAATTTTAAACATTTTCATCGGACTTTTGTTTTGATTGATAAATCGTTTAAATCTAGAAATTTAAGAATAATTCTTAGGACTATTTGGGGCAATTGAACTTTATTTAGGAAATGTCATAATTGATTCAAGATTTTTTTAAATTCTATATTAATTTATATATCTCTTTTCTTTAAGGCTGCTGTTTTAGCCATCTCCTTGGTTTTGATCGTCGCTTTGGGCTGTTTCTACAGTGGGTCACCAATTGAAATATTTAAAACCGCCGCCGAAAGAGATCGTTTGGAGTTTTTCAAGTACGTTTTTCTATCTTTAAAATTACAATTAATTTAATTACTATTGTCTTTTTTTCTACAAAATTTCAGTTTCAATATTGATCCAACTACCAGACACACCGTGTGGTCAGTAGTAATAGGTGGCTTCTTTTACTGGACTTCCCTTTTCTGTACAAATCAAGCCTCTGTGCAGAAATGTATGTCTTTGAAATCCTTAAAGTTGGCTAAAATTGCTTTAGGTTTTGCCATCTTGGGTTTGGTAGTTGTTTTCCTGCTTAATTTCTATACGGGCTTGATGGTCTTTAATCATTATGCCGATTGTGATCCTTTAACAGCAGGACGCATTACAGCCGCTGATCAGCTGCTACCATTTTATATAATGAGTACATATGAGCATATTAATACATTTGCTGGCATATTTGTTGCTGGAATATTTGCAGCCAGTCTGGGGTAAGTTAAGATTTTATTGGAGTTATTACGGATAAAAAATAATTTGGTTTTCTCTAAACTTTTTTTTTTAGAACGGTTGCCTCTGCCTTAAACTCTTTATCGGCAGTTACTTGTGAAGATTTATTGATTAATGGAATGAATATTAAAATTACTCCCGATAAAGGTGCTCTGTATGCCAAATGGATGTCTTTGGGCTTTGGCATTTTGTCATTCGGTTTGGTTTTCATTGTGGAACGCTTAGGAGGGGTCTTACAGGCCACACTAACTTTGAATGGTTTAATTGGTGGTGTGACTTTGGGCCTATTTGTTTTGGGCATTGCCTTCAAAAGCGCAAATACCAAAGGAGCCTTCTATGGCGGCATTATCTCTTTGGTCTTGGTCATCTTTATCGGTGTTATTGCTCAAATAGCAAATGTGGAACCAGCCTCTTTGCCAGTTTCTATAGGCAATTGTGATTGTTTGGTGAATTCGACTCAAATCTTGTCTACTGTTTTAATAGAAAATCAACTAAAAGAGGAAGTAACTGGATTTACGTGAGTTTAATTTTTATTAAAATCAATATTAAACTTTAAACAATAATTTATGTACATATATTAATTTCCTTTGCAGTTCCTGGCCAATTTTCAAACTCAGTTATATGTGGTACTCTATGATTGGTTGTTTGCTTACCCTTTTCTTGGGCCTCATCATATCAGTCATTATAGACACCGTACAAAGACGTCGTGTTTTCAAAATAACATCTGCACAAAATTCTAATAATACGAACATAAATATGGAAAAGAAATCGAATAGTTCAATTTCTATGACAGTTTCTGCAATCAAGGTAGAACCATCAAATTCGGCCGTAAAAAGTGGCCATGTTAATCATGCCATACGTTTGGATGATGAATAACAATTTAACTCAAATACTACACTACTTTAAAAATCTACATACAAAGTAACAGCTTTAGTCGTATATTTCTTTAATATTTATTTTCATATGAATTTTATATGTACAAATTACCTTTTAGTTTCTTAGTCATTCCATGCAAAAATTTAGTTACTAGACCAAAATTCTTATATTTAATGAGCTGAATGCTCATCATCGCAGTGATACACCAAAACTTAATTTAGCTTTAAGTCTTCTAATTCACCAGTATTTAATTTTATCAATACATACATTTATTTTTTTATGTAGTTTCTTTACGATTTTGTAAAACTGTTTTTCTATGAAACTACAATTCTAAAAAGAAAAAGTATTAAAAAATATATGTACCTATATCTATTAAATGCATGCAAATATATAACGAATTAAAAAATATATGTATATGAATATCGAGATATTTTATTGTCTTTTATTAAGAAGCCATACAAAAATTGCTATAATATTAGCCGAATCATATGGATTGTTATGTGATTCGGATTTCGGAAAATAACTAATGGTGTTTTCTCTTCTACAAAAAAATACCACCTTGTTAAAAGGTACATGTTTAAAATGTCTTGCCGACCCTGTAATAATGCAATTTCTTATTTGACGAGAACAAAACACAAAATTGGACCGCCCTGTTTTTAACAGCTGACAAAAAGTTTGTTCTTCAAAATATAAAAAAAATATGTACATAAACCAAAATTTGTTAATAGATTGATATTACAACAATAAAGAAATGAACAAAATGAATGACGAAATTCCAATTTCTTTAGTTTGTTTTTTTTTATAAAATATTGTTACGTTTTTACTTAATAAAACGCGTTAAGGTTTATTCCCTTTATAATAAACCTTTGAGTTCTTTTAATTGCAAATAAAAATAAATACACACGCGAATTCAACTTAACAAACTTTATTGAAATTCACAAAATTTAACCACTATTGTAAGTAACGATCTGAACCGTTTAATGTCTCCAATAAAACTAACTGCCTATTTCACTAAATGCGAACGAAAGCGTTCGTTCGCATTTAGTGATATAGGCAGTTAACTAAACTTTTATGAGTTAGCCTGTATTTATAGTTCAGAACTATTCCTAGTTGGTTCAAGAACCGTCTAGTAGTTTCTAGAAAATTATGTTCGAATTATTTTAAATCTAAAGTCTACAATTACAATTGCTAGAAAATTTAGTTACAGTGGCGTTCATAAAAATAGTAACTTATATGACATAAAACTATAATTAACAAGATAACTTATAACTAAAACCATAAATAATTCTTAGACAAATCTAATTTCGTAACAATATGTAAACAAGAAAATACCTTTGCCAGATTGCTGATTTATTAACACAAGGTTTTTCGGATTTCTTGATTTGACGTTTTGTATTCATAACACCGAATCCACTTAAATTTTATATCACTGGCCGCCTATCATTAACAATTTAATGCTTTCTTATGTTTTTACCATTAAATAATAGAAAAAATAACTATTAAAATTTTTAATTTTAACTGTCCTGATTAGAGGTGATTTTTTCCTCACTTCGTCTGGTAACCCTATATATAAACAGAAGACATCTTTTTTACAGGGCATTATCAGCACTGTCGATTTATACGGGGCGTAAAGTGCAATGCCTTATGCCATTAGTAAGGGTGCATTTTACGAATAAAACAAGCCACCCTTTTAGAGTGCGAAGCATTTTTAAGAAACGAACACCAAATTGCATTTTCTTAAATAAAATGTCACATTTTTTGTAGAAAAGACAACACCATAACTAGCTTACTAGAGCGTTCTGACGCATTTAAACTAATCACTAATATGGTAATAAAGATGCGAGAAAGATGTTTTTAAGTCTAGGTTTACACTATGAAATTTTGTTTTCAGAAATTCTGATTGTATTGGGGAGAGGGGAAGATAACATGCTATTCTTCTCACTCCTATCACCAATAAACTCAGAATTTCTGAAAGAAAACGTTCATAGTCATTGCTGCCAGATAAAATTGGTCGAAAATCGTCAAATTTTGAGGAAAAAATCGACAAAATCGTCCAATTGACTAAGCTAAATCGTCATTGTAAAAAAACACTTACTTTTAATAAGTTTTGAAAATTAATTGTTACGAGTATTTTTAGTTTCCGTTGCTAATGAAATTTTAATATATTCTGCCTGTTTTTGAAATTAAATAAAAAATTTCGTTAAGAAACTTATTATTGAAGTAACACAACCAAAAAATTTTCAAAAGTATTGGCATTCATAAGAAAAGGAAGAAAATAAATTAAAACAAAGAAATTTTAAACACCTAGTCCTGCTTAAGAACTTAAGCCTGGTAAACACCAATAAAATCAGACTTTCTGAAAGAAAAGTTTCATAAAGAAAGTGGTTGAAAAACGCCTGTAATAAAGCAGTACTAACTGATCCAATAGATCTCTTAAAAATATGTATCATGCTAAAAAAATCGTATTTTATATGATGAACAGCTAAGACATGAAAATTACTGCCAATTAAATAATAAATCAAATTATCTCATATTCAAAACATTTGTAAATTTGAGCAAAATTTGTCATTTGAAAAATCGTCAAAATCTCAAAGGGGTTTATATACGTCGTCACCAGTGTTGCCATGACCACAAAATTTTTTTAACTAAATTGTAAACTTAAAGTAACCAAATGCAATAAAAAGTAGCCAAAATATTTGTGTATTAAAACACTTTTGTATATGTACTTCAGCTAAAAATATTATAAGTATGTAAATATTTAGACACCTAAACCTCTCGATCGATTTTTATAAAATTCTGACAGTATGATACTGATGGTTTGGAAGGCACAAGAGCCTGAATTAATGCCTCCCAAACAAAGCTCAAAATTATTTTTGTCTATTTGTATGAGTTAGATCTTTCAAACTTTTGAAGAATCAACAGACTATAAATGTATGTACATTACCAGGTTTTATATTGCCTCGGTAGAAGTAGAGAAAAGAAAACCCCAGATAGTGATTACACTGGGGAACAGACAGCTTGCGGCCTGGAACTCAATAGCAAATTTTTACTAATTTAAGGTTGCTGATTTCAAATCTAATCTCCATTTTTCTCTATCAGGTCGACTTTTCGAGACATACCGTTATGTCCAAATTGAAGGCACTTTCACTTCATATATTGGAAAAACTTAAAAACGGTTCACCATATTCAGTTTAAAAAAATCATTGTTTTCAAATTTGTGCAGTAGTTGTAGAGATATCGTTGAAGTTTTGAAAAAATTACTATTTTTTTTAAAAAAAAGAAATTTTTTGTTCTTTAAAAATTCATCAAAAATAAAAATGCGAGAAAAATCACAGTTTTTGTCTAAAATTATTTAGTTACACAGATTTCGAATGAAATGAGCTTTATTTCATTGCAATCGGTGCACAACTTTTGATTTTTTTCACAATTTACTGAGAAGACTGAATTGATAAAAATCGTTCCTAAAAAATAATGACAACGCCCACCTGAGGTGTCCAACGAAAGGAACTACTTCATTACAAATATTCAAATACGTAAATGTTTAAATACCGTTTGTCGGTTATTTTTCACCACTCCATAATGTATTTTATAAATCTACCATTTTCAACTCACCATGTTTGAGTTTACGGATATTACAAATAAGCAAAGACACCAACCTTCTTTTTTAGCTAATAGCTTAATAGCAGACAATTTCTACCAGTGATGGAAAACTCAGTACATTTGTACTTTGTTCAGTACTTTTTATGATGGAAAATACCACATGACAATAAATTACTTTTTGATGAAGCAATTTTTATTATATCTCGAATTAAGGTAGAGTTAGCCAAACGTCCACGTCCCCCAACGGAACGTCTGGTCCGTTTTGTTATTTGCTTACAATGTTAATGCTTACCGAATTTAAATGCCACGCTGACGGGACGTCTCAATCTGTATAAATTAGAATTTCATGCCGTCGATACGTGACAGTTGTACAGCAGTGATGGCCTGCTTGTATATTAAATTGAATGCGGGTATTTTCGCTCTTTTTTTTGGTACTTTTTTCCAGTATATCTATGGACTTTCGACAAAACGACTTACAATACAACATATTTCCATATACATATATAAATATACATATGCTAAGATGTACAAAAAAAAAAAAAAAAAAAAAAAAAAATGAGAAATATATAAAAGGCTTTAAATGGTTACAGAATATTGTTTTGTCTATGCACATTTACAAAATAATACATGTAAATGTGTATGTATATGTTAAAATACATATTTGTTTATTGTAAATCTATAATATAAATATCATATATTAAATTATTACTTACACTAATAGCCTATTTCCAATGTGCGAAAGAATTCTTTCGTTCGCATAACTACATTGAAAACAAAAACAAATTTCTTGGCTTTGTTTTTGTTTTCAATGTAGTTATACGAAAGAAAGAATTCTTTCGCATATCGGAAATAGGCTATAAATACTGTTTTAATACCATTTTAATCACTTGGTACTTTTTCTGCACAGGGGTCAACATTTAAACCTTTTGATTTCCCATCATTGTTTGTGTTGTTTTATGTATAATATTGCTTTTTTGTTTATGTATATTAAAAACATATGACACGTTTTTAGATGTTCTATAAGTGTACCAACGTGCAAGCAGTCCGTTACAGTAAGTTACGGGAACATCAACGTTCGCCTAACTCAGCCTTTAAGAGAAATATTTTGAGTCTTTATGGATTTTTATCATTGATGTTAATACTAAATTTTTATAGCTTTGTGTTTGGAAGTTATGTCTGGCTTATACACTGCCTTAACACATGCAAGTAATTACTTGCAAGTAGTGTATATGTATTATAAACGTAAATGTCGAAGAAATAGCCGAAAGTCTTGCAAATAGCTTGAGTGTTTACACAGTCAGTTGCAAGTTTATTTTTCAAATGTTCTCGAAGCGAAAACATCTTATGAAAAAAAAATTATAATGTTAACGTTATCACAAAATTAATTTAATAATTCCTTCTTTATATTATTTTTGGTCCATCTTAATGGAAAATAATGTTTATTTTTAAAATATGTGAATCCAGGTTTGCCGTTGTTCCCGATATCATAAAATTTCTGAGAAAATATTTTGATTAACAATTTTTTCAAATGCTTGCAATTTATGTTCAAAAATACCATGAAGATGTGTTGCTGTATACTAGAGTTTTTATTTTCTTTATTTATTCTTATAAATACTAAGTACAAACTAGTAAACTGACACAATAGGCATCCACGGTAGCACTATTTCTTTATTTATTATTTTACTTGCTGCAATTGTCAAAAATTTACTTGCAAGCAAATTCTCTTGCAAGTTGGGCTGCAAGTACGAAACATGTGATGGTGTTAGTAAAAATATGTGAGTGTATTTAGTTTTTCGATCTTACACTTGCATGTGTAAACACCGGGTTAATGTTCGTTAGCAGAATTATTAAAATTATGGTAGAATAAAACATTATTGTTTAAAACTTTCTAAATTCAGTAGCCTGTTTCTGTAAAAAAAGTTTTTCTGAAATTTTCTGAAAAAGAAAGTATCATTTTTGTTGGAAATAAGAACCATTTGAAAATATAGATTTTCCATCCCTGGTGGCTGCTATGACTAAAAGTGATGCCACAGTCTTCTTATAAAATGAAAACAAAAAAAAATTTTATTTATTAAATTTTGAATTTAAATTCGAAAAAAGTGTTTATTAATTTTATTAGTTCGTATGAGTTTAAATGGTAATTAATTACTAAATAAATACTTTCTTACTAAATAAATACTTAACTTAATCCCAAAAATTATATATATACAGAAACAATAATTTTAGTTAAAAACCGGCCTCTTAAGGCGGTCACGTTACACTGATTTCTTCATCACTATCCGAATTGGAATCCTCGTAGTCATCATAATACATTTTCATAAATTCGGGGTTTTGAAATTGTTGATTGTGTTGGGGACCATTAAGCGGGTGCTGGAGATTTGATAATTGTTGTTGTTGTTGCTGCTGTTGCTGCTGGGCGATAGCTGCTTGTTGTTGCTGTTGTTGTAAATGATGTTGCATGGCATTGGTAATGAAAATATTATTAGCTGGATGACCTGGATGTAAAGACATGGGGTGTAAGGAATCTGGTGTGCCCAAACCTCCAGCACTGATGTTCAACATGGTCATGCGTCTTTGTTTGGCTTCGTTTAGGGTTGTTTCCAATTTAAATTTCAAATCAGCTGCCACCAAGTGCTTGTGCATTTCAGCATTAATTTTTGCCTGAAACTCGGCACTAGTCATGGGCATTATACTAGCATTTCCGTTGTTAGCATTACTGGGCGGTGATGAAGCCGTCGACGAGGTTGATGATTGATCGTGTTGTGTTGGTAGCTTGGCCACAGTGAGTAGAGGTGGAGGTGAAGAAATTTGCATTTGTTGTGAATTGCTAAAAGGGGAACCGATACTGGTAACCGGTTGTGGTATATGATGCATAATGGGTGGTGATTGCAACGAATTAGGTGTTTTAGGTGAAATCATTGGCTTTGGAGTGCTGTTAGCTGAATTGGGTAAGTCTTCTTTGGAATTTGTTGAATTGGGAGGAGAAACACTATGACGTTGTGGGGACATGGCCATGGGAGAAAGAGGAGTTAAGGGACGATCTCCTTTGGCGTCCGATAAATCCGGATTCGGATTATTCTTATTGGGCAGCGTTTGATCTCTTGAACCGCCACTAGCCAAGAGTTCACGTTCCTTGGAGTTACGCCATTTCATGCGGCGATTTTGAAACCATATTTTAACCTTTAATAAAAAAAAAAATAATTTCAAAAAGTTTTGTTTTGTCAGATATTGTATTATATATTTTTTAATGTTTGTCTTTAAATTAATTTTTCTTCTTATTTAAAATAGAATTTTATTTATTATCCTTTTAATGCTAAACTTTGTCTTGCCTGTTTTGAACATTAAAACCAGATATCCTTCAATAAATGCAAATTTTTTCTTAAACTAACATCAACAAAAACACTTGTACTTTCTATTGCCAAAATTCTTTTATATTTGAGTGTGTGTGTGTGTGCTACTGTAAATGTATCTGAAAGTTTTCAATTGTAGTGGCTGGCAACTACTAAGTATAATTTGAAACAAATTGATTACAAAACAGATACAAATTATTATTTGATACCATTTTATACGACAAAAACATTCTTACACTCACACCAACAAACATAAATACTTTCCCATAACATTTTAAAATTCATTTAGTGTTTCCGTAGAATAAGGACACACACACACACAGTCACACAGGACATTTAGACGCCCCGTAAGTTGGCTTTTACGTTTGTTTGTGTAGTTGCTTGTGGTGGCAAAAAGTTTGAGAAGTATATGTGACTGACAGATACGAGAAAAGGCGGTAACTTTTAATAGAAACTGTTTTTGAATTATTATATGTATTGCAAACATAGTTAATGTGTGTGTGTGAGTATGTGTCGTAGGAAAATATTTAGGGGGTCAACATTTTAAGACTTTCAGACCAATTTGTTTTTGTAGTGATTGTAGTTTTGTAGAGTAGAATTTTATGCAGGCAAAATGTATTATATTTTCTTTGTCCTTTTATAAATATCGGTGTAGATGAAGTTGTTTATTGGAAAACAGCACGAATTTTAACACTTAAAATCTATAAAAGGATTTAATTTAAAGATTTTTTTTTAGAAAAAGTTTAGTGTAAGGAAATTTTTTTTATTAAATGTTTCATAATAGTAATTTTTTTGGAAAATAAAGAAGAATTTTGTTAAAAAAAATTTAAAATAAGTTGCAAAGATTTTTTGATTAAAATTTAATATACAATAAAACTTAAAGTACATTTTATTAGAACGAACATGAACGCAATAAAACTTATGTAAAATGTTGTATGTACTTTATATTTAAAAGTCGAAAAGTTTGCTTTTAATAATTCTGTAGAAGGCTAAGGAATTGTGCGTTTTTTTATATGCAACTACTCACACTAAAAGTTTTTTTTTTTTTTTTATTATTCCTACACTAAATCCCGCGAAGCATTTTGCTTGTCTGCAGGAGACCAGAGTCTCTGGCGGGAATCGAACCCGCAAACCCGGTACTGATAGACTAGCTCACTACCAGCTAGCCTACCGGGGCACCCATAAAAATTCCCAGTTTTCGTACCTAATGTAGGTATAAATTAAATTAGGTTAATTTCCTTTTACACCAATACCCCGCTTTGCGTCGCTTAGTTTTGCATCATTTCGAAGTTGCGTCTTTTTAAATTCTTTGTGATTTCGAAGTTACGTCGGTTTTATATCAGTTTGCGTCGCACGGCTTCGAAGTTGCGTGGTTAGTGCTTCGATTTGCGTCGTTAATATAAAAACATTTGTATTAAGCTAAAACACAAAAAGGGGATTTCCCGTTTAAGTCTAATGCAAATATGTATGTAAAGGTTGTCTGCTGGTTGCAAGTTAAAGGTCGTTAGTAGTTTCAAATTCCATTTGTTGAGGTTTAGTCAAATCTAAATATTTTGCAACGAGTCAAAAAATATGCTTAGAAAAAAATCTAGATATTTTTAAATGTTCTAAATCAGGGTAAGAAGGCTGTTGATATTGGAAAAAAACTTTGACTAGCCCCTTCTGCAATAAAATGAATTTGTTGTTCCATCGACGCGGATTAAATTAAAAAATTTGTTAAATCCGCAATATTATTATAACATTAACAGATTACAAAAATGAGAAGTGCTTTAATGAAAAAAAATATTAAGTAATTTCTTAGCATTTGGATGGAAGATCAAAATCAGCGAAGAATGCCCTTAAGGCAAATGGTAATTCAAAAGAAAACTTTAACTTTATTTGAAGACCAAAAAGAAAATTATCGGTTATCAAGTCTAAATTAATTTTTTCAGCTAAAAATATTAATCTCGGAACCAATTAAATGAAAATCAATACAAATGTATGGATAATCTTGCTTCGGCTTGCGTCGTGTTTCTCTGGTCCTAATTAGCGATGCAAACCGGGGTATTGGTGTAAATGTTTTGAATACTATAATAATTTAGTGAATGTAGCAGCACTGAGTTTTGTACCATGTTACGAATAATTTTTGAAATTAACTTTACTTCGAGAAATCGCAAAACTTGTTAATAAGAAAAATTGAGCGAACAGGTGTAAATTACCCGACCGGGATTTTATTTGAAAAAAATCAAGGACGTTCCACTTTTGTCAGCAGTTGACAAATTAAACAAGTTAAAATAAATAAAAAACGTTGATGTTAGTACTGAAACAGTCCGCCGAGACTTTAGAGGTATTAAGTTGCATGGAATATCCTCTCGCCAAATCCCATTATTATCGAAAAAAGTCCACATTTGGGATGTGCTTTCCTTCGCTTAGTCATGCAAGAAAGCTTCATAATTCTGGTCGTGGATAAGCTTTTTTTTAACTAACCAACTTTTTTTACATTTTAACGTAACCCGTTTAAAAACGTCCTTTTTACAGATGAAACAAAAATAAACCTCTTTGGACCAGAAGGGAAAGGAATGGCGTGAACCTTATGCTAAATTTCAAGACAAGAATTTTAAAAAAAGTACGGTGGTGCTTCGTTTATGATATGGGGTTGTATGTCCGCAGCTGGGGTTGGTAAAATACATTTTGAGAACGTTATAATAGATTGACATATTAGATATATATATAATATTGACATTCTTAAAGAATCTGTGAAAGAAATTGCCGAAAGTCTCGGCATAAAAGACGACTTCGTTTTTTTTAACCTTGATAACGACCCCAAGCATAAGTTGTGGAGGTAACGATATTCTAAGAGCAACATACTATATTTGGGTTTTAACAATGTTTATGTGTAAGGTTACTATATTATGCTTAGATATGACCATAATATGGTTAAAATTAGCAATACTTTGCCCTATATAAACCATAATATGATCAAAATTAATCATAATTTGTTCAAAACTAACTATATTTTGGTCACTATTAATCATAATTATGGTCAAAATTATCCACATTATGTTTCAAATTGACTATTAAATGGTAAAAGTTTTGCAGTATTCGGACAAAAGTAACCAAACAACGGTTAGAATTAACAATAATATGGTCGAAGTTAACCATATTATCGTTATTTATTTCAGCCATTTTAGCAATTTGTTTATTAAATGTAAATTTTGAATTTCATTTCGTTTTTTATTCCTTTTAATAAAACTTATAAACATTGGGAATTATTTCTTTTCATAAGCAACTTTATTATATTCAACATTTTTTTTTATTTTTCGAATTTATTCTATGAGTTAAATTTCAGTTATGTATTTTATAAAGCTTTTTTGTAATAGTTCTATTCCTTAATTTTTTTTTTTTTTTTTTTTTTTTTAGAAATGACTTTATACACTACCAGACTATTATCTTGTATCTTTTTGTTACATTTTACCTTAGTTATCCGATAGATGGATAGCAATGAAGTATATTGTATGTTCAGAAAAATTTACAATTATTAGACACCAGCAGAATGTAATGCATTATCTGGCCCGCTACGGCCTTTATAAATTGAATGTATTAAACTCAACTATTTTAACAAATAGTTTAGTCATTCCTAAAAAAATTAAGGAATAGAACTATTAGAAAAAAGCTTTATAAAATACATAACTGAAATTTAACTCATAGAATAAATTCGAAAAATAAAAAAATGTTGGACTTATAAACACTTTTATTAACAACCCCCTTTTAATTCATGTTCCAGCCTGTGACGACCGTCATTACCATTCATTATGTTTTACTGGTAAATTTATGCATTTTAATCAGTAAGTAAAATAAAGTGATTAAGAACTTTAAGCAAAACAAGCAAGTATGAATTTGAAAGGCATTAAACTATTGTAGAGAGCAAAATTACCATAATTTTCTTCCTTTAAAAATGTTATTTTAAATTTAAAATAAAATATTATAATTTCAAACATATTATTGTTATTATTATTAACCATAACATGTTTGGAGACAATCATAATATGGCTACGGCTTTTGGATGGATGAGTTTAACCATAATATTGTTGCGGTGACAATAATATAGTTAAAGTAACCATAATTTATTTAAGTCTATAATTGTAGCTTTATTTTATTATAACATTATATTGTTAAATTTGACTATATTTAAAGTTTCAAGGGTGTAAAACAATTTATTGTTAAAAAGCAAAAAAAAAAAATAATCAATCGTGAAAGTGGTAATGTTCAAAACAACAATGGTTTGTTTGTTGCCATTGCAGGGACCATAATATGTTCTTTTTAACATACTTTAACCATTTTTTTCTCTGCTTGTAGTTCGCTTCTTTAGAATTGCCCAACGTTACTGGAGACTCCTCCCCAGTCTCCAGACTTGAATGTTGTCAAACATTTATGGGCAGAGTTAAATAAAAGTGAAGCTAAAGGGGCTCCATAAATATTGCCGAATTGAAGAAAACCGCAACAGAAGAGTGGAATAACAGTGAGCTGGAATTTTCAAAAAATTGGTTAAAAGTGAAACACGACATTTAGAGGCTGTGATTGCTAACAAAGGCAAATTAACCATATATTATTTTTTTCGCTTTCTATAGTAGGTGTGATAAATTTCGAGCGATTTTAAAATACGCACAGAAAAAAATCTTCAAAATTGTTCATCAATTAAGGCATTAATCAAAAATAAAATCAGTGTTAATTAAAAATTTAATCAAGTGAATTAAACGTTTTATCAAGTGAATTAAGCGTTTAATCAAGTAAACTAAACGTTTAATTGATACTATTAATTTGTTCACTGGTGCACACTTAATAACTTTTTTAATTATTATTACAAATTTTTTAATTGAAATAAATTATTATTTTTTACTGTGCGTTTCTAAATAAGGATCTAAATTTTTATTAAAAATACAGTCCAAGAGTATAGTCAAGTATAATAAAAAAAATTCATACTGCCTTATTTTCAAAGTAAAAAAAATTGTTCGCTTGGAAATTTATATTGAAACAACAATAAAAAACTCAAATTTGTTTTTGTTTTTAATATAAATTTCTTAACGTAAATTTTTTTATTTTAATTTAAAAAGCAGGCAGTTAAATTTGACTAAGGCTTTTATGTTGAGTTCAAATCATAGCAACATAAGAATTTTTAAGTGTGTCCCACTTTTAGTTTTATAAAATGTCGATATTAAGAGTGTTTAAATAAAAGTTATGCTAAAATACAAAGTCGGATCCAGACTTAAGTTCAGAGGGAGGAGTCACATTGTATAAATTCGACCAGGACAGCATCCAAATCCTATTTATGACTTTAGAATACGAGTGCTTGACTAGCCAATGCCCATCATCGAATGATTTCTATGATAGGCATTGTAGAATCTAGAATCCATGACTTTCACACCGGCACTCGTCATCTTTGAGGTAAGATTTTGACTTTTATGCTTGTTATTTGTGTAATTTTTAGGAAAGTTGGCTTATAATATTTATTATAAATTAACCGCAACAAAACATTGTTGTTAGTTTTTAATCTTAGCTCGTATGAGATATATGTTTAGTGAGAGCCTGAGTTCGAAAAAACACTTATTTTGCCATGAACAGTACACATACACATTATATACAAAGACACAAGAATAAAAAATTTGTAAGCTGACAAAAACTAATACTAAGATAACATACCGATCTTTTTTTTAACGTACGTGTAGTGCTCGTTTAGTGTACTTTTTTCAAACATATGTCAAAATAACATGCTTTTTAATCATATGTGAAATGATCACAAAAACTTTCATAATGAGTGAAGTCAAATGCAAATGCTTTTATTTACCGGGAATTTGCTGCACATAACAAAAGGCAACCCATACGCTAAAAGAACACCACACGTTAGCTTAAACTAGATCGGTATGTTATGTTAGTAGTTGTGTACCATATTTTGTTTGTGTACAAATTAATGAACACTAAAAGAAGTTTTAGAGTTTGGGTTTTCAAAAAATGCACTACGTTTGTGTAAAGTTTTGTTTAAACTCTGGTTAGAACTATTAAGGTCGGGTTTTTGAGATGTGGATTAAGTTTAAAATTAGTTTAACGTACTTTGAAACTCAGAGTTTTCCGGCGAAATGTAATTTTTTTTAATTATTTTATAAAAGACCAATAATTTAAGTAAAACTGCTGTTTCGTGTCAAAATTTTGTATACAAACTTGGCAATGTCCATGGTGAAATAATACAGGTGGCATCACTAAGGCAACAAATACAACATTACAACAAAAATGCAAAATAAGTCTCCGTATACGTAAAAAACTATTTTAAACTAAAATCAAAATTTGCCGCCGTACGCGATGAAATAAATAAATTTTTAGACAGTTTTTTTTTCACTAAGGTGACTGAATTTTAATTTAAATAATCAAAAACTTTAATACAATACAATAATCACAGCACAAAACGTGGACTTTTTGTAAACATAAACAAAACTTTGACATAAGACTAGACAAAAAATACTAGAGCAAAAAATCGTCATCTGGCGTAGTTATACCACCTGTTTATTTCATCATGGTAATGGCGGCACAAATCTGTTTTCAGATTAATTAAACCTAGTTTAACTGAGATCTCAAAAACACAGCCTTAATGAATTAATTATGTTAGCTTATAATTATTGGGAGCCTTCCTCCACGCAATTTTGTATTATTTAGGCTAACGAGCATGGTCCATAACCGTATTATCCTTCGAATACTGCAGAATATTTTAAATCAAATCGATGTGAAAAAGTGACTTTAAAAAATTTATATTCTTATACGCACATTTTAAAAAAGCAGTTTTGGGGAGTCGTACTCTAGGCCTATGACCAAATGTAGACCGCTAACTATAAAATTGAGTTACGTGATTATGGTTGCAATAATTTCAACTTGGTAAAGTCATGGGCAGGATCTCAACTCTTTCAAAAATTGCGAACTCTACTTTGTGTTGAAGTTTTACATAGACACACAGACTGTTAACTTTAAGATTATTTGTGAATAAATATTTGACCTTTTTAATTCAATGATTTTTTAACTTTAATCGAATTAAATAAGTTATTTTAAACAATTGAACAAAAATCTCATGAATTCTCATTAAATACATCCCATTTAAGTCGACTTACTTAAAGGAGTACAAAAACAATAGCAACAACAATAAAAGAAACAAAAACAAGAGCAACATCAGCTTCAATATCAAATAAAACAAGTCTAATAATGTACAATAAAATTACACTAAATTGCACGCTTTATAATTAATTTCCATCAAAAACAGACATCATCAGCAGGCAACATCATGCTCTGCAACCCACAATTTTCAACTTTAAATTGCTTGCAACAGCAGAAAGTAAGTGAAGAAAGGACGAACCTGTGGAAATACACACAGACACACACACACACTCACACACACACATAGAACCATATCCAATGAATAGAAAGCGTAACAAAGACATGCGAGAGCAACAACGAGTGAATGAAAAAGTAAAACCCATAATCATTAATCTTATCGCCGCCTTGGCTTATTATTTCAATTTAAAGATTGTCGTTAACAAACGGCACAACGGTGTATAAAAAACAAACGTTAGAATACAAAAGTTTTTCTAAGATTTAATAGCAAGGGTGGCAACACAGAAACAAAAACTAACCGACAAAAAAAGCTTAAGAATGAGTGTTTTCATGGCTTAACTTAAGTGCTAGAAAATTAAATATGTATATGTATATGTGTGTGTGTGTGTGTGTGCGAGTTTGTTTATATGCCTGTGGTTTTTCCAGATTCTGGGAAAAACACAATACTAAATGACCGGAAGCAACAACAACCTTTAACAGGAAGAGGATAAGAAGGCAAAAAAAAAAAACATGAACAGCAACAAGAGTATTAAGGACAAAATCCTTGGAGCAAATAATACGACACGTGTGACTATTAAATGGTAAATCAGCGAAATATTTACAAGATTTACCAGTTAATTCAATTTTATGGTTTATTGCTTTTAAATACTTATAAGTTGTTGTTGTTGTTGTTGAATGTTGTGTTGTACTTAATTTATGATTATTTAAATAAACTTATTTGTTTGATGTAACCACTTAAAGGAATAGTAAAATTAAATCGAGGTTTTTCGGTTATATAACATTATATTCTTTTTAATTAAATATTGTATATATCGTCACCTAAAATGCAAAAGGGCGTACCAGCAAAAAGTTCGAAATAGAAGTTTTGACTGACTTTTGTTCGTTTTATTAAACTACATGTTCACAAAAAATTTTAGATCCAAAAATGCTGACTTTATTAAATAAATTCAAACGCCAAGTAAATCTTGTTGTTATTGAAGGTTTTTCCTTCTACTGTAAAAAAATAAATTGTTGTTATCCCCTTTTGAATTTTAGGTGACGATATATACTTTATAGATTTAGTATGAAGTATATATTGTACATATCCCACTTAATGAAATACCCTTAATTTAAACATTTTCAGTAGAAGCAAAACAATATTTAATTTTACATTGAAGGCATATGAAAAATAATTTTTTAAACAAACGTTTCATTATCAAAAGGTAGACAAAATAGCACGATATTTTTACAGCGGGTAGATATGAATACAACGTGTCGATTTTTTCGAAAAAGTGATATAAAAACAAGTTAGAGTGCTATAAACCGCTGTGCCGAATCTTTGATATCCTCCACCGACAGGAGTGGGCTCTATATGATAAATATGTATATATATATTATTAAGAGAGCTTCACAAAAACGAACGTCAGCATTAAAATTGGTTGCTGTTTAGACCTATTTTAAATTATTGACCGACAATAAGACAATAAGTTTTATGCGTTTCTTGTTAGAACTTTGAACTGGCTTGATTAAATATCATGAATTGTAACAGTTTTAGCCGAAATAGAATGATTTTTAGGAGGGTAATTTGTGTTGGACCTATGGTAAATTATGGACCAATCATCCCAAAATTCTAATGACTGATTTCTGGTATTACAAAAAATAAATTAGAATAAATTTCAATATAGCAGTGTAATTAGTTTTAGCGGTAACAGTGAATTTCACAAAATTGCATTATATTTTTTTTGGCCATATGAATCTAAGTTGGAAGACATCTTACCGCAATATCTATATCTGTCATGGTTTTAGGCGAATTAATTTATATAGCAATAAACTGTTTTCCGAGAGTAGGGTTTATATGGTAGGGTTATTATGGACCGATCTTTACGAAATTTGGCAGTGTGATTACTCGTCCTATAATACTGCGATGTACCGAATTTCATTATAATAGCATTATTTATTACGGTTTTAAGCGTACTTAAATGTTTTCCGGGACTAGGGCTTATATGGGGTCTAGAGTTAATTATGGACCGATCTTCACGAAATTTTACAGCATGATTTGCAGTTGTATAGATCGAATTCGTGTAAAATTGTATACCATTCCGTGCATTATTCCACCATTTATGCTTGTTTTTGTATCAATATGATCAATTTTTTTAGGGTGGTGGTTCCACATTTTGATTCATAGTTCTGATCCTACTGAACCGATGTTCCTGGATTTCAATCAAACTGCTTAGGATAGCAAGCAATTTGAGACCAAGTTTGTTCTTTTCGTTTGCGTTTTTCGAAAGTGAGCGTGTTTTCAACAGACGGTCAGACAGACGGACATGGCTAAATCTACTTAGAATTACTCAAGAAGCCAGAATTCCGTTACGATTTTATAGCAAAAATAGTTTTAGCTTAAGCGCCAACTTTCATACAAATTTTTTTTTGAAATATGTATAGTCAAAAAAAAACCTTCTCCTGTAAAACTCTGTTTTTGTCGCTTAAGCTTTTTTGCGGTAAGGCCTCGATATATTGCTCGCTCAACAATTTCGAACTTTAACGTTCGTATAGATAATTTCAATGAAAAACACTCAAATATAAAAATATTTTCCATATAAAATTCTATTCGAATACATTATTCTATGAATAAGGAAATTCTCAAATTTTCTATAAAAATTTAATATTCAATATATTCCATAAATAGAAAACGGTCGTAAAATTTCTTATTTAAAGTAATATTTCGCAAAATTTAATATCAAGAGTGAAATATCACAAAATTTTCTATAAAAGGTAGAGAGAGACATTTTGCAAAATTTCCTATTAAAAGAAATTGTGAAAAGTGAAATATTGCAAACATTTCCTATAAAAGGGAAAATTTACAATATATCCTAAAAATAATGAAGTTTTGCTTAAATTCTTATAAAAAGTGAAATTTTGCAAAATTTCGTACAAAAAGTTAAATGATGCAAAATTTCTTGCAAAAAGTGCGATTTTGCAAAATATTTCATAAAAAGTTACATTTTGCAAAATATCCTATGCAAAATGAAATATTGCAAAATATCCTGTAAAAAGTGAAATTTCGATAAGTTTCCTATAAAAACTGATATCGCAAAGTTTGCTATAAAAGGTGATATACGGAAATGTTCTTAAAATCACGTGCTTTGAAAACTACGCGTGTGATTTTCAGGTGTTCTGAAGAACATTTCGTTTTTATGTTTCTTGGTATGCTTTCAGCAGTTGAAAATCACGCCAAAACATACAAAAACGGAACACAAAACTATCAAACGTGTGATTTTAAAAGGCACATGTGATTTGAAATCACGTGATTTGAATAAAAGCGATTTTTAGAACAGGCCTGATAATTAAAATTTTTCTATAAAAAGTGAAATTTTACAATATTTCCTTAAAAGTGATATTTCGAAAAATTTCCTATGAAAAGTGATGTTATATAAAGTGAAATTTTGCAAGATATTCTATAAAACTTTAAATATAGCAAAATATCCTGTAAAAAGTGAAATATCACAATATTTCGAATTAAAAGTGAAATATCGCAAAATTTCCTATAAAAAGTTTCACAAATTTTTTTTATCAAAAGTCCCATATCCTAAGTTCATTTCGCAAGGTTCATTTAAAAAGTGAAATATGGCAAAGTTTCCTATAAAAAGTGATATATGTCAAAGTTTCGTATAAAAAGTGATATTTCGAAAAATTTCCTTCATATTTCAATTTTGCAAAGTTTTCAATAAAAAGTGAAATTTCCTATAAAAAAAGAGAAATTTGCTATAAAAAGGATATTTACCAATATTGCCTATAAAATGTGAAATTTTTTAAAATCTTGCAAAATTTCCAATAAAGAGAGATAGTTCGAAAAATTTGTTATAAAAAGTGATATTTCCAAAATAAACGGAAATTTTACTAAGTTTCCTATAAAAAGTGAAATTTCGAAAAATTTCTATTGTTAGTTAAATATTGCAAAAATCCTGATGAATAAAGAAATTTTGCTAAATGTATTAAATATTTTACATGAATAAGGAAATTTTGAAAAATTTCCTATATTTTGGAAAATTTTGCTAAATTTTTTACAAATTAAAAGTAACATTTTGTAAAATTTGCTATAAACCGTAAATTAGTCGTAAAATTTCTCAAAATTTTTCATTAAAAGTTAAATTTTCCATTGTACAATAAATTTCCGAATTGTGCTATACGAGTATAAACTTTAAATGAAACATTCCTTTTAAAGAAGTGGAATTAAATTAAAGTTAATAACATTCACGTGATTTCGCATAACGCACATGTTGATTCCTTGAAATAATCACGCCAATTCAAAATGTCTTATTAAAATGTTATAAATAAATCACAGTCAAAACAATAATCAAACGACAAGTGAAATGCGATTAAAAAATTTCATACAGAATGTTACACAAAACACCAAATGTTACCCAAAAGGAATAAATAAATAGAAGAAATATTATAATAATCATAATTTAAGAGCTAAAAGTAAAAGGAACAACAATAAAATGATGCAACTAAAAATTGTATGATACTTTTTTTTTTTGCTATAATCAAAGTGAAGTATGAAGAAAAAAAAGGTCTAAATAAAGTATTCACAATAAAAACAATTAAATTATTATAAGTTACTTTTCTGGTAACATATTTAACTGACATATTATGGCCCTAAACGTTTTAGATGACAAACACCCCCAAATTTGTTTTCCTACCCAGATTTCTTAACAATTTGCCCACCCTTATAATTTAAACGAAGTGTATTCAATCTAACAAATTGTTTAAGCAAATACGAAAGTAAAGTATATTTTCAGGAGTTGGAACTAACTTTTTGACTTTTTTTTTTGATGGGCTTCTATGTGTGTGTGTATGTGAGTGTTTCAAAGAATGAATATTATTTTGGAAACAACTGAGGAAGAAGAAAATGAAATGGTAAGTTAAATATTTGCAACGCTTTGTAACATATGTTTCACTAATGAGTCTCTAACTACACTGAGATTTTATTTTATATTTGATATCTGATGATGATGGTGATATAGAGTCACTTTAAGGGTGGCAAAACTCAGATATTTTTTTTTGCCAGGGTGAGTAAATAGAAGTGGATTTAAAAATGTGTTTAATGTTATTCGATATTATGCATAATAGTAAATTAAATAGTGTCTGGGGAGTAGTGTGTGTATATGAATGTGGGTAATTGGATGGTCGATTTTGTTAAGTGCTGTTGTATTTTACAATATGTTTTGGATAAAGTTTCATAGATTTGTTTTTAGATTGAGTGGGGATTGAGTGTAAATATTAAATAAATTTGTTAAATGTTGTTTGTGCAAATTTGATTCTCTTAATATGCAGGTTATGAAAGCATTTAAGGCCAACAAAATGTAGTAGAACATTTAAAGTAGACATGCAACGAATACCAATACCGATATATCGGCGATACTTCACGTTTGCCGTTATATCGGTATCGGCGATATTTTACTGTCGATACGCCGATACTTTTTTCATAGTTTTTTTGAACAAACTATTTAATTTTCAATGCTTATTTTTTTCATACAAGCTAATAGCAAAAAATCAAACTGAATAATAAATTGTTTCTTTTAAATCTTAAGCTGGAGGTCGGTCCATACCACGCGTTTTATGCGTATCTTTCTTTTTCGCTCTTTTGCTCGAGATGCATGCCAGTAGAAAGTTATCCTCGTTTATGCTTTCGATACGCACATATATGCATTTAACGCGTTTGGTGTGTAACTTGTCAATACAATTTGACACTATGACTTTTGGGACAGATGCATGAACGCATTGAACGCTTGGTTTGTACCTGCTTCAGAATTTTCTGGAAATTTCTGATGATTATTGTTAAAATAAAAATCACTTCGCTACAAGTTTTGGGTTACTGCGAAGACCACAAAATCCATATGTTGCAAAGAAAACTTAATTTAACTGTTTGCTTTATTAATATATATTTGAAATTAACCGTATGTTTAAAAGTATTCGTATGTTTATGTTTGGAATCTAAATTTCGAATTTATATTCAGTCTCTGTTTACTCGTTAAGTGTTACCGTTTTAATTAATTGTTCACTGTTACCGTATTTCCATTATTTACGAAAGTTAGTGGTAACACTGGAAATCCTTTTAGTTTTTTGTGTGAACATTCGTTAGTTAATTTATACGTTGGTTGCATTGCTATAATTTTAAAACAACGATTCGACAGTAGATCATTCTAGAAATGACTTTGGAAGAATATAATTGTGTAAGTTTGGTTTTCCAATGTATTTATTTTAAGATTGACTCATGTATTTTAATTCGTTTAGATAATAAAACACTATACACAACCAGAAAGGAAGTAAAGGTTTTTTCGTTTTTATTATAATTCTAAGACTGACAGTTAAATTGCTGCCGCAATACCATAAGCAAAGTCACTAATACATTTTCTGACGCTATTTCGCTAGTTAACAACCTTCGCACATTATTAGAAAATACGATCAATGAATAAACTGAGATGCAGAATAGTTCAGATTCCCAAAATTTATGATTAACGTAGCATTTGCTCTGAATGAAAGATTTGTGTATTTAGAGAATAATGAAATCTATTGTTTTTCTAAATTTTTCTACCTTCGATACAAAACTAGAAAATTTTAAAGACAATAGATCGAAAAACGTCCTATTGATCTACTCAACATGACTCTACATTCCGCAAGTGTTGAAGACGCGGTCACCCCTACACCTAGTAAAAGCTCTGATAATTCTACAAGAACTGAACTTTGTGCAAATCTTAAATGAAAATTTGGAGAACGATGATCCTCTGTAGATCCTTCGCTGTGGTTCAGCTAAAGAAAATGTCTAGATATACCGTCTATATATAGTCTATTAGTTGTCAAATGAGTTCAGTCACATCTGAGAGACGATTTTTTACTGCAGTTCTGTTTCACACAGAGTTGTGATATTATCTCTGCAAAAGTTGAGAATACTTTTTTTTTTAACAAAAACCTTATTAATATTAATTTTGAATACATAAAATCTCTTACACTTTTTTTTTGTTTAAAAAATTAATTAATTTTACCATGAATTTAAATTCATTTCGTTGTTTTTAAAATCTTATTGAAATTATTTTAAAAATTTAAAATCTCTTACACTGTAATTTTGTATAATACAGAAATGACTCTTCTTGAGTTTTGTTAATTTTACCTTGAATTAAATTTTATATTCGTATCGGTATCGGTATAGGCGATATTTCTTTTTAAGTATCGGTATCGTATCGGCAAAAAGGCGTATCGTTTCATACCTAATTTAAAGATTCAAATAAAATGGTTTCACAATTTTTCGGAAGGGGGATTTATAGGGTGATCTATTAAAATTGTAGTGACGAAATTTATCATCTTGCAAACATTTGTTAGTGATAGGAAATTTTTGTGCGAATTTTTTTTTAAAAATTTGCAATTTATAGATTCTTTTATGTAACAGTTTTATTTTTAAAGGAATTTAAAATTTTACTATTTATAAAATTTTTTTTAGAAAATTTTCCCAAAATTTGCATTTACAATGCCTTTCTCCAAAAATTTGTTATTTATAAAATATTTTTTTTTTGGAAAATTGTCCATATGTTTGTAGGTTTGTTTTGCGACAATTTGCTATTTGAGGGGCCATTAACTATTAATGCTCCACCTGAATATATCGCGGAGGCTTCCGAATCACTGCAGTGTTTACCAGGTGGGGATACTTTCAATAAAAAAGGCTGTGGATTAGCTCAGGTTATCAATAGTTTATACAGAATGGCGCTCAAAGAATAATGAATGTTTGGATTTAATAAGTGATACATTTTTGGATTACGTTTTTTTTTTTGGTTTTTTTCGGAATTTACTTTGAAAAACTTGGGGAATTAATGTACATAACAGAACAGAGAACCAAATTTGTTCGATTTTATTTTGAAAGTCAGCATTCGATTATTTAGACACAAATATCATATCGAATAATGAGCGATGAGGCCGATTTTTAACTGAACAAAAATATAGGGCAGCCAAAATCAAAGAATATTTGGTGAACATTAATTCACTTAGTATGCACAGAAACAATTTTCGCGAATTTTTTTTCCAATAAAAGCATTAATAAAAAATAAAACCAGTTTTAATTAACAATTTAATCAAGTGAATTAAGCGTTTAATCAAATGAATTAAATGTTAAATTGTAATATTAATTTGCTTACTGGTGCAAATTTTATTAATTTTTTAATTAATATCACAAATTTTTTAATTGAAATCAATTTTTATTTTTTCTAATTTTAGAACAGATTATTGGAACAATATTTTCGAACACGACGAATGGTGTTAGTGCGAATGGTGATAACAGGCAATGATTGAAGATTTTTTAAGGCACGATGTAGAGAACAATCCAGACTTAGGGTTCCACAAGTTGGGGGCCAACTACACAGAAAAAATCTTTCCCGAAAATGTTTCAATTAAATAAATTTTTTTTTTGTTTTTTCAGTATTTGTTTATTGAATCTTCATATATTAAATATGAACTAACAATAATTAATCAAATATTATCCTAATATTTACTTTATGTCCTGCCAGTGCTAGACAAAAAAGATTTAGTCATCACGGTTTCTGTTCACATGTGTAGGTGTTTATCGCTCATCTGATTGGGTGAGTGCTGCAGTGTCTCTTCTTCTTAAGCGAGTGTGGCCACCATAATTTAAAATATTTCTAGCTAATGGATTTTACTTTGTAATAATAGTTTTTACTAATGTCACATTGAGATCCTTGTGGATATTTGAGTTTTTGACGTACCAGGGGGCGGCTGTGATTATTCGAAGAAGTTTATTTTGGCGCCTTTGTATTTTTTCGATGTTAGAAGCCGAGGCAGTGCCCCATAACTGAATACCGTAGCACCAAATTGGCTTTAAGATAGAGTTGTAGAGTAGAAGTTTGCAATCGAGACTAAGAACAGAATTTCTTCCAATAAGCCAATTAATTTGGATTGCTTTTAGTTTCATTTGAGTTAATTTCGCTTCTATATGCCATTTCCACGTTAAACGCCGATCTAGATGCATGCCCAGGTATTTTACATGCGAGTGTTGGGGTATTATTTGATTATTGATTTTAATAGGGGGGCATGTTTCCCGACGCAATGTGAATGTTATATGTGAGCATTTTTGCTCATTGATCTTTATCCTCCATTTTTTTAACCACCTTAAATAAATAATTGGTGTATTTCTATTTGTTCTGTGTATGGCTCTTTTTTTGCGATCATAACGCTTCTTATGCGTCACCCTATAGTGTTGTTAACAGTTACACCCACTCAGAGAGAACACATGTTTTTGTGTCCATTTACAAAGTACAGGTTGTTTAATGCAAATTAGATAAATAAGTAGCTTAATATATATTCCCGAAGACTGTCAAGCATCTTACTGGCAATTAATGCTTAATTTGATATCTTAAATCAATTTAATAAATTTTCGAAAAAATCAATAGAAAATTTCCTTTAATTTACATTTAAACTTTTTGCCAATTTCCCCTTTAAAATAACAGACAAAACCAAAACCAACACCAAAATCACTTTAAACGTTTCCCACAACAAAAAAGTCCTTGGAGATACGCTTTAAGAATGATAAGGAATTAATTTAAGTACATGACAATTGCATAAATGTTGGCGCATTAAAACCACTTAAGGCATAATCATATCGCAACGGAAATCGATTTGAAAAAAGCCAAAGGAAAAAAAAAAGATGGAGAGATAGATAGAGAGAGAGAGAGAGAGGATATCTATATAAACTCATGGCAATAAAACCACCCATTAAGATTTATTTGAATATTTAAACGAAACTCAAATATTTATTTAAAAATAAACTCAATGATGGCATTGGCAAATAATAAATTGAAACACGCGACACAAAACGTGGCAGTTTTCTTACATTTCCACAGTCAGCAAAGGACAACTGAAATGAAGCATTGAAAATCTCTCCCATGATCCCAATGATTCTAGTAAAAATTCCAATATTCTTTTGCTTTTTTTTCTTTTTTTTAAATATTGTATTTTATTTATTTGTGTTTTTATTTGCTTTAAATGTGGTTGTTGTTGTTTTTTTTATGTTCCAAGCTTTTTTTTTATCCACCCACCAAAAAGTGTTCATGTCAAAGCCACACATTTATCTGTTTTTGATTTGCTTAAAGAATTAAATGAATAAAAATGCTCGTGTACAAACATTTACGGGCCACAACAAAAGAATCGTTTCATATAATTTGAAAAAGTTGCACATTCGAATTTATTTCGAAGTTGTGAAAAAGAAAAACGGAGAACTGGGTACAAAAGGAAGGAACAATATAAATAACACGGTTATTTGCTCGACTGAATCTTAATGGGATTTTGTTTGATTTTTTATCTTGTTTAGTTTTTAATTTTTATCACATTTTAAGTTGTTTCAATTGCCAGGATTTGCTTTTGGGATTTAGGGGAGAGCGAAAACTTGGTTGACAAATAAAGGGGATTAAAGCAAACAAGAAATATCTGAACAGGCCCAACCAGATAATACATTAAACCGCAAGTAAATTGTATTGGACATATACCGTCGTGCTTAGGAAGATGGCAGTAAAATTCACTTAATTTTGATGTGAATAAATTCCTTTCATAATTTTTCACTCATTAATTATAAAATAAATCATTAAAAACGTTATTTCAAAGTAAAAGCAATTTTTAAAGTTATTCAAATATTCTTTCTTTTGACACCTTCGATGAACGGGTGTATTTTTAGACGTATAGAAGTTCCGATAGAAATAACTGTAAAACTAGCTGTCATACTAATGAAGGCGTTTGACATTTTTTGTCAGTATTGCTGATTTAATAAAAGCAATGTTGTATACAACATGGAAAAGAATAGCTCTAAAAACTCCACTTCTTTTATGTAGACAATACCTTTAGTTCATTATTGCATGGTAGCCGTATTCACTGCACAACTGTAACGAAATTTTTCATTGTTTTTAGTTGTGATGCTTTTTTAATGCATTTGTTTTTAGTGATACTTTGCAACACTGCGCTTAGGAAGCCAGCCTATACTTTGGCAAATCCTCACGCAAGGACTTATACCAGAACAACTTTTACAAATCGTGAAAATTTATTTCCAAAACTCGCGCTCTTGTCGCCAAAATTATAGAGCACTTTGTCAAGTTTACGATGAGGCTGATTTCTGACTTTAAACAAGCAGAATTGTCGCTTTTAAATAGGGTAAAATCCTCATGCGATTCCATTACATCCCGAAAAAGTCCATGTTTGTTGTTGATTCATTAGCTCATTAGTCTTTTAACTCGAAACCGGTGCCAATATTACCGTGAATAGCGAACGCTATTGGCAAACGATTCATGATGTTTTTATTCCTCATGTCATTGCAAATCATTTGGAAGAGAGATAGTTCCAACAAGACGGCGCCACAACATACAGCGCGAGCAACCATCACTTTGTTGAGCTAAACGTTTGGCGGCCGAATTATCTCAAGTAATGGATCAGTGATTACGCCACCTTGTTCGTATGGTTTGAAACCTTTGGACTACTTTTTGTGGGGGTACGTTAAATCTCTGGTCTATGCTGATAAATCAGCAACGATTGATAATTAAGAAGCCAACATTCGACGCACTTTTGACGAAATAAGACCAGGTATGCTCGAAAAAGTGCTGTTAAACAGCGCTTCGCCACGGCCTGATCGGCATTTCAAGGGCTCGCTGCAAGACTCTCAGCAGACGTGAGTCGTATGCAAGGGCTCAGGAGAGATAGCCGGGGAGTATGTCTGCTTAGGACTTTATGGCCTGGCTATGACGCGGCCAGAACGTGCGTGCTACTTGGTCTCAGCTCTCTCGACCAGATAAGGACGGTTATATCGGTCATTACGGGTGACTGAGTGATAGGGACCCATGCGGGCGAATGGGTCTTGATTAAAGTGACTACTGTAGAAGTTGTCATGATAAAAAGGAGGGAGAGACGGTGTTTCACTTTTTTTGCCAATGCCCTAGTCTCGGGGATATAAGGTTTATGAATTTTGGGAGACCAGAATTGCCATATCTGGACGATATGTCTAATATGGGACTGTGGCTTCTGTGGAATAGGCTGGTGTATACTGGCTAACTCTTGTCACTGGCTAATGATATCTCAAAGGGACCGCTATATGGACCCAATTGAGCCGTCCTTGTTTCGGCTGCCCATTTAAGCTAATCTGTGGTAAATTTTGGATCGATCATTACAAAATTCGGAGTGATTGAGTGATTGCTAGTACTAAAAATTAAATTAAATCAAATTTCACATAATATCATTATTTATTACGGTTTTACTTGAGGCCTTAAGGTAGTTATGGACCAATCTTCATTAGTGCGATTTCTACAAAATAGAAAAAGATTATAATTTACTACAAAAGCGTTATTCGTTACGGTTTTATTCGTACTAAAGTGTGTTCCGAGAGTGGGCTTTATATGGGGCCTGTGGTAGAAAATGGACCGATCTTCAAGAAATTTGGTAGGATAATTTCCTGTCATTAAACAAAATCAATTGAATGAAGTTTAATAACAATCGGTGCATTCACCAAAATATGTTAGTTTTTCTTTAACAAATATTTTTTGGGTGGCTGCTCCCCGTTTGGGTTCATAACTCCTTTCCTACTGAACCGATTGTGCAGGATTTCAATCCCAAGCTGCCAAGGAGAACTAGAAACAATTTGACATGAAAATTGTTAAAATTTTTTTTGAGTCGCTTAAAAATGAGCGTGATTTCAACCGATGGACATGGCTAATGTGCGATTTTCACAACACAAGTGATTGAACGTGTAGTCAAATTTATATGAAAATCACTCAAAAAACTGAGTGCTTTTCATATAAATATTACTTTTCGTTCAATCACTTGTGTTGCAAAAACAGCCCATAAATCGAATTTGAATTACTCAAAAAAGTTTCACAAGGAATGACAAACTTAGTATAACCTCTTAACCAGTAGTGGTGGAGGGTATAAAAAAAGAAATTTTTTTTAAAATATCGTGTTTTGTTGAAAGTACCTATAATTAAAATTAACAATATTGTTTTTATAAAATAAAAACTGCGGTTTTAATTAAATAGTAACTAATGAGTAGGAATAATTATCATCGTAATTATAAAATGAAAACTGAGTGGTAATTAAGTGCTTAAAGTAGACACTCTTATTATAAAATTTTAATGCACTCCGACTTGAAATACTTTTAACAATGACATTAATATTTAATTAATAGGGTTTAACTAACAAGTAAATGGTGTAATGTAATTACTACACCTAATCCTTTTAGACTGATTTAGTGTGTTGTTAGATTAATGAAATTAAATGTATTTAAACTGATTTGATTAAATCATTCAAGAAAGTATTTTAATCTAAGATATAAATTGAGCATATGAAATTTGAAAATATGTTTTGTTTTAGTTAAGACATTAAACTTTATACGCAATTTTGTTAGAATTACAATATTTTTGGAAATTTTAAATTTTAAGAAGGCTTGTTTTTAAGATAACTTTTTACGCAAATTGGCTGTCTTAAGGAAGATTTTGTAAAACTTTCAATTTATAGGACATTTAAGCAAAACCTTATTTGCACGAAATTTTTAACAAAAATCGCAATTCACAAGACATTTTTAAATAAATTTCTTATTTTTATTTAAAATTTTTGCGATAATTTGTTTTTTTTTTTTAGAAAATTTGCTTTTATTTATATGAAATTTTGCAAAAATATGCCTTTTATAGGAAATCTTGTAAAAATTTGCTGTTTAAATGAAATTTTGTAAAAATTTGTTATATAAAGGGAATTTTGTAAAAGTTGTTTATATATAGAAATTTTGCTATTTTTGGCAAATTTTGTGTAAATTTGCTATTTATGGGAAATTTTGTAAAAATTTGCTTTTGTGAGAAATTTTGTGGCAGTTTGTTATTTACAGGAAATTTTGCAATATGTAGAGGGTTTAGCCTAAATATGCTATATATATAATTTCGAATTTATAAATTTTGCTTTGTATAGGAAATTTTGCAAGAACTTGCTATTTATAGGAAATTTTGCGTTAATTTGTTTCATAGTTAGTTTTGCAAAAATTTGCTATTTATAAAAACTTTAGCGAAAATATGATATTTAAAGTAGGTTAAGTATATATTTGTTATTTATAGGAAGTTAAGCAAACATTTGCTATTTATAGGAAGCTTAGAGTAAATTTATGTATAGTAAGTTTACCAAAGAACTGCTATTTATAGGAAATTTCATGAAAATTGACTGTTTATAGGAAACTCTTCGATATTTTCTGTTTAGGGCAAGTTTAACAATTGTTTTGTATACGAATTTTGCGCAAATTTTCTTATGGGAAGCGTAGCGTGAAATAACTGTTTATAGGAAATTTTGAGAAAATTTGCTTTTTATAGGAAGCCTTGCGAACATTTTGTTTTAAAAGAAATTGTGAAAAAGTTTGCTTTGTATAACATTTTTTGGAAAATTTGTGTTTTATCGGAAACTTTTAAAAATTTCTTTTAAAACGAAATGTGGCAAGGCTTCCTATAAAAAGCAAACCTTCTGTTAATATGAAACTTTATAAAAATTTGCTTTTTACTAGCTTAACCCAGTGCGCTTTGCTACCCCATTGAAATAAAACTGGTAAGATTTTTTTAAAAAGCAAAGCATCTTGGACTAAATTTTAACGATTTTACAGTAACCGCTCAGCAGATGTACAAAATTTCAAGTCTCTTTGTATGGGAGGTGCCATGCCTACTTTTCCCATTGAACCTTCCTTTTGAAATATGTTGTGGGCTATTTGTATTTACTGCCATTGTATGGTAGGTGCCAAGTCCGCTTGTCTAATCCAGCCGACTTTTTGGCAGATGTCGTGTATTGATAACGAAGTTATTTGTTTCATATTGGAAAACTCATACTGTAACCTTCCTCTAGATATAAGGTTATTCATATTTTTATTGTATGATTGGTGCCACGCCTACTTGCAAATTAATATATATTAATAGCCTATGCTAAGCGCCTGGTAATTATTAAATCGCTGTGAAACTTTTAGGAAAATCGGCTCAGTAGCTTAGGAGTCTGTAGAGAACAAACAAACGCTTTTTCATTTATATATTATATTTTTATTTTCCTACAAAGTCCTACAAAGCTTGAAGACTTTTGTCTTCAGATATGAAGTATTTAATATTTTCGTCCTATGGAGAGTAGTGCTCCTCCTTCATCTACCCCGCCCATTTTTATTTTGGAATTTATATTTTACCATAATAGGGGCTTTAACCACATTTGAAACCTCTCGCTGTAATAGTTCTTCAGTTACGCGATATTAAATATATGCTTCCTATGGGGGGTAGTACTGCCCCTGCGCCTACCCCCTTTATTTATATTTTTAAAGGTGAAGTTTTCCATAAGAGTGACTCCTACCAATTTTGAACATTCCAACTATAACAGTTCTTAAGATATGCGATATTAAATATTGTCGCCTTATTGGGGGGAGGGGTAGCACTTCCCCTGCAGCTATATTACTTCAATTTCGGTGCTCAGAAGATCCTGCTACAAAAAATTCAAGAAAATGGGTGCAGCGGCTCTTAAGATATCCGATACTTAATATTAGTATCCTATGGGAAGTACCACTTCCCCTGTGCCAATCGAAAAAATAAGTAGCCTATTTTATTTTCGGGGCTCATGTGATGTTACTGTAAATTTCAGGAAAATTGGTTCAGTCGTTTAGAAGTCTATAAGCCAACAAACAGATAAACAGACAATCGTATTTTATTTTTATATATATAGAAGATAGTAGAAGATATTGCGGAAGTTTGCTATTTATAGTAAGTTTAGCGAAAATTCGCTGTTAAAAATAAATTTCGCGAAAATTTGCTGTTTATTGGACACTGCGATGTTTGCTATTTATAGTAAGTTTAGCGGAAATTTTATCTTTAAAGGAAGTTTATCTAAAATTGGCTATTTATAGGAAGCCTAGCAAGAATTTACTATTTATAAGCTATATATGGGAAATTAAGCGAGAAGTTCCTATTTATAGGAAATTTTACGAAAATTTGATTTTTGTCATTTTCAGGAAAAAAGCAATTTATAGGATATTAAAAAAAAAATTGCAACAAATTGGCGATTTTAATAGACAATTTTGGAATAACTTTTCTGTTTTTTTTGTTAGGTTTTGTATAAAATTACCTGTATATTTTAAAAGATTTAGCTATTTATAGGAAATTATAAAAATGCTTTACTCAAAAGGTGACAAAATTTGGCCATTTATAGAAAAAGTGTTTATTAAAAAGTTTCCTGCACTAGTTCCATTTTACCTTCCTTCATTTATCCTTTTTGTATAATTTGTTACTTTTTTAGTATTTCAAATCTATCCTAATCGATTCTTTTCCTTTAATAATTCCTGTAATAGTAAATAATAATAATAATTTCTACGAAAAAATTTGTTTTAGGAGGTAGAGGTGTTCCACAAATTTGCGTCAGTACTAACAATTAAATTGCATTAAGGTGATAACCCACGAAATAGTTCAAATAATTAACTAACTCGTATATTAAAAAAAGGCAACAAATAAAGTCACTGCGTCATCAGTCTAACAACGTAAAACTTGAGTTTAATTCGAAAAACATGTTTCCAACTTAATTCTAAGGGAAGAGAGAAAAATTAAAAGTAGAAAAAGTTTGTTTATGTTTTTCTCTAATAAAATGCATTTTTGTGTTAACTTCAAAACATGTTCATTTCATTAAAAGAAAAAATCGTTGAATTGTTGTTCACTTCTAAAGTGCGTTTGTTAAAAGTGTCATAAAACGCGACAATAATGGTTGCAATAATACTTGAAATGATGAATTGCACCTGAATTGCACCGTTTGTCATTTCTGGCCCACAGTATGAAGAAGAGATAGAGAAAACAGTTATACTCGTCCATATTTGTGCATAGATTGGGAGATGAATGGTTGCCATTTTGACCAAACAACATGCATATTTTTATGACCACCAGTTATTAAATGACCACAATGCAGTGAAAATTCCAAAGGGATGCATGTATAGCTGACATGAATAGAAATTTATATTGAAAATTGTGTGTGTGTATGTGCGATATGCACAGCAATATTTATGAGCTTTTGTTGCATGCTGATTCAAAGAATCATCAACGAAATATTTCTCAAATAAAAATGTTGATTTTGCAAGTATTTTTTTTCGCTATTTTCATTGAACAAAATGCATATACAATATGTGAATAAGGAAAATGGTTCCGCAACAACTGCATAGTTCTTTATTTTGCTATATTGGATTTTTTTTACTCAGTTTTCCTCTTTTTAGTGTCATTGTTATATGGCCGATTGTAAGAGATGAAAAGGATTCCTTGTTTGCCACATTTTTCCATAACGTCCTTTGAAATCCCCCTCACCATCTACCAACAAGCGCACTGGGGCTTTTACACTCACATACACACACACACATCTTACAACCAACCCAAGCCAAAAAAAAACCAAATATTTTTCAATGACCATCAACACAAGTGTTAAATTTTACACTCCTTGTTGTTAATATACCTTCCGGCTTTGACATCTCTACCCATGCACCTCCACATATGCCACTGGCCACCAGCCATCCAAAATATACGACAAAATATTCTTAAACAAAAAAACAGTCTCCTGCTGTGGTCACATATGATCAAAAAACGCCATCAGTGATTTGAACATTTTTTTGACAGTTTTTTTGTTGTATTTTTTCATGCATATTTTTGCTGTTTTTATTTTCAAGCTCCATTTTGGGCGAGTTAAAATCCAAAAAAGGACACAGAGTATTTCATTACTTTTGTTTTATATTTTAATATGTCCCTTTTCATAAAAAAGACCTTTATTATTGTATATGTAGGAATATTTAGGACTATATGTTAAGTTTTTTGATATCCTAGTAAAATGTGGAGAAAAAATAAATGGTCAATCAAATAAATGCTTTTGACAAATGGTAAATAATAGTTTGATATTTTTTTTATAGTTTTTGAACAATTGTTTTATAGTTTTATGATTATGTGGTATGTTGGAACATTTTTATGGTGAAGTCGTAAGAATAAATCGATATTTAAAAATCTAGGGAAATTTTTAAAACGAAAATAAATGAAAGGTGTATTAAAAATATCATTCTGTTTTTAGTTTAAAAAGAAAATGGGGGCTTAAAATTTTGATCATTAATAAATAAATAAATAAATTTATTAGTATTGTGGTTATTTTATTGAACTGTTAATGGTTTTTAATCCAAATTTAGATATTTTTTAATTAGGCTTAAGTTCATTGAATTTAATATTTCATTAAATTATTTTTATGAAGACAGGAATTTTACAACATGAAATTAATTAAAATTTTTTTTTTTTTTTTTTTTTTATTGATAATTTTTCATTCTTGACTGCGCTGAGATTTGAACCCAGGCGTTCACGGACAGGTTGCCCAGACTAGTTTCGATTGTAACCACACAATCTCGTCGGTGGGGTTTGCCGTTTTACTCACTCGGCTATTGAGGCCGGGCGACGTCAATAGTCAAACATCAATCCTTAAACCAAATGGTATTTCACTTTGGTAGATCGAAATTTGCTTTTTGAATGAATGATTATCTATTTTAATTGATTTACATGTTCTTCCTAACTTCTGTTTTTTCGTACTTTTTGTTTTTTATTTATCTGAAAACGCTTGAACCTTAAGACCGTAATTTTTTGGACAATAACTAATAAAACAGCTATTATATAATACAACAGGCAAGAAAGTACAGCGGGGCAAGCCCAGCCATATGATAACCCAGGCTTATGACTGGCCCCTATTTGGGATCTAAGGATTATTAAAGATCTTTATAAGTTTTATTTGCTGTAAAGTTATTTTAGTGAGAGGGCTCACATAGGACCTATGATAAGTTCTGAATTCTAGTCTGCCAAAAAATGTTTCTATAATATTGTTACGATTTTACTTTTAAAATCATCCGTTGATTTATTTCCTTCATATTAAACCTTTGAGTTCTTTTATTGTAAACAAATAAAAAAAAACACTTTTATTGTTAAAACAAGCAGAATACAGAAATTTATCCAGTTCACTCTTGTTACGATTCAATTAAAACTACTTCACAGCAGCGTTTTGCCTGTATTTATATCCAGGGACCGCAATCTATATTCCTTTTTCTATAAAAGTCAGATGATAACAGTTATTTTTTGATTTATATTTTTTCGAGCAGAAATAAATAAAGTTATTTTCTAAATAAATGTAGTGTTATATTAATTTAATATCAACTTAAGGATATTTTAACATTTGGTTTTATATCCCTCAGAAAAATCTAGGATTCTACAAAAATAATAAACTGACAGATCTTAAGAAATATTAACGATCTCTTGCGTTTTCGGCTTTCCAGAGATTGGCGTGTTTGCGGTTTGGACAATCATTTGAAGCAATGTTTGTAGAAATATTAAACATTTTTAATATTTGTCAGACATGTTGGATTTTTGTCAACCTTTTTGTGATATCTAGCTCAAAAACTAATCATTTCAGCGAAAACTTTGCAAAGTAAAGACATAGAAGAAAGCAATAAAATCATTTTAGCCGTAAATACTAAAGTTTTTAGCATCATTGTGTGCCCCAAATTAGCTCGTTGTTTAGAGCACTCTACTCCAAACTCCTTTTTCTTTCTTTTATATTTATTCTCTGTTTTAAACAAATAACAAGCAAAATTACCGCAGGACAATAGTCGCATTCATTCATTGAAAACAAAACAAAAATTAGTAGATTTTATTTGTACGAAATATGATTGTGTTGTTTATTGGCAAACTGAAGCAAAAACAAAGTGCATGTTTGCCAAGCAATTTGTGTGGTTTATAATGACTTATTGCAACATAAATTGCCGGAAATAAATATGTACAAAAAAGTGCTATATATATTAAAGATAACATAATTTTGACATTCACTGCAATAAAAATCGCAATGTTTATCTTTGGTATAGACCGGCGGTTAGGGTTAATATATTATATATCGTCACCTTAGAATTGTTCTGTACCACGGTAGTCAGTAACCCCCAGTGGCGTAGCACTGGTCTGACTATTGGTTGAGGCCTTCGTTAATATGCTTCTTGCGTGAAATACTGTCTGTCTTTGAAGATTGTCTTGGCATAAATTTCTTCCGCGATCACGTGGTGCTTGTGTTTTATTACCCAAAGTCGCGGAAGGAGATATCCTGAAAATCACACTAATCGACTTGAGGGCGTTTATCTCTAGGTGCTGTACCCATGTTCTGTAACTTTGGTGAGAACTTCTCCCATCGAAAAGATGTGAAACAAAATATTCCATTGTTTCTCGAAAAGTGAGAAAAAAGTGTGTCTGTAACTCATGTCGAAAAAGATTACGTCATTACGTTATAAATGTTAAAATATTTCACTCGAAGCCGATGTGTAATTGCAGACGTTGAGTACGCCAATCACACATATCGTTGACGGCGCACAGTGGCGCCATTTGAGTTTTTTCGTTGCAAAAATCATATCTTTTGAACCGAATAAGATAATTGAACAGTTTAAACAGCATATGATAGATAACTGTTCAGCCTATGAAATGAGCGTTTGGAAAGGGTACTACGCTTTGTAGGGGCCTACTTATGGGTTATCAAAGTTAAAATTAGTAGAAAAATCAATTTTGTGGTAACTAAAAAAAATTATTTTTACATTTTTAGATTGTTTTTATTTTTTTTCTTTAGGGTTTTATGTTTTAAATTATTACCCAACAAATTAAAAAAAAAATAATTTTTTTTTTTAAATTTATTTTTTCAATTTTCTGTAAAATATTCATCACAATTCGTAGGAGAAGGTATATCTAAAAGACTAACCATTTCTAAACTATAATTATTTTGTAACTCTATTCGTGACTTCACATGCCGCAGGGAAGAAATAAGTGGATCGGAAGATGCTGCCAACATGTTGAAGAGGTCCTTATTTTGCCTTACCCTTGATGCTTTGAATGTGTTCTGCAATCTATATTTTTTAAAAAATTTGTTAAGAGACTCCTGTGCTTCTTCAGAAAGCTCTCCAATTGGCAAAGACTGGTACTCAATTATATCTTTGCCATGCGCCAATATTTTATGGACGGTCGGGGTCAACTTCTTCTGTGGATACATTTCTGCTAAAAAAGATGCAGTTTTCGACGCATACTCTCCATATTTTGTAGAATTTACATTTTCTTTGCAGTTTAAAACATCCAAGATCGTTCCCAATCTTTTCACGATTTGATTGTCAATTCCAATGATTCTAGTTACTGCCTCATCATTTTCAAAAAATCTCCTAGAAGTGTTTCCATCGTTTGAGTTACCGTATCCGTGCTTGGGACAGTCTACTTTTAGTTCAACTTGTTTAAAAAAAGCATCCTGTATTTGCTTCTTTTTGATCTTTTCCTTATCCTTTATTGATGTATTTTCATCGAAGTTTTCCTCCTCTTGTGGTAGGGTATATGCCAGTTTTAGCAAGAATTCCATACACCTTATCCTTGCGTGCAATGGTGACATTCCATATTCGTAATTCTCCTAATTTGTAGAATCGTTTAAATTACCAAAGTTCTTCTGACAAATAATAATAAAAAATCGATAATAAAAAATATAAAAATAAAACGAAAAAAGGGGTTTAAATAGGTTTTTGCTAAATTTTTCCTCCAATATAATTCTGTCTATATATATGTATATGATAACTAATTGAAATATGTTATAATTAAGCAGAAAAAGATACTAATCTTAAACTCTTTACAACTAATTATATAAAATTGAGATGTAACATATTATATATGAAATAAATTGAATTGAATTGAAAAAAGTTCTTCTGACTCTTTTTGCAAATCGGGCATGACATTGTTGAGGTTGTTCCTGTCAGTTCGTTTACGACTTTTCCGTCAACCATGGTCAGGTGGAACTCGTAATTGCATTCAATATATTTTCCTTCTCCAATTTGCAGCTTTGTAGGCTTAATCTTGCTTATTTGTTCTTTAATGTCCTTCACCGTAGTCCTTATGAGTTCTGCCGATTCCCTTGCAAACTGAAACATTATTGGTCGGCAATAATGCACTGATGACGGACGTGGATTTTTCCAGTGTAGGGAATCATCCGATTTTAGCCGCAAAGGAACAACAGATGCCATAAACATATTTCCGTCCGATATTGTAGCGTCATCGGGAGATATCCTTTGCTTATAAACGCTTTGTCCGGATGATCCATCGCAGCCCCATTTGCTGATCAATGTCAACTTCACAGGAAGAATTTTCACTTCCGTGAAAAACTTTGGTGTGGTTGACTTTATAAACAGTTCAACGCCATGTTTTCAATACTTAAATTGTTTAATGGTTTCAGTAATTGTTGCGCCAACTTTCAAGCGTAGACTATCCAGGCATTATGCTTATTTTGCAATACATAGGCTTATGCTACTATGCCTAAAAATTTACCTGTTCCCTGCATACATATGGATTTAGGCTGAATAATGCAATTTTGATATTATGCACGTGTCCAAATAAGATTTGTGCCTACCTGTAGGGACCATAAGTCAATATTGTTCCTGACCATTTGTACGCCAAAGTATTGTTTATGTGAGGTACGTACCTGCTAATTTCAATGAGTAGTTTTTTTCAAACTATTAGATCAAACTACTGTCAGTCAAAACATATAAGGAATGGACGCCATACAATTTCAGCAACCATGTCTTTTTAAACTTTTTTACCTCTAGAAGCCAAACGGGCACGTACGGGCAGATAAAACCTTTTGAATTATGTAAAGAAATAATCAAAGAACAGGTTTTGCAAATATGGCAAATATAGAAAAATATAGTTTTTTTTTATTTTCCGTCAAAGTTGAAAAATAGTGAAAAAACGGATAGTTTTTAAATAGTGATTTACTAGGAGAAACACAAAGCAAACAGTTAATTTTTTTTATTATTATACATTTAATAAATACATCAATCAATACAAACAAAAAATAAGGCGATTCGTTACCTATTTTTCGTGATATTACACCTGAAATCGCAACAAATTGACTAAAAATTGTGTGTTTTTTTGAAAACCGAAAGTCGGTCAACTTTGAACGGTTATATCTTCTAAACTAAAAATGTGATATTATTAAGAGTGGCATATTTGAAATCGTTGAAAAGTTTCCTATAATATGGGTTTATTCAAAACTTCGTCGGCACTCATGAAAATTTTGATTTTTGCAACCTCGCTTGCTCTACGGGCGCCACTGTGCGGCGTCCAAAATATACTAAAATTGAACAATTTTCAACGACGGCGGCGAAAATACAACCGGCGGCTATACCAAATAATGTAAATTGCAACTTTAATGTTTGTTGTTTACAAAATAGCTTTGAAAACATTTGTATATTATTCAAACATTTTTAAAGCAAAATGGTTAAACAATGAACAAAAGAATAAAATACTTAACTGTTCATTGCATTTTGCTTTTTTAATAAATTTTTTAGTGTTAAAATTTTTTCTCACCCCGTTTTTATTCGTGAGTTTATTTGACAGTTTAAAGCGGGAACTTTCTCACAAAAATTTTACAGACGCACTTTTTCAGTATATTGACGAGTAATTCCATTACGTGACAGTTATTACTCGCCAACGATTTTACAGACGCAGTTAAGTGAGAAAAACATCTGTTTGTTTTAATTTATGGCATTTTTGTTTCATTTCTCACATTTCAATCTTGCTTGTATCCATGTAAATGCCTTCAACAACTGAATTACGCATTTTGATAATCGGTCACAAACACATAAACATACATGGATGGGATATTTTAAGGCTGTTTTTCAACAAATTTGCTGCCTCTATTTATCGTCACATCTATTCTTTTTTACTCAGTATATTCGTACATACATACATATTTATATTAATTAAGATTATATGAGGTCCCCCAAAAAACGTCTGGTCTATTAGTTCGAGTAGCGGGTTCGATTGCCACCAGATAATCTAACCGAGTTTCAATTCAACGTTATTTTTACTCGGTTATTTTAGTTAGAATTTAGTCTTAAACGGTCTTATGATCATGATCTTAAATTATTAATTTTTAAATTTTGTTTGTAAATAATTATATGATGACAGATTATCATTAGAGAGTAAAAAAAAATTTAATGACTTTATGACAAATTATAAACATAATAAAATGAAAAAAAAGAGACGACAATGAATTTAAAATTGCAAATTTGTGTAACGAATTAACAAATGTCAAAATGTAATCGATCACAGCTCAATTATTTAACGAAATTCAAAGAAAAATAACAGAAATTTTGTTTAGCAACATCATTATCATACGAGGACAATGTGTGCGTTGGAATCACTCCTAAAAAAAGCAGTTGCACACACACACACATAAACATTTACGCACAACTGTTTAATTGTTTGCCATCAATTGATGCAGGATCTCATCGCCTGCTTATGTTTGTATGAATGATTAAATACAATTGTTCTTTTGTTATCTTCCTTGTATGATGTCACATGTTACGCCAAATTAGTGCATTTTTTGTTTGTGTTTTCCCCAGCTATAAGTTGAAATAATCTAAACCATAATTACGCTGTTTTTTCTGTTTTGCTTAGGAAAAAAGTGTTACTAATTAGTTTTTGACAGCAATCGATCAAATTTATATTTTCACTCATATTCAGGGCAGTTTCTTTTCAGTTGTTCGGGCTAAATTTTTGACTAATGAAGTTATAATTTTGTGTAAAAATTTTAAACAATAGAATGCAAAAAATGTTTAAAACATATGCCCTGGTTTTAGAGAAATCATGTTTGAGAATAGCGCAGTTCTGTATTAGGCTTGCAAGATATCGTAGCACTGTAATGAAATCTAACGGAAACGCTGTGTATTTTGTTGTTTTTTTTTAACAAAAGAGCAAAAATATTTTGCGTTTGCACTTTTGCAAGTCAATACTGAACTCCGCTAATATAATAAAAACAAGGTGTAGTAAAGAAAATAATATCATTGTTCCGCATGCATAACGTAACAGTCCGAACTTGCCCAAAAGCGTTCCACATAACAATTTTTGTGCAATTAAAAGAGTAATTTAGAGAATAATATTTTTCATTTTCTGTACAAATTCCCCCGAACTTTTTCTTTGGGTAAGTTCGGACAAGAATGAACCATCAGCTGTTTTTGTTTACATATGAAACTGATAACTTAATCAGAAAACTAACAAGCAAAAGAAAAAGTTTAGGTTTTATTAAAAAATATATTTAAAAGCAAAATGTAGGGTCTTAATGAAAAAAATTAAAGTGGTAAATACATTTCTGTATACATATTTCCCTTAATCTGTAATATTAAAAAAAAAAAACAAAATATAAAAAATTACTATGATGCAAATGTTTTGGTTTTATAATGTTATGACTTTTGAGCGTCTAAAATCACATAAATAGATCTTAATTTAAGAAGTAAAGGCCGGCATTCTATCCGACATAAAAAAATGTCTGCAAAATCTGCTGTCAGCGCCACACTATCCCACAAAAAGATGCAAACTCAAATGACTCTTCTACTGTCTTCTACTTTACAAGAAAATGCAACTCTGATCGCATATAATCTATCATTTTATGAAAATTTTCATAAACATTTGCAAGTCAGACAGACTTGTCAAAAAAATCTGTCACTCAATTCATTTTTAAGCCACACTGTCATAGATTATGAGCACACACGATTTTTTTGACATATCGTGCGACTAAATAGGATAGTGAATAACGGCCTTAAGCAGCATTAGTATTTGAAGAAGTGTAAACATGTTTTTTTGCGTTCTAGCATTTTTGGGTAGTTTTGGCAAATTAAGAGAGTAATTTTCATTTTACTCTCATTAGACCGAACTTGCCCGAGATCTTGTGGAACACACCTTATGTTTAAAACTTTAAATTATGTGACTTTAAAGTTATTTGATTTGCCGAGAAGTAGAAACTAGTAAATACAAGCCAAACAAAAAAAAAAAAAAAAAAAAAAATCAGAGAGCCTTTCCAGTTTTTAATTAAGAATCTATTAGTGGAACCTTAAAAATGTCCACAGTAGGTCACAACCGTGCGAATTTCAAAATGATGTAGCTTCTAGGGTTTTTGTCTGATTCAAAACATATACTAGATATTTTTTTACTATTGCCGTATTCATAACACCCCTTGTATCCTTTCATAGATTGTTAGTAGTATATGAAACCAATAGTGAACTATGTATTTTAATAGAACATAAAATCGATACAACAATACAAGGGGTTTTGTGAATACGGCGTATATACTCGTATTATCTGTATTATTTATAAAAAATAGAACAGCCTTATAAAAGCTTTGTGGAACGGATTTTCTATTAAAATTTGATTAAAAACCCTTTATAAGCCTATTTTAATTTTTATAAATGAGGGGGCAAATATTAATTTAGTAAGTGCGCTTCGCTTCCCCCATCGGAATAATATTAGTACAATTTTTTTTAAGCATATCTCGTCTATTGATAACAAAACAATTCGCAATCTCCAAATTCATAGAATCAAGCAAACAATTTGTTAATTATGCACCTATTTCCAAAATGGTTATATGGATTACTAAAAATTGTAAAAGTTGAAAATTGTGATTTTTTTTCAATAAATGGTATTTTTAGTATTAACCCTCCGATGAGTGACAGTTCTGAACTTCACGGCCGGGTGAAAAGGTCCTTACGGACCTTTTTTGTAAATCATGTTTTTTTCATATAAAAAATTTTTTTTTGATTTTTTTTTTTGTTTTTATTGTTTATAACTAAATTCTACATACAAAAATAATTTTTTCAATTTTAATATTTTAATTTTATACTACTAGCAATAAACCAGTTCTTAAAATTTTTTATTCTTAGTATTTTGTTCTTAGTATTTTGTGTTCTTAGTATTTTTGTTCTTAGAATTTTTTCTTAGAATTTTTTGTTCTTATCATCATCCCTAATGTCTTTGAGTTTAGGTCTTTGTGTTCAGAACAAGTAAATTATGTGTTGAAACAATAAAAAAATTATAATGATGCCCAAAAACATGCATTTATTAGGGAAATTCAGTACAAGGTCCATACGGACCTATTCACACGTCCGCGTACTATTCTCACTAAAACCTCAATAACTCCTAAAGTAATGATCCGATCGGGGTTGTAGTGGCCGAAGTAGGAGTAATTTCAGTTTGAAAAGGCAAAAATGTCCCTAGGGACCTTCTCACTCATCGGAGGGTTAACCCTGCATGCTTAATGTTAGTCGTTTGTACTAACATTTTTACTTTTCCTCTTCATAACTTTAAAGAAGAACAGTAAATAAGTTATTAATAAATAAAACAAAAACAAAAGAAATATTAATGTTTTTTATTTTTATATATAATCAGGTTTATTATTTAACTTTTCCAGTAACTTTTATAAATTAGGAACATTACCCGATCCACAAACTGAGCTCATATTTCGGAAATGCAGGGTTAATTTAAAATATCATAGTAAACTTAAATTTTAAACAATGTGTTAATTGATTTAATTAAATATAGCGCAGGTTTTGACAATTCCCAACAACAAGTCTACAAGTTTAAATTATGTTATTTTTAGCGAAAAAAATTAATTAAGATTTTTAGTGATTTAATTTTTTTCAACTATCACATTAATCAAAATTAATATATCAATTCTCTGGTTTTCATGGGTAACCGCGTATGACTTAAAATCAAATTTTTCAGGAGGGCGGAAAAAACATTCTAGATCGAGCTATAGGCCAGGTATTTTGAAATTGGTCATTACGTAAAAAAATCGGAATTGGTCCATATTTTTTCAGAAATTTTAAGAAACATGTAAAGAGCTTTTAAAATTAAGCAATATGGCATTAAAATCTCAAAATCGAAAAAATAGACATACGTGGTTACCCATGAAAACCACAGAATTATCACACTAATTAAATTGAAATATTTTTCAAACAATTTTTTTAATTGATAGTTGTTAGAGTTAACACTTTTTTTAGTTTTCCCTCTTCAAACTCAAAAATGTTAACTTTCTGTGGTTAAATAAATAAATCTTTTTCCAAAATTAAAGTCTATGCGTTGTTTATTGAATATTATAACGAAATACCCCTTTTTAACTATTTTTGTTCTATAACGCAATGTTTTCCTCTAAAGTACTTTAATGATATAGAGGGCTCAGAGCTGAAGTGAACTAAGTCAAAAAGAAAAGTCGACAATATTTTGAAGTTGAGAAGGTGAACTGCCATTAATTTCTGTAACCATTGACTTGGATGTATTATACAGAAAAAATTCTCCAAAATTTTTCACCAATTAAATACAATCAGTTTTAATTAAAAATTTAATTAAGTGAATTAAACGTTTAATTGATACTATTAATTTGTTTACTGGTACACATTTAATTAATTTTTTAACTAATATCACAATTTTTTTAATTGAAATCCATTTTTATTTTTTTTCTGTGTACCGTTACCAAAGGAATGAAACACGTTTTGATTTAGTCCGTTACAGAACTGAATAGAGTTGAACTTTGCGGAGAATTTCGCACAAGTTTTGAAATATATCTATATATTATATTTTTTGACTTGGATCGGTTAAGCTCTGAGCCCTCCATATATTGCTTTAAATTACAATTTTTCGCAAAATAGAAAACCTACTTTTCAATTCTTTAAATTATAATTTTCCTAGTTTCATCTTTTATATGATATTTATTAATAAAAATAGATCGATTTTCTTATTTCAAGATCTTTGAAACTAAAACACACTAATGTTTAACGTACCTGTGAGTCATTATTCGTAAAGCGAATGTACCAAACAAAATATTTTGACGAAATTACTTTATAAATATTTGGTCTCCGTGGAGGTGTGCCCTTGGGCGCATAGCCCTTCTTAACGTAACCTACTTTATAAATTTGTTTCTAGGAAATATGAATGTGTGTGTGTGTCAAAAAAATTTTTGCATGATGCTTATTTGTAAAGTTATGGGGTGCTAAAGTGCTGCCCCTTTTTAAAAGTTGTTTTTTTTTAAATAAGCGAATCTTATAGGAAATCGTTTGTTCTTTCCAAAATTTCATCTGCAAAACCGGAAATGACCCATTTAAATTAAAATTTTTCTAACTTGGACGCCGTTTATTTCTTTTATATTTTTACCAACATTAGCCTAAGGTGTCCTAAGGTGTAAAACTTTGAGAATGGGATATCCGCAAGTTTCAGATTTATGCAAATTTCTTTACACGCGCAACGCACTTTTCCAATTTTTCTAACTTGGAAGCAATTTTTTTAATTTTTTTTTTAAATCCAAATTAGCCTCTTAAAGGAATGACGATAGGGGAAAATTCTGATCGAAAACAATGTCGGCAAGGAAATATTCGGGGGTCGGTCCTACATTTACGATTAATCTTTAACAAGCGTTTTCAGATTGATTCTCTTTTTGACCATTTGATCCCTCCCTGGTCTTAAATTCCGACCTTTAGCTTTTCACTACAAAATTCTAATTTTGTAGTAAATATAATTTTTCAAATTTTTCTATAGCCCACTGTGTTGAGTTTTGAAAGAGTCAAAGCCTTTTCCTACAGTGGCTATAAGTGGTAAAGGTAATGCATAATTTAAAATATACATACATTTATAAATAACTTCAAATACCTACAATTTATTTATGTATGTCTATTCTAATCTAATAAAATATGCAAAGTATGTTGTTGTTAAGCATAGACATGTGTGTATGAGTGTGTGTGTATGTGTGTGGCAATAGTATTAAATTCTCATACATAAAACTTATTTTGTGTTTGTAGTCGTTTTCATATACCGATATTTGTTTAAATTAATAAATAAATATTTCTTGTAGGTATAGAGACTGCGCATTTATGTCTGGGGTGGTAACATTAAAAAAGTCGTTTTATTTTCTTTTGCATTTAGCAAATTCCTACCGAATGCGTATGTGTGTTTGAGAGTGTCTACTGAGAGGATTTTTTGTGGCATTTCCTTTATAATCTCAAGTTGGGTTTCCATGTCCTAAAAAGCTCCTTTTTTGTCTTGTTTGCAATACAATGAGTGTATTCCTTTAGCTTTTGTACTCATAAGTGTTGAGGTTTTTTTTTATGAGTGAGTCTATTTCGGGCTACCGTCGGTACTTTAAGTTCACAAAAGTCCTTATATTATTTTGTTGTTTAGCACTTCCTTTGTCATATTGTGTTAGTGGTGGGAATACATTTTATTATTTTAGCACAATGGGCGGAGTTGGTTTTTTTAGTGTTGTTTCTTTTGTTAAAGGTATCTGTGTACAGACACTTATTTTAAATGGATTTTGACTAAATTTTTTTAGTTTTAAAACTATTGAACAAAAAAGTTTACCAAAGGTAAAACTACTATATTATATTTTTATTTTAATTTAGTACATTTCACAATATAAAAAATGTTGTTTGCAATTTAGTAATGATAAAAGTGAATTAGAATTAAAAAGTAATTTTAATTTGGCTGAATTTAACAAGAAATATTTAAAACATCGTACGTTATAAATACAAGGGCAAGTTTTATAGGCCCATCTGGATACACTTTTATTAGAAAAACCCTTTACATAAACCTAATTCCCACTTTTTAACGTGGCTAGGTCCATAATTTGCCTTTGATTCCATAAGTGGGTGTTTATTAACAAAAAGCTTGGATTTCATGTATAGACACTTATATGAACACTTATAAAAAATTGTTTGTATTACTAGAAATTTAAATATCTAAACTAAGAAGAAAGACACTGTGCAGTTGTTTTTTCTTAAATTTTTATGTATTTTTAAAAAACAAAGATTTCGAAATTTTGCTAAGATATTATTTTTTTTGCAAAATAAAATTATGTTTCTAAAACGACTCCACATATTAAAAAAAGCTTTAACCTTTCTTAAAGGGAATTTTATTGCTGAATTTCGGTTTTTGTTAGTTTATGCGATAAACTAAACGGTTTTTGAGTTATGCGAATATATGTTGTGCAACCTCCTCAGTTTGCGAAATAACTGTATATTGCGAAAATTAAAACTAACCTTAAAAAATTGGTTAACACCATTGAATTCAGCGTACCCGAATTAGGTTAAAACGCCAGGTGCACCGCTTGTCATAAGAAAGTGCCAAATCCTAGCACAGTGTAATCCATTTAATGGCCCCCCTCGAAAAACAATTTCAAGCAGCTAAAATCTTAATAATTGTATTGTATTGAAATTTGCCTCATATTTGTATTAAATAAGAAGTTGCTGAGTAAAATTTTAATAAAATCGACCCATAATTTATCATAAAAGTTTACTCCGAGAAAACTATTTTACATACACGAAATCGTTACGAAAAATGACAATGTCATAAGATTTCTTACAATTAAGCTTCATATGACTTGAAATAAAACTAAAATTTTTTTAAAAATCGGTCTATAATATGCCATATGTCTAACACAAAGTGTTTAAAAAAATATCAGATAATTATTTATAAAATAAAGTTGAAACGAGCTGCCTTAATTTAATAAAAAATTAACGCCCTGTAACTGTCAAAAACATATTTGAGTGATTCAAAAGGTAGTATGGCGGCTTGTTGTTCTTAACACATCGTTAAAATATCAAAATTACACTGTTTTATTATACCAACATCACAGAAGTAGAAGGGGTATTATGCGTTAATACTGATGTTTGCAGCAACTTGAAAAATTGGTGCTAGACTCACTTTTAAGTAGGGCTGGGTAAATTAAAAAAATATATCGATATTTTTTAAGAGTATCGATATATATTAATTAAAAATATCGATATGTCGATGTATCGAACGTATTACGCTGAAATTATTACCAAATTTAAAAACATTTTTTTATTTTTCGAAATTATTCTTTGAGCTAACAAAGCTTTTTTTTAAAAGGAATAGAACTATTACAAAAAGCTTTATAAAATACATAACTGAAATTTAGCTCATAGAATAAATTCGAAAAAAAAATATTGAATAGGATAAAGTTGCTTATAAAAAAAAAAAAATTTTCCAAATTCTATTCGTTATAATAGTTGAGTTAAATACATTCAATTTATAAAGTATCACTATCCAGTGTGACACAAAGAATGCTGACGAAGGCCGTAGCGGGCCAGAAAATGCATTACATTCTGCTGGTGTCTAATAATTGTAAATGTTTCTGTACATACAATATACTTCATTGCCATCCAACGCATAGTTAAGGTGAAATGTTACAAGAAGATACAAGATAATAGTCTGATAGTGTATAAAGTCATTCCTAAAAATTTAAGGAATATAACTATTACAAAAAGCTTTTTAAAATACATAACTGAAATTTGGCTCATAGAATAAATTCGAAAAATAAAAACTGTTGAATATAACAAAGTTGCTTATGAAAAGAAACAAATCCCAAATTCAAATTGATATGTATGTAAATATGTATTGACATAGGTATATTACGTTTATAAATTTGAATCTGGGAATTATTTCTTTTCATAAGCAACTTTGTTATATTCAACAGTTTTTTATTTTTCTTAATTCCATTCTTACTTTTTATTGTTACTTTTAATTTCAAATTTACTGCCTGTCCCTCGATTTCAAACGAAACTTTCATTAGCTTAACTTATATTTAAAACAAAAACCAATTTTAAAATTTAGTTTTTAAGGTAAGTTATGCGAACGAGGTTTTCGTTTGAAATCGAGGAACCGAGTTAATGCTAATACGCCATAATTAAGGCGATTCTTTGCACAATTCTAGGAACCCTTTCCAGAACATTTTTTCCGAGCTTATTTTTTTGTTGTCATCTCTAAAAAAAACCGAGACAAAACTGAACTATGTAGTCTATGAAAATGTACAATGGAAAAGCGCCGTTATTTTCTTAATTTTAGTTAAAAAACATATGATGCAATTCTTAAAAAACAACAGTATTGTAGGCAGTTGGGCAACGGTTAAAATGTTGAATTTTATTATAAAAGAGATCTTAAAAATATCGAAGTCGATAGTCGTAGATAAACATCGATGTATCGATAGATGGGTATTTTTAATATCGGCGATATATATCGATTATAATTTTTTTAAATAATGATATTTTGATATATCGATATTTATTGCCCATTCCTACTTTTAAGTATACCGATCGAATCCGAATCATTTTCTGGGTCGATGTAACGACTTCCTTCTGTCCGGCAGGCTGGCTAGTTGTCCTTTTAAGCCTTGTGCGCAAAGTAGAGGTCGCAATGTTAAAGATAATTGGATGAAATTTGGTACATGGTTCTCATTGTCACAAGGACCAACACCTATTGAAAATGTTGAGAATCGGTTCATAATTTCACATGGCTCCCGTACAAGCTTCTTTCCGGAATAGATTCTTTGTGCCCATAAATCATCCAATTAGGTTGGTATTTAGACCGAATTTGGCCCAATCTTAATTGTCTTAACAAATTTTATTGGAATCTGTCCATGATTGACCACAGCTCTTATAAAAATGGCACTCCCCAAAATAGTTTTAAATTCCATAACTCCCTTTAAATGTTGGCATTGATATGAAATTTGTCGACGATAACTTTTTCAATAGTTACAAATTCATGACAAAATCTTGTGCTGGTAGGTTTAAAATTAACTATAGGTCCCATTTTAGCCCCCATCCTAAAATGTAAAAAAAAATTGTTGCCTTCGTGGTCATGACTCCTCTGTGCTAGTCGAGCACTAGTATTCTAAATTCAAAAATTAGGTTTGGTGGCTGTCCCGACTGTATGCCCACTATGAGGCCTCCAGAACTGAAGGCTGGATCCGCCCTTGATCAAATCATTTTGAGATCTTGGTGCATCGGTACGATAAAGGCACTTTCATAATATTTTGTTTCTAAGAGATGCAATTAATTTATTTTCCATTTTCCCGAAGCCCCGGCTTCATATTGTCGTTTTAAAAATACTCTTAAAACAAAAAAACTTATTCGAAACTCACCTGAGAATCTTTAAGACCCAAACGTTCTGCTAATTTCTTACGATCCGGTTTGCTAATATACTTCTGCTGTTGAAAACGTTTCTCCAAGCCCTTGCGCTGAGAGTCTGCAAAAACATACAACAAGAAAATAAATAATTTTTTCCCCTTCCGAAATTCTTTATTAAATCAAGATTTATAAAGACTCCAGTAATGCGAACTAACTCGTAAATATTCTCAACCTTAGCCACAACATAAATTAAGAAAGAATATTGCGTATTTAGCACTTACCAGAGAACACAGCACGACGCATCATACCCCTACGTGGTTTACCACGTGTTGAATGTGCCCAAGGGAAGCCTTGGCCGGGAGGCAGGGGAAACACTTGTGCACCAACTGTTAAATAATAATAATAAAACGTGGGAAAATTTTCAATTTAGTTATTAAAGACTATTAATGTGTTCGAATAAATGGATTTAGAGCTGCAGAAGTGTGTGTGTATGAGTGCAAATGCATTTTAGCTGTTATTACAGTTGCATTTAATTGAATTGTTGCATCCACAAGCATGTGAAGGCCAGCAGCCATTTAATTGCTGTTGACAACAATTAATACATGTTTGCATTTCCCTTTTGTAGGAAATTTAGTTGGAACTCACTACTGAATATGTATTTGAATTTAATTGTTGAAAGGTCTACTTGGTTTCAGTAGAATGGATAACTTACCACTCATGTAGGGATTTCTACAGTGTGCCAACAGTGAATGCAAATGGGGATGTTGGAGACTGTGAGGCAGGAATGGTGTGGGTCGACTAGGCAGGGGTTTTGCAATAACAGTTTGCGGATGTTGTGGTTGTTGTGCGAGCATGTGAGGAACACTAAGACCTCCGCCACCACCAACACCACCTCCTCCACCACTACCAGAGTGTTGTAAAGGCGTTGTAGCTTTTTCTTGACCCGTTGGCATTGTATGTCTTCGATTGTTATCCTCTTCATTGTTGTGATCCTTGTCATGGTAGTTATTTGTATGTGAATTGTTGTTGTTGTTATTATTATGGGAATGGTTATTGTTGTTATTATTACAACTGGTATTCGTACTGATACTGTTTGTGGTGCAGGTAGAGTGATTGTCGCTATCACTAATCGTACTGCCAGGTGACGACGATGATGTGGTTTGCGGTTGACAACTATTGCCATTGTGATGCTGCGTTAGAAATGCTGGATGCGGAAAATGTGGATGGTGTATAAAGTTTTGTTGTAAATAAGGCCAGATATGTTGTGGTTGCATAAATTCTTTAAAAAAAAAATAATATGTGGTTTGAGTAAAATTGGATGTATTGGAAATTATTAAAATTGTTATTAAAAATAGCATTGCAAACCTGTTTTAAGCAAAATTCGCTAAAATTGTATTCATAAGCGAATTTTAACTTAAAAAAAACTTGTGTTTTAAATCATGTGTAGATCAACGAATTTTAAAATTGGTTCAACCCTTTCTTAATCCTATTTTAAAATGACATTTTTGCTTTTCGTTGATTGGCATTTTGAAATTTTTTGTTAAAAATTTTCATTCAGTATACTATTATTAATATATAAAATATATTATTATTAATATATAAAATATATTATTATTAATATATAAACCGGCTAGCTTTCATTTATTTTTTTTTGAGTAATTGGGAGATAAACGTTATAAGTTTTTAATTTACTCTCTCGTTGCAATTTTCTGCTAGTAAAGTAAATGAATACACCTAGTAACAGATGACCTAAAATAATTACTAAATTTTTGTATAATTTGTGGCAGTTAATGCAAAAAGTTACTAATTTGGTCATATATAAAAAGGAGGCAAATTTTTTTCAATTGCTTAATTATTAAATTGCTTAACATAACAAGAGGAGTCCTATCAGTTTAACAGCCTTCGTTTTATTAAAAAAAGAGATTTGTCGAAAAAAGCGAAAATAAAAAGCTCGGGCAGTTCTGGAAATCTAAATCACGTGAAATATTGAAAACTCTCTCTATTCAAAGTTCATAAAATTATTTCTTTTTATATACCTCATGCTTTGAGAACCAGTTTCTTCTATCTTAACTAATTTTGAAATCAGGAAAAGCAAAAAATTTAAAGTCTTCATCGTTTTCAATTTCACGTGATTTCGATTTTCAGAACATCTAAATGAATTTTTCGATTTCGCTTTTTTCGCAAAGCTAAATTCGATTTGTATATCCTAAGCGGAGATGTATTCGATTAAGGTCTTGAATTTGGAGTCTTTATTGTTAAGAGCAGCCGTCATACACAGAATACCAAATTCATAGAATCAAGCAAACTATTTCTTGATTTTACACCTATTACCAAAATGATTATTTTGATTACTAAAAATTGTAAAAATATAAAATTTTGAATATTTTTTTTAATAAATGATATTTTTAATTTTAATTAAGAAAATGATCAAAAATTTTTGGCGTTTCAAACAATGTGTTAACTGATTTCATTAAATATAGCTCAGGTTTTGACAATTCCCAACAACAATTCTACTAGTTTAAATTATTTTATTTTAACGAAAAAAGTCAATTAAGATTTTTTGTTATTTAATTTAAAATTTATTTCAAAACAACTGAAATGTTTATTAAATCAAAATCAAATTTTTAATTTTCTTTCAACTAAAATAATAATTGTTTCAATTATCACATTATTTAAATTTAAATACTTTTGGAACCATTTTTTTAATTGCTTAAAAAAACTATTGATAATTTTTTCTGTGTACAAGTAGCTTAGGTAGATTTACAAGATATTCAAATATAAAAATTAATTTAATCATTTTTTGTCCTTGTTTTTTTGGTAATGGACAAATTTGTAACTTTTTTAAAAGTCAACTCTCAGAACTGGCATCAATATTTCCTCCGAGAGTTGTGCATAAGCGTTGTGAAAACCACATACATATTCCCTGCCATCGCACAATGGGTGGAAATAGGTTCAGCTAATACTTTAAGCCTGGCTGACAATGGAAATTGGCAGATCTCCCAAGATGGTGGCTGACTCTATTTTTTGGAATAACGACTTCGCGGCTGGATGAGTTTGTTAAAAGAATGGTTTTGAAAATTCATGTAGGCCAGATTGTAAGTAAGAAGAACATTTTATTGAAAATAAATTTTAAATGCCTATTGATATATCATTGGCGTTAGGCAAAAAGGTCTTAAGTCAGAAACGGCAGTCTTTAGTAATGTTTACTTGGTGTATTTCATAGACTATTTCCTAAAAAGCAGATGATTATGATTAGAAGCAGTTGTGCTAGACTTAAGTTATTGATACTAAACAAAAGAGAAAAAAAATTGAATTAAAACTCACAATACGTTTTTTTTTGACTTAAGACCTTTTTGCCTAATGGCAAAGATATGTATTGGCAAAATACAATAAACAAATATGAAAAATTAAAAAAAAAAAAACAAAGTAAGGCAGTTGGAATATTTCAGGAGTGGGCTCTATATGGGGTACCACAATGTATTAAAACTGAAAAAAATGTCATGGAATTATTTCTGGCTTATAAAGCTAAATTGGACATAATTTTACCACATTATCTATTTGCTGCGGTTTTAAGCGTATTTAAATGATATTTCAGGGTGGGTTTTATATGGGACCTGTGGTAAAATATGGTACCATCCTCCCAAAATTTGACAGTGTAATTCCCAGTCGTATAAAACTTTGACTGACCAGATATTCCTAGAAAACTTTTTTCAACGTTTTGCGACGCTGCCAAATTTCTCAGTAGCTGGAGTGTATCGCTCCTTATTGCAACGAATGCTCAAACCCCTTGCAGAAAGATAAAGAAAATGACACTTTTTAATATATAATTAACAGATGAATTTAGCAATTATTTTTTGTTTTGTTAGATTTTAAGTTTATGGCATTAGACTGATTGAAGTTCCTTATATTTTTAAGTTCGTTTATTGTTTTTTTTTTAATTAATAAATGAAAAAATTGAAAACAGTTTAAATATGTTTTTTTGCACATAACAAATAGCTAAACGAGTCATGTATATATTGCTTACAGATACGTTTATCAAATTTTGAAAATTATGCAAAATACAATGTCAAAAAAACTAGGGCCATATTTACCCACCTGACTGTCGGTGTTTCTTTTATCACGTGGCCGACGCCGGGTTAAGGAGGGCATACAAATTGGGAAATTGAAATTTGATTTTTATAGCGGACTTCTAAATGCAGAAAACCCCGTTTTTGCTTAAATTATCTTAAAAACATTCCAAACTCTCACTTGTTTTAGTAAAAAGTTATAAAATTTTTCACAGCCTTTCTAAAAAATATAAAACCCATTTACTTGAAAAGTCACAACTTTCTTCAAAAACAGACATTCATTTAAATCCCCATTTAAATTTTCCCTTAATGAGTGCAAAGCACACAAAAAGTGGAATATTCAACACTTTGAAGTGTCAAAGATTCACAATCATATGCATAATTATGAAAATGTTTGAAAACAATTCAAACTAACAAAGAAACGAGGAATAACACTTGACAGCATAAAAGGAAACTTTTTAAGTCAAACTACAACACAAACACATTTACACAACGTTACAGAAGCACATAAAAAACACTCATACTCCCACATGCACTGACAGACCGGCAGACAGACAGACATAACTTAAACGTATTAGCAGCAAAATTTTAATTATTTAAATTCTTTGAAGTAAGAAGTTTAAGCTACCGGCGGATATAAACAGCACCTTTTGTTTATTTAAGTATAAAAAGTTCATGTTAAACTAATAAAACAACCGCGCGCACACACACACACACACCCACATATATAAGTATAGAAAATAAAATGTAGCATACTTTAAGGAAACGAAATATTATTATTTTAAGGTATGCATGTGTATTTGTTACATACAAAGAACGTTTGATTTTCTAATTAAAACAACCGAAAATGAAAAGTTTTCAAAAATGTTCATTCAATTTCATCCAAACACAAAGTTACGCATTCAGATCCTTGCAAACTCACGCATACACATACATCTACACATTCATACACAGCCGCTTACAAAAACCACATTTTACACTCATATGCAGACGTATGAAATTAATTTGTATAATTTTGTTTTCACATATAAAATGAGTTTCGAAGTGTGGGTAAGAGATTACCTTTGTTTGTGTTAGCTTTTGCTTAAAACTTTTGTTTTGGGTGGCTGTTAGTTTTGTGTGTAGGTGCATGTGTGCATGAACGTATCTGCGTATGTGTTTGACTTAGAGTTGTGTTCATTTTGCAAGTGTTTTTTGTTGCCTCTAAGTCGTGATTTTAATTCGATTAGACAGAAACAATTAACAAATTAACGCCTCTTTAGTTTAAATGATTTTATAGTTCATATTGTTTGTGTACAAATACAAACATATTGATGTTTGTAAGTGTGTGAATAGATGAATATACAACGGTAAAGCTCACAAGATCTTCTTACTTAAGGCCTCATTGAAGGCCTGCTTAGACATTTTTGGTAAGCAATTACCATTCTGATCTAACTGATAAAGAATGCCTCATAGAAGGCATCGGCTCTTCCGTATAAAAGATGAGATACACATTCCACATTCCCTTCTATAAGAATGGAGAAGAGAAGGAGTGCGATATTTTGTTTTTGTTTTGCCAAAGCAAAAGCAAAAGCAAAAAAAAAAAACAGTTTCCGTTATAAAAGCATTCTCTGGAAAGCTTTCTAACCCTCATTAATCTAAGAGCCTTTCGGAAACTCTGGAGAAAGAAGCGAGAGCCTACCCCGCAATGACAATGTGTGTAAAGATGATATGAGTACGGAATGGAGCGAGCAGACCTTGAACCTCCAAAAGAAGGATAAGAGAGGCCTTCTAGAAGGCATCCGTACTCCTTCTTTCTCCCGCTGGGTATGAGCTATTTTCACATAATGACACATATACGTAGTTAAAAGGTTTTTAGGCTTTTCCGGCTTTTTAAATTCTATGCTTTTCCAAATCATATAAAACTAACAAACGATTTCAAGCCTTTGAATACGAGAACATTATGATGACTCCAAAGCAATAGTCTAAGTCCGGGGTTTTGAGATGTAGATTAAGTTTAAACTTAGTTTAAAGTACTCTGAAACTCGGATTTTTCCGGCGAGATGTGATTTTCTTCTTCTTATTATTGCATTAAAGACCAACATTTTAAGCAAAACTAAGCTGTTTCTTTAAAATGTTATATACAAACTTGGTAATGGCGGAAATTTTGTTTTCAGATTAACTAAACCTAGTTTAACCGAGATCTCAAAATCCAGCCTTAATTTAACAAATCACCCCTTTTGATAGTAGAGAAAATTCTGCGATTGGTTTAAGTAAAATTCAAAATCAAAACATGGTAAAAATGCGGTATCAGTATTGAACTTAAAATCATAGACATTTTTCATTATTAATCGGCAAGATTTTTATACTAGCTAAGATGACTTTTGGTAAAAGTTCTCATGGGACCCATGCCCTGATTATACTTGAGTAGGTGAGTTGCAAGCAAAATTAAAAATACGAGATTTCAAATGATTCTCACAATTCGTATGGCTCTTTATAAGAAGAAGTATACTGATTATAACCATGAATTTCCTTGTAAAAACATGATACAAATAGTATATTCCATTAAAAATTTAAATTTTTTAAATATCGATTTAAATTTCTTTAAAATTGCTTTCTTTTAATTCACAGGCTTGCAAAATTTATAAAATTCGAAACTCTGGAACTAGATTTTAATCTTAAAAAAAAACAAGTTGGAGTGCTATATTCGGCTGTGCCGAATCTTTGATACCCTCCAATGACAGGAGTGAGCTCTATATGATAAATACATATATATTATTAACTAAGCTTCACAAAAACGAGCGCCAGAATTAAAATTAGTTGCGGCTTAGACATGAATTAAATTATTGACCGACAATAAGAAAATTTTATGCGTTTCTTGTTAGGACTTTAAACATGCTTGAGTAAAATATCATGATTCGTAAAAGTTTTAGCCGAACTAAAATAATTTTTAGGAGGGTAATTTGTATTGGACCTATGGTAAATTATGGCCCAATCATCCCAAAACTCTGAGGACTGATTTCTAGTATTACAAAAAATAAATTAGAATAAATTTCAATACAGCAGTGTAATTAGTTTTAGCGTTAACAGAAAATTTCACAAATATGCATGATATTTTTTCTGGCCATATGAATTTCAGTTAGACATTTTACCGCAATATCTATATCTGTGATGGTTTAAGGCAAATTTTATTATTTTCCCAAAGTGAGCTTTATTTGGTTTTAGGCGCAATAAACTGTTTTCCGAGAGTAGGGTTTATATGTGGCCTAGGGTAAATTATGGACCAACCTTCACGAAATTTGGCAATGTGATTTCTCGTCCTATAAAACTGTGACGTACCGAATATAAGTATGCTAGCGTTATTTATTGCGGTTTTAGGCGTACTAAACTGTTTTCCGGAAGTAGGGCTATATGGGACCTAGTGTCAATTATTGACCGATCTTCAAAAAATTTTACAGTGTGATTTCTGGTCCTATAAAACTTTGACGTACCAAATTCAAGTATGCTAGCGGTTTTTATTGCGGTCTTAGGCGTACTAAACTGTTTTCCTCGAGATGGGTTTATATGGGGCCTATGGTAAATTATGGACCGATCGTCACGAAATTTACCAGTATGATTTGCAGTCGTCCAAACCAAATTCGAGCAAAATTTTATGTCAATCCGTGCATTAATAAATCATTTATGTAAGTTTTTGTATCAATATTATCAATTTTTTCAGGGTGGTGATTCCACATTTTGATTCATAGTTCCGATCCTAGTGAACCGATGTTGCTGGACTTCAATCCCAAACTGCTTAGGATAACTACAAGCAATTTGAGACTAAGTTTGTTCTCTTCTTTTGCGTTTTTCAAAAGTGAGCGTGTTTTCAACAGACGGACAGACAGACGGACATGGCTAAATCGACTTAGAACTACTCAAGGAGCCAGAATATATATACTTTATGGGGTCTTAGATGTATAATAAAAAAGTTTCACTCGGAATGACAAACTTAGTATACCCTCATTCACCACAGTGGTGGTGGAGGGTATAAAAAAAAATTTAGTTTAAATTATAAAAAAAAATCACAAAAAATGTAAAAAATTTAGAAAAAAAAAATACAGCGAAAACCCTGATTTTTCAACTTCAGGTTAAGATATCTCAGAAAGGGAGCAAGATAATACAAAGGTTAAAGATTGATATTTTAATTTGAATAAAAACATGAAAAACAGAAAAATGTACTTTGGACTTCAAGAAGAATTCTTGACAAAAAGTATGAAAAACAGAAGTAAGAATGAACATTTAAATCAATTAAAATAGATAATCATTCAAAAACAAATATCAATCTACCTACTTGGTTTAAAGATTGATGTTTGAGTATTGTTTGTCAGCCGTCGTCAATGGCGGTGAGTGTTAAACGACAAATCGCTCTTAAGAGATAGTGTGGCAACTTGCTGGGTCGATTCCCAGCTCAGTCAAGAATTATCCATAAATTCTAATTCATTTCATGTTGTAAAATTCCTTTCTTCATAACAAGCTTTCAAATTCGCTTTCCCATTGTGTGTTTCAATTTACAGGCCAGAAAACAGCTGATTGCCATTTGAAAGAGAACATTTATTATTTGGTCTTATAATTTGTGTTCTTGATGCACCTTGAAAATAAATGGCCTAATAATTGTGTGTAGCCTTCTCAAATTTTTATGCACATTAACAAGCAGTATGTGTAAAAAATATGAAAGCAAAAGTTGAGTGAGTGACTGCAGCGTAAGAGGGTTAGTGACCTGGAATATACATAAACAACTCCTATATTCCATAGTTTCATACATCCGATCCAATTTGGCAAATATAGTTCGATTTACACGATATTTGATTTAAAAAATAATTGTCTTCTTTTTTTAAAAAAAAATACTTGTACTTATATAAATTTGAAATTTGTGAAACTGATGATGAGTATTTTTGTAAAAAGAAAGCAAAAAGTTTTCTGTTCTAATTTTTAAATCTAAAAATTATTCCCACCAACTAAATGGTCACAAGAACTTGCAAAGGGAATAAAATTCTACTGTTTAGAAGTTTATGGCAACACCACTCGAACCAATATTAATTATTTGCGGATAATATATAATCGTATATTACGATATATTTATCGTATTAAATTTTTGACCCGGTGTCATCATACTCATTTAACTTCATAGGTTGTACATTTCCTCAGTTAATTAATATGAGGCTTTTAATCACATTATATCGAATTGTAAAAACACGGAAGCCTACATCTGTAGTATGATATTTTCGTTTCTCAAGCTCAACTCGTAACCCAGAAATAATTATATCTCGAATAAATAATAGTATTTTTGAAAAATCATTTTTAGTGGAATAGACTACCACGACAACTCAAAACTTATAGTTACACAATATTAACAATACGACCTAAGCTTTTGGAACACATTAAAAATTCATAGATTAGAAAAAAAATTAGATCTTTATGTACAAATTATAATAATTTCGATCATATTTTTTTACTGTATTAATCATATATGGCCCTATGGGGCTCGATTAAGTAAATAAAAATGAAAAAAAAAATTCCGTACGATTAACTCTTTCAAAAGCCAAAATATTTTATGGTGCTTTTCTTTTCACAGTTCCGAAAATTTTTGTATCTCGATTCAAATCGGAAATAGTCAGGTATTTGATTGAACTTTTTCAATGTGTTTTCTCAAAATGAAATAATCTTTAATTGTTTTTCATTCGTTCCTTAATAGATTTATCGTATACAAATATTATTCATTTTTCCGATTTTGCAGAATTAACGGCCAGTTTCACCAAGTTCAGTTATAATTAACTATCAGTTATAACTGTCAAAAACATATTATTAACTGAAACTTAAGGAAATAGTTAGTTTTAACTGAACTTGGTGAAATTGGTTGTAAATGAAATAAAAGTGTCAATTAGACTTTATAATAGGTTTGTTCCTGTACTTAACATTTGGATCTGGCGGTAACCCAACGTTACAGAAGAGGGTTCACGTACTCGAAAACTGTGTAAATGAGAGCGGTTATGAAGAAAATTTTTCTTTGGGTTGATTGCACTTTTTTAACTCTTATGCTGGCTTTTTAAGATCTCAGTTAAACAAGGTTTAGTTAATTTCAAAACAGATTTGAGCCGCCACTACCAGCTTAGTTTTGCTTAAGAATTTATTTAGTTAATTAATTCATTTATTAATGACGTGCTAAATTCCCAATTTTTATTTTTGCTAAAAACACTGAAATTTATTGTTGTGAAAAAGTTCTCATTTAACCGAACTTAACCAGAAAATTAAACAAGTTAGAGTGCTATATTCAGCTGTGCCGAATCTTTGATACCCTCCAGCGACAGGAGTGGGCTCTATAATATAAATACATATGCATTATTAACTAATCTTAACAACAACGAACGTCAGCACTAAAATTGGTTGCGGTTTAGACCTGAATTAAATTATTGACCGACAATAAGAAAGTTTTATGCGATTCTTGTTAGAACTTTGATTAAAATATCATGATAAGTAACAGTTTTAGCCGAACTAAAAAGAATTTTTAGGAGCGTAATTTGTATTCTACCTATGGTAAATTATGAACCAATCATCCCAAAATTCTGAAGATGATTTCTGGTATTACAAAAAATAAATTAGAATAAATTTCAATACATCAGTGTAATTAGTTTTAGCGTTAACAGTGAATTTAACAAATTTGCATGATATTTTTTTGGCCATACGTATCTATTATGATTTTAGGCGAATTTAGTTATTTTCCCAAAGTTTAAGGCGAATTTAATTATTAAAGTGGGCTTTATTTGGTTTTAGGGCCAAAAAACTGTTTTCCGAGAGTAGGGATTATAATGCGTTTTAGGGTTAATTATGGACCGATCTTCACGAAATTTAGCAGTGTAATTTCTAGTCCTACAAAACTTACCGTACCGAATTCAATTATGATAGCGTTAGTAATTACGGTCTTAGGCGTACTAAAATGTTTTCCGGGAGTAGGGTTTATATGCGGCATAGTGTAAATTATGGACCGATCTTCAAAAAATTTTACAGTGTGATTTCAGATCCTTTAAAACTGTGACGTACCACATTTTAGTATGATAGCGTTATTTATTACGATTTTAGGCGTACTGAACTGTTTTCCGCGAGTAGTGTTTATATGGGGCCTATGGTAAATTATGGACCGATCTTCATGAAAATTACCAGTTTAATTCGTTCAAAATTTTATATCATTTCGTGCATTATTCCACCATTTATGTTATTTTTTGTATAAAAATTATCAATTTTTTAGGGCGGTGGTTCCACATTTTGATTCATAGTTCTGATCCTACTGAACCGATGTTCCTGGATTTCCATCCCAAACTACTTAGGATAACTACCAGCAATTTGAGACCAAGTTTGTTCTTTTCTTTTGTGTTTTTCGTAGGTGAGCGTGTTTTTAACAGACGGACAGACGGACATACAGACGGACATGGCTAAATCGACTTAGAATTACTCAAGGAGACACCTTATGGTGTCTTAGGTGTATAATAAAAACCTTTCACACGGAATGACAAACTTAGTATACCCTCATTCACCACTAGTTGTGGTGGAGGGTATAAAAAACAAATCTAATGTAAAAAGGTGAAAGGTCAAAAAAATATATTTTTATATATAGAAAATAATAAAGGTATTCACGACAAAAGTTGTCCTCTTGCGAAAAAGGATAAGTGCAAAAACATAACAACAACCACAAAGGCAATTATTTCGCCTAAATGATGCAAAGTTGTCAGGGCCTTAGTAAGTTCAAGATTATTAGAAAATTAGTATTGTGGTTATTTTATTGAACTGTTAATGGTTTTTATTCCAAGTTTAGATTTTTTTTTTTAAATAGGCTTAAGTTCATTAAATTTAATTTTCATTAAATTATTTTTATGAAGACAGGAATTTTACAACATGAAATTAATTAAAATTTTTCTTGATAATTTTTCATTCTTGACTGCGCTGAGATTTGAACCCAGGCGTTCACGGACAGGTTGCCCAGACTAGTTTCGATTGTAACCACACAATCTCTTCAGTGGGGCTTGCCGTCTTACTCACTCGGCTATTGCAGCCGGATGACGTCAATAGTCAAACATCAATTTTTAAACCAAATGGTATTTTACCTTGGTAGATCGAAATTTGCTTTTGAATGAAGGATAACTTATTTTAATTGATTTACATGTTCTTTCTTACTTCTGGTTTTTTCGTACTTTTTGTCAAGAATTCTTATTGAAATCCAAAGTACATTTTTTTGTTTATCCTGTTTTTTGTCTTTCTTTTTTCTTGTTGACATTTTTCAGCACAACTTGAAGGACAAATGTAAACATAGCTCGTGCCTTAGCTGTTAACAATAATTAGTATTGTGGTTATTTTATCAGATTTTTTTTTCAGAAATGTTGAAACTTTTAATGACATTGACAAGTTGAAAAAAATGTTAAAAAAGTACTCATAAAATCAACTCTATACTAAACAACAACGCAGGAATTCCATTTTGACGTAAATTTTTTTCTTTGAATTCAAAAATATTATAAATTGTAGTGTTTAGAGATGAACTTTGTAAAAAATAAAACAAGTAAAAAAATAAAAAACGACAAAAAATTTAATAAGCAGAAATAATAATAATATTGGAATAAATATCTGGAAAAAATTTCGAGGTAGATAAGTTATAAATTCGACTTCTAAATTAATAAAAATTATTGATTTTGTGTATTTTTCTTGAAAATACGGTTCAAATTTATTAAAAATTGATATTGCCATATGGAGGGTGCGTTGTTAAAAAATTGTTTTGGAAAAGCTGAAAATTGAAGGTGCAAACGAAATGGGTTACCCTCGTCAAATAAGTGCAACTATGCTTTTTTGCAATCTTGCAAGGGTAACAAAAATTGAAGAGAATACCTTTAATAATTGAATCCAAACGCTCTACATTGGATTATAATCATCCTATGCACAGGAAAGTTATGGGTCATGGTTTTCTTTGTTTTACTGATAAACCTCATAACTTCTCCATTTATTAAGGTGCGATATTAAATGATCATTACATTTCTTGAAAAAAATTTTTACAGACATTAATCAGCTCGGTAATTTATATGATTTTGGTAACACCTTAAATATTTTGAAACCATAAAAAATGCACATTATACAAAACACTAGCACGTGGCCTTAAACTGCAAAAAATGAAAATGTGCAAAATTTTGTAAAAAATTATCCATAAAATTACCCAAAAATGGGATTATTAAATATCTAAAAGGATAGACAGAAATAAAAATAACAATTAATCTAATAGCACAAACCAACCTACAGGAGGAAAAACAATTGAATAAAGAATAAAAACTTCCTGTAAAAAAGTGCACAAAAAACGGTAACAAAACTGTGAGAACAATGACTGATAGATAATTTGTAACGCCTTCTTTTGTGTGTGCGTGCCCTCGTACAAATGTGAGATCAAAGAAAAAAAGACACACATTCACTCACTGGTTTTCTCTCATCATCATCATTATCTTCATAAAAGTCCTTACAATATCCACAATGCTAATGTTGTGATCATGTCCTCTATTTGTCAGAGAATTAACCCTCAATGAAGTAGTGCCACGTTACAAAAAAACTAGTTATTCCCATTTACTTTGGTTTATATTATTCTGTAGTCATCTATTCTCTAAAAAAATTTTGTGTTTTGATTTCAGTCTTTTTTTTTTTTTTTTGAAAAGGATTTAAAGGATCTTAAATAAAAAACATACCGCATGTAATAATTTAAACATGATTAAAAACGTTGAACGAAAAATTGTGTTGTGTTTTGTTTTTACAGCCTTCCAGCCTCAAGGCTTAAGTCCTCAATAAAAAATGTTTAAAACAACAACGGAATTGCAACAATAGCGTTAAAACTTTGTTGCTTGAATGAGAACAATACAAAAAGCGAAATGAACTAAATCATTGGCTGATCCTGCTACCAAAACTAAAGTGAGATTAAATCAAGATAATGTGATGGTTCATTTAAAGAATTTGCTTTTTAAGTTGCAGTTTATTGCTACAAATAATTTTTTTTCTTGTTTTTTTATTGTTTATTGAATATTAATGAACCCTCAATAGGGCAAAAGATCCTTATTTGGTTGCTATTTTTTTTTTAAAGAAAACATTTTCAATTTTCGTTTTGTATATTTAAGCCGTTTCGCTATAATTTGACCTTATTTAACGGTTAATAAAATTTATAATTTTATAGCATGATTTTAGTGCCACACAATATTGTTATTGTACTTAACGTTACCATTTATGAGGATTTTAATTTGTACTTGTGCTGAAGATTATGAGTCATACAATGGCTATTGATTCACTCGCTATCATACGTAAACGTATACGTTTCGGACCAGCGGTTCCGTTTTCCTTACCAAGCTTTCGTATAGATAGGTGCTCTTACGTAAACGTCACGTTGCGTTGCACATTTTCTCCATTATTACATATCAGCTGTATATTTGTTTATATACATACAGTGCGACGTACACGACGTTTTTACATTTTTTTACAAAACGTACAAATAACAAAGGCTTAAACTTCTACATTTTAAACGTTTTGACAAATTTTCTTTTAAACATATTTCAACACGTTTACGTTTTTTTGTAACTACAAATCATTGAAGTCGACCGTAACGTTTCCGTTTCCGCAACATTAAGTAAGTAACTAGGACTTATAATTTTTTTGTCAATCAAATTAGGGACGTTACGATACGGCTTTTTACCGATACGATATCGAAACTCAAACAAAAATAGCGCCGATATCGATACTGATACCGATAATCATATTGAATTTTAAATCAAGTTAAATTTAACAAAACTCAGGAAGAGCAAATTGTTAATTTACAAAATTACAGTGTAAGAGATTATAAATATTTAAAATTGATGTTATGAAAATTTAAAAAACAAATAAAATTAACAAACAAAAAAGCCCGATAACGATACCGATAACCATATTGAATTTGAAATCAAGTTAAATTTAACAAAACTCAGGAAGAGCAAATTGTTAATTATACAAAATTACAGTGTAAGAGATTATAAATATTTAAAATTGATGTTATGAAAATTTAAAAAACAAATAAAATTAACAAACAAAAAAGCCCGATAACGATACCGATAACCATATTGAATTTGAAATCAAGTTAAATTTAACAAAACTCAGGAAGAGCAAATTGTTAATTATACAAAATTACAGTGTAAGAGATTATAAATATTTAAAATTGATGTTATGAAAATTTAAAAAACAAATAAAATTAACAAACAAAAAAGCCCGATAACGATACCGATAACCATATTGAATTTGAAATCAAGTTAAATTTAACAAAACTCAGGAAGAGCAAATTGTTAATTATACAAAATTACAGTGTAAGAGATTATAAATATTTAAAATTGATGTTATGAAAATTTAAAAAACAAATAAAATTAACAAACAAAAAAGCCCGATAACGATACCGATAACCATATTGAATTTGAAATCAAGTTAAATTTAACAAAACTCAGGAAGAGCAAATTGTTAATTATACAAAATTACAGTGTAAGAGATTATAAATATTTAAAATTGATGTTATGAAAATTTAAAAAACAAATAAAATTAACAAACAAAAAAGCCCGATAACGATACCGATAACCATATTGAATTTGAAATCAAGTTAAATTTAACAAAACTCAGGAAGAGCAAATTGTTAATTATACAAAATTACAGTGTAAGAGATTATAAATATTTAAAATTGATGTTATGAAAATTTAAAAAACAAATAAAATTAACAAACAAAAAAGCCCGATAACGATACCGATAACCATATTGAATTTGAAATCAAGTTAAATTTAACAAAACTCAGGAAGAGCAAATTGTTAATTATACAAAATTACAGTGTAAGAGATTATAAATATTTAAAATTGATGTTATGAAAATTTAAAAAACAAATAAAATTAACAAACAAAAAAGCCCGATAACGATACCGATAACCATATTGAATTTGAAATCAAGTTAAATTCAACAAAACTCAGGAAGAGTAAATTGTTATTTATACAAAATTACAGTTTAAGAGATTATAAATATTTAAAATTGATGTTATGAAAATTTTAAAAAACAAATAAATTAAATTTTAATTCGTGATAAAATTAACAAAAAAAAAAAAAAAAATATATTTTTACAAAAATATTAATAAGCTTTTTGTTTTATAAACAAAGTATTCTCAACTTTTGCGAAGATATGCGATTTCGCCAGGATGTTTGAAGCAGACCTGCAGTGGGAAATAGTCTCTCAGATGCGACAGAACTCATTTGAAAACTTAAGGATTTCTGCGACATTTTCTTCAAGTTTGGGTAGAACATGTCATTGCGCCCGTAAACAAGCGGATCTGTGTCTCTTGGATGGAAAGAGGCTCATCCTCCTCGGATCCTGTTATAATTTTTTTACAAACTCTCCAAAGGACAGATATTGTAGACTTATACGAACTTGTATCACTTTCGGAATGCAGAGATATGTTAAGTAGCTCAGTAGGACGTTTTTTGGTACGTTCGAAGTCAATTGTCTTTGAAAAAATTCGAGCATTATATCGAGGGTAAACATTGTAGATAAACAATAGGTTTCATTATTTTCTTAAGTCTCAGATCTTTTAGTTAGACCTAATGCTAAGTCAGCCCCTAAATTATGAAACTCCGAACTATTATTCAGCTTCGTTGATTCATAAATTATATGAAACAATTACATTATTCTGTTTTTATTTAATGCTCTGCTTTTTAATGTGTTATTAGCTAGCCTACGGGGATACCCCTGCACCTCTACAAGCGTAGAGGTTCGCAGGATTAGCATGGGAAAAAATGCAAAAAAATAATCATAGAAAATAAAATTATTTGTTCATAAATACTCTAAAAAAAATATCAAAAGTATCGTGGTATCAACAGAGAAATATCGCCAATACCGATATATCGGAAAATCTGAAGTATATCGGAAATGTCGGTATCGGTATTCGTTATATCTCTAAACCAAATGATGTAAGTCCCTATGGATTAGACTTTGAGTGGTTGGTTGAGTGGCTATGTCAATCTTGTCAACACGCTTAGAAAATATATTTTGCAACATTTACAGTTGAAGCAAAACAATTTTTAATTTTATATGAAAGGCATTCAAAAAGAATTTCTAAACCAACCGTTTCATTTCACAAAAAGTAGACAAAATAGCACGATATTTTTACAGTGGGTATTGGTAACACATTTGAATTTTTTCCATTATGTTAACTATATATTTTTTACGAGCAGATATGTTGCTCTTAACAAAGAGGACATTTTAATTGTTAAAAAACTACCATACTATTATTTGCGGCATAGCTGTTAAGTAATGATTAGTAATCGTAATAACTACTTATTAAATTACTTTTTTAAGGGTGCAGTAATGATTACGATTACGATTATTTTTGGTTTTGCATGACTACTAATTGATTACGATTACGAGTAATCAAAAAATAATCAGCAATACTGGCGATTACTACAAAATAATCAAAAGTAATCCGATTATTTTCAACGATTATTTTTGATTACTTTCAAAAATTGCGTTTTCATTCGTACTACAATTTTTTTTTTGGAAACAGTTAAATGTTATCATTATAAAAAAATATACTGGCGAACACCTTTATCCACATAACCAGTATTTGACTGTAGTTATTTATTACCAAAATTTTTTTTTATCAAATTGATCGGTATTATATTTAATTACTTTATACTTAATGTAATAATATATTATATTCAACAAATTTTTATATAATTGATTACTAATAATTGATTACTAATCGTAATCGATATTTAACAGGTATGATTTGTGGTAAACATACAATATTCACGTTTCAACACGGTAACTATGCAACGTTCCTTCATTGTAATAGTTTGTAGAATTAGGAATTGTCCTGATAGACACGTTGCCTGATCATTTAAAGAATTTAAAAGGAAACTTATGTTAGTTCTCAAATTAAGAATAGGAACGACCATGATTAAGAAAGATTTTATTAATAACTATGATTATGAATTTCAAAAATTAATAATATATTTAATATTGAATGTAAATAATTATAAACTCCACAAACAATTTCACTGTCTTTATAGGGCTATAAGAACCTAAAAATAAATAAATTAAACCGAATTATTAACAATAAAAAGATCGGAAGCATGTTTATACAGGAAGAATTTAAAAATAAAATGGTTGCCTGAGACACTGATTTGGTTGAAGAAATCATAATATCGCACTTGTTCAACAATACTGTATTACCGCGAAATTTAAAAATTTTCAGTAGAAGCAAAACTATTTTTAATTTTATATGAAGGCATCTCAAAAGGAAATTCTAAGCCAACCGTTTCATTAACAAAAAGTAGACAAAATAGCACGATATTTTTACAGTGGGTAGATATGAATATAACCTGTCGATTTTTTCGAAAAAGTGATAAATAAAAATTTCGAATTAATACACTATTGTTGAACAAGTGCGATATGTTTAAATATTTTTTCTTAAAAAAAATGTTATTAGTTGTGACCATATAGAAAAATATATTTTCTTTACGTTTATATTGGAATTTTCAAGATGGTTTCATGAAATTCGATACAGACCCAATAACTCAGTCAAACCTACTAGGAATAACATGACTCGGCCAAATATTTCACTTAGTTTTTATTTTAAAGACCTTCCAAAGTTGAACTTTGTTCTGTATTTAATGTTCCAAGTCATCATTATTTTCTTAACATATTCGCAGTTTTAATGAAAATTTGATTTAGCATTTTTATTGTACTTAATTAATTCTTTATTTATCATTTCCATTTTTAATCTGCAAAATGAATTGGAAAAGCTGATTCGTTTTTGATTCTATGCCAATTTGGAGTTCTTAAAGTCTTAAAGGGTATTAATTAAAATATAATATTTAAATATTATTTATCAATTGATTGTTAATTTGCAAAAAGTATTGAAAATATACAATGTTTAAATTGTGAAGTAAATCATCATGTTTCGATGAAAAGTCGAGTCGAAAATTATTCAATAATTTGACTGATAAGTCGGCTTTTCGAACTAAATAAGAAAACATGCTAAATACCGTCATATATAGAATTCACCATTAACGGCAAATATCACCAAGTTCAATTAAAACTAACTATTACTTAACCTACCAGTTAACAATATATATTTGACAGTTATAACTGATAGTTAATTATGAAATTGGCCGTCAATAAATTGTAACTAAAATTATTGTTTAAATATTATTCAAATATTCTTTTAAAACTATGTTCACACTTTTAAAATTTTCGACTACCTACACGTTACCACTAGTTTTTCTTTAATTGTTATTTGTTTTTGCAAAACTTTTGGCTAGATCAAACATTATTTAACTGTTTCTAAATTATATTGTACAATTATCTTCTTACAAATAAAGTTTGGTCAACCAATACAAATTGTTAAAAATAAACTGGTCACACATTTTTTTGGATTTTTTCCGTCAAATATTTGTGCGGTCTGAACAAATTTAATTTTTTTTCAATAGTCCTGTTCCTTCCGTATTTTGCTTTACCCAACCTTTGGTTGGCAATGAACCTTTAGGTATTTGTATAAATGTGTGATTACTAAATAAAATGGAAAAATGCCCGACCTCTATTTCAGATGTACAAACTTCTATGCATACTGAAAATAAAGTTGTTATTCATATAATTTTGTGACAGTCGTTCAGTTAAAATTGATCAGAACTCCCATACAAAAACCAAATGCAAAATGTTTATTCAGTTATAAGCCTCTAATGCTGGGTACACGCTAGGCAATGCATTTACGCAGTCTGGCAAATTCCATTCGAATGAATGAAAAGGAGTGAAATTTGCCAGACTGCATAAATGCATTACATAATGTGTACCCAGCATACGGATTGTTGGTATGATAAAATTTGGCTTAAATAACTCATATGTTGGTTATAGATCCAAGAGTCACTACCGACAATAACTTTTACTAATATTTTCTACAAGTTCACCCGAATAAGTCGCGTAATAATGATATACCTGTTTAAGACTATGCCATAAAACCCTGTAACAATATTCGTATTTTAAAAAAATTATAAAAATTATTTCTGTAAGTTTTTTCAAGCGTGATAGTTTACGTTCCACGCGACTTAACTTCGCAACCAGCACACAAAAAAATTTTTCACTCATACGTTTTCCAGATTGTGTTAAAAACTTTTTATTTAGAACACATTTATGCCGAAGTGGGTAGAAAAATACCCAGACACCACAGGTGCCGGTACCACAGATAAAAAAAAAATTATAATTCCATATCAATGTAAATAGCCTAGTTTCTTGAGTCCTTAGTTTCTTAAATCAAAATTAAATTTTTAATTTTATTTCAACTAAAAAAATAATTAATTCAATTATCACATTAATAAAATTTAAATACTTTTTAAACCATTTTTTTAATTGATAAAACACTTTTTTTGTGTATCGGGTTAGTTTGGGTTCTGCCTTTGATACATTAAGTTTCGAGATTGAACCCATACTAAGAGTGATTTGCTAAAGGTGCCCGTAGACGACATGTTTTTTACATCTGACTTGTCAACTTTTCATGTCATATGTAATTGTGAATGTCTGTCAAAATTGCTGTATTACAGAAGGTTAATAACATTTGGTCACAAACGTACATGTAATCTGCTTCTGACATTGTCTATGTTTTTTCTATGCAGTTATGGTATAAACCAAAGTAGTTCTTGGTTTCAAAATTGCGTGTTGCCGCCACAAAAATTTTTATTTGCGCCGTAAAAAAGTTCAGCAATTTAAACATTTTTTTTCTTTAAATTCGAATATACCAATTTAGGATATTATAATGATGCGTTTTTATTTATATATGTACATTATTTCTATTCAATGGTGAAATTATTATACATATATCGGTATTGTAAAATATTAACTTAAGCCGGCTAATGATTCCGTCAACAATGCACCGCCGCAGCGGGTTTCTTCCCGGCATAGATTTCTGACACAGCTGATGTCAGATGGTTTGTCAGAAGAAAATAGAGCACGCTCTAATTGAAATTTTGTCAGATGACTTTGCGTCTGACTTTTACAGATGCAATGTTTTAAAGGTAACACACGACATGTATGTCTTTTGCAGTGGGAAATTTGATTAGTTAGATGTAAAAAACATGTCGTGTACATGCAACTTAAGATATTCGGCTGTATAAAATTCACGACAACCACAACTGTTATTTCAGATTATGTTGTTCTATCTTATTCCGAGTGACATCTATTGCTCCAAAAGTCTTATTTTAAAGGAAGTATCCCGCTTTAATGATCGGTAAATATAAAATTGGCTATTTTCGATTAACGAATAAACCGATTAATCTTAGTCAATTAACCGATGTAACAAAATTTTTAATATTTTGTAGTATTACAAAATATTTTTTGTGTTTCTAATTATTAAAGAAGGTGTTCAGTGATCTCCATTTAAAGAAAGTGTTTGCTGTCAACAGCTTTTTGTTTCACGTATCAATCTTTTAACGGATTTAACCGAAACAATTAGAAAAGTTAAAAGTTTTAAAATATTAAAACATAACACTAATGGCATAATGGAAGATTTTATGTGTTTAGAGAAATCCAGGAAACGGACTGGGAAATTAAATGTTCGGTAATATGGGTTACTTTCATCGGTTAACCGATCAATAATAAAATTAACCGATTATTACCCGATTAAAGCACAGCCTCGGTTAATTAGTCGAGCGATTAACCGATTAAAGCAAAAGCCCGATTAAATTAATACCCTAATAGCTTATAAAGAAAAAGCGGCGGTTATAGGGCAGCAGGGTTGTCAGTTTTTTAACATTCGACGTTAAAATATTCAGCTTAAAGAAATTCAGAGGAAAATTTAGTTAAAGAGTTTTTCATATACAATTTTTAGAATTTTCAGAAATTTGTAAAAAAATTTTTTGAAGTGATAAGATTTATCGTTAAGAAAACAATTACATGTTTGGAGAAAACACGACATATAACAGTGCTCAGCCGCCGGATTCAGGTAGCTATTATTTTTTTAACCTAAAATTACACTGTGCAACATTTTTGAACTCACCAAGAGCAAACTCTTTCTCGTGTGGAATTTGGGGCTTGCTTGTTTAGCTGTCGTTCGAATTTTATTCCCTCATGAACATTTCGGCTCATGCCTGATATTTCCAAAGAACATGTAGTTTTTCTCATGTCTATATTGTGGAAACTAATAGGAATTGTTTTGTCTTAGCCGCAACAGTAGCTATAGACTAGGCGAAAAGAAATAGAATAACCTAATCCGAAAAAATGCATCTAGGACCTCAAAATTGCTTTAATGTCGAAAAAATTATATATTTTATTTTTCACCATTTTTTGTTCAAAGATCGGAAGTAAACTGTAGTTTTTATTCCAAATGTTATCGCACAATGAAAAAAGATACGACAAAAGTCAATTTGCTATTCCGGAAAAATCGTACATATTAATTAAAACTTTAGCCATGAGCACTTTTGAATGCGAAAATCTGAAAGTGACATTCTTTGTAGTGGTTGTTTTGTGTGTTTTTGAACATAAACATCTCATATTAAGGTTAGGTTCGGTTCCATGGACAGCCACCGAGAGACAGCTTACTTGGGTCTTTAAGTAGTCCCTTTGTGATACAATTTAGGTTAACTTAATTGCTATTTCCTTTTTGGCACAGAATTAAAAAAGTCTTGGGTCGAATGATATGCTTACAAATGTTTCGTTAACTGCATCTAATCAACTTTGTATTACTTTTAAAATATTCCGATGGTATCGATAGTGATAAAAACCTATCGATAGACCGCCAAAAATAAAATTATCGATACTGTCGAGTATTTTGCAGCTCTACCAATGACCCATTTTCATTATTTCATATTCCTTAGTCTCCTATTGTGACCTTTATGATGCTTTTAACAGGAGGTCGGACATACGGAAGGCCGTGGCTAAATCGCCTTACAATTTATAAGGATACAAAACACATATCCACTGGTGACTCTAAAGAAGGTTAACTCAAAATTTTTAAATTTTCAGTAAAGATAAAAGACTTATTTATTTTATATGTATTTTAATGCTAGAGAAAGTGATGTAATATTTGTACAGTGGGTAGATATGACCACTGTTCATTCATCGATTTCTTGCATAAAGTGAAAATTGAAAAATTTCGAATTGACTCTTTTTAGAGGACCAGTGCGATATACTTACACAGAAAAAAGTTTTTTTTATCAATTAAAGAAATGGTTTAAAAAATATTTAAATTTAATTAATGTGATAATTGAATCAATTATTTTTTTAGATGAAAGAAAATTAAAAATGAAATTTTGATTTAATTAACATTTTAGTTGTATTGAAATACGGTTTTAATTAAAATATTAATTAAATAACATAATATCTTAATTGACTTTTTCGTTTAAAATAAAATAATTTAAACTTGTAAAATTGCTGTGGGAATTGTCAATATTTAATTAAGTAAATTAATACATTGTTTGAAATTACAAAGTTTTTTTATCATTTTTTAATTGAAATTAAAAATATAATTTATTGAAAAAAAAAAAAATATTCACAATTTTACAATTTTTAGTATTTAATATAATCATTTTGGAAATAGATGCAAAATCAACAACTTGTTTGCTTGATATTATGAATTTGGTACAAAATTTGGTGATTAGAGACAATTTCAAATTTTTCTGTGTTAATAGGCTTTTCGATGAGTATTTCAATGTGTTGCAAACGGAATGGCAAAATTAATATACCCAACATGTTTTAGGTGGTTAGTTTAACGAAAGAATTTTAAGAAGTTTAGCCAATAAACGAACAAATGGACTCTATTGAGTTTTTTGGAAAACCGACAGGTTGTTTTCTTTTTTTGAATCATTACCATTTTGAATATCTTACCATTTCGAACTCTAACGCCTTCACGCGTATCGCCCAGTATCGCGGAAACACTAAATTTTAAAATGGGCTTGGTATTAGTATCCTTTAACAGCGTAGTCGTGGAGGCAGGAGTTACTTTATCAACTTTTGGCAGACGAGAATTAACACAATCATTATCGATATCCTCATCATCGTCATCGCGCACCAAATCCACATCTTCATTATCAATATCATCGTCCATATCGTCATCAATGCCAATATCAGCATCGTCGTCCTCATCCTCAATGTCATCGTGGGTACGATCGACAGCATTATCACTTGAACGTTCATTAACTACACCATCGTCCTCATCATCATCGTGATCAATATCATCACTATGTTCCTCTTCATCACTGTGACTATTAACCCGATTAATGTTTAATTTTTTGGAACGACTCATTTTGTTACTTACACATTTATCACATTTAAAATTGTTTTCTCTACGTATTAATTCTTCTTTTGTTAGATTTTTTGAATTCACTATTTTCACAAAGTTGCCACAACAGTTGCAACACAATTCCACACGATCTCCGAGACGACCCATTAGGGCCATGTGGTTGTGAACATGATGGTGTTGGTGGTGCGGTGGGTGATCGTAAGACATGATGTGATCGTGTGGAGAATCGTTATTAACACTGGTATTATTTGTAGAGGCGAAAGCACTTGCTGTATCTTCATGGGAAGTTACTGATGAGTTACGACTTACTAACATAATGGACACATGAATTTTTTTTAAGAAAAATTAATATTGTAAATACTTTATTTGTAATATTTTTTTACACACAGAAAATAAATCACAGTTGCTTAGTTTTGCAGGTTTTAGAATCTTATTTTTTATTTGAAAATGTTTTAAAACACTTTTATATCCGTTTCCTTTGAATTTTCTTATAAATATATTCTTTACTCCTGTTTCGTTTTTGCGTTACATGTACACGCGTTTCGTTCAAAAATCGAACTGAACTTGTGCATTGTTAGAATCCTGTCAGAGATTTTCTGTGTTTGTTTTTTTTTTTTAATTTTGTATTTGTTGGCTTTTGATGCGTGCATTGCATTAGAAGGCTGCGCATTTAACGTTGTAAAATCACACACACACAAACAAGCAAAAGAATAAGGGTTGCTTGGCGGTGGTTGGTCTATTACTCCTGCCCAGGATTTTTGTTGCTATTGTTGTTGTTGTTAGTGGCCATCTCTAACTATGGCTGTTAGTTTGCCAAAGTATGAGTGTCAGTGTGTGTGTATATGAATATGTGCGGCACGTGATGATCCTTATACATAAGGTTGTGTGGCATGCTGAAAGCATTAAATAAAAAGCAAGTCCTTTTTATACCAATTCATAGAGTCCATGAGTTGGTAATGCATTCATTGTTTTCTATTATTTCCGTTATCACATTTTCTTAGTTTCATTTCATTTTTTGACAACTTTATTCTTTTTCCTTGATTTTTTTCTTAACGACTGGCATTTGTTTTAGTGGGTACATGTGCTTGTGTGAGTGTTCGTGAGTATCCTTTTTATTAGAATGCCATGCCATGTTTGTGTTTTGCAATTATTTTATTTGATTTTATTAACATATTTTTATATATTTTTTTTATAATATTCCCTTTACCATTTTTTGTTGTTGTTTTTATTGCTGTTGTGTGTGAAAACAATAAAATATTAATTTTCTTGTTAGTTGAGCACAGACGCTTTTTGTTTTTGAGAGTAAATGAAAATTTTTTGTATGCTAGCAACTGCATCCTTGTCCATGTGTTTATGTATATGTTTGTTTGTATGTAGATGAATTTTGTGCAAATATCCTTGACAAAAAATATTTCCCATTTATTTGAAGCTTCTGTTTGTTTTGCTTAAAGTGTATTTGGTTGGGAAATTTTATTTCTTATTGGATTAAATAAGAATTTGCACAGTAGGGCAGTTGTACAGATGCGGAAATTAAGATAAACCAAAAAACAGTTACACACAAAATGCTAAAGAACAAAATTTTGAAAAAAATCTAAAAATTTTATAAATTAAAAAAAATCGGAAAAAGATAAAAAATTTCGATTCCAGCTTAACTATGGAAAACATGGCTTACACTTGAAAATAAGTATGTAAAATAAGTAAAAATGGTATTAGAAGCGAATAAGTTTTTTATACAAATTTTAAGCGTGTTTTCCTATTAGCCCATTGTGCAACGGTTCAAGTCAACAGAATTTTTTGAATAATTTTTTACATATTTTCGAAAAAGTAAATCTACTTTAAGTCTTTTTTGTCATCTAAATAATTTTATTAAGAAGCCCTGTAATGCTGATTTTTTTGATTCTATATAAAATCAGGTAAAAATCCTGATTTAAAGCATATTTTTTAAAAAGTGGTTCTAATAGCCAATTTTAATAAAAAGAAATTGTTTACAAATTTCTAGAAAATGTATTTTTTTATATTTGAAAACTTTATAATTCGTTCGAAAAAGTGAACAGCTTCAAATACCAAGGGACTTTAATTAACAGCAACAACGACATGCACCTCTCTATAAACGACCTCATTCAAGCCGCCCATAAGGCATTCTATGCCCTCATCAAACTATTTAAGTCGAAGCTGATACCACCCGCATTAAAAATAAGGCTATGCTAAACAATTTTACTGCCAGTGTTAACATACAGCTGTGAAACTTGGGCTCTGGCAAATAAAGAAAAATTCAGAACTTTTTAAAGGAAATTATAAGAAGAATATACGGCCCAAAACGCGATGACGAAGGAGGCTACCTTAGAAGAAGCAATATAATCGAAGGTAAAGGCATGGTGAAATTTATAAAGGTGTACAAATTAAGCTGGGCTGGACACGTAGCCGGAATGCCCCAGAACAGAGCTCAACACAGAATTATGAACGCTACTCCATACAGAACCAGAGCAAGAGGCAAGCCAAGTTCAAGATTGCAGGAAAGCCAATATATCAGATTGGAAGACTGCTACGCTACAGATGCGATTGGAAGAAGAAAGTGAACGAGGTTAGCCTCTCAGCGGGATGTGGCACCAAAAGATGATTATGGTGATACCAATATTTTGACTCGTTTTCGCTCTGGACATCACTTAAAAACACGTTTGAAATTTACTTATAGAATTTCCGATAGGGATAATGATAATGAGGTGTGTTTGAGTATTTCTTGAGATACGTTAGAAAATCATCATACAAAGATCTCAACAACGTTTACGAGGAAATTTATTTTCAAAACTCGCGCTTTGTTTTTCAAATTTAAAGAGCACTTTGTCAAGTTGACTTTGCGCATAATTACCCATCTGTGTAACTAATACGCAATACTTTGGAACACATTTCCTGTTTTGCATAACATTCATCCAAATCGAACCCATCACCGATGTAGACGAGAGTGTAACAGAGGATTCTATAGAACTTGTCGATCCGACGCCGTTATCAGCAACTCGGTCTCTGTCCGTCCACTACATGAACAATTGTGAAGAAAGATCTTGTCCTACAACCATGAAAGTAAAACTGGTGCAAGAGTTAAAGCCACCAGACCATCAAGTCTACGTGTGATTGCAGGAGAGAATTTTATGTTATTATTAAAATTATGGATCGGTCAATACAAAATTTGATAGATTGGTTTTTAGTAATAAGAAAAAAACTATTTTATACCAAATTTTAATACAGTAACACAACTTTTTTTTCTATGATAAATTATGCACCGCTTATGCCAAAATTTCATGGCGTTATTTCAATCTAATTTTACCATTTATCAAAAATAAAATCAGTTTTAATTAAAATTTAATCAAGTGAATAACATTTTTATTAATGTTTAATATTAATAAAAATTACAGCAGAAAATTTTGTTAATTTTGAGAAATATTTAATTGACATTTACTATTAATTTGTTTACTGGTGCAAATTTAATTAATCTTACAAATTTCTATGCAATATCATTATTCGTTAAGGTTTAACTCCTATTAAAGTGTTTTCGAGAATTGGATTTATATGTGGCCTATGAGAAATTATAGATGATGTTCACGAAATTTGACGGTGTAGCTTCTAGTCTTCTGAAACTAAGACTAAATTTTACAACAATACCGTTATTTATAAAAAAAATTTTCCTTTTCTGCTGATTCTTTTGAAAGTAAGAGTGATTTCAGCAGACGGTCGTGACAAAATCAACTTGGAATTAATCAGGAACCCATAATACTTTATGTGGTCTTGAGAAATATTAAAACCCTCTTCAGAACTATAGGTGGATAGTATAGAAAAATATTTAAAAGTTTTTAAAGCACTAATTTCATACAGAATCGCAAATAATTTAGATTTTGCGGCCTGTTTCACAACTTCGAAAAAGTTAAAAGTTCGCCTAGGCCTTTATATGGAAAATAATAAAACATTTAGGGTTTTATGTGAACGTTATGGTTCGAAATTTTAAAACAATCCGGTTGAATTAATGTTTGAAAATAAATTTAAAAATTAGAATAAACATATTGCAAAAGAATAGTTTTAGTTCTCCGATGAAAAGGGAATGTAAGGAAAGATAAACTCACTTTTCATTGTTGTTCTTTTGTTTAAGCTTTGATATTGTTACAAGTAAAGCCTGAGTGTTTAAAATTCTTATTCGCTTTACAGTGTTATTTGTATATTTTTAGCTCTTCTAAGTCTTTGGAAAAAGGTGTCCTGAAAGGTTTTTCCTCAACAATAAATTTCAGTGTATTTGCCAAAAATAAAAATTGGGAATTTAGCAGGTCACTAGGAAATCTTATTAATAATAAATTTTATTTTCCCAAAAATAACTTTTGAAAAGTTCAAGCATTTTTTAGGAAATAGTCTTGAACCGAAACATTGCTAAGTTGAGCTTAATTTTCGAAAAATTGAATTTGTAGTTGTAATGAACATAACCAAGGGCTAAACTACGGCATTCGATATCGAACGAAATTTCCATTTATATTGTATTGTAATTTCGATTAATATCGAATGCTGTGATTAGACCACATCATACTATTGTTGGTTCATATAGATTTGTTAAATTTTCTATGTTCATTAGTGTGTCCCATTAAAAAAAAAATTTTGGGGATCATTCTTAATTTGAATACTCATAAGGCTAAGAATTTTTGAGATTTTTTTCCGATTTTTCGGAGGTGGTTTAGAGGTCGCGCAAATAGATTTTGTACCAAAAAAACCTTTTTGGGTTTTTTTTAATTTCGGTTGAAAATTGGTAAAAAAAATAGATATTTCTTCAGCTTCTGAGTCAATATTCTTAAAGAAAATTTTCCGATCTTTAATTTTATGTGCATAAATAATAAGTTTCGTCAGGGATTTTCCACATTTTGATACATTATATATCAGTTTTTCGTAAATTTTCAGCAAATATGAAAAAAAAATGCTTTATAACTTTTAAAATTTGTATTAAGACTAAAAAAACTAATGATGCAGTTTAAAAGATTATGAAGTTTTAAATAAATTAGCAAAAAAAAATGAATTTTCTCTCACCGTTCTCGAGTTATACCCTTTTAAAGCTTTGTACACATTGTATGAAATGTATAATACTATAGGGTGTGAACTAGGTTTGCATTGCTTTAAACTTTAAATAATTGGATTTAGAAAATGTTATACAAATAAAATAATAGTTACTTACCAGTCATACATAACAATAACATATGTAATTATTACAAGAAGTCCCGTCTTTTTAATTAAAATATTTTGTTTGTGTTTTCTTTTCTTAATTTCGAGTTTGGTTTTTCTAGACTTACCCTTACATAACTTTGCCCACTTCGAGTGCAATATTATTATATTGCGAGAAATATTGCATAGTTCCTGATTTGGATTCCACAAATCTCTCAAACTCTTTGCTATTATTCTGGCGCTTTTGGAAATAGTGCACTTTTCCACTAAATGCAATTTAAAAAACCTTTGCAGTATTGGGTTTTTTGTCGGCGGTTTGGCAGTATCAAGGTCATCAATCATTTTGCCAACACACCACACATTCCTTGTATTCGACAAAGGCATATCTATTTTAAAAAAATATTACCCAATATTTCTTGGACTACTTTATGATAATTTCAACTTACCGGAGCAATAAAACTTCAGATTAACAAAATATTTTAATTAAAAAGACGGGACTTCTTGTAATAATTACATATGTTATTGTTATGTATGACTGGTAAGTAACTATTATTTTATTTGTAAAACATTTTCTAAATCCAATTATTTAAAGTTTAAAGCAATGCAAACCTAGTTCACACCTTATAGTATTATACATTTCATACAATGTGTACAAAGCTTTAAAAGGGTATAACTCGAGAACGGCGAGAGAAAATTCATTTTTTTTTTGCTAATTTATTTAAAACTTCATAATCTTTTAAACTGCATCATTAGTTTTTTTAGTCTTAATACAAATTTTAAAAGTTATAAAGCATTTTTTTGCATATTTGCTGAAAATTTACGAAAAACTGACATATAATGTATCAAAATGTGGAAAATCCCTGACGAAAATTATTATATATGCACATAAAATTAAAGATCGGAAAATTTTCTTTAAGAATATTTACTCAGAAGCCGAAAAATACCGATTTTTTAGCAATTTTCAATAATAATTCAATAAAAGTCAAAAACGCTAGATTTTTGGTACAAAATCAGTTTGCGCGACCTCTAAAGCACTTCCGAAAATCTGATAAAATTCTCAAAAATACTTTACCTTATGAGTATCCAAATTAGGAAAGATCTTCCGAGAAAATCCAAATTTTTATTTTTTTTGGGACAACCTAATGTTCATGCGTAATTACTTTGTGATTAAAACATTTAAAAAAAAAATTATTTTTCTTTGCTTCTAAGTCATTTTATACCACTGTAAAAATGGCTATAAAAATTATTACACAATTATATACGATGAGTAGTTGCAATATTTACTTTTATTATGACCACAAATTAGTTGTAGTTATTGTCATCATCACCCAAGTTCTATGAACAATTTACAATTTAATATTTACTTTTAATAACAAATTGTTAGTTTCAATTACATTTAATGTACAAGAGGTTTTACAAATATTTATTATATAAAATAAAGATATACAGAGACACAGAGTTCATGTACATATTATTGTCAAACAGAAGTTTAAAGTAATGAAATAATAAGGAATTAATTATGAAACTAATTAATGATAATTTCAGTCAGGTAATTAATTGTTAGTCTCTATTAATATTGAAATTTCCTATTAATATTGAACATTTTGCAATACATCATACATATTGTAAAATTTTCCAAAATTTCCTAAAATTATTGAAATTTTACAGAGCTTTCTATAAATAGTGAAATATCGCAAAACTTAATATAAATAGAGAAATTTTGTAATATTTCCTATATATTTTATAATTTCCCATATATAGCAAATGTTTGCAAACTTCTTATAAATTCTTATAAATATTTAAATTTTACAAAGTTTTCTAAAAATAGTGAAGTTTCGCAAAATTTCCTATGAATAGTAACATTTCGTTAAGTTTCATATAAATGGTAATTTTTCGCTACATTTTCTAAAAATACATTAAAATTTCCTATAAATGTAAAACGGCAAACCCCTTCGAAGAGATTGTATGGTTACAATCGAAACTAGTCAGGGCAACCTGTCCGTGAAAGCCTGGGTTCAATTCTCAGCTCAGTCAAGAATGAAAAATTATCAATAAATTTTAATTAATTTCATGTTGTAAAATTCCTGTCTTCATAAAAATAATTTAATGAAAATTAAATTCAATGAACTTAAGCCTAATTAAAATATGGAAATCTGGATTAAAAACCATTAACAGTTGAATAAAATAATCACAATACTAATTATTTCCTATAAATATTTAAATGTCTTATAAATAGTAAAATCTCGCAAAATTTTCTAAAAATTGAACTTTCGTAAAATTTCCTATATATATTAAAATTTCCATAAATAATTAGTATTGTGGTTAATTTGTTGAACTATTCATGGTTTTTAATCCAAATTTTTACTATTTAATTAGGCTTAAGTTCATTAAATTTAATTTTCATTAAATTATTTTTATGAAGAAAGGAATTTTTACAACATGGAAGATTAATTAAAATTGTTATTGATAATTTTCATTCTTGACTGACCTGGGATTCGAAGCCAGGCTGGCTGGCGTGTGATTCGAACCCAGGCGGCTGGTTACCCTGACATGTTTCGACCTCAACCACTAGGTCTTCTCAAAGGGATTTGCCGTCTTACACTCGCAGCCATCGATGACTGCTGACGTCAGTAGTCAAACATCAATCCTTAAACCAAATTGTATTTTAACCTTTTGGTAGATCGAAATTTGCTTATTGAATGATTATCCATTTTTAATTGATCTCACATGTTTTTCCTTTACTTCTGTTTTTTCCGTACTTTTGTCAAGAATTCTTCTTGAAGTCCAAAGTACATTTTTTGTTTATCATGTTTTTTGTCTTTCTTTTTTCTTGTTGACATTTTTCAGCACAACTTGAAGGACAAATGAACACATAGAGCTTGTGCCTTAGCTTTAACAATAATTAGTATTGTGGTTAATTTGTTGAACTATTCATGGTTTTTAATCCAAATTTTTACTATTTAATTAGGCTTAAGTTCATTAAATTTAATTTTCATTAAATTATTTTTATGAAGAAAGGAATTTTTACAACATGGAAGATTAATTAAAATTGTTATTGATAATTTTCATTCTTGACTGACCTGGGATTCGAAGCCAGGCTGGCTGGCGTGTGATTCGAACCCAGGCGGCTGGTTACCCTGACATGTTTCGACCTCAACCACTAGGTCTTCTCAAAACTTAAGCCTAATTAAATAGTAAAAATTTCCATAAATATTGAAACTTTCAAAATTTCCTATAAAAAGTCATAATTCTCAAAATTTTCTAATAAAAGTGAAACTTCAGAAAATTTCCAATAAAAAGTAAAATAAAGCGCTTCACTAACTTTTATGACGATAATCGTATCGCTAAAACAAATATAACGATATTTTTTAGAATTTGCTATTCAAGAACACTAGTTCTAAACTAGACACTGGTGTACAACTGTAAAATAAAACCATTAAATTCATAAGCAAATAAATAAATGTATTTACATATACATATAAATATTGTTACTTTACTGCCTTTTCAATAACATTTTTGGTTTACTTCCTTCATAATAAACCTCTTGAGGTCTTTTATTGCAACTGTAACAAAATAAATAAAACACTTTATTTAAAGCTGATACTATAAACTATTCGCACAACTTTATTTAGAACTTTGTCACTTATCAACTTATAATTGCGACCTCTATTTCGATCTACACACTTAAACGTTTGTACTTATATTCTGAGTAACGATGCCAGCCTTTACGAGTATTTATACACTGTTCGAGCGCTGACGTCTACATGGCTCTAGAACATTCGACGTTTTCGAACTGTCTGGAACATTTTCGAACTGTCTGGACTATTCGAGCTTTTATTATCTGAACAGCTAATATCCATTATGCATTAACACTATAGCTGAATTATAATTGATATATCATAAACTAAAGCATACTTTAAGGATTAAAAATAATTTTAAGATTATTATCGAATATTCGAGAATTACAGTGGGGTTGAAGTACAATTATGTATAACAATTTTAACATTACATTTGTGCTACAAAATTCTGTACAGTGATTTTTACATTAGAAATATGCATAACTAATACAATAACAATTTAAACTAATAAAATTATTAAAAAATACAAAATAACTTATAAATACAAGATAACTAAGAAATTAAACTAATTCTTTCCTAAAGTTACTTTCGTAACAATAAGTATACAAAATATTAAATGTGATATTTTATTTAATTGAAATTTTATAAGGGTGTGACTCAAAAATTTAAAGTTGAAAATATATAACATTTGTATGTATGTATGAGAGTCGTATAATAATTGTATAAATGTACAAACTTAACTAACCAGCCTACATAAACAAGCGCTTAAAATCATACGCATACATAAATTTTCATAGCTTTTAAACTTATGGATATCACACAATAAAAGTTTCACAATATATTTTGTACGCCGTAAGCTAATTTCGGTGAAAAGAAAATTAAAAAATTAATTCCAAGTTAGAAAAACTTCATTTAATACTCGTCATTTGCTGTATTTTACGGTACAACAATGCAATAACCACATAACTAATTCAGAGCACGTAATAAAATTTTCAAAATATATTAAGGACACTACGTGCAAATTTCGGTTAACAATATAAAGAAAAGAATAAGGACTAAGTACGAAAAATTTTGATTTCCGGTTTAGCAGATAACAAATTTTTATTTCAAATAATTTTTTTAGTTTAAATTTCAATCGATTTCTTATAAGAATCACTTAAAATTTTTTTTTTTTGGATTAGTTTTTAGTTCGAGCGGCAACAAATTAGCACCCTATAACACGACAAACAAACATCATACAAAAAAATTTACAAAAGGAATTCCAACAAAATTTTTTTTATTGGGTTGTCTGCTTCACAAATAATTCCCAATATACATAAATACGTACGCAAAAAGCCCTAACTAACAAAACATTAAAAATCGACTTTTTCATTAATTCTGATGCATTGCATCAGCACAAATGTCTAACAAAATGTTAAAACCTTTCGATCAAAATTAGCGATTTTATTAACAAGAAACAAAAGTCCCTATTTACAAAAGATTATATGATAAACGCTAAAAGACCTAATTAACAGTTTGCATAATATGGAACACTGTCAATTGTTTTATAAGAAATATAGAAGAAAAAAAAAATTATTAACACTTTAATGGCCGTTTTCTCGTTAGGCGATTATCGTTTTTCCCAACGAAAAACTGCACAATAAAGAAATTTGGTTTTCTCAATGTCTCATTTTCTTTTATTCTGCCGCAAAGCTAACCCGCTCTAATCTGCCAATTATTTATTTACCGTTTATTTGTCATACAGATAAATTCAATCAGCTGACTGCAAACTTTTACATGGATTTTGAGAGGTGTTGCCAACTGAAAACAATATGTTTTGTCGTTATATTGAGAAAACCAAAATCGTTAATGAATATATAAATTTAAATAAATAACATTTGGTTTACATTAAGTAACAGACAGTTTGTCGATACATTGAGAAAATGGCCATAAGGCTCTTTACCAATTTATCATTTTAAATAGTTTTCTGCTTCTCCTGTAAAATGTTCAAAATGTTAGGTAGGGATATGTGTGATTATGTGTTTTAGGTAACGATATATATATACATATATATATGTATGAGAAAAAAAAATCTAAATTCAAAATTACAAAATAATATAAAAAACTGCAGATTAAGCACAATTTCATTTGGTTTTATTTTATTTTCTTTTGTGTTTTTTTTTACATATTTTGATATGTTGTAGATAGGGGTACCACATGATATTAAATTAAAGGAATACAAAAATACTGCTGTATACTATCGTCAAAAATAAATTACAGAATCACACGTTACGTTACTGCAAGCAAAAATATATGTCGACAAATATTACGATATGCGGTTCGTTAAAAGTAAGTGAATCGAACTACTGGTTTCTTTACATTTTATTAAAATATATGTAGACATGTTTAACACAAAAAAAAGTTTTTTCCCAATAAGAAGTAAGGCCTAATTTTAATATGCTTTAGTTGGCTTAAGCAACCGTGCAAATACATGTAAGCCATATGTGTCAAACCATATTAAACTTAAGGAAACTTTTTGTTGAGTTTAATGAATCTGTCGTTTGCTGAAGCAAAGTGCGAAACTGATCGCACTTTCCTTACGGAAACAAATTTTTTTGTTTTTTTTTTAATGCATTTCAGAGGTTTATTGTTAATTTTTTAAAGAAGCTTAAGCATTGTTATGCGTGTTATAGTTGGGCCTTTGAGCTTTCAAAATTATGGTTATTTAAAAGATCACGTTCCTTTTAGACTCTGTTTTCATTTTTAAACAAAAGTACATACTTGAAAATACATTCACATAACGATTAAATTGTATGTAATAAAAACCAATGATTTTATGGTAAAAATCATAAAAGTTCAACCAAACAAAACCGAACAGAATGAGGAGAATATGAAAAAAATAGTGGAAAGAATATAAAAAGTATAATAAAACAAATTTTCGACTCGTATCACATGCACATGTTAAGAACTAAGAACAAGAAGAATACTTCTTTTTCATATAAAGGCATGTCCTTTTGACATTTCGACTAATATTTATGACGAAAAATACTAAATAGCTCGTGTATGTGTGAGAGTGTATAAGAATTTAAGTTAGTTTCTTCGTTTTATAACAGTGTGTTAACCATAAACACAATTATCCTGATATAGTTTACAAAGTACTTACTCACTCACTCGCATCCATACTCATAGTGTGTGTGTATAAGTGTACACAAACACATGAACATTTATTGACTAAAGTAACAACCCTTGTGTGTAAGTGAAAGAACATTTCGTTAAAGAACAAGTGGTTGATGCTGTTTTTTTGTTTTTGTGAGTGTTATTGTTGTCATGAAAAGGCGTGGCTTATGGGGGAAAAAGGACGAGTATAATGCCATTGCCATTATTATTAATACTCGTAAGAATAAGGAAGGATAATAGCTTTCAAAAACAACAAAACTAAAGTCAAATGCGAGGCATAAAAAAGAAAAAAAAAACAAAGGAAGAATAAAAATAATATCGGAGTAAAAATTGACTCTATTCATGGTTATTATTGCTGCTACTGTAAGATGTTTTCATACATTCATAATTATTATAGTGTCTATGTTTGTATTTAAGATGAGGGCAGAATGAAAAGTTGCTTAATGGAATTAAAATTATTTAAGATTTGTTAATTTATGATTTGGCTGTGACAAATCATTTACAACCTCGACAATTTAACTGAATATTTAGAGTGCTAGTATATATTACGGTTTGCTATGCCTCTAATCCCACTAGAGCGTTATTTAAATTGCTGAACGCCAGGATTTTGAATCATTTGATTCAACCCCAGAAGGATAGTAGAGTTGGTGGGGGTTTCTAAGAGGAACAGAGTTAAACGTTCCATTTAGGCTGCTGGATGATTGTTTTGTCCTGCGGGCGGAAATCTCCGTTATAAAGCTTGCGGATAACTGGCTAAAGTATTATAGTATATTAAGGGATATATGTCATTTACCTATAGCAAAGCTGGCATTGCAGCGTTAGCGGATTTCTAGACGACATTAGGTTAACTGCAGAATGTGAAACATGTGGATACCGGTGCAAGCGGACTGCTGTGGTAACTAATTAACAGATGAACTTGCCACACAAAATGGTCTTCTGGGTACCAGATTTGTAGATAACTTCATTGGTTTTCTATGCATGTCACTCATTCAGCTCGAGTCTAACACCCTTGCACAGTTGGGTTGGACTCGTGACCTGTTCCAAATCCAGGATTTGTTGCCTAACTACAAGCAACGGTGGGCATACTTAGGTTCAACAACGAACAAATTAGGATAGTGATCTAAGTAATATCTGGGCATTGCCCGTTGGGACTCACCCAAATGGAATGTGTCTGGAATACAATGACTACTGAAGTATTTGTTATGACGAGTAGAATGAGGAAACTGTGTTTCGTTTTATATGACATTGTTTGGGAATTGAGCAGATTAAAGAGAGATACCTGGCGAAACCAGTGCTTATCGGTTTGGATGGTGTATTTAGGATAGGTTGCTTCTTCCGTCTATGAGGAAAATGAATTGGTTGAGATCTGCAGTGATGCCTATGTAATAGCCGCTCTTTAGGATTAGCATTAGCACTTGATATTACAAATTGGGTCTACTACATGAGCGAAGTGAACTATTTTTAGAAGGCTGCCTAAGGAAGCTATCCTACGGTTTGCATTAACGAAATCAATCAGGTATGCCATAGAATTTATACGAAAGTGAAAATTTTCACATTTTTTGATTTTTTAATTGGTACCGTTTTTGGTTTGCTGCGTCAGCTTTCGTACGTTTTCATAAATCCGAAAAATATCAAACATTGTTGTTTTGTTATAAAGCATGATATTATTATTTAACAGCTGCTTTGTAAACATAAAAAATAGAAATGATTTTGGGTACTTCGAAAATAAATTAAAAAACTTGTTAAAAACTAAATTTTATCCTTGAAAAATTGCAAAATAACGATATCATTAATATGACCGGTGTTTCAAAAATTGCAGCAGTGATAGAAAACAGAATTGAACAAAAAAATAAGTCAATGCTTTTTTTTTGTCAAATTTTTTTTCTTGTTATGTTTGTTAACTGTAAGAAATATAAAAAAAATTATTATCTGCATAGAAAAAATTAAAAATTTTCTCTTATCACCAAATTTATACCAAATTCATAATATCAAGCAAAAAATTTGTTAATTTTTCACCTATTGCCAAAATGATTATTTTGATTACTAAAAATTGTAACATTTCTAATATTTTTTTTCAATAAATCATATTTTTAATTTTGATTAACAAAATGAAAAGCTTTGCCATTTCAAACAATGTGTTAATTTATTTAATTAAATATTGACAATTCCCAACAACAATTTTTTCTTATTTAATTAATATTTTAATTAAAAATTTATCTCAACTCTTATGAGTGCAAACAGTGCAAAAACAATTAAGCATAATGATAGAAATGCATATATCACAGTGAGTGTTAACGAAACAAATGCAGAAATAAAAAAAAGAGTCGATGATAGCAAATACCTAACAGTTAAACCTATTACTCGTACGCGATCCCTCTCACCATCTGTTTTTAATAATACGGTTGATACACTAACAAATATAAAACCTTCAAGCATTGCCTCAACGGCAAAAACAATTTTAATAAGTGATAAAAATATTAACCCTCAATCAGGCACAATAGAAGACTCTGTATCACCTTCGGTGTCTAATAATACGGTTGATTCGAATACAATAAAAAATATAAAACCTGCAAGCGGTGCCTCAGTGGCAGAAACGATTTTAACAAGTGATGAAAAGATTACCCCCAAATCAGGCATGATGGAAAACTCAGTATCACAGGTGAAAAGCGGTCAAAAGCCTCAAGTACAAGTTGGAATGGATAGGTACATAACAGTGCTAAAACGGGGTCGCAGCCCAACTTCTTCTGCAGTTGCTTCTGTCCCAAAAGTTTTAAAAGAGGGTACAGCTGATAGAATAAGTTCTCAAAATCGGTTTGCAATTTTGGAAGAGGAATCCTCGGAAGCACAAAACGTTACAAAATCTTCTAAGCCACCCCCGATATATCTTAGAGAGCAAAACTCAAGTGATTTAATAAAGAATTTGATCTCGGTAATAGGTGAAAATTCTTTTTATGTAGCTGCAATAAAACGTGGTAGTATAAATGAAACTAAAATACAAGTTAATCGTGAAGATGATTTTCGTAAAGTAATAACTAAATTAGAAGCACTAAAAAAAAACTTTTATACATACCAACTGAAGAGCAGTAAAGGTCTTCAGGTAGTGATAAAGGGCATTGATTCATGCGTAGACCCAGGTGAAATAAAAACGTTTTTAGAAGAGAAGGGCTTTAAAATTAAAAATGTAGTTAATATTAAAAATAGAGAAAAAAATCCCCAGCCACTATTTCGTGTGGAGTTAGAACCCGGCGACGTTAAGCTTAAAAAAAATGAAACTCATCCCATTTACAGTCTGAGATATATCCTGTATAGGAAAATAACGATAGAGGAGCCGCATAAAAGGAACGGTCCCGTGCAATGTTTAAACTGCCAAGAATTTGGTCACACTAAGGCATACTGCCATTTAACACCTGTTTGCGTTGTATGTGGAGAATTGCATGGTACAGCTCTCTGCGATAAGTCTAAAAACGACCCCAATGTAAAAAAATGCAGCAACTGTGGTGGTAATCACACTGCCAACTATAGAGGATGCCCTGTATACTCTATCGTCAAGCGCTCGGTTGGACCGAAACCTAATCCACCTCAAATTCAGGAAACACATCAAAATAATACTAATGACATTCATGTACCGCAGCCTAGTAATAACAGAACATCCTACGCTAACGTCCTAAAATCAAACCATATGCCAATGCAAGGTGATTTGCCAAATAATGATGAGACCCCAGTTTCTAATTTAAGTCGTCTAGAAAAAACCATGGAAACACTAGTACAAACAGTAACAAACTTTACGAATACAATGGGTAATATGATGCAGGAAATGTTAAGAATGCAATCGATGTTATTGCAAGCTGTACTTAACAAGCCATGAATTGTTTAAAAATTTGTTTTTGGAACGCAAACGGCATTCGCCAACATAAAAATGAACTAGAATATTTTCTTAAAAGTAAACAAATTGATGTAATGATGGTTTCTGAAACTCATTTGACCTCAAGAAATTCGTTTAAAATTAATGGTTATATATTATATGATACCAAGGACCCTCGAGATAGAGCTTGTGGAGGTTCTGCTATTTTGATAAAAACCCGAATCAAACACTACTTAATGTGTGATCATCGTGAAGATTATCTGCAAGCAACGAATATTTGTGTTGAAGAGCTAAATCGAAATGTTGTACTTTCATCTTTATACTCTCCACCTAGATTTTCAATATCAGAAAGCCAATATTATAAATATTTTAAATCATTAGGACCCTGTTTCCTAGCCGCTGGCGATTACAACGCTAAACATACCTTCTGGGGTTCACGGCTCATTACACCAAAGGGTCGTGTTTTGTATAATACAATGTCTAAAATGGATTTAAATGTGGTCGCGAGTGGACAACCAACTTATTGGCCTACTGATCAGCAAAAAATTCCAGATGTCATCGATTTTGGCGTGGTTAAAAACATCCCCGCAGAAACGATTCACGTTGAAGCTTCTTTAGAATTATCTTCTGATCACACACCTACAATTCTTACCATATCAAACCCTTATAGAATTGTATCACCGTCTGGTTACTTAGTGACGTCAGCCACACAAATAAATTGGTTAAAATATAAAAAATATCTCAGTACCCACTGCACTGAAAATATTCCGCTTAGAACACCGGAGAATGTGAATCTTACTATTGTAAATTTTGACAATTATCTCAAACTAGCTGTTCAACATTCTAGCATAGCCCGCAAAAATATCAAAAATAGTAAAATATATTCTACTGATGTCGAGCGTCTCTTGACTGAAAAAAGGAGAGTTCGAAGAGAGTGGCAATTGCACAGATCCCCTCAACTTAAAAATTTACTAAAAGAGTGCACAAAAAGGCTAAGAAACTTACTGCAGTCTCAAAAAACGGCTTCTCTGGAAAAATATCTTAAGGAACTTGATGCAACTCCTCAATCTGATTACTCATTATGGCGTGCAGCTAGAAATCTTAAAAGACCAGTTATCACTAAACCACCATTAAGAAACTTAAATGGACGTTGGGCACGAAATGACATAGAAAAAGGTAATATTTTCGTTAATCATTTGAAAACCGTATTTACCCCTCATACATCTTTCGATACTGCGGTCGAGTTACCACCTGTTGCTGTTAGATCAGCTGTTCCACTAAGGTTTGAAGTAAGAGAAATCGAGAAGGCTATTCATGATTTAAACCCCAAGAAAGCCCCTGGTTTTGATAAGATCAGTAACAAAATGCTTTTGGAACTACCCAGCATAGCAAAGAAAATTATTCTACTAATTTTTAATGCTATTTTACGCCTTGAATACTACCCACAAGAGTGGAAAGTATCTTTAGTTACCATGATACCTAAACCAGGAAAGGATCCCACAAAAGTTGAGTCATATAGACCTATAAGCTTATTGTCTAATTTATCAAAGCTTTTTGAGAAACTTCTAGTGTCTAAATTAACGCCGATTTTAAATGGTAACAGATGTATTCCCAATCATCAATTCGGTTTTAGAAGAAAACACAGCACAATTGAACAAACTCATCGAATAGTAAATGTCATAAGAAAAGCCTTTGAAGAAAAAAAATATTGCTCAGCACTCTTCATCGATGTGTCTCAAGCTTTTGATAAAGTCTGGCATGAAGGTTTACTACTGAAATTGCAGCAAAACTTACCAGCAAATATACACAAGCTGTTACAAAGCTACTTAGTCGGTCGTCAATTTATTATAAAAGAAGGCGAATTTTTAAGTCCTCCACAGCCAATTAGCGCTGGAGTCCCACAAGGCAGCATCCTGGGCCCTCTATTATACTTAATTTATACTTCGGACTTGCCAACAAACAGCTACACCCATACCTCAACATTTGCGGACGACACAGCTTTTCTAAGCGTACACGCAAACTGTCAAGAAGCATCTCGTTATCTACAGGATCATATATTTGAACTAGAAAGGTGGTTAAAAAAATGGAGGATAAAGATCAATGAGCAAAAATGCGCACATATAACATTCACATTGCGTCGGGAAACATGCCCCCCTATTAAAATAAATAATCAAATAATACCCCAACACTCGCATGTAAAATACCTCGGTATACATCTAGATCGGCGTTTAACGTGGAAATGGCATATAGAAGCGAAGTTAACTCAAATGAAACTAAAAGCAATTCAAATTAATTGGCTCATTGGAAGAAATTCTGTTCTTAGTCTCGATTGCAAACTTCTACTCTACAACTTTATCTTAAAGCCAATTTGGTGCTACGGTATTCAGTTATGGGGCACTGCCTCGGCTTCTAACATCGAAAAAATTCAAAGGCGCCAAAATAAACTTCTTCGAATAATCACAGCCGCTCCCTGGTACGTCAAAAACTCAAATATCCACAAGGATCTCAATGTGCCATTAGTAAAAACTATGATAACGAAATATGCAGTAAAATATTTAAAAAGGCTGGAACTGCACCCAAATCCATTAGCTAGAAATATTTTAAATTATGGCGGCCACACTCGCTTAAGAAGAAGAGACACTGCAGCACTCACCCAATCAGATGAGCGATAAACACCTATATATGTAAACAGAAACCGTGATGACTAAATCTTTTGTGTTTGGCACTGGCAGGACATAAAGCAAATATTAGGATAAGATTTGATTAATTATTGTTAGTTCATATTTAATATATGAAGATTCAATAAATAAATAATGAAAGAAAAAAAAAAAAAAAATCTCAAAACAACTTAAATATTAATTAAATCAAAATTATATTTTTAATTTTCTTTCAACTAAAAAAAAAAAAAATTGATTCAATTATCACATCAATTAAATTTAAATTCTTTTTAAACCATTTTTTTAATTGATAAAAAACTTTTTTCCAAGTAGTAAAGCGCACCGACTTTTGATTAATATAACTCTCTTTTCCCATCACACAATCGTGAAGGGTAAATAAAATTCGGCATAGCCGATTATTTTAAATTGAGAATTGGTTTATTAAACACATAAAAATATGCATGTGACCAAGAATACAGCAAACTGCATTAATCTATCGCTGTACTGCCACCATTTAAAATTACTAAGCGACGTTTACATACGTGTTTCATACGGTAGCTTTCTTTTTCCGTACAAATTGTTCGAATTGGGTGAATCGTGTGGGAACAAATATCTCAGTAAAAGAAATTTTGTCCTGACAAAACAATCGGAAACAATGAGTGAATTCTGCTTTAAAGCTGTAATGGATAATATTGACATAATAATGTGACGACACTAAGTATTAAGTCTTTACTAAAATTTTAAAACAGCTCCATAATTGCTCGAAGCTCCGAAATATCATACCATTAACCTGAAACAAGATACCATCCTGGGAACTAAAAATTTTAGGATTGGCCACGTAATTTGGAATTTTTATTATTAAAATAGCCTGTTAAGTTTTACAATTTTATGTGTGTGTGTGTAAAAATCAGCGTGTGTTTTAGAATAAAAAAGCAAACAATTTTTGACTCTGCCATTTGTGGCTTTTTGTTAACTTTGTTTTAGTTGTTGTCTTAATATACTTTTACGAATACGTAAATCATTTTGAGTACTCATTATCTATTAACAATGCGGGTTCTCATAGATGGCATATACGTCCATCCAACCCGCTCACGCACACACACACACACACAACTTGCCATAATCCTTTTCATATGTGTTGTACACTGTTCTATTTTAAATTTTTTTTTTTGAGAAGTTAAAACACACAAAATAAAACAATAAAAAGGAATGCAAGAAATATAATAAAAAACTTAAATGAAAATGAGCACAATAAATACAACATGATAATGATAATTATTTACTTTGTGAGTGAATAAAACATTCTCATATAAACGTATAAATATGTGATAATGACTGAGATAAAAGAATGAATGACTAAATGAATTAATGAATAAAATTGCTACCACCCACTCTCTTATAAGGATTATTATCAACATGTTTCACGTACAGGCATAAATGCTAATGATACAATTATTAATTTTTGTACTTTTATTATAAAGATGTGGTTAAATTGTAAGAAAGATTTATGTTAAAATTTGGGGTAAAATAGTTAACAAATAATATTCCATTTACCAATTACTGTTTGGATTTACTTTTCTTAGTCGAAAGTTTAAGCTCTAGTTAAATTATAATACGAATTACATGCCTAGTATGATTCTGAATTTTTGGGACTCTCTTTCTGGTGTTCACTATCGTGAGATGATAACGAACTTCTTATGGCCCGAATTGGAAGATATGGATGTGGACGATATGTGGTTTCAACAGGACGGTGCCACTCGCCACACAGCTCTTTTGCACGACAAATTTAATGGTGGCGATGTCAATTCGCCGCCAAGATCATGTGATTTGACGCCGTTGGACTTCTTTCTTTGGGGTTATTTGAAAGAAAAGGCGTACGTCGATAAGCCAACAACAATTCAAGAGCTAAAGGATGAGATAATTCGGCACATTAACGGCATAGAACCTCAATTATGCCTCAGCGTCATTGAAAATTTGGACCATCGGATGGAGGTGTGCCGCCGATATTTTATTCCATACATAATTGAATCATACCAATATTGTCATAATAAAAAGAAATGACAATAATTTCCTTAAAAGTTTGTGTTTTATTCAAAATCAACATCGGCCCTTAAAATTTAACCACCCTTTATAATTTGTCAAATTTCTCACTGGCAAATACATATGAGGCGCTTAAAGCACAAGGGGTGTAACTGCATTTTTATAAAAAAATTTAGATTAAGTGCTCATATACCCCGTGTGCTCCAAGCGAAACAGGTATTTTAATGACAACTGCCAGAATTGGTCACGATATCTCGCTACCGGATGAGAGTTCCACATTCACCTCTTGTGTTCTGATCTTAACATACTAATTCCATATGCAATCTCAATTACAAAAAAAAAAAAAAAAAACACTTAAACCCCTTGTGCTTTAAGCCCCTCATATGTACATGTCGTGTGTTAACTTTATAACATTTCGTCTGTAAAAGTCAGACAGCAATTTTATACCAGACGTTTCCGTCGATTCTTCCATGGCAGGCTTTGCCGCTAGTATTAGAAACGGCATCACAGCTTTGCCTATTTCAACAACGATTTTTGAGCTTTGGTCAGTATATAGTCAGCACTGTATTTTGCGAATGTAAAGGCATAACAGTTTTACAAATATGTCAAATATGTTTCACTTGGTATGCAATTACCGTTCTCAATTTACTAAAAATTTCGACGCATTTGGTTAGCATGCAAGTTTTTTTTGTAACGTGATCGTTCAATTTTTAAATTTCGGTGGAAATTTTTTCTTAGAGCCAAGAGCAAGAATATGAATCGCGTTACACTTTAGTTTGCAGGGGATTGGGATTTATTGTAAAGGACTTTAAGTTCGATGTTGCGAAATCGAAGGGAGTAAGATGCTTTAAATTCTAGTTTTTGAACTGATTTTCGTCTGCTGCCTACTTTGAGTATCGGCTTTGCAGTGGAGCTTACATAGCGGCAACTCTTAAGCAAGTGGTATGTATGTGTATAGTCTTAGTCATTGTCCAGACTTGAAATGTTTTTCAAAACAGAATTGCAGAGTTACCCTCTTACAAGAATTGTAAGTCTGGATGATGACTTATCAGTTAAATACTAATATTACCAACTGTGCGCTTAAACTCTTAAACTCTTGCAGTATGACCATTTTGAAATTTTCGCAGCTAAATTTAGCATAAAAAATGTTTCTTTAGCTACAAAATGTTCATTAGGCACTTGGCATTTTATTAAGCTTTTTGTAAAATGTTTTTAGCTTTTTTTTAACATCATTTTAAAAATGTTGGCGTAAGGTTTTATTGACTTTACTTCAATTTTTTAAATTATAAGATGTTTAACTAAAAATAGTTGTACCCAAAAAGAAAGTTCGTATGAAAAGGGAATGTTAAAAATTCCCTTATCATGTTGATAGTAAAAACTATTTGCCCTTTGATATTACGATGTTAAGCCTCTGTTTAACATGTTACATGAAATTCTTTCAAAACACTTATGAAAAAACTAGTTGCTCGCTGGCAACACTAGTTGGTGGTGCTGACAGATATTTCATTCCGTTTCAATACTCAAATATATTAATGCTTTTGGCCCTCTTTACATAAATACCAATTCCTTATAGTGAATCTTTCGATTATTTTTTCAACTTCAATGTGAAGAATTAAGTATTTAAGCTTTTCCCATATAGAAGTTTGAATTTGTTTTCCTTTTTTCTTCTTCCGTTATTGCTTGGTTGTTTATCTTATTCAGAAACAATATAATTTACCACAACCGAATTTTGGAATAAAAAAGTTCGGCCTTCGGCACAAATTGGCCAAATCAATGCCGACCACCGATTACTGGCATACTGGTATACTGGCGATTAGCAATTTTTGACCAATATCGAAACCGATTAATCGGTCGGACACTACTTATTTTCAATGCCATATTTTGTATAGGCGTGTGTAAATAATATCAAGATTAGAACAGAACTCGATCGCTAATGGTTTTTTAAAAATTAAGCTCTATATTCTACGAAAGTTTTTTTTATGTATATAAATTCGAAATATTCTACAGAAGAATACAATTGAAAAAAACTGTGCTCTCATAAAAATCTTTAATAATTCTTAGAGATTTTCGTATGTATTATTAAATTCTTTTTCCTACTTAAAAGGAGAGTATAACCGCTTTTGTCAAATTATCAATAAATTTAACGTGCATTTGACAGTTAATCATAATGATATAAAAATTTAAGAGTTTGAAAAGAAATTGCACAGGAAATAAATTCCTTCTCAGATTGTGGTGACATAAAAGAAACACACACATAATGTAAAATACTATATATAAATTCATATATTTGATGATATGCCTCAGTACATACTTAAACATGATTCCTATATATTCCTATACATACATATTAATACTTATAAGAACATACGTTTGTATGTATATAAACAACAATATTTAACATTTGCTTCCATAAGATGAAGTAAGTTTAATTCAAAAGGTAAATGTAATAAAATTTGCAATAATAAAATAAGTATTAATTTCATGATGTTACCACACATTGACTTTTATATAGAAATGTAACAGATAGAAATATCAAAGATACTCATTCTTTCATTGATACACTGTGTTTTATAGAAATGTGCATGTGCTTATGATTGTGACAATCATAATAATCAGACAACTGTAAAATATTCTATCGTTTTTATTAATTTTTACGGTTGTAATATCCTTCAGCCGAAAAATATGTTTTAGTTTGAAACTTTTATACTCGTATATCGTTACCTAAAACGCAAACGGCCCCATTTAAGAAAATATTAAAAATCAATATTGATTCTGATTGCATCCAAAATGAGCAATTTTATTAACAAAAATCAAACAGCCCTATCTACAAAAGATTAAATGATAAATACTAAAATACCAAATTAACAGCTTGCATAATACGAGTAGGCAACATTGTCAATTGTCAAAACGGCGGTGCGCAAAACGACCGCAGGAAATATGGTCCCAAAACGAATATGAAGAATGGCCCCAAAATTTTACATGAGACACAACAACACGCAATTTTTGGGGCAATTTTTTATGGCTCTTTTTTCATTCTTTCGTTGGGGTGTTTTTACATTTTAAGTAAAATGAAAAATTACCCCAATATCACGGAATGAAGAATGGCCCCAAATAAAATCACAATGTTTACTTTGGGGCTATTTTTCATTTACTAATATAAATTGTAAATTTTAAGAAATGAAAAATTACCCCAAAAAATTTTATATCAATTTTGTAAAATTTTATGTAAGAATTCCTAAAAGAGGTATCAAAATACCGATTTCTTATACCAAAGTGGAAAAAATTCATGCTGGCTATGCAGAGATGCTTTAGTAAGCTAAGCCAGTGTTCGTTATTCCATAGAGGAGAAAATCTTGGACCGAAGGCCAACCATCGATTTTTTAAACTAAAACTGTATAATTATACCGGTTATTACAAATCGGAATCTTTTTGAGAAACTTCTAGTGTCTAAATTAACGCCGATTTTAAATGGTAACAGATGTATTCCCAATCATCAATTCGGTTTTAGAAGAAAACACAGCACAATTGAACAAACTCATCGAATAGTAAATGTCATAAGAAAAGCCTTTGAAGAAAAAAAATATTGCTCAGCACTCTTCATCGATGTGTCTCAAGCTTTTGATAAAGTCTGGCATGAAGGTTTACGTAGTTGTAACAATCTCAATGTGCTTTAGGCAGCAAGATGCTATTTCTTCCGGCACATCTAGATTCTACAGTTTCTTCCCATGTATATGTATGAATTCTGTTGTCATGAAAAGTTATGTCTGCTAAAGCGCAGTGTACACTAAAAATAATCAAATGGTAATTGCAATAAGAAAGTTGTTTAAATTATAATTTGGCGTGCCTTATTCCACTTTAAAAAAAAAAATATATATATAAACAAATTTTTACGATACCATTTAATAGTTTGAATATTTTTTTTACTTTAAGGCCAAATCGCACTCCATTGAATAGATGCACACAGAAAAAAATCCATGTAAAATTGTCGAAAACAAGGTTGATTTTACATTTTTCGGTAGTGATTTTGCTTCATAGGTACTTCATATTAATTAAATATGATTTAACAATGACATGCGAACAAAATTTTTTCCTTGAAAATAATTATAACTCGGGTTAATTTAATACTCCAGTAAAGATAGAGCGAAACGACATTGATATTGTAATAACACTACAATTCGCATTGAATGAAAGTTATTTCATTCAGCAAGAAAAGGCTAAAGAAATAACATATGTATTTCTTTAAAAATAATACACTTACCTGTGGAGCCAGAGAGAGACACCTTACATCACTGGGATTTCAGCCTTAACATCACTTGGCCAAATTGTCATCAGGGTCAAAAATTTAAATTATGGCATCAATTGGATGACACATTTGCATCACAGAAATGATGAATCGGAGTCAGTTTTATAAAGCATGTCATCAGTGCGATGACAAACTGTCATCAAATTGAGTCATTGTAATTGACCTTAATTCAAATTGAGAGAATATCTATATTTACTTACCCGTTACACTTGTTTGTTTCACTTTTGTTGTATTCCGCCCTTTGTTGACAGAAGAACTCGCAATTATAAGACACCAGCAGCATGCCCGATATGGTTTTCATAATAATTCTACTTGAAAATTTGATGTATTTAAAAAAATTATTAAAAAAATAGAATATGGGAATTTTGCTTCTAATTTAACTTTTTAAACATGAAAATAATGTTAATAATATATTATGACATGATATATTATGTCTTCGCATTGATGACAGTTTGTCATCGCACTGATGACAGTTTGTCAATGCAATGATAACAGTTTGTCATCACATGATATATTATGTCATCGCACTGATGACAGTTTTTTATTGCTCTGAGGACAGTTTGTCATCGCACTGATGGTAGTTTGTCTGTACTGATGTAAAAATCGTCGAATTGATGTCACTGTAATCAACGCATAGATTACGCATAAAATATGACAATACTTTAACATGACGTTCGTCAATGGATTGATGTCACTTTTTGCCTCATTGATGCCATTTGTAATAATATTGATGTGACAATTCTGATGTTAGAGCATCATCAATATGAAGACGCATTTTCCTATGAGTGTATGCTTTTGCAGAAATTTACTTTGATATATAATTAACATTGCGCCATGTTAATTGGACATTGATATTTTTTCTGTGTGTGATAATAAATATGGATAGAAGGTATCTATACCTTATTAAAGTTAACGTTATTTTTTTTAAGCAGTAGACTTATACCACTTTCAAAAATAACAGCTCAATTTATAATTTTTAATAGTTTCTTGCTTCTCCTGTAAAACTTGCAAACTGTTAGGTAGGGCCTTTTGCGTTTTAGGTAACGATATATATGTATGTATGTATAAAGATTTGATTTTGAACTCAGGGATTGAGAATTTATATTCACAAGGTTTCAATAACACTGTGTTACACTTACAATATTGTCAGAGCATTAAAGGAATTAATTATGACTGTGGTTATTATATTTATTTTAGATTAAATTTTTGCTTACAGCATCTTATACCAATCGATATGGTTCTCGTTAATCTGGTTATACAATTACAGTCCGTAATTAGTGAAATTGCTCTTTAATTTAACATAACTCTCATTAAATCCACCCTCTGGCATAAGACTCCTTTGCTCACAAATCTTGGCAATATGATGTGTATTTGTACCTTATTTGACGCAAATATTTAAAATATCAACATAAATCGTTTAACCTTCCTATACCCGCGCGTTGGTATGAGAGACTGACGAAATACTTTTCTATGCATATTTATTTTTCCAGAAACGCTGGAAAGTTGAGTTATCAAGTATTATGACGACGAAGTCTATTGAAATAGTGAGAATCGGTTATTAATAATATCATGGCCTCATATAAACTTCTATCCGGAATAGTCTTTGTGCCCGTAAACTATCTTACGAAGGCGGTAATAAAATTAAATTTGGCCCAAAAGCATTTTATTGCAAAATAAGTCGTCATACCAAATTTTTTTTTCAAATATTTCTATATCTGTTCATAGCTCCTACAGAAAAACCACTCCCGCAAATAGCGTTAAGGTCCATAACTTTCTTTTAAATGTTGTTACTGATATACAATAAAGTGACGATAACTTTTATCATAGCTACTATGGTATCGAAATTTTGTACTGGTAGGTCCGAATTGACCAGAGGTCACATATAAACCTGCTCTTCAAAATCGCTTTAAGACGAACAAATTCATATAGATGTTTATATCTAGATAATATTCGAAACACAAAACTCTAATATGCGTCTTAATCTCATAACTTATGACTTTCAGTTCACACATAAATTGTTCAAAGTATAAATGACTTTGTTGGCTATTTTCTTAGTAACGGAATATGCAACATTGAACTGTTCCGTTTTTTTAACTCCTTAATGTTATCTATTAAACTGAGTGTATGCACACATACACATAGTCACCTAAAATGCAAAAGGGGGTAAACACTTTTTATTTTGTTAGAGGAGAAGAAACAATCTTTACTAAATCAATGAAAATAAGGTGTACTTGGCGTTTGAATTTCTTTAATAAAGTCGCCATTTTTGATTGCAAGGATCGAACATGTATTGTTAGCATGTAGTTTAATAAATCAAACAAAAATCAATCAAGAACTTAATTTAAATTGTTTTTGTTGTTACACCCTATTGCATTTTAGGCGACGATATGTGGTTTAGAAAAACGTCTTAAAGTTGCCTTTATAGAGTTAGTTCTCAATCACAAGATTAACTTAAGCAACAGTTTTATGTTTAAGGTTTCTATGTTTTTTAATGCAATCATGAATGACTAGTGGAAGCCCTACGATTAATTTGATAGATAATTTGGGATCGGAACAAAATAATATTACAAGATAATTTATTCATTTCTCGTAGGGTCGTTAGTGTCCCAAATAACGGAATTTTTAGGGGTTTCCACAAAACAGTCGATTTTTAGGCATTTGTGATCACTGCTTTGGAAAAAAGGTTCCAGAGCAAAGACGATTTTTTTTTCAAGAAATTTTACTTTAATATTTAAATAGCTCGTATAATCTGGGGAAGTCGTGAATGCTCCCATCCACTTTATTCAACATATACCTGATGAACCAATGTCCTGTGATAACACCTATTGTAATCCTTACAATAGGGGAGTGAGAAAGAGCTACATAATCGATCCTCTGGCGGGGATCGAACCCGCAGCCCCCGCCCTGATAGACTAGCTCACTACCAACTAGCCCACCGGGGCAGACCTTCCTTTTCTTTGCCTAACAACCGGTTCTGTCGTCTTAAGAATAGCCAGAATTTTCGCTTATAGTACACATACAAATATCCAGAAGTTTGTATGACTTACAGATGTCCCCATTCCCCACATATACCCGTCTGTAGCGGCTGCAAAGCTCTTAAACTGCCTGACAAATGATAAATTTAAGTGTGTTTAAAAAAACAGCAGTTGTTTATTTTATATTTTAACGAAATACTGCAAATTCAAAGCCAGGACAGCATCAGTTACTTGTCGTCTATTCAGAGAAGCTTTAGTTAGCGAAGCCGGGCTTGTTATGCCAAAGAGGATAAAATCCTTGCGCCCGGCCAAAGACCTGCTTTGCAGAGAAACTTAAGTTAACAATTCAGGATTTTGAATTCGGAATTTAAAGTTTCGGGCATATAACCCCAGCCCTTTTTTGTTTATAAGCCATAAAATGATACGAAAATTCAATTACTGATTATGAAATTTTTAATAATTTACCGTCAGAGGTACTTTCAGTCACTTTTAACATTGGAAAATTTAATGCCCATACACTGCTCCCTCTTTCCACCTTAGCACAAATTTTGTTTTCATTGTTCGGGAACCATGAATTGCATTTTTACGGGGTCATTTAATGAGTGCTGATCATAAAATAAAAAATCAAAATTTTCACAACTTTTTAAATTTCATTTGAAATAATTTTTCATATATGATTACTTTAGCTTCAACTATGAATTCGTATTTTAAGACCCTGTTTTAACCAAAAAATACGGTGTGATAGACGAACATTTCAAAGACACGTGTGTTAAATAAGCAGTGTTGCCAGATATGCCCTCTCAAAATCTCTATGCAATTAATAAAAAATCGTGCACGAAAAATGTATTTTTTCTCTTAAAAAATCCCTTCAAATTAAGTTTAATCAAAGGGCTTATTGTAATAACATAACAAGCCACCTGAATTGAGAAACTGGGCTTATGTGTTTTCCTTTTGATAATAACCATCCCAACATTCCCTTAAAAGATTTAAGCTATTTACCAATTAGTTTCTTATAATTGACTTTTACATTTCAATGTTTTTAATAATTTATTTTAACTTTGAAGTCGATTATCTCAAAAGAAAATTTTGTGTTATATGATATTATGACAATAAGCCCGTTAATTTAGTGTAATAGTTTTTGTCAAAAAATTTATAATATTTAAAAATTATAATTTAACATATAAGTTCTAAACCGCAACCAGTTTTAATACTGACGTCAGTTTTTGTAAAGATTGGTTAATAATGTATAGATCCTATATAGAGCATACTCCTGAAATATTCCTGCTACCGGTGGAGGGTATCACAGATTCTGCACAGCCGAATATAACACCATAACTTGTGTAGTACAAAAATGCTGATTTTAAAATGTACCTACAATTAAAAGAACTTAAAAAATCTGTTTCAGCTTGAGAAGAATAAATATACATGTAGTGGCAACACTGTAAAAAGTGACAACATACTTTGTCAGTAGATGGGCATGAGAACGAAGGAATTGTGTTGTTGATAATGATGATGATGGCGATGATGACGTTGATGACAATGATGACTATAATAATCTTACGATGCTCAAACGGTGGTGAAATATCTGTTTCCTATTGATTTTTTTATTCGCAATCGAGTCGTATAAAATAAAATAAAAAGGACATTTATAAACGGTTGGCGTACAAATTTAAGTGGGAGGGATGGGTGAGCGACTGTCAGGGAGTAAATTTAACGTTTGTGTGTGTGTATGTGTGTGAGAGCTGTTGGATTTTGGTGTTTTGATTTTATAAGCATCAGTTAGTTGAAGATGAAAATAAAATTACAAATTATGGTCCTTTAAAAATATTCGTACACAAGGATATTTCAACAGCAACCGAACCAATTCATATTAATATACATACCATAAATGTGTCTGTAAAATTTTCTCTCTCTCTAATTTTGCATGTGTTTGTATGTGTGTATCTGTCTGTAAATCACACAGTGTATATAATTTCATATAAAAACTGCGATAAAAGATTATAAAAAAGTATTTCAAGCGAATAAATATTGCAACAACAATAAGATTAACGAGAACACGCTACAAAACCATTTGGTGGGTAACATTATTTTATTTAGTCATGTTATGATTAAGTCTCCGAGTACGTCGACGACAATAGCAACGACAACGAAGCAACGACGACGACGACAACATCTGTTTTAGACATCTTTTAATAAAAATTTCATCTTTATTACGAAACAATTGTTTTATGGATGAATGTGTACGTACGAATGGATAAATGTTGGATATATTATGTATTACTCTTGCAGAGCTACAACAATGCGAAATACGATAACCAACCAAAAAGAAAAAGTCATCCAATGGCAAAATAATAACTGGGGCCAAGTAAAAATTAAATTTCATTTTGACTAAAAAAAAAAAAACAAAAAAACAAAAAAGTAACTTAAGATGTTACGAGTATTATCAAAAAAAAAAAAAAAGGTTGGTTGTTGAGTTTATTTAAGTGTTAAAAAATAATTTGGTCAAAGTAAGTCAAATCACTTTCATTATGCACAATGGGTGGCAGTAAGGAAGTAATTAGAATGTTATAAATTTTTTATACATTTTCCAGCATACTGTGTGCACATTTCACACAGTTAAGTTGATGAATATTTGACAGATTCGTTTTAATTATGACAATATAAAAAATTATGAAATGGGAGTAAGAATCAACAATTAATTAAAAGAGGTCTAGATTTTCTTAAAAAAAAAAATGTCTGAAAGAATTGCTGTTAGTTCTGCTATTGAATTGAGACACGTGCCCTTAAATCTATTCTTACTAGTGATGACAATACCGAAATCCCGATCCCAAATTTGAATTTTTTAATCCTGGGGTTTAGTTAATCCCGAAATCGTTAATTTAATTTTTTTTTCGGTTTTTCCTTTTTTTTTTTGTAAAAATAACATTCTTCCTTGAGAGGATGGGGAACACAATATTGATGTTTTATATTTATTTTATTAACTCCGTTAATACTGTCATTGAAAACGAAAAAAAAGTTAAACTTTGTTATTCTCTTTCAGCGTGTCCAATAATTATACAGAAATTTTAATGTGAGCAGTGCTGAACCTAATTAAAGAAGAAAATTAATTAAAGAATAAAATGTCCTCTGTCAAAAGTGGTTTTATTATCTAATTTAAACTTTACTCTTTACAGGTTTAGGCGTATTAAAGTGTTTTCCGATAACCGGTATGGGACCTACTGTAATTTTTGAAGCGATTTCACGAAAATAAGTAGTGTAATCTATATACTACAAAATTCCTACCACATGCAAAGAAAAAACATGGTTGTGGTAAACATATTCTAAGAGCAACATATTATGATAAGATTCATGATTGTTGTCAACATATTACGATTATTATTGAATCATATTATGTCCAAATTTATTCGTAATACCACATCACAATATTTTTCCATTAATCCTAATTTGTTTTTATTACATCATATTATAATTTAATGTAATCATATAATTATCATGTTAATCATTATAAGTTAAGGAGTAAGCCTATTATAATAATTAAGAAGTAATTAGATTATTATCTTATTAATTTTTATTTTTTTATTTGTTATTTTATTTATTTATTTGATTTCCAATACAAGACTTAAAATCTTATAATTATAGTAAAGGATTTTTAAAATGTATATGAACATGACGTTTAATATATAGTATTAATTTTTTATTCATACAATTAGTGGAAAAAATAAAAAATCTGTTACAAAAAATAGAAAAACACCAAATATTCTTCCTAAATAAAAACATTCAACAGTAGTATTTTAGTATTGACAAAGTGAATCATCTATAATGCTTTAGTAATTCTTTTTTAAAGTGCAGTGCGTTGCGTATAAACTGTGTGGCCGGTGTTAACGAGTTCCAAAGACGGATTGCATGGACATAAAATTGCCACTCAGATACTAAAGTACGATATCGTATATGAATTATATTATTTGACCTTCCTGATTGTGTAAATATGATTCTATCAAACAGATAGACTGGTTCAAGAGTATAGATAATCTTATGAAGGAGCATTAAGGTTCTTATTTTTATTAGGTTTAATAATGTAACATTGTAGAGTTTTGTCACATATTCAGAAATCCGGTCATATTTGCGCAAGTTAAACACATATCTCAAAATTGCATTGTACGTATTTGTTAGTTTTTTACGGCTAGCAGAATCACAACTTGCATATATTTCACAGTCATATAACAATGTCGGCATAAAATATGTTTTTGCCAGCAAAATACATATATTAAGTGGGGTTAAATGTTGAGTGTTCCATAGAGTCCTTAGCTTTGAGTAAGTCTTCCCAGCTGCAGAATTTATATGATCTGACCACGTTAGTTTATTGAATATAATACCAAGGTTTTTAGCAGATGTTACAATATCAATGTTTTGAGTGTCAAGCACTATCCTCGGTTCAAAGGGTAACTTTATTGTTTTCTTAGTTATTATAAGACACTTTGATTTCTGTGGGTTGAGACACAAACCGTTTGCCTTTGCCCGAACATGAACACGTTTTAGCTACATATTTAACTTTTCAACACTATCACCTATGTTACTAAGACTACTACTAAGATAAAGTTGGACATCATCCGCGTACAAATGGGCATTGCAATATTGTAGTTGCGTAGGTAGATCATTGACGTAAAGAGCAAACAGTAGTGGTCCGAGAATTGATCCTTGCGGTACACCCTTTAGGACTGGTAGCATTTGTGAGGTTTTATTGTTTAAGAATACTGACTGCTTACGACCTGTTAAGTAAGAATACATTAAACCAACAGAAGCAGCGGTAAAATTGAAAATTCTATGTAACTTCCGGCAGAGAACTTCATGGTCTACCATATCAAATGCCTTTGAATGATCTAAAAGAACAAGGAAAGAGACTTTGCCATCATCAATATTTCTACGTATTTCTTCAGATACATCTATTAGGGCGGTAATACAACTATGCCCAGGTCGAAATCCTGACTGCCTTTTAGTAAGTAAGTGATTTTCCTTAACATATTTGCTTATTTGATTATGCAGTAACCTTTCAAAAACTTTTGATAAATAATGAAGTATAGCAATTGGGCGAAAGTCATTGTTTGTTTTCGGTGTTGGAATTATTTTTGCATATTTCCAGCTTTGTGGATAAGCACTCTTTGTTATAATATTATTAAAAAGATAAGTTATGTGGGGTACGATTAACATAACAACCATTCTCAAGAATGGCAAACGGCATTCGCCAACATAAAAATGAACTAGAATATTTTCTTAAAAGTAAACAAATTGATGTAATGATGGTTTCTGAAACTCATTTGACCTCAAGAAATACGTTTAAAATTAATGGTTATATATTATATGATACCAAGGACCCTCGAGATAGAGCTTGTGGAGGTTCTGCTATTTTGATAAAAACCCGAATCAAACACTACTTAATGTGTGATCATCGTGAAGATTATCTGCAAGCAACGAATATTTGTGTTGAAGAGCTAAATCGAAACTTTGTACTTTCATCTTTATACTCTCCACCTAGATTTTCAATATCAGAAAGCCAATATTATAAATATTTTAAATCATTAGGACCCTGTTTCCTAGCCGCTGGCGATTACAACGCTAAACATACCTTCTGGGGTTCACGGCTCATTACACCAAAGGGTCGTGTTTTGTATAATACAATGTCTAAAATGGATTTAAATGTGGTCGCGAGTGGACAACCAACTTATTGGCCTACTGATCAGCAAAAAATTCCAGATGTCATCGATTTTGGCGTGGTTAAAAACATCCCCGCAGAAACGATTCACGTTGAAGCTTCTTTAGAATTATCTTCTGATCACACACCTACAATTCTTACCATATCAAACCCTTATAGAATTGTATCTCCGTCTGGTTACTTTGTGACGTCAGCCACACAAATAAATTGGTTAAAATATAAAAAATATCTCAGTACCCACTGCACTGAAAATATTCCGCTTAGAACACCGGAGAATGTGAATCTTTCTATTGGAAATTTTGACAATTATCTCAAACTAGCTGTTCAACATTCTAGCATAGCCCGCAAAAATATCAAAAATAGTAAAATATATTCTACTGATGTCGAGCGTCTCTTGACTGAAAAAAGGAGAGTTCGAAGAGAGTGGAAATTGCACAGATCCCCTCAACTTAAAAATTTACTAAAAGAGTGCACAAAAAGGCTAAGAAACTTACTGCAGTCTCAAAAAACGGCTTCTCTGGAAAAATATCTTAAGGAACTTGATGCAACTCCTCAATCTGATTACTCATTATGGCGTGCAGCTAGAAATCTTAAAAGACCAGTTATCACTAAACCACCATTAAGAAACTTAAATGGACGTTGGGCACGAAATGACATAGAAAAAGGAAATATTTTCGTTAATCATTTGAAAACCGTATTTACCCCTCATACATCTTTCGATACTGCGGTCGAGTTACCACCTGTTGCTGTTAGGTCAGCTGTTCCATTAAGGTTTGAAATAAGAGAAATCGAGAAGGCTATTCATGATTTAAACCCCAAGAAAGCCCCTGGTTTTGATAAGATCAGTAACAAAATGCTTTTGGAGCTACCCAGCATAGCAAAGAAAATTATTCTACTAATTTTTAATGCTATTTTACGCCTTGAATACTACCCACAAGAGTGGAAAGTATCCTTAGTTACCACGATACCTAAACCAGGAAAGGATCCCACAAAAGTTGAGTCATATAGACCTATAAGCTTATTGTCTAATATATCAAAGCTTTTTGAGAAACTTCTAGTGTCTAAATTAACGCCGATTTTAAATGGTAACAGATGTATTCCCAATCATCAATTCGGTTTTAGAAGAAAACACAGCACAATTGAACAAACTCATCGAATAGTAAATGTCATAAGAAAAGCCTTTGAAGAAAAAAAATATTGCTCAGCACTCTTCATCGATGTGTCTCAAGCTTTTGATAAAGTCTGGCATGAAGGTTTACTACTGAAATTGCAGCAAAACTTACCAGCAAATATACACAAGCTGTTAGAAAGCTACTTAGTCGGTCGTCAATTTATTATTAAAGAAGGCGAATTTTTAAGTTCTCCACAGCCAATTAACGCTGGAGTCCCACAAGGCAGCATCCTGGGCCCTCTATTATACTTAATTTATACTTCGGACTTGCCAACAAACAGCTACACCCATACCTCAACATTTGCGGACGACACAGCTTTTCTAAGCGTACACGCAAACTGTCAAGAAGCATCTCGTTATCTACAGGATCATATATTTGAACTAGAAAGGTGGTTAAAAAAATGGAGGATAAAGATCAATGAGCAAAAATGCGCACATATAACATTCACATTGCGTCGGGAAACATGCCCCCCTATTAAAATAAATAATCAAATAATACCCCAACACTCGCATGTAAAATACCTCGGTATACATCTAGATCGGCGTTTAACGTGGAAATGGCATATAGAAGCAAAATTAACTCAAATGAAACTAAAAGCAATCCAAATTAATTGGCTTATTGGAAGAAATTCTGTTCTTAGTCTCGATTGCAAACTTCTACTCTACAACTCTATCTTAAAGCCAATTTGGTGCTACGGTATTCAGTTATGGGGCACTGCCTCGGCTTCTAACATCGAAAAAATTCAAAGGCGCCAAAATAAACTTCTTCGAATAATCACAGCCGCCCCCTGGTACGTCAAAAACTCAAATATCCACAAGGATCTCAATGTGCCATTAGTAAAAACTATGATAACGAAATATGCAGTAAAATATTTAAAAAGGCTGGAACTGCACCCAAATCCCTTAGCTAGAAATATTTTAAATTATGGCGGCCACACTCGCTTAAGAAGAAGAGACACTGCAGCACTCACCCAATCAGATGAGCGATAAACACCTATATATGTAAACAGAAACCGTGATGACTAAATCTTTTGTGTTTGGCACTGGCAGGACATAAAGCAAATATTAGGATAAGATTTGATTAATTATTGTTAGTTCATATTTAATATATTAATATTTAATAAATAAATAATTAAAAAAAAAAAAAAAAAAAAAAAGAATTTTGGGTGAATCTCATCGAAACCGACTGCATTTGATTTAATACTAAGACTGCTAGCCAATATATCATTTTCATTTACACAATCAAAATATGTAGATTAAATCTTAAACCAAAAAATATTTGTAATATATATTAATGCTTATTTACCTACTGTCAATCTTAACGTAAAACTGTTACAGATATTTCAAATCATAATATGATACAACTTTAAACATAATATTTTTAACCTATTTTTGTCGCAATTATTTATAAATTATTTTATAGAATTTTCATTCATTTTCTCTAAAATAAAACAAAATCATTGTCAATATTTTTGCACCATTTTCAAACAATATTTAATTTTTTTTAGCATTGATATTTTTTTTTTGTGACACTAACTTACAATTATTAGACAGCAGCTGTAGCGGGCCAGAAAATGCATTACATTCTGCTGGTGTCTAATAATTGTAAATTTTTCTGTACATAAATATACTTCATTGCTATCCAACGGAAAGCTAAGGCAAAATGTAACAAGAAAATACAACATAATAGTCTGGTAGTGTCAGTCATTGCTAAAAAAATTTAAGGAATAGAGCTATTACAAAAAGATTTATAAAATACATAACTGAAATTTAACTCATAGAATAAATTCGAAAAATAAAAAATGTTGAATATAATAAAGTTGCTTATGAAAAAGAAATAATTCCCAATATCTATTGTTGATATTAAATAAAAATAACAACCTTTTGTGTACGACAACAATATATTGTTAAAATAAACATGGTGTAGTTGCCGTAACCATGCCCAACCATATTTTTTCTCTGCGTGCATCTGTGGTGGTATAAAAATGTGTTTTTTGTTAAAATAAGTTTTTATGGTTAACTAAAAAAATTTATTTTGTTAATTAATTTCGAATTCACAATTCAATAATTCACCTGAATTCATTTAATAAAAATTTCAATAGAATCTTACAAATAAATCAATTTCTAGTTTGCTTTATTCAATTACTATATTAATTATTTTTTTATTAAGTTTGAAACAGCTTTGCTAATTGAGTAAAGCAAATATTTTATGTTAATTATTTTTTTATAGAATCAATTAACACATTGTTGGAAATCGTACGTTGTTTTTTTTTTATCATATTTTCAATTAAATTAATCATTAAATAAGAAAAAATCACAATTTTTCATTTTTACAAATTTTATTAATCAATATAATCATTAAACAACTTCGTAATATTAAATGAATTATAAAACTTTTATTTGTAAACCTCTTATAAAGACGTTTTTTTTAATAAGAATTTTTAAAAAGCATTTATCTTTTGACTTTCAAAAATTCCGTATCCCGAAAGATCCCGGAATTCCGGGATTTGATTTTTTGAAATCCCGAATCCCGGGATTTGCGAAAACCAGTCCAGATTGTCATCCCTAATTCTTACTCTAAGCCGTAGGATAGGTAAAGCAAAGGTCAATTTTTAGAAAGACTACAAGTTAAATATATTTAGTGTCGTAAACATCCAAGACTTCTACGAAAATTAGTACAGTTATGGTTTAACTGTTTTATGCGTTTTATCTAAATTTTTCTGACTATTGTTATAAGATGTATTTATTACAACAGAAGTTTCCCCTGCAACATTAAATCGACTTAGTTTTCATCGAACGTTCAAAGAAGATAATTAGATTACAATGAATTACAAACTGATGGCAGAGGCGAGATTGCCAAAATAAATAAAATTACGAAATACATTTTCTGAAAAGGTAACAAAAAAATGGGGGGAAATTTTTGAATTTAATTGCTGGCGGATCTCGCTAGGTGCTGGACAGTGGGATATTTTGGAAAATAAGGGAAATAGTTCTGGGTTTTGTAAACGGTTAGTCCGATTGGAATAAAAAAAGTGGTAACTAAGGACTTGTATACCTGGGGTCTATAGAAGGGCTATAGGTTACCAAAGTAGTGCACCTAAAGTATTACACAAATTAAAAACGATACAGAGTTCTTAATTTTATCCAGATTAAAAACAATTTTTATCACTAAAATTTTCTAGTCTATTTCGATAAAAAAAAAGTAAGCGACATGCACAGATTATCATTTGAGTTTAGGAAAATTTGCTTTTTTTGACCAACCTTTGTCTAGTATTTTGCAAATATAAGACTTAAACTTATCATGATTTTCTGAAAAAAAATTTTTTTTGTGAACTACCAGCAAATTGCCATGTTCTGTTAAATTTATATCGTAAAATGTTCAAACCGATCCTGTTATAAAAGTTCATAAAAATATTCCGTTTTATTTACGTCATACATGGAGTACCATTTATATTTATTAGAATTTCTCCAAAAATCAAGAAAATCGAAGGTCATGTTTAAAAAAATTTAACTGAAATTTTCCTTTTATTGCAATTATACTCGATTTCGATTTCCAGAACATGACCGATTATTTAGAGTTTAAAAGGCTACTTTATTAATATTGCTACTAAATTTTTTTTCGAAAATTTCAAACTCTACGGGCTCTAGGCTTTTCCGAATTAGACCAATTTTTTTTTACAAATATCCAATTTATCGTCCATGTTCTGGAAATCGAAATCACGTGAAATTGAAATCGAATAAAATTTGAAATTTATCCTGTGTTTAAAGTTTTTAAATATATTTGCTTTTATATGCCTCATATATTGTGGTGCACTAACCTTTAATACTATACATACCTCTTTTCAAATCAGGAAAAGATGCGATCAATTTGAAAAAATTTAATTGAAAATATCCAACGATTTCAATTTCACGTGATTTCGATTTCCAGAACATGGCCGTATTAAATATTTTCTCCAATCGCTAAGCTGAAATCCATAATGTTTTGTTTGTATGATCTAATTAATGTGTTTAAAATAATTGTGTAGTGGGAACCTTGATATTCGTACTTAGTAGGGAAAATATTCCCAAAAAACCAAATAAACCCATTTCGGGGGTTTTCGGAGTTGCTGGATGCTATTTGAAGTTTTAAAAGAAATCTTAGCTTTTTAAAGGCCATAAATTTTAAGTCACGCACTCTCCAAAGTAGGATCTATTTGGATTGTTCTTCATTTTAATTCAAAACTGATGTTGTTTGTTTTGTTTATGGTGGTGGCGAGGTAGATAAAATCATTGACTATTTTTAAGTTGTAGTTTTCAACTTTCACTGTTTACCCAAGTCTGCTGGAAGTGGTATATGCCATTAACTTGGTTTTATTTCCGTTTAATGCCAGACCCGTTTTATTATATTCTGTAATGCATGCATGTGCCAAATCATATTTCAGTTCAAGTGCATTACCACTTCATACTTATTTGTTAAATTTGTTAAATAAGTATTAAGCGGCAATTCTTTTTATGGTTGCCGGCAATGAGTAATGAAGTATCAACTTCATTTGGGTGACACAATTATTCTGCATTCTTTTAAAGCAGACTAACGGGTTGAATAACACATGCATGCATTGCAAATTCTATTAGTATATAAGTTTGGAATATAAGAATATTATCAATCAATAAAGAAAAAGTCAATCAAGAAGGTTGAACGTTTTTAATAAAAAAAGGGCGATTATTACAATACCTTTTCGACTTTCTCAAAGGTTACAGTTACTGCTCGCAATGTTTTTTTCCTTCGCTAATGACGCGATACGCTAATTCGCTTCTCTCCATCAGACCAAAGTCTCTGGCGGGAATCGAACCCGCAACCCCGGTACTGATAGACTAGCTTACTACCAGCTAGCCTACTGGGGCACCCTGTTCGACCTATGATGTCGATATCGTCGGCATAAGCGAAGATGATGTGTAGCTTTGTGTGCCATTCCTACATCTGCGTCTCGTATCTCCTTCTCCAGCAGGATGTTAAAAAGGACACATGAGAGACTATCTACTTGTTTTAAACCTCGTCTGGTACTAAATGACTCGGAGAGGTTATGTCTTATTTTAACTTAGGATCTCGTATCAGTTAAGGTCATCCTGTAAATTCATATTAGCTTTGCAGTTATACAAAATTCAGACATGTTTTTATACATCTTTGAATGTATGGGGCTGTCGAAAGCGGCCTCGTAGTCGACAAATAGATGGTAGGTGTCGATTTAGTTTTATTGGGTCTTTTCCAGGATTTGGCGTAGTGTGAATATCTGGTTTATGATTGATTTGTCAGGATTAATGCATACAAATTTTGATTTCAGAAAGGAGGGTTGCTGGCCCTCTTTTCTTATATTGGTGATAGGATTGCGAGCTGTCGAACAATATCACGTTGCAGTCGTGCTTCAGAAAACTTTTAAAAATCGTTTACCCACTTGCCCGAGACATGAGACATGTACTTTAACCATTAAGGCTAAATGACTGTTCGCATTCTTACTCTAGCTACCTTTCAGCGGAAGCTGGAAAACCATTGCCTAGGCCTATGAGGGGCAGTAGCGAGATGCTTGGATAGTCAGGCACTAGATTACTGGTTACTGCTTCGGATATATTTTATTAGAGAAATTTGAGCTGAAAATGCTGGTTTCTGATATTCGTTCGTTACCAAACAGTGTTTGGAGGGTAGGCGAATACGTTTAAATGAAAAATATTTTTAAATAAATAATTTTTTTGTTTTGAGATAATTTCAGATAAACTTAATTGTCTAAGACCTAATAAATCAGAATAAGTTAAACTCTGTTTTTGGTTTAAAATGTGTTTAAACCAACATATCTATAAATAAGTAAACATATAGACCATCTTTAAACGCATAAACTTGGGCGTTTAAACTACCAATGCAGACCATATGAATTTGACAACATTTATCGCAATGCTGCCACATGTTCTTTTTAAATTACATATAATACATGGGACACTGATTTACAACTGTCAAGTTTAAACTACATATAAATTTAAGTTTAGTTCAAATAAACCAGCGTTTAAACACTCACTGATTTATTAGCCATTAGCCGTGTAGTAGGCCTTAAAGATAATCTGATTAATTAAATTTTCAAAAAAAAGTAGAATTCGAATACTTATTCGTTGCAGTTTCAAATTTTCTTTAAGTTGTACCTCTTTTTCAGAATCTGTGGTTTTCACTATTCCGCTTTAAGTGATTACAATAATTGTTTAGTTTTCCCTTCCGTAACTTTTACTGTTGAAATCTATTTGCCGGTTATTTAACGTTTTCTGTGCTTTTTATCGATATTTATGAGCATGAGTTTTTATGCATATTTTGTTGTGATGTTTGCACGTTAATAAATAAAGCCAATAATATATTATTTTTAACAACATAATTAATTTTATTAATGCTTCATTACCTCATTATTAACCACATTAACATCCGAAGACGCGTTTTCTTCTGATGATGTAATATTTTTACAATTGTTTTGTTTTTTTTTTTATAATAAAATAATTAATTATTGATTAATGAACTCATGTTTTGTCATTAATAAAATGGTTGAAATTCAGAGCTGGGGCATGGACAAATTTTTATATGTACATAAAGTTCAAAAACACGAAAGCAAACAACTTAAAAAAATAACAAGTCTGGCATAAAGACTAACCCCCATATTCATAAAAAATATTTTTGAATAATACAAGGCTTATTAAACAAATTTTCAAAGAAAATACATTTCATAAATTTGCAATATTTTTTTTATGAATATGGGGTAAGTACATAAATTAAAGCTAAATTTAGCAGTAAACACACACAGGCATCTTGTGCCTATCAATAATATTTTTGTTTTGAGCTAATTTCAGATAAACTTAATTGTCTTAGCCGTGTAGTAGGCCTTAAAGATAATCTGGTTAATTAAATCTTCAAAAATATACATAATGAATTATTTCATTAACAAAATAATGATGAAGAGTCAAGCGTTGAAAGGAATTTTTTCGTTATTTCAATGAAAAGGTTTTTGCAGTTTTTCAATGAAGTTTTTGATTTATTCAATGACATAAATTCATTTTAATAATAATTCGACTATTTGTCATCATATTAATCAAATACCTCCAACAAAACTAATTTTAAAGAAAATTTTAAACATATTGTGTTTAATTTAACCATAAAATTGTTACCGACAACCATATTATGGTTAAATTAAAACTCCATCAAGAATCCACATCCATATTGTGGTTGCCACTGAACATATAATGGTTAAATATGAAAATAATTTGTTTTTAAATTTACAATAGTATTTTTGTCTTTTCCAAGAGCAACATGATATGGTTGAAAAACAACCATGCTATTATAAGTGTTAAGCATATTTAAGTTATTATTAACCAAAACATATTCTGAGGCAGCCATAATATGGTTGTGGGTTATTGATAGAGGTCTTATTTAACCAATATATTGTTGTAGGTGACAGTATTATGATTAAATTAAACAAAATATGTTTAAAATGTTCTTTAAAAACTGTTTTGCTGGAGGTGACCATATTTTAACATGTTTTTTCTCTGGGTGATCATGATGGAGAGTCAAGCGTTGAAAGAAATGTTTTTCGTTATTTTAATTAAAAGGTTTTTGTAGTATTTCAATTTATTAATTTATTACAAAATGTCGTTATTTTTATGATAGTCTTTTATTAAGTTTAATGATTATTATGGTTATTTTTTTCAGCCATTTTTTCAATGTGCCTTTTCAGTTGTTGTGAATTTAATTTCGTTTTTTTTTATTCCTGTTACAAAATCATTAAGTGATATTAATTTTATTTAGTTTTTATATTCCTGTTAAATCGTGTTCTGTACTACTTCTATAAGCAGTGTGACCATTTTGCCATTTTTGCAGCTAAATTTAGCATTAAAAATTTCTATTTAGCTGCAAAATAGTTTAGCTTTTTTAGCATTATTTATTTTAAAAATTTGGACGAATAGTTTTATTGATTTTACTAAATGAATTTTATAAACTATAATAAATTTTGATTTAAAATAGTTGTACCCAAAATGAAATTTCGTATGAAAATGGATAATTCTTATGTAAAGAAACATCTTACCTGTCTTGTTAAAAAATACAATATTCAGGGAATATTAGAAATGCCCTTACCATGTCGTTTGTAAATATTATTTGCCCTTTGATATTACGATATAAAAGTGCAAGGAAATTTCACTTTGAATTAAGATAAAAATTCAATGGTGTAAATGTTAAAAAAAATTGTTTACTCCAACCAACTGAAAAATAATTGTGTTTAAGCTTCAACTTTTCTTAAACTATAAAAAATTAAATGATCTAAAAAATTTTGTATTTCATGGAAATTTAATCTCAACTACCTGTGCTACATATTTATATTTATCAGCTGCTTTACCAAAATGTAGACACTGGCTTAAATATTACCATTTATTTCCATTTAGTTCCAAAATTAGTCACTGAAATGTATTTAGTTTCGAATAAAATTTCATACTGGTAATAAATTTTTAACAAAAATCCTTAAAATATTACGCATTATTTTACCATTTTTTAAAATAATTTTTAGCATTTTTTGGCCATGTCCAATGCCAGATTTAGCTGTAAAACTTTTTTAGACCTGGGCACACTGTTCATAAGTAAACCATGAGATAAATTTTATTAAATTCATTTTCCAGCCCGCGACGTCATTCATCAGCAACAATTAAAATTAAAAGAATGTGAGAATTTTTTTTCTCTTTGATTTAGTGACTTTTTCATTGAAAATATAAAGTAACAAGAGTTTCCTTTTCTTTACATAAACTTAAAATGATTTGTATATTTTAATTAATATCTCATTTTAATTTAAAAGAAAATAAAAATTTTGAAATAATGTATAACAACTAGTTGGAGTTTTCTTTTAAAAGGGATATTAAGTTGTCATTTATCCAATGAAAAATTTTAATAAAATTACGGAACTCAATTTCGTAGTGTTAATGAAATTGCTTTATTAAATTTGTAAAATTTCAGTCCAGTAATTATATTTTTCATTGGATTACGGTAAAAATTTTAATGAAATTGATTCATTACATTTATAAAGCATAACTTTTTCAGTGTACGGTATTCAGTTATGGGGCTTTAACTCGGCCTCTAATATTAAAATATTCAAAGGTGCCAAAAGGGGGATATGCTAAATTTTAATTGATTTACATGTTCTTCCTAGCTTCTGTTTTTTTCAACAAGAAAAAAGAAGGCCAAAAGCATGAAAAACAAAAATGAAGTTTGGATTTCAAGAAGAATTCTTGACAAAAAGTACGAAAAAAACAGAAGCTAGGAAGACCATGTAAATCAATTAAAATAGATAATCATTCGTTCAAAAGCAAAATTCGATCTACCAAGGTGAAATACCATTTGGTTTAAAGATTGATGTATACCTATTGACGTCATCCGGCTTCAATATCCGAGGGAGTAAAGATGGCAAGCCCCACGGAAGAGATTGTGTGGTTACAATCGAAACTAGTATGGGCAAAGCCTGGGTTCAAATGTCAGCGCAGTCAATAATGAAAAATGATCAATAAAAATTTTAATTAATTTCATGTTGTAAAATTCCTGTCTTCATAAAAATAATTTATTGAAAATTAAATTCAATGAACTTAAGCCTAATTAAAAATATTTAAATTTGGATTAAAAAAAAAAATATGGAATAATATTATTACCCATAACATAATGGATGACAACAACAATATTGTTGTCCTCAATTATCTTCTCTTTATATGTATTGGAAGATTCATCGTCAGGTTTGATTTATAATGCAAAATAAAACACATAAATTTGAAAGTGAACCTTAAGTTTTTATTATCGGTTAAAAGAACCATTTATGGTATTTACTGTTTGAAAATTACATCATGTAAACGTTGACCATGCCTACGTCCGAGGCGGTCCACTCGGAAGTTCCAATTTTGGGCGACTCGTACAAGCATAGTGACTGGTATCTCGCGAATACACGAGTAATGTCGGCTTCAAAGCGTCAATCGTAGCTGGCTTATTCCAGTATAAGGTCACATATCCCCAGAGAAAATAGTCCAAAGGTGTGATAGCGCACGATCTAATTGGACAATTTACCGTAGCAAAACGGGAAATTAAGTGATCCCCAAAAGATTTTCTAACCAGGCTCGAAGCGCCGCTTAAATTTCAGGAAGAACATACTCCGTTGACATGGTGCAATAATGGTTGCCATTGATGGAAACATTGTGATTTTCCTCATTTTTGAAAAAATATGGACCAATGCTTCCACCAGCCCATAAACCACACCACACCGTTGTTTTTAATACATGTTATTGTAACTCTTGGTACTCTTCGGGTGGCTCATCAGCCCAATTTTGTTTATTAGCGTATCCATTGAGCCAGAAATGCGCTTATTCACTGAACAAAATTTCACGATAAAAAACCGGATTTTGATTGAGTTTTTCCCGACCTCATTAACTGAAAATCAGACGCAAATTTAAGTTACCTGGCTTCAATTGTTGCACAGGTTGAATTTTGTACGCATTAGGGCCGATATCCTTACGCCAAGTTGTCGAATACGACAATCAAAGCTGCTGAGAACGACGACGGGCTACAGATGGTATATTTAATTCACTACGTGCTGGATGAGGTCTAACCGGTCGAGTTTCATTCAGTAATGTTAGCTGGGACTCAAATTTGCGAATGCACCGTAAGTTCCTCGAATCGTACGAAAAATATTTTTCACATAATGCTGATTTTTGTAATACACCTGAACAATTTGGAATCGCTGTTGTAGTGTGAGTCTTTGCATGATGACTTGCCAAATTTGATATGGGTGACGCGCGATCTGTAGAAGAGGCTATTAAAAATCATACCTCACGATTAACCACCCTTTATAAGCCATTTTGGTAGGTCTTGGTTGATTTATACACAACATTAAACTTGTTGGTCACCACAGTTCTCAGTTCAATTAAAAAATTAACAATCAAAATATTGTTTTAATGAAAAAAAACTGTGTATTATTTTAATTTATGTGAAATAAATGCACTTGTTATATTTTTTTAAACGTTTTTATAGAGAATTATTTTATTGGTTTAATTTAATTATGCATGGTATGTTATTGATTTAAATAAAATTAACTATTGGACAGCTTTTATTAATAAATTGTTAATTAAATGTCATGACAAATTCGAATAAGAGGAAAGTTGTTAAACAAAAATTCAAGTTCATATAAAGACATTTCTTTAAAATTATTAAACAAATATATGAATTTATTCAATAATATTTAATATCGGCTGAACCCGGTGCACTTCGCTAAAAATAAAATTTCTAAAGTTTTTTTTCAAACAGATCTCGTGTATATGACGAAGCAATTTGCACCAAATTTCAAACATCTATTATTATTCTTCTCTTAATATTTAAGTTCCCTGGAGAATGTGTTCATCACATCGAGAATCGTCCAAGAATGCCGGATGTCTCTGGAGGAGAGACATCGTCCTTAGGGACATACATAGAAACTGTATGGCGGGCTCATTGGCTCATGCAGGCACCACTTAAAAAGAAACGATTCAACAGATGATATAGGTGTTTCACTCCCAAAGAGCAAGCAACTTATTGCACAAAAGTTTCATCTTATAACCAGTCAGAGATGGCTTGATGAAACTACCTGTGCGAAAGCCAGGAAAATCTGGCTCAACATAGATGAAAAAGGACCCGGCGTGCTTAATAGCTGTCCAGACATCTCCTCAGAAACATAATTGCGGTTATAACTGGCCACTGGCCCATTGGGAGGCATGCCCAAAGACTAGGGCTCCCTTACAATGATCTATGTAGAATTTGCGGCTACGAGGAGGAGGAAGAGCCAAAGGAACATTTTATCTAAGACCTTAACTGTTTTGTTGAGTAACCCTTTGGGCAAAACATTTCTCCCTAATGTTGATTTAAACAGGATCTACTTCTTTATTGAATCAACTGGGTGGCTGAGTTAGAATATAAGCAGCCTGGTAACATACGACCCTTGGGAGACGGTGTAATATTGTAACACAACGGGAACTAATTATTGGACCCACGTAAGCTGGGCTTGATTACGGCTGACAATGTAACCTAACGTAACCTGTATGGCTACTTTTCCAGTTCGGCTCTCTTTTTGGCAGATGTTTTGTTTAGATCTGTAAAGTTCTGATCGTACAGTGTGCTGTATTCGGTGTTTAATCGTACTGCCATCTTAAAGGTGGAATTGATATTTCTTTTTTCTCTGGCTGTTTTTTTTTTTTTGGTGCTGCCATCTTTTGTTGGTGTAATTTCTATTGCTGTGTCTGTATGAGAGGTGCCACGCCTACTTGAAAACTTACAAATATTAAATCTATCGATGTAAAGCGCCACGTAATTGGAAAATTATTGTGAAAATTTATTTTTTTATATATCTATGGCTTTATTATCAAAATTGTTTTTGGGAATACTATTATTTATTAAAAGATTTGGTTTGTTGTGCTTAATTCCCTTTTTAAATAATTGATAAAAAATACTGAAATTTATTGTTGGAGGATAACCTGTTCTTAGCGCATTTCACTGGTTGCTTAGGCCAGATCATCAGGAAACGTTCTCCTAAATAATTTTAGAAAAGCCAAAACTATCAGCAAACAAGACTACAGAGGGAATGAGAATTACCTACAAACACTCAAAAAGTCTTCTTTGCAACGATATCAAAGCTTAAACAAAATACCAAACAATAAATCGGTGATGAGTTTTATCTTTTCTTACATTTCCCGCTACAATTATTTGGAATTCTCCCAACATTAATTGTAGTTGTAAGTGGGTAAAGAAAAATCATATTAAAAACAAAAACAAAGTGCTTTTATTGTTTTCGCAAGAAATCAAAATAAAAACAATTTGCCAGTTCAGTTTTTTATGCACGTGCACTTGCTAAATTTTTCTTTACCCATTTACAACTACAATTAATGTTGGGAGAATTCCAAATAATTGTAGCGGGAAATGTAAGAAAAGATAAACTCATCACTGATTTATTGTTTGGTATATCGCTTCAAAGCTGCTGATGGGTTGCCTGATTTTTGTATGGGGTGTTCCCGGCTTGGAGGACTATTTTCTGCTGACAATAAGCGCTTCTTTTAACATAATAAAACTTGTAAATAAAGCATTCCTAAAGTGCTTTTTTAAGGGCTAACTATATTACCATATGTATTAATGTTTTGCTTTTACTGGTTTAAATGACTTTTTTCAAGCATTTTCGTAAACCATAATATATTTTTATTTTCTTTCGCTTTCTTATATATATATATTATATATTTTTATTTTCTTTCGCTTTCTAAAATAGCAGCTGTTTTTGTATATATTATTCGTTAGCATTTACTGCTAACAAATTTTTTTTACTGGGCTGTTACTTGTCAACAAATATACTTGTTCATTTTTAGTCAAGAAGCTTATGAAGAGAAAATAATTTAATAAAAAAAATTTTATGACAATAAAATAAATTTTTTATTATTCTACTTGTAAACTTCAATAAAGTTGGTTGTACTCGTAATTTCTTGGGTTCCAATAGTATTAGCAAAATGACTTTTTTCCATGTGCAATAAAATTTGGAATAAAAGCTTGAGTTTATTTACGATCTTGGACTTTAGGAATATTTGGAAATAAAGACTTAAAAAAACTATAACCCCATAGAAGGAGTAAATTTTCAAAAGTCACCTTAAAGGTACAATACTGCTCTCCTATAAAACTAAAAAATAGACTCAAGCTTTTCTTCCTTATTACCGCCAATATATGGATAGAAGAAGTGTTAGTTTTGTGGTATTTTTTCCAAGCTTACCATAATGTGCACAAGCTAGCTCAAGCTACTGTCAAAAAATAACCTCAAGCCCGTTAAATGCATTAAAAAAAAGCAAAAACTTAATAAAAAAAACATCTGATTTCGTACGGAATGTGCGAGCAGTTTCGCAATTTGATGACAGTTTCATTAAACATAACGAAAGTTTTCCTTAAGTTCAATATGGCTTTACTCATATGATTTACTACATGTATTCGCACAGCTGCTTAAGCCAGCTCAAGCTCATTATGTTTGACATACCCAGAAGTTAATCTGTAAACTGTAACTTAGCAATAAATATATTTCTTTAACTAAATCTGATAGTTTCAATTAAATTGCCTGAATATTTTCAAGTACATTTTCCTTGTCACATAAATACATATAAAAGGAATTTTAAAGCTAAGTATTTGTAAACTTCAATACTTTCAACGACATCTCTACAAAATATTCAAAACAAAATGGCAGCTTTAAATTCTACATTTCATTTTGTATGTTCTTATTGGCCCTTCAATATTTTAAAAGTTTCGAAGTAAATAATCGCAAGTCAATTTGTAACATTTTGGTTAAAAAAAAGAAAAAAATCGTTCAAACCTTCAGTACTCGTTTTTCACTTTATTTTTTCTGTTGTTGACTTTTGGCTGATTCCTTTTTTTTGTGTTTTGTTGATTTTCTCGTACTAGCACGAAATTGGCTTGATTTATGCATGATGGAGCAAAATAATCCAACTGTAAAAATTGTTTTAAAAAAATGAGTTGTTTTTTAACTTTCGAATAAAATAAAAAATCCTTAAAAATGATGCACGTAGCCCGCATACGTCCCTAATTGGAATTGGTGGGCAACAACGACTAAATGAAAGGTATTTTATGTAACAACAAAATTATTAAATAAAAAAAGCTGGAAATAATTTTATTCACAATATTTTTAACGTGGAGATATCCTAAAGAGGCAAAATTAATACAAATAAAACTAAAAGCGATTCAAACTAATTGTGTTATTGGAAGGGATTCTGTCCTTAGTCTTAATTGCAAACTTCTACGTTACAACTTTTTCTTAAAGCCATTCTAGTGCCACGGTATTCCGTTATGGGGAACTGCATTGGCGTCTAATATAGAAAAATTTAAAGGCGCCAAAATAAACTTCTTCGAATAATCACAGCCACCCCCTGGTATGTTAAAAGCTCAAATATCCACAAGGATCTCAGTGTGCCATTAGTAAAACTGAGATTACGAAATATGCAGTCAAATAGTTGAAAGTACTTGAATTTCACAAAAATACAAAATTTTAAATGTGGCGGCCACATTCGATTAAGGAGAAGAGTCATCTGATTAAAAGAGCGCTAAACACCTTCATATGTATATATGGGTATTTCCATGTCGTCGAACGTGACATTTGTACGCCTTCATAGCGATAGAGATTTTACACAAATAGTAGTAACTGGAAAAATGTTTATCATTAGGTTTCATAATTATCACATTCGGAACCTTGTTGTCCAAAATATCTAGCAAAATAGCTGCATATAGTACATGACATAAAACGGAAGTGATGTTGGGGTGAATGTAAAAAAATGCGAAAATCTGGGAATTGTGGGAGGTGTTATTCCTTTTATTTCATTTTTTACATTATGCAACGCATTTTTTCTTTAAAATCCGTAATTAGAAAGAAAAAAATTCTTTGGATGGGTTTAAAATGAACAAAATTTAATTCGATTGTGACATACCGTACGTGACAAATTTTTCTCTTACAGTTATACAAGGTATGAAAAATATTTTTGGTTAAAACTAAAAACAAAAAGTAAGAGAGTTTAGTCTGTCAAGCCCGACCATATCATACCATACACCATAATATTAAAAAATTTTGAGAGTGTAACCTATTTCGACCCAAGGCCACTCATGATGGACAGAACAGAATTATTCTATGAAGTTAAGAATTATATAACAGTTATGTGTGCAGAATATTACTCAGATATTTTCTTCTATATAAGATTTGTTTGATTTTAACCGATTAAAGAAAGGGGGTTTATATGAGACATATGGTTAATTAAGGATCTACCAGTACAACATTTTGTCAAGACATGATAGTGCCTATCGTAAAAGTTATTGTCGCCAATTTTTATTTCAATGCCAACTTTTATAAGGAAGTAATGGCATTAAAAGCTATTTTCGGAAGTAGCATTTGTATGGGTGCTATGGTCAAATATGGACGATTCCAATAATATTTGGTTAAATGATTAAGAATGTAATAAAATAAGTTTGGACAAAATTTCAACGGAATACCAGCATAATACGATGATACATTTAGTTGCATTTATAGTACTTACAATACCGTAACTGACGAACTTCAAAAGATTATAACAATTTTATTATAACTTTTATTTTGAAACACCTACGGCTGATCACATATAAGTGACATAAACAAATTATGTTTTTTTCACTACGTACGTGACATTTGAATAGCTTGCAAAACAAACCAAAAATTATATCGCTACTTGAACTATATACATATTTGGTATTTCCTCATGGATCTAGTTCATTGTTGTTGTGACATTAATTTTAAGGCATTATTCCAATGTTACCAGTATCTGTATACAATCGGCAGAAACGTGAAAATTGTTAATTGAAGTATTTAAAAATGTATCAAAGAGATTTTTTGCTCTTTAAAAATTGTAATCTATATGCATATATAAAATTGTAACGTTACTGACTCACTCACTGACTGATTCATCATCGCACAGCCTACGCCCCTGAAGGTATGATCCTGAGTGAATGAGAATATGTAAAAGGGCTTTTTGGTACTTTTTGGTTCTTTAACTGGTACTATTAGAATTTCCGTTATTATTGGACCTAGAAACATAAAATTCAACATTAAATGCACTGAGTGGACAAGAATCTATAAGAGGGAAATTTGTGGTACTGTTTTGTTTTTTAACTGGTACTTTTTGAATTTCCGTTAAAATTGGACCTATAAACATAAAATTAAACATGCAAATTCCCAAGTGAATGAGAATCTGTAAGAGTTACTGACTGATTCATCATCGCACGTCCTATACGACTGAAGCTAAAATGTTGAAATTTGACCGGGAGGTTGGCCCCTCGCTAAATCGATTCCCTAGGATGGGAGTTTTGGAAATTTTTATGGTTAGAGGTTAAAAAAGCTAAAAACGGGTAAATTCCCTATCCTCATATTTATTAAAAAAATACGCGGGTAGGTGTCTGGTACTTTATTGAAATTCGACCCTTTTGGGGAGTAAACGGGTAAAACCTGTATTTTAAAACTTTTTCGCCTCGCAATCTATCTATTAAACCAAACATTGAAATACAAAATATCACATTCGTAACGTATCTAAAAAATACAAATACAAATTTGGTACATATTCGAAATTCGAACGTTTAAGAGGAGAAAATCTTTCCTATTACAAAGAAGCGGGTTAAAACCTAGAAACATAAACTTTGGCGTAAAAACATGTCCATGAAAGAAAAGGAGACGCGAACGAAGTAGCGGGTTAAATGCTAGTTAGCTATAAAATTCGTTGCATAGTAAAGTTTGAGAATTTTTTAATTTCTTGCTAATTTGAAAAAAGTTTCAAGGGTTTCTATGTTTTTAGTAGTGGTTGACATTCTTATGGAAATGTATGTTGTTTTGTATGGATCGTATTAATCGAGGACACTTGTATGGGGCCCAGATCCAATTATATTAAATACTCATTACATTTAAGAAATATATGATCCAAATTTGGTCCATTTAGCTCATATGGTATAGGCGCTATCGTGTAAAAATCCTAATTCCGAAAGCATATTTGTATGGGGCGCAAGTTGAAATAATAGGTCGAAATAATAGGTCTTACAAAAGTTAAATATATGAACAATATTTTTTTTACAAGTTTATCGAAATGCTTCTTTCGAAATTCATAGTTGAATTTATTTAACCCATATCGTACCTATGTTCGATTTTTCGAACAGTAAATTTTACGCGTTTTTTAATTTTTTTTTACTCTTTTTAGGTAAGACAAAGAACAATTTTTTTTAAACAATTATATATAGAAAGAAGAAAGCTAGAACTATAAAAATCGCTATTTTGGAGATAATTTAATAAAATTTGGTATATAGGTTCTGATTGTCACAAGGAAGAAATGGTGAGAATCATAAATGCTTCTTTCCGGAATAGAGCTTTTGTGCCTATAAACCATCTTATTATGTTGGTGTTTAAATTAAATTTGATGCAAATATATTTTATTGCAATCAATTGTTCCAGCAGACTGGTCCTGGGACTTGTGAAAATAAAACAAGCACAAAAAGAAAGAAATCCTGACCAGTGAAAGGAAAACAATCCTTTAATTGGTTTATGAAGAACTTAAAGTTAGAAAAGGTAATGAATTACAATGCAGTATTCAGCGGTGGTGTAACACATTTTTTTGGGACTTTCTAAAATTTGGTTCTTAAATTTAGTTCTAGGACTTGTTTTATTGAAATAATACTCCATTGTAGTAACTAACACTAAACACGTTCATTAAGAATACATGTGTCACTTGTCATATGGGGGCTGTTAGGTGTCAATTGACCCCCTCCAACGACAACCCCATGTAAAAGTGACAGGTCACATTCATATAAAGTGAACAGGTCCCTACTAACAAAGACCTATCACGGGACTAATTTGGTGTCAGTTCGCTTCCCTTTAGAGATCAAAATTGTATTGGGATTGGTGCATATTTGATTTTAGCTCCCAAGTTAATCCAACTCCCTAAAATTGCCTTTAATGCATTTTATTTTATAAATACTATGATGTAGAGTATCACATGATCGGGATTGGTCGATTAAACATTCTAAGTTGTTTTATAAGAAAATAATGATTCTGCTAAAAATTTTCAGTTTAAAATCTCATCTTAATATCTTTTAATTTGCTGCTATTTTCTCTAAATTACCAATAAAATTTTTTAAATTTCATTGTCAAAATTTTTCAAAATCATCCGGTGTATGTACGAGTTCTTGCAAAATAATAATTAAGTTCATTTCATTAGCCTTCCGAACGTACAAAAATTATTAAATGAATGAAAAGCCTTAAAGGTTAAATATTTTTAATTAAACTAAAACTTTCAATAACTGTTTTTGGCAGTTGCATGCCAAGTCATAAACTTAAAAATATTCTACAGCAACAACAAAACTAAGACTAACAATATTCTTTTTATTGTTGTTGTTGTTGTTTTTTTTCTTTTCCCCTGTTATATAAAAAAAATATATAAAACTGGCCATCAAGTAGAAATTGGTTAAAACCAAAAAAAAAAAATATAAAGTTAATAGGATTCCAAAAGGGCTTCCGGCAAAATCGCATGGTAAACAATATGAAATTTTTGAAAAGAGTTGCCATTAAGAAAATAGAAAAAGTTCGGAAAATGCTGTGATTGCACAAGTGAGAAAGTGAGAAACTATAATCGATCAAGCCCGACCATTTCATACCCTACACCACAGTACATACAAGGGTATTTATACGGTTAACCGTTAATCGGCTAACCGATTGGTAATTCGGTTGGCTATTTCGATTATCGACTAAACCGGTTAACTTCAGCCGATAAACCATGTAATCAACTTTTTTTTGTTTTATTATAACGTATTTTTTGTGTTTTCAATTTTTTTTTTCGTCTCATATACAAAAGGTATGTGTTTAGAAAATATTTTTCCAATTAGTTTTTGCTGTCAACAGCTTTTTGTTTCACGTGCTTTTGATTTAGGAAAATCCGTAAAAAGAACTGAAATTAGATATTCTGGTATCATGGATTGCTTTCGATTTCTCCAACATCCACGATAAATGAAAGAATTTTTTCCAAGTCAAGTTTTACCAAAACTAAAGAAAAGAATCGCTTAAGTCCTAAACATTTAAACCAAATTATATGTCTAAAAGATTATTTTTTAAGATCTCCTTAAACTATTGAAATAACTAATAAAATTATCTCAAAGTTTGTTTTTTAATTAATACATTATATTAATGAATTAATTAATTATGAATTATTTGTGAATTATTTTTTTGTTTGCTCCTTTAAGTTCAAGAATTGTTATGATTGTTCTGTTATTGTTTTATTAACTAAGAAACTCCAAATAATAAATAATTTATGCATTTTTATTTATTGAAATTACTTAATTGAAACCCTGGGTTCAATTCCCGGCTCAGTCAAGAATGAATAATTTGATGAATATTAAATTCAATGAACTTAAGCCTGATTAAAATATCAAAATTTTGGATTAAAAAAATTTCTTCTTTTTTTTGTTAAATATTTTACAGCTGGAAAACCTTTCGTGATTCAGTGTTTAAGGGAAAATATCCTAACTGGAATCTTCCACCAAGACCGACTCTAAGTGATAGGCGGAAGTTGAGTATTATGCCACGAAATTTGAAGAATTTATAATTGTGTTGAGCATTTTAATGAAAGATAAACAATATTTTCATCAGTTCATCGAAAGCAAAAGTAAGGAAGCAATTCGTGAGAAGCCAGAAACTCATTCTGAAGTTTTAAGTTATAGGAATGTAAAAACTAGACGGTAGGGGCAAGTGACCACGTCCATTTTATCAGGATATCGCTTTGTTATTATCACAAAGACACTGTTTAAATTTAAAGATAATATGTTTATCCTAACTATTTTTATCGATCTACTTCATACAAGTGCAACCACTGTGCGGAAGTTGGTCCCTCGCCAAATCGATTTGAATGAAAAATTATCGTCGAATTTCGACCACTGGGAAAACACTAGTACAATAAATTCCACAATTTCCAAAAAAGTAAATGGTAAGTACAAGAGAAGGCTTAATTAGTTTTGTCCTTATTTGGGCTGAGATTGAAAATTTGTTTTCTTTTAGCTGGGGCGAACAAATTTGCAAAATCTTTTTTAATGATACAGGTCTCGACTCTAACGGCAAATGTAAGAAATAACTATTCATTAAGAAATATATTGTTAAAAACTTAATCAAATGAAAAATTGCACACGCAGAGAAAAAACATGTTTAAATATGTTCACCTCCAACAAAACTATTTTTAGACACAATTTTAAACATATTATGGTTAAATTTAACCATATTATTATCATCGACAACCATATTATGGTTAAATGTGTACTCCATCAAGCAGCCACAACCATATTATGGCTGCCTCTAAAAATGTTTTGGTTTAATATGACAATAATTTGTTTTCAAATTAACAATAGTATTTTCCTCTTCTCCAAGAGCAACATGCTATGGTTGAAAACAAACCATGCTATTATAAGTGTTAAACATATTTTAGTTATTATTGACCAAAAATGTTCGGAGGCAACCATAATATGGTTGTGCCTTCTTGATGGAGGACACATTTAACCATAATATGGTTGTCGGTGATAATAATATGGTTAAATTTAACCATAATATGTTTACAATTTCCTTTAAAAATAGTTTTGTTGGAGGTGCCCATATTCAAACATAGTTTTTTCTGGGTGCAGGAGCCATATTTTTATTTTATTAACTCTTCTATGGCCACCGCAATAGTAGAAAATTGTGTAGAAAATAAGATGCTCCTCCAAAACATGCTGCGATTAACAGAAGCGCATTTGAGGTGGTAGTTTCTGCTATTTTTATTGTGTATATAAAATAGTTCTTTCAGAATAAAAGTATGGCAAGACCTCATGATGAAATGGAGATGAGCATATGCATAAAGTTGTTTGACTCTTAATAAACCCAAATGTCAAGCTTTCATACAAACTTTTTTATTTTTAACGTTATTAAGTCAAAAAATGGCATTTGTAATTTATGATTAGATTAAACTCATTTTCTTCCACATCGTAATCATTTTCGCTTAAGAAAATAAATCAACTAAGACAACTAAATAATTTTCAATTTAACATTACGAAGAACTTCAGTTTCTGACTTAACCTCTTTTTGCCAAACTTTGCAAAAAAAAGTGTATTTAACATTTCGAAGTGTATTTAAGATTTCGACTGTATTTCGTTTATCAACCGACCCGTTTAACGGATTGAACACCGTCGCAATGTGGGTTGCATTTGTATATGCCTGTTTTATCGTCGCTTCAATGGGATATATTCTGATCTGGTTCCCGAAACCCGTACGTTTGTTCGTAATACACGTTTTTCCTCAAGAGCCCATCCTTTTGTTTTTGATTAGCCGGCGAATCGTACAACGCATTACAGCTAAAATTCATTTTTTGGCCGGACTGTTTGTATGTAGAACAACCTTCCTGCTGAAGTCTTCCCTCCCTTCCCTCTTGAATAAATTCAAGTCGAATGTTCATAAGGACTACTCCCTCTTTCCTCCTTTCCATAAAAATTTTTCCTAGTTCCAACACAATGCAATGCATTAGTAGGGGTCATCCCCTAAGTACTGGTCCTATCAGAAAAAAGAGAAAGAAATTACTCTCGCTTCACATTATAAAAGTTCTCTTTCTAAAACTTTCTTTCTTATTAACATCTTTACTAGTGACGAGCTACACATTAGCGGTATTCAGGGTTTCATGTTGCAACTTTTTGTTATTGTCATTAAGAGTTGGAGGTATTTTAAGCAACTTTGCAATGTAAGAATCAAAAAATGATATATATATATATAAATAATTATTGGTCGTGAAAATTAGCAAAAAGGTGTTTGATTATTGTGTGAAATGGTTTTAACGGAATACGAAGTGGAGCAAAAGAAGATATTATTGAAGCATTAGTAGAATAATATGCCCAGGAAATAGTTCTGAACGAGTTATTGGGGGTTGCTCTTCTTCCTTTTTACTTATAATTGTCAGCTTAATAGCTTTAATTTTGTTTAAATATTCGAAAATAGTAACATTTGCAATTCTGTGCATTTTGGGGTTCGATTGCAAACAAAAGTAAATTGTTTGCAATTGCACTTTCGCAAGACGATTTACATCAGAATCTGATCTCCGCTATTAAAAAGTTTTTTTAATGATATTCTATTTTTTACATTTTTTTCTATTACTTAACAAAAACAAGCGAGTTAGCTAAAAATTAAGGGCAGGTATCAATGTAAATATTTTGCACAGCTGATCTTTAATGTACAATAAAAAAGTCTACAAATTATAGGGGAACTGAAAAATTAAAGTGTTTTGGCAAAATTAAAGGCGTAAATTATCCCCTTTTCAATATGATACATAAAAAATACTATTCTAACAATTTTTCAAAAAGTTCTTTTCAAAATTGCAACAGTCGTTTATAAAAACCAATTTTAAACACATTAAAGGTTAATCGGTCAAAAACTAAAAAAAATTATCTGTGATGCCATATTTTATTGAAATGCTAAATCACTTAACACTTTTCGAAAGTGGTTTAAAGAAACAAATATTTTTAAAATGTTTACATGGTGAATTACACAAGGGAACACACTTTTTGTTGCTCAAAAACTGAAAGTTGTTTTTTAGATTTTTTAAGATGCTGAAGTAGAATCTGGAACTTGCACGATATATATTAACATAACTTGCGAAAGGTTTGCTATATTCAGTTAAACAATACATAAAAAATTTGTCAACAAAATTACCTTAAAGCGGTGTGATCATCATTCTCAAATATGCCTAGTAGTTTCAGAGATATCGTTGAATTTTTGAAAATAAAACTACCCCACAAACCACACTTTTGGTGTAGTGGCATGTAACTAAAAATATTAAAAATGAAATGAGTTTTTTCTTTGAATTTGGTGCTCAACATTTGATTTTATTCAGAACTTAGTGAGAGAACAAAACGACGATCTTTAAGAAAAATTTAAAGTCTTAATACACAAATATTAGAATGTAATTACAACTCACCAAAAAAAAAAATTCTTTTATAAAATTTTCATAGTTTATCTTCTTTACAGGATTTATTTTTAATGCTCCAATCAGGGCTGTGGAGTCTTCAAAAAATAGTCCCAACTCTGGCTCCAACAGCTGAAAATTTATAGTGAACTGTAAAATAGTACGTCGCCGATTGCGAAGAATTTATATTTTGGAAAATATTTTAAAATTTTTTATGCCGTAAAATGTTGGAGATAGAGACGCGAGTTTTTGTAGGTACTTCGACTCCAACTCCGACTTTGGTAAAAAAAACATTTGGCGATGCTTTTAATGGTTTTTCAAAAGTCAGAAGTGTCAAAATTTTTTCTTAATACTAAAATTTATTACGGTCGTCAAAAGATTTTCTTTAGGATTTAAACGTTTAAATTGGCAGCTCTGCTGAAAAATATTAAAAAAAATTTTATATATATGTACATATGCCCAATTAAAGTTTCGTGCGAAAAGTCCAATTCAATTTGTGGTAATATCACTTTATTCATACAATTCCATCTAAAAGTTTACATCTGTTTATGTATATGTATATATGTACGTGCATGGCTCCTGCAAGCATTTAAAACACTTTTGGTACATGAACATTTTTAGGCGTTACTTCTATTTCACTTCTGGACGATCGAAAGAATAATATGATAATTTTACACAAACAAAACACAATGCAATCTTCTGTACGATAATAAGAAGAGAACACAAATTTTTCTTCGGCAAAAAAAAAAACACATTAGTTGTGTTCGGTGCAAATGTTACTATGAAATGGAAATGCAAAATATCGTATCTCCTTTCATCAATTAAATAACAAAATGCACAGAGTTTTAGTTAAATTTCATTAAGGACGTACCTTTGCAAATTCATATATCGGCTGGGGGCAATACTATAACAAGTGCACACAGAAAATATTATCAGTTGTGTTTTATCTTTTAAAAAATTGTTTAAAAAGTATTTCAATTTAATTAATGTGATAATTGAACCAATAATTTTTTATAAAAAATTATTTTCGGGAATGAAATATTTATTATTAAAATTCATTTATTTATTATGTGCTAATAATCCCAATCTTTATTTATGATTAAAAACACTGAAATTTATTGTTGTGGGAAAGCTAGTTTCTATGCGCATTTCGCTGGTTGCTTAGGCCAGCTCGTCAGGAAACTTTTTCCAAATACTTTAGAAAAGCTAAAAATATTATACAAGTAAGAACATAAAGTGAATAAGAATTTTAAACACTCAGGTCTTAAATGTAACAATATCAAAGCTTCAACAAAGCCACAACAATAAACAGTGAATCTTTCTTTCTTTAGTTGAAAAAAAATTAAATTAAATTTTGATTTAATTAACATTTTAGTTGTTTTGAAATACATTTTTAATTTAAATATTAATTGAAAAACAAAAAATCTTAATTGATTTTTTCGTTTAAAATCAAATTATTTAAACTTGTAGAATTTTTGTTGGGAATTGTCAAATCCTGAGCTAACTATACTTAATTAACTTAATTAACACATTCTTTGAAACGGCAAAGTTTTTTGACAATTTTTTAAATTATAATTAGTATTGTGGTTATTTTATTGAACTGTTAATGGTGTTAAATATAAATTTAGATATTTTAATCAGGCTTAAGTTCATTGAATTAAATTTTCATTAAATTATTTTTATGAAGAAAGGAATTTTACAACGTGAAATTAATTAAAATTTATTGATAATTTTTCATTATTGACTGAAATGTTATTCAGGTTTTCACGGACAGGTTGCCCAGACTAGTTTCGATTGTAACCATACAATCTCTTCAGTGGGGTTTGCCGTCTTTACTCACTCGGCTATTGAAGCCGGATAACGTCAATAGTCAAACATCAATTTTTAAACCAAATGGTATTTTACCTTGGTAGATCGAAATTTGCTTTGGAATGAAGGATAACCTATTTTAATTGATTTACATGTTCTTTCTTACTTCTGGTTTTTTCGTACTTTTTGTCAAGAATTCTTATTGAAATCCAAAGTACATTTTTTTGTTTATCCTGTTTTTTGTCTTTCTTTTTTCTTGTTGACATTTTTCAGCACAACTTGAAGGACAATTTAATTAAAATTAAAAATATAATTTATTGAAAAAAATATATTCACATTTTTAGTAATCAATATTATAATTTTGCTAATAGGTGCGAAATTAACAAATTGTTTGATTGTTTCTATGAATTTGGTGATTATAGACAATTTTTAATTATTTCTGTGCATGGTGTTTTTAATATTATTATTCCTTTAGTAAGTCGATAAGTCAAAAAACATAACAGCCTTTGATATTTATTTTTGTTAGTATGAAAAAGTAGCTCAGCTCTGCCATTTCCAACACCCGATCTGTAAATAAGCCTTGAGAGCTACGATATTTTGCATTTTCTCTTTCGCAAAGCCATTTACAGCAAACTCTGAATTTCGCTAATATGCAAAAATTTTAAGTAAATTGTAGAAGAAATAACAAATTCGATATTAATTTTTACTGTGAAATACACAGAAAGAATTAAAAATTGTCTCTTATCACCAAATTTATACCAAATGCATTATATCAAGCAAACAAGTTGTTCATTTTGCACCTATTACCAAAATGATTATACTGATTACCAAAAATTGTAAAATTGTGAATATATTTTTTTTTCAATAAATGATATTTTTAATTTTAATTAAAAAAATGATCAAAAAACTTTGCTATTTCAAACAATGTGTTAATTTATTTAATTAAATATTGACAATTCGCAAGAACAATTCTACAAGTTTAAATTGTTTTATTTTAAACGAAAAAAGTCAATTAAGATTTTTGTTATTTAATTGAAATTTTAATTGAGAAAGTTTTTCAAAACAACTAAAATGTTAATTAAATCAAAATTAAATTTTAATTTTCTTTCAACTAAAAAAATAATTGATTCAATTATCACATTAATTAAGTTTAAATAAATTTTAAACCATTTTTTTAATTGATAAAACCCTTTTTTCTGTGGCACAATACTAATTAATAATTTATATATTTAAAGACTTTTTTTGAAGAGCTCCTACCTATTTTTTCCTACGCGCTCAAAAAATTATCCCTACAAATTGAAGATACAATTTTATGATTAAAGGGTATGCTTGACCTAACAAATGTTTGAGGAAAAGATCCAAAAAAAAAAATAGAAAGCCAAATTTACTGGTTCTTTTTTTCGATCAAACTTTAGCTTTATTTTTTTTACCAAATTCTTTTGATGAACTAACTTTATATGTAAGAAGATAATTGTATAATCTTATTTAGAAACTGTTAAATGATGTTTGATCTAGCCAAACGTTTTGCAAAAGCATATAATTTTTTAATCAAACTAGTGGTTACGTGTAGTACGTCAAATATTTAATAGGTGTGAAAAGACCTTTCGCTATCTGTATTTTCATGTGGCAGTGAAAAATTCAAAGATAGCTAATTTCGACTAAAGGGGGAAAATTAAATTTTCATTCCAATTGCTTACTTTAGTGACTTTTCTCCAATAATTGGTGATGTCTATTTTAAACCAGTTATCTAACTAGTTATGGCTCTGAAAAATTTAATTCTTGTAAAAGAGAGTTTCACAAATTTACCTAAAAATCAAAGTTGAAATAGGGGCAAGCGATCAGCAAAGAAATTTAAAAATTTGTAATGTTACCGTATCAACAATTTTATTAGTATTTGGCACAAATCGAAAAAGATTGTCAAATATATGCAGTTTTGCCACATTTTTCAAATGATATTTTGATAATGATTTCAAAATATCTGTTCTTCTTTTCCCTACGGCCATTTTTTTTTAGAAGAAAATCCCTACGAATAGGGATTTTTCCCTACATATAACAGCACTGATACTCCCACATAAATTACTATTTACCTTTTCAACTTTACACTTTTCTTGTAGTATTTTGAATTGTTTTTTTTAACAAGAACACACGCTTTTATAAGCGATTTAGCATTAACATCGTTTATTATGTTTTTTGAATTTTGTTACATTTTGTATTGACATTATTCATAAAAAGTTTGATGTTGGCCAAAATTACAATTAGAAAAATACTTAAACTACGGGTACATTTAAGGCAAACGGAAATAAAGTACACATTATTAAAATAACCTGCTTATTATGTTAAAATAACCGGCTTATTCGATATTCGAAAAATGAACATTTAAAATTAACCGGCTGAACAAAACTAAAAAAACCGGATAAAGCCGGTCGAATAATAACCGTTCCATCTCCCTAGTGGAGCGTTACACCTTTTTTCCGAATTTCAATTTCGAATCGTAATAAAATGTTGCATTTTGTTCTCAGATAAAATGAAAAAAAATTGTGCGGGTTTTTAAGGGGGTTATTTTGTAAAACACTTCACCTCACTTGAAAATATTTTCATACAAATTTTTAAGACTTCAAAAAATTTTTTATGAAAAAGTTTTCAACGCAAACGGAATCCTCAAATACTTATTGTTATACCCACACCACAATAGTGGAGAGAGTTTTATGAGGTTGTGCTGATGTGTGCTACACATACAAATATTGGTTGTAAATCCACATTTAAGTCGCCGATCGACTCTGAATCACTTTAAGTCACACTCAGTCGATTTAACAATGTATGTCCGTCCATGCAGCTGGCTGGCTGATTTTCTGTTCATGTTAACTTTGTGCGTAAAGTGCAGGTCGCAATTTTAAAAATAATTTCATAGACATACGATTTCATTATCATAAGGATGACGCCTATTGAAAATGAAGGGAATCGGGCCATAGTTTCACATGGTCCCATACAAACTTCTTTCCGTAATAGCCTCTATGTGCCCATAAACTATCCTATTATGATCTTTTTAGGTTGAATTTGGCTCGAAAATATTTTTCCCAACATAAATCATCTTTATCAAATTTGTTAAAAATCGGTCTATATTCGACGTTAGTGCCCAATCAAATGTCACTCCCGAGAACTACCTTAAATGCCATAACTTATTTCTAAACGTTAGTATTGATATTAAATCTATCGACAATAACTTTAACAATAGGTACCATGTCATGGACATTTTGTACTGATAAGTCCTGAACTGACTATACCTCCTATATACACCTCCTCTCTAAAACAGGTTCAAAACGAAAATATCTCATATATATTTAGGTGTTGATATCTAGGTAACATTTGGCACAAAGAACAAAGAAGAATATATGTAAATCTAAGCCTAAGAGCATAATTTTGCCTTGCAAGGTCCACAACTGCCAATGGGAACCAGATACTGCGGTGCACGGTATCAAATGGTCGAACTTGACTGACTGTTAGAACAAGTTAGAAATTGTTAAAAGTATAAAAAATTAAGTGTAAATAATTAAGGTTTCGTTCAAATAAATTTTATTATTTAAAATAAAATAAAAAAAATAAATAAATGGGTTATTTAAGAAAGGCGGATTATCAGGTTATATGGTTATGTAGTTATATTAACAGCAACAAAATATATTAATAAAAATTTTAATGAATGTATTTTGCTGTTGTGAATATAAATAAATAGCCTTATAACCTGATAACCAGCCCTCCGTAAACAACCCAAATAATTACCGTATACATCTTTATAGTGTCTTAAAATGTCTTTTTATAGAAAGACATTTCGCATTTTATATTTTTAGTCACTTCTTAGAGACTCTTCAACGAAAGGTTTGCAAGTGTCTTCTTATTGTCCTATCCCAAAGCTGAACTATTCTTCTTAACGAAAGTTCAGAATCATGATATCTTGATGATTTGTTTGGGTTTATTTTTTGAAATGGCGACACTTTTTTCGAATTTCCGCGATAGCAATCATTTGCAGGGCAAAATATGGATGTAAATAATAATTATTGTGGTAGTTGAAATTTGTGGAAACACATACTAACACACTTCAATACATGTATACGATTTAAAAAAAGGTGGTTGTTTAATTACCTTTAATCAATTCATGTTCATTTCGTTCATGCAAAAAATAAAAAATAAAGTTTTCTCGTTCATTCATTTTTGACATTCATATTTTGTTTTCAATTAATGTTACATCATGAATGTTACTGCTGTCATTATGTTTGTTGTTGTTGTTTTTGTAGTTGCTCTTGTTTTGTTGTCGGTTGCATGTGATTGACATTTTTTGTTTTTTTTTTGTTTTGTCAGTTGTTTTTTTTTTTGGGCATTCAAAATTGATTTTCGATGGATGGACAGAAAAGGGTTGCAGATTTTTTTCTACGAGTTTCTTGTTTAATATTTTTTTTTTCGAACAGGAGATAATTATATTTGCATAGACTTTTTATTTAGGATGTGTTTTTGTTCTTCATATTTAAAATTTTTTTTTTTGCATAAACAAATAAAAATTTGTTTGTTGAAGAGGAAAAAACTGTGTTTGTTTAGTTAAAATTTTAATAAAGTAAACCTTTTTAAATACACAAATGACTATTTTTCTTTATTGTAAAATATGATTTTTTTTAAATTAGTATTGAATACACAAGCGCTCGAAAGAATGAGTTCTTTTAAGATTAATTCGCTAAAGCACAAATACGATGGGGTGCAATAACGCCTTACGAAATAAGGCCTTTAAGGCTTTATTTCTCAATGGAAAGTGAAATAAGGCCTTTATTTCTAAAAAGGTTTTATTGCACTTTGAAAGTGAAATAAAGCCGTAAAGGTCTTATTTCACTTAAATTTCTTTTTAAATGAAGCAATAAAATTTCTTATTCTTCTTATATTTTATTAAACAATTATAAAAAAATTTCATATTAACAAAAATTAATAGAACATTAATAATTAATCCCACTTCTGGAAACGAAAGAAAAAAAAATTTTATGTACATTAAAATGTACACACGCAAAGAAAAAACATGGTTGATACAATCACAATCGCAAACTATCATTAATGTTTGCGGTTATGATTGTACCAAACACGTCTTCAGTAACAATATATGTTCAGACATGTTTATAGCTTATTATTATCTCAAAAATATTATTATTATTATGTTTCTAATTTTCCTAACACCATGCAATATGGTTCTCACAATAAAACCAATAAAAAAAATTGTTTCAAAAATTTCATGTTTTATTAAAAATACATGCAGCTTAGCATATTTTAATAAATAAAATTAAATACATATATTTATATATATATATATATATATATATATATAAATACATATATATAATTTACCTGTTTCAATAAACGTATAATAGTTTATTTCCTTAATATTGCATTCATGCATGGCCTTTTTCTCCCGAAAAACTTCAGTCATTCATGTTTCTCGGTTTACTGACTCTCGCAGACGGAAAATGACATGAAGGGAAGATTTTATTTGCTTTATAAACACACACTGTTTGTTTTGACAATAAATGTTTGCTCATTTAGAGAATGTTTTTAAAGCGAACAAAAATGATGATATCAATCTTACCTTTTGTGTAAAGCTAATATTATGATTTTAATTGTATAGTTGAAAATATATACATTATAGTAGCAAATATTTCACATAATTTAATATGTTTAGGTAGAACATAGTAACTTTTTAGGTGTAAAACACCATATAATATTATTATAGTGAATTAAAAAATGTTAAGGAGAAAAAATATTTTTTCAAGTTAAATAAGGATTACAATAAGTTTATTACGGTAAACATATTAGGTAAATATGAATAAAAATGGTCGTAGTGACCATTCATTAATCATGTTTTTTCTCTGCGTGCATAAAAGGAAATGTCTGGAAAAAAGCATACACAAATATTAATTTAACTGCAACAATATTGAAAATCTTTGCTTTATAAAGTTTTTCTGCGTGGCGGCCTGCGGCCGCTCTTAGGGGTTTTCTCCTCCATGGGACGCGGCAGGTGGCTTCGCTGAATAAAGTTTCCCTGCGCGCACAGTTTAGTATGCGAAATGCTGTTATCAACAACAACAAAAAACAATAAATTGAACAGTGTAACAAAAGAATCAAAAAATATAAAATAAAGGCTTTATTGCACCATTGGCTAAATTTCCATAAAGGCCTTTCAAAGTGCAATAAAGCCCTTTTCGCAATAAAGGCCTTATTTCTCAATTGGAAGTGAAATAGAGCCTTAACGGCCTTATTTCGTAAGGCGTTATTGAACCCCACACACAGAAATACATTTATCATTAAATATTATTTAAACCCTAGAACCGTAATGCTAATCGATTCGAGTAGCAGCGCTTACAATTCCATTCCATAAAAATGTTCCCAATATATATAAAAAACAATTTTTCATACAAAAAAATTCTTGTTTGATTTCAAATACAAAACAAAGCGAAACAAATTTTTAATAATCTAATTTAAAATTTGTTTAAAGATACAAAAAAAAAAAAAAACGGTTACATAATGTTACTCGTTTCGACTAGGGTTAAATGTTTTGCTTTCCTAATAAAATCTAATTCATTATATAACTTCTTAAAAAACTCTTATTCAGTTGCCTACAAAGTTAATGCTACAAAAACAAATTATTTCAATTTTTACAGATTGAATTTCAACAGAAAGTTAAAGATTCAAAAAAAATTTTATATTTTGAATCAAATAAAGAATATTAAGTACAAAAATTCAATTTGTAAAACACTAAATATAAACAAATTTGCATCGTTTAAGGGAATTCAATAGGGTAATCATTTAATCGGGCTTCTGCACAATTAATTAACCGAAGTTTTTTTTAATCGGTTAATTTGGTAATCGATCGGCTAACAGATTAATAAAGTTTTTTTTTATAAATTAAGTAATTTCAGTAAATAAAAATGCATAAATTATTTATTATTTGGAGTTTATTAGTTAAAAAAAAACAATAAAATAACAATAATAACAATTCTTGAACTAAAACGAGCAAACAAAAAAATAATTCACAAAAAATTCATAATTAATTACTTCGTAAATATTATGTTTTAATTAAAAAATAAACTGTGAGATAATTTTATTAGTTATTTCAATAGCTATAGAATATCATTCCAAAGTTACGATAAGATGTAAGGAGCAGCCTTTTCAAAAACCTCAATTTTTAGAAAAAATTTTTTTTAAAAAAAAACCTTACCATAGAATTTGAAATAATGATGATTTTTGTAGTTAGATGACTATAGCGGATCAAAAAAATACAGTGGTTATTCAATGGAAAAAAAACTTCCCATTTGTTGCATAGTGTAGTTTAAGGTGATCTTAAAAAATAATCTTTTAGACAAATAATTTGGTTTAAATGTTTAGGATTTAAGCGATTCTTTTCTTTAGTTTTGATAAAACTTGACTTGGAAAAAATTCTTTCAGTTATCGTAGATTATGAATAAATCAAAAGCAATCCATAATGCAGAATTGCTTATTTCTTAGTTCTTTTCCTGGATATCTCTAAACATATAAAATCTTCTATTATGCCATTAGAGTCCTGTTCTAATTTTTTTAAATTTTTTGCATTTCTAATTGTTTCGGTTAATTCCGTTAAAAGATTGATAAGAGAAGAAACAAATAACTAAACACATACACATATAAAAAGTACGTAAAACAAAAAGCAGTTGACAGCAAACACTTATTTAAAGATCACTGAACATCTTCTTTGTTTGGATGAAAATATATTTTCTAAACACATACCTTTTGCATATGAGACGATACAAATAATTAAAAACCCAAAAAAAAATATGTTATAATACTACAAAAAACTTTGTGCATCGTTTAATCGGTTAATCGGCTGAAATTAACCGGTTTAATCGTTAATCGAAACTAGCCAATTTTATATTAACCGATTAGTTAGTCGGGTAGTAATTAATCGGTTAACCGAATGAATACCTTAGAATTTAGCATTCTAAGGATGGGTTTTTGATATCTCAGTTAAACTAGGCTTAGTTAATCGGAAGACAGATTAGTGCCGCCATTACCAAACTCTATTTATTCTTGCAATAAGAGCAACAAAATTGCTCTAAATATTTGAAAAATCAGTTAATAGTCATTAGTGTTCAAATGTAATATATTATGTAACTAATGACTCCACAACAATTCCTAGTTTCTTTAAAATAATTGTGTATCATTAGACCTTTTAAAAATACAAAAACTTTTGAAAAATTCAATGTATTTAAAATTTATGTCTCCACAACAATGCGCTACAAAATCTTTACGAATGATCATTTACAAAATTTATTGTACTCTTATTGTTAACACTTGACTTAATACCATTCATTATCCCAAAGCCAGAGGGGAAAAATGAACAATCAGACTTATTACAATGTTCTCGACAAATAACTGTCACAATTTTTCTAAATTACGATAAATTAATTAAACTTGTTACAAATGTCTCAACAAAACCTTAAAATGTTTAAACACACACACACATACATACGTGAAAATAGATATTTTCGTAGACCTTTAAGTGAATCTTAGAAAAAGTAAATTACTTTTGTAATTTTTCTCATACCCCTTATTATTGTTCACAACGTTTTCGTATTTGGTTTGTAACATGTTGTTTTTGTTTGTTTGCAACATATTGTCTGCTTTGGCATTGTTGCTGTTTTGATCCTTAAAGAAGAGTCGAGAAAAGGGAATCGTCCTGTTTACATTTAAGACTCGTCATTTAAAATCGCACCTTTTTTGCTTTTATTATTTTTATTCAGCAGGCTGATGCTCTTCTTCCTTTTTCGTTTGATGTTACGTTTGTTTGCCATTGCAACAACCCTCTCCCTCTCCACTTTTCGATCTGTCTGACTGCCTGACTGGCTTGACCAAACTATAAGATTTGTTAAGGTAAATGCTTTATTACACGTCTCAAATTAATCAAATTATTAGATTTATTATTTTTTGTTTACCCCTTTTCAATTGCAATTGTTTCAAATGTGTCACAACATGTGTATTCTTTTTTAAATTACATTTTGTTCTTTTGTTACGACTAATGATGTAATTTTTTGGGTTGGGGAATATTTTTGCAGCAATGATTTTTTAGCAATGATAATACAAGCCTGAGCTGTGCACGTAAGTGGTTTTTAACTCACGATCACGCACGCTCACTAGTGAAAACATGTAATCCATGCACGCTTACACACGAGAAACCTTTTGTAATACTTACAACCACTCACGCTCAATATTTAAATTTTAAGCACTTTTCAAGTATAAACCAGAAAATTAATTCATTACACGGTGCAACATTTTCAAGGCCATCAAATGTGCACTTAATTTAAAATTCGGTTTCTGGTAGTACGTAACGAAACTAGTAAAAACTCGTTTGGGGGTTTCTGTCTTAGCTCGGACTTATCTGTTATAGCATCACCAATATATCGATAAACAATTGATTTTGCACATCTCCTCAAAGAAAACGTAATATTTCTTACAGATATATCTCGTAAGCCAATTGAAATTTTCCTGTTTTCAGCATTATTTTAGTTATGGAATAAGTGCAAAAAAGTGTAAAATTAACTGATTTTATAACATTTATAAATTACACAAGGGAACAAAATTCAACTTTGTTTGTGTTGATTCGAAGTTTGATGCAATTTTTTCTTCTAATTTGAGGCCGCTGATTTCAAATCTAATCTCATTTTTTCTCCATCAGCTCGCATTTTTTCCAAAAATTAAATGTTCAAAAAATCGTAACTTTGCTCTTCATTAAGCGATTTTTAAATTTATTTTTTGTTAAAGATGTAATAGTTAGCTATAGGAAAACGGCTAAAGCTACGGTCACACTTGTGAAATATTTGACGAAAAAAACGGGACCAACAGGCTTTGTCTAGAAGTATCCCAGTAAAAAAAATTTGTGTTTTTTGAAGCACTTAAGAGAAAAAGCGCATAATCGATCGCTTCAATAAGAGAGCTCTTATACAGCAGTAAATGATAACGAATAAAATATACCAAAAAAGCTGCTATTTTAGTGCTGACAACGAAGAAGGTTTTAAAGCGAAAAAAATCTAAATATATTATGGTTTACGAAAATGCTTGAAAAAAGGCATTTAAACCAGTAAAAGCAAAACATTAATAAATATGTTAATATAGTAAGCCCTTAAAAAAGCACTTTAGGAGTGCTTTATTTGCATGTTTTATTATGTTAAAAGAAGTGCTTATTGTCAGCAGAAAATAGTCCTCCAAACTGGGAACACCCCATACAAAAATCAGGCATCCCATCAGCAGCTTTGAAGCGATTTGAGGTATGCATTCATATATAAAACCTGCTCCTTTTAGAGCACATTTTTTACTGGGATATAATTAGTTTTATTTTGTGATATTAAGACCATGTTAAATCTCACTAGCTATTAACAAAACTAGTGGTTATGCTTATTTGGTCAAATATTTAATAAGTGTGACCGTAGCTTAAGTAATGGTCGTTTACGTAGCAGCGTTACCATTTTAGCATATTTCCTGCTAGATTTAGCTGGGGAATTAGATTGAGATGGGGAATTGCAAATATTTTTTAAAAAATATGCTAACTGCTTTTTAGCATATTTCCTTGTCCAAAGGCAGATTTCTTAGTATATTTTTACTATTTAGAAAAGCAGATTTCTTAACATATTTTTTTAAATATATAAAATTATTAATGAAATATACATTAAAATTCTCTTTTATTTAGCAGATTTTTTTTTTGTAAAAATTTAGCATATTTTATTTCCATGAAACAGTTATGGGAACACTGTTCAGTAAAAAAAATACAACTTTTGTAATTTTAAAAATCATGAAAAATCCAAATCGAGAAAAAGTTTAAGTCTTATTACTTTTAGGTAAATTCACATTACCTATGACCAAATTAGATCTAGATCATAAAAATCGATGAACGCGTTTCGCTTTTATTTACAATTAAATGAAGGTGCCTCATTTTTAATAGAAAAGCAGCAAACACACACACATTAACTGCCTGGCCCACTATGTCGACAAGAACATTTCTTTCTTATATTTATATTGAAAACAAAAACAAATTTAAATTTGTTATTATTGTTTTCAATATAAAAATGCGAAAGAAATGTTCCTGTCGACATTGTGGGCCTGGCAGTAATTATTATATTTATTAGATGTTCCAGTATTTAAGTTGTAATTTGTTAGTTTTATTAAGACACAAAAACACTTTCATTAGGGTGGTTTTATTTGTATGATTATTATTCAGTGGACAATAAAAGACGTATATTTTATTTTTTACTATAAAGCAGTGTAAAAAACTGTATTTTATATTAGGTGTGTTTCACAAGTTCGGACTAATGAGAGTAAAATGCAAATTACTCTCTAAAGTTGCCAAAGTTTAACGAAATTGTTGGAACGCAAAAAACCATTTTTGAAATACTAATGATGCTTACTTTTAATTAAGGTCTTTTTAACCCTGAAAGGTTACTCTTCATTTTAGTACATTAAGGTTACTCTTCGTTGAATCGACGAACTTTTAGAAAAAAATTCTAGCGGAACGAATTTTGAAGTAAAAAATCAACAAAAATTATTTCATTTATTAAAAAATAAAATAAAATAAAGCATAAGAAATAAAAGTTTTTCTTCTTTCTCAAAATTTTATGAAGATGTTAACTAATTTTTGTATATTAAAATTTATTATTTGTTAAAAGCTTTCGTCATCAGCTTACGTTGTTGAAAAAAAGAGTGCATTTTGAATACACGTAAAAAAGTTATATTATAAATTGTAAATGCGCTCCGTCGATTCGACGAACCGTTACCATCCAGGGTTAAGTGATTTTAGACGCCTTAAAGTCATAAAATTATAAAAACAGAAGAAAATTTGCAACATTGTAACTATTTACATTTTATTTTTTGTATCAGAGAACAAGGGAAATCTGTATTTACCATTTTAACTTTTTCTTAAAACCTTCCATTTCTGCTTTATAATACATTTTTTTCATATAAACTAACCTTTTTCTGATAAATTAATCAGTTTCATATGCAAACAAAAAACATCTGATTGCTTAATTTTTGTCCGAACTTACGAAAAGAAAATGTTCGTACAAATTTATACAGGAATGAAAAAAATTACTCTCTCAATTACTCTATTAATTGAACCAAAATTGTTATCTGGAACGCTTTTTGGTAACTTTGTGCAAGTTCGGATTGTTTCATTATGCATGTGGAACAAAGCTATTATATATTATATTCTGTATATTAAACAAATTGAAACACAGTTCCGAATTTATTTACTAATTTTAACTAATTATTTACTATTTTTTCCATTGTGCAATAAGCCACTTCACAATTTAGCTTTAACTTTTAACACCGCCGATATTTTAGAAAAATATGCCACAAACAAATTTAGTTTTTGACAAATCTAATTAAATATTTCGAAATATTTATTACATCAATTTGTCTAACAAAAAGGGGTGAGTGACTGATTCTAAATAAATATGTTTGTATGTATGTATCTGTGTACGTATATACATTGTACAGGCTGTTTTCACTATTTTCAAATAACAATAACAAAATTAAACCAATTTAGAGATTTGAATTGATAGCGCACAGAGTTTGCTATTTAGAGAATATGTTTGCGCTTGTTTGATGGAAATTTTGTTGTTCAAGCAGAAAAAATGCTTAAATTTAAATTCAATTAAAACTTAATCAGTTCTGGTCACGTGTTAAAGATCACGTGAATAATAAATACAGACTTATTTATATAAATGTACATACATTTCATTTTGTTTTTTCATAAATATTTATGCTTCTAGTTAACAACTGTATACGAAAAATTGAAATATATTTTGCAAAAATATATTTATTTAAGTATCTAATAGTTCTGTCAATCAACCGAGCAATTAACAAACTTTATAAATAATGTGACAAATAATGAGTCAGTGTTTCTCTAACTAGCTTGTTTACGTGCCATTTGCTTGAAATTCTTTAATAAAAAACCATAATTTTAAATTTTCTTAATACACTGATAGAAAAAGCGTCAAAACACTAATGTATTTTGACATCACTGATGCCATTTGTCATAACATTGATGTCACAATTCTGATGTTGGGGCATCATCAATATGAAGATGCATTTTTCTATCAGTGTACAAATCAAAAAGTTACGTATTTTTCTAAATAGTCTAGATAAAAAATGTAAACAACTTTTGCTACTACGACAACTACCTTCAAATTTTTTTGTAGCAATAGTCGTAGTAGAAAATAATTATTTAAACTAATAGTAAATCAAAAGCATATAACTAACAGAAACAGTAGATATAGAGATTGGAAGATCGGCAACAATAAAGTAGCAAGTGAGGTAGCTATATAATAGGATTTATTGTAGCATAAAAGTACCATAATATAATAAGTAGCAACAGAGAAGCATATAAACAAGACAAAAAAATCAAACAAGTTATTTTCAAACCAATCCTTATAGAAATCCCGAATATTATATGAACTTCTAATACGGCATAACTTTTTTTAAGTCTTTCATCGAAGATAAGCGCTCAATGTCTACATTTGGGAAAATGCACAAATAGTTGAATAAATTTGATACATTAAATCATAATTTTCGAACATTAAAAACAAATGTTAAAAATTAAAATTGGGCGCTAATAGGCTAACCTCCATAACATTGATCCTAGACCATAATGTATATATATAAATATATATAAATATTTATAAATATATATTCTGGATCCTTATTAGAAGAAAAGGTCAAACCCGGTTGGCCGTCTGTTGAAATGGGGTTTTCGAAGACCCCCGATATGATGGGGCTTGGTTGGTATATATTTATGTCAGATATGCTCATTTAAATTTTGCTATTGAACTTAATCCAGTTCGGTGCATTTATAGCTGAGATATGAGCAAAAAAAAAATCCGACTACTCATAAATTCCTTGTTGCTGTTGTTGTTTTTTTTTTACTTTTTTTTATATATCTGGAGAACGGCAAGAGCCAAAGTTTTCAAACACAAACTCTCTAATAAATGGGCGGGATTGGAAAAGTGGGCGTGGTACTTTCCATACAAAGAAATTATAAATTTCGATATATCTGGAGAACGAAAAGCGCTAAAGTTTCCAAACTAGGTACAAATGTATCGGTTATCAAAACACAACACCCCCAAAATGTGCGTGGGATAGGTGAAGTGGGACAAATTAGTTTTTTTTATGTCTAAAGAACGGTAAGAGGAATTTCATATTTCGTACACATGGGTGTGTTATTGATACACAACCTCTCTAAAAATATTGTAGAGGTGGGCGTACAAAGCCATTAAAGATTACTGTATATTTGGCGAACGGCAGGAGCCAAAGTTTCCAAATTGGTTAGAATCATCTTGGTTATCAATACACCATATCCGACAAAATGAGGGCGGGATTGGAGAAGTGGGTGTTGCAGACAATAGTTTTATTCATATTTAAAGAACGGTATTAACACATAAATTTCCCTTCTTATCGCACCATGGTGAAGGGTATATAAGATTCGGCAGAGCCGAAAATAGCACTCTTACTTGATTCAACAACAATAGCACATAACAATTTGTTCAGCACTGATTACGATCCCGTTTAAAAACAACTTTTTCTTGCTGCATTCAGGACTACTTTTTGATACCCTTCATCACAGGTGGAAAGGGTTTAGTTTGCCATTCCGTTTGTAATTTCTACAATATTGATCTTAGCCCCTTTAAACAGCGTTCTCAGTTTTGGAGATTTTTCTCCAAATAGGGGATTTTTTTTTTTAATGGGGATACAAATTTCGTGAAAATACCAAGGGTATTTTTTGAGGAAAAGCACTTTTTCGCTGAGGATTTTTGGGGATAATATATTATTATATACTCCATTTGTGCAATGGTAAGAACGGTTTATTAAACACGTGGGTACAAATTAAAGTCTTTTTTGTTCCAAAGTTTTTTGGCATACCAAGATGCTGGTGGTATACACCAGAGCTTGCTGAAATAGTTTTGAACATGCTTTCTGTACCAACATGTAACGCTGGTTTCTATCATATAATAAAATTTATTTGTGAAATTATATATTATTTTATTTTTTAGGATCTGTGGGGATTTTTAGGGATAAGAAAATCGTTATTTTGGAGATTTTTGTGGATGAAAAGTCGTAGATTGGGGATAAGGTGTAAAATAAAACTGGAAACCCTACCTTTAAATTATATAAGGAGGTTCCTTTTAAAACTTGACTATTCCACTTTTTGTCATTTTGAACTGATCTACTTTTGACGAAGTCATGCCTTTTATTATGTTTTCTGGTGTAATTATAAAGTTTTATTCCAATTTGATTTTCGATGAGTTTTCATTTCAATGCCACAAAAAAAAAAAAAAAAAAAATTTCAGTTATGTCGAAAGTGGAAAAGTTTATCTTTGAAAAAAAAACCTTCTCATTTATATTCTGGATTCTTTTTTTGGGACTTGGTTGATATATATTTATATCACATATACACCGTTAAAGTTTGCTACTGAAATTTAGACTGAGCGGGCCATGAATAACTGAAATATGAGCAAATAACACGACTGCCTCCAATTTTACGTATAAATCGCTTGTTGTGGTTTTTTTCTTTCTGTATATCTGGATAACGGAAAAAACCAAAGTTTTCAAATTATATTAATTATCTTTGTTATCAATAGACAACATTTTACATAATGTGAGCGGGGTGGAGAAGTGGGTGTAGCACAACCTTAGATCTATTTATATAAAGACCGGTATTTATGTAAATTTTTGTTCTTAACGCACCTAATGAAGGGTATACAAGGGCAATACAATATGTAAGACGATGTTATCATTAGAGCCAATCCTCTTTCCGCCGAGCCATTTCTTCAAGTTTGGAAATAAGAAATAGTCCAACGGGGCTAAATCCGGAGAATAAGTAGGAGGACTGGGCCAATTCGGAACCGCGAAATTTCCATTGCTTCCATTTTTTTCCAACACAAACAAAATGATGCAGCTTATTAAAACTTTATCAGGAGTCAACTCTCGGATGCCTGTTGACAGCATCATGGTTACTATTTATGTAAAAAGGCGGGAAATTTTCAATTTAACGGACTTATTAACCCGCCCTCGTAAAAGTTAAAAATCTTAAATTTGTAACTACAAATGGAAAAGTAGAAAATTCTACTCCTCCTTTTCGAATAAATTTTCTTAACATTTAGTAATCTGAAGTTATAATATTTAACTAGACAACTACCTACAAAACATTTTTATGCTACAAACGAGTGTTAGTAAATTTTAGTACAAATGTAAATTTTTGGGAAACTCTGAAGTTCACACGATAGCTAGTGTAAGTAAGGCTTTAACGAATAGCTTTGATGAATGAGCAGTAGTCGTATTAAGCATTTTAGAATATTTTTACTTTCCCTCTGCGTTCTCAGTGTAATTTACATAAATTAAGACAATTAATAAATAATATCTATGTAAATACTGGTTGCTTTTCTAGATTGTTAAAACATAAAAAATTTTAATTTATTTGCAAGTAATTTAACACATTTTTTGTGTTTTTTTCTAGTTTGATTTTGATTAAAAAAAAATAACTAATAATGCTAATTTTATACTTTGAGATTTGTGATTGAAAAGTACGAGTAGTTATAAATAATAAGAGCAGATTTCGTATTACACTTGTAGAATAAATAAATTTTTTAAATTAGAAATTCGCAATTGTTTGGGAAATTATAATCACAAGCAGTATACATACATATAAATAAAAAATTTCTTTCAGTGCAGTTGGCTAACTATTTTGTCACAATGTATATGTACATATTTCAACACTGTCTATTGTTAAATTGTTTCATTAATTATTTTAAAATTGATTAAGTGCAAAACTTATATTAATTTATGACTCTCCGTTATATTAAATCTCAAATAAATAGAAATACATTTAAATATTTTTCTTTCAGATTTCAAATTTAATGTTGGTTGTCGGAAGAATATAGTGACCTAGGTCACGTTTTCTTCTTGTGCGTGAGCAGGACAACAAATTATCGAGAGTTAACTATATTTTATTTATATGTATGTATATGAGTCGTATTGAGCATACTCATGTTAAAATAATATTATTAGTAGATGTCGTGAAGTGAAAAGAACTGCTTTGATAAAGATCAAGAGAGTTCAATTAATATAATTTAATATTATGTTGGTGGACAGATGCGTGGTTGTCTATAAATATATTAAGGGGATTGAGCAGCTGATATACTGAAATTTAAAATTAGTTGCGTGAATGAATTTCTATGGAAACATTTTTATACAAAATAATTTTCTGTATGTTTCGGTGCATACATTTTGTATAAGAACATTTTATTACTATACAATTTTTTATAATAATTTTTTCAATTTGAAAGTCTCTTGTATATTTTGTACTCCGCCCTTGCCGAAAATATTGCATGTATTTCTTTTTTTGGCAATAGATGGTATTATATCCGCTATCGGATGCTTCGCAGGTTGCAGATAGTGATACGTTCCTGGGATATACGGAGTAACTGCTACTCGTAGCAGTCGCGGGTAGTCAGCAATTTTAAGAGGAAAGTCTCGGAGGGTCTTTCGAACTCCCACAAATTTCGAGTATGCCAATGATTTGCGTGTAATTGGCGGCCATGAAACCAATGGCCCTTTAGCAGGTAAATATGCTTTGATTAGCAGCCCCGTTACCAGACTCGGATGCAATCGGCTAATTACCGGTTCATCTTAAACACCTTTTATTAATGAAACTGCATATGCCCCTAGGTTCCTCAATAGAGCAAAAGGAAAATATATACAGTGAGCGTCAAAATAAAGTGTACAGTTGTTTTCCAATACAAAAAGGGTTATGTTAATACCAAAAAATTTTAAATTTCTACTTTGCCAAATTTGATCCGATTTCAAGCATGCTTGAGCATTCCACGGAAACAATATAGTATCTATAATGAAGCGTGATAAGGTTGGTTGTGTACTACGTACTTAGACTGCGGGATCAACCCAATGGTCGCTCGATGTCAATCCAACTAAACATCTGGGAGTATTTGGACAGACAATTAAAAAAAAAACATAAGCATCAAGCACTTGTTAAAGAAAATTCTACATAAAGAGTGGCCAAAAGAGTCTTCTGAGCTGGCTTTTAAATGGGTGAAATCGCTGGCTATGAGACTAGGAGTCACCTTAAAAGCAAAATCACTAACTTTTCTTAGTATTTTAAAACTGTACACTTTTTTAGACGCGTTAATAACTAAGTATATTTGTTTTTTATTGTACTGTTTTCGTTGTTTTTTAAGTATTTAAATATTTTTACTTTTATATTGTAATAACATTGTCCAAAGTCTTGTAAATGAAAATAAACTTCTGAGAATTTAAGTTCTTTCTTACTAAAATAACACCTTTTATATTGGAAACCAATTTATTTTGACGCCAACAGTACATACATACATTTATTTTGTACATGCAGAGAAAGCACATTTTTCGATATGGTTACCTCAAACAATACTATTGTTAACAAAAAGTTATTTTATTATGGTTACTTAAGCCATATTATTGTCGACATGGTAAAATTGGTCATGGTGAAACTAGTCCTTAGAAGCCACTACCATATTATGGTTGCCTCTGCACATGTTATGGTAAATAAAATTATAATATATTTTCTACACATAAAAGTATGGTTGTTAATCAACCATAATATGCTGCTCTTGGAAAAGAGGAAAATGTAGTTGTTAATTTTAAACCATACGATTATTTTGTAAACAAATTATTGTTATTATTAGCCATAACCTGTTCAAAGGAAACTATAATATGATTGTGAATTCTTGATGTGTGACTAATTTAACCATTATATTGTTACCGGTGACAATTATATGATTAAAGTAACAATAATATGTCTAGATTTTGTTTCATAAAATATAGTTTTGTTGGAGGTAACCATATCAAAAAATGTGTTTTCTCGGCCTGTATAAGAGAATTTTTTGGGTAAAAATTTATAAAATACGTAAATAGTTTTGTATAGAAAAAAAGTTTTCTATAGAAAATTAATAAGATGCATATTAAGACAATGCATATGAGTATTTTTAATATAAAATCTTTTGTATACGTAATTTTTTATAAAGAATCTTTTGAAAATCTTATTTACATTTTAAACAATCTCTTTTACTTAGAAAATCTCATATATAAGAGGCTTTCTCTAGTTTTTTTTATAGAAAATATTGAGTAGAATCTAGTTTTCTATAAAAATTATTTTTTATGAGATAATTTCTAATAGAAAATCTTTTGTATAAGGGTTTTTGTACAATAAATTTATATTCTGTTGTAAATCTTATTTATAAGACTGGGTTCACACTCTGAAAGTTTTCTTTCAGAAAGTCACAGTGTTTTTATATAAGAAAATCTCTTGCGTATGATAATTCTAAGAGAAAATGTATATCACATATACCCCCTCCAACATACGCCCACATTTCAACCAAGTCTGAAAAATTACTTCTTGTCTACCAAATTAAGTTCTGCTAAAGTTTTTTTTTTCACTTTCACTTCAGTGACATTTGAGACGTACAATTAAACAAATATCGTACATAAATATACTTTTGTATATAAAATATTGAAAAATAATTATTAAATTATAAAAAAGTATTCTAATAAATCTTTAATTATTACATTTTGTCGTTTATCAAAAGCAAAAAAAAAAAAAAAAACCAATAAACAATCAGTTCAATAAATAAAATATTACAAGTTTTTTTGTTTTGCTTTTAATTTAATTTACAAGTTTCATTGTAAACATGTCAATTAAAAATTTCAAAGCTTACTAAAACATATGTCAAATTACTGGCACTAATAAATGCATCGATTATAATTCTAGAGTTGTAACAGTGAAAGAAATTGATATAATTAAAAACAAAGTGTGTGATACAGAAAAGTTGAACCCCCCTCGTCTAAGATTGGTGGGTATGTAAAAATATATAGAGACATGATTTGCACTCTCTTGCGAAAGATAAGAACTGGACATCGTATTAAGACTTGCAACAATGAACTGACTGGTCGCACTACTTTTAGCAGGCACATATACATAAATGGGCTCGGAAATAATTGCTTTTTAACAACAATTAATTAACAAGTAAGAAATTATTGCCATGTCAGTACAATATAATACTTAAACATAAATTTAAAAAAAAAAAAAACTGTACAGCAAACGTTTAGAACGTTTGGTAAGAACACTACAGGTGCGCTAAAACACTATCGGTACGTAATCTTAGTATTTGTGTTCGCCAGTTTACAATCGTTGTGTACCGTACTTTGTTTGTGTACAAATTTACAAACACAAATTTTTTGTTATTTTGTTTTGTTGTACTATTCATGGCAAAATACGGTACGGCACACTAACGTGTCGTAGCTTAGAGTTTTTTTCTAACTCTGCTTTAAGCCCCTTACAGCACTTGTTAGCTCCTTTTAGGGTCCTATGGACGAATATAGTCCCTCTAATACAAAATAAAATTTATCAAGAGGTTTTAATTAATATAAAAATTTTTTTGTTGAATGTTATCTAAATATTAAACTCTATATGTGATTTATTTGTTTAAATTTGATTTTCATAAGGGGCCCATCTGAAATTAACGGTTAAATCTGATCCACCGCCACTGAATTAGTTTATCATAAAAAAGTTATTATAAAAGTAATTTCCGACAAATTTTATCTCAAAACCAATATTTATAAGAAATTAATGACGGCAAAAGCAATTTTCGGGAGTCGTTCCAATATTGAAGCTATTGTCTGATATAGACCGAATACTTACTCCATTAACAGTTTTGATGATCTACAAATATTTTGTTGGGACAATATTTGACAGGGGAAACTGAAATAGCTAGCGCAATTATTATTTTGGGAATGCGCTTTTCAAAGGCAATATCATTTATTGTGTATTTCAGTGTCGCCATATTATACATTTATATACATATATAAATATAACTAAGTATGAACAATGGGATATAACTTTACCGAACTTATTAACATAACACTCTCGTACGTGATTAAATTTTTTTTTGAGTGCGTGCGCGGTCATGAGTCAAGAACTATTCATGCGCACAGCTTTAGTTTTTGTTACTTTTGCTCAAGCTTTTAGCGTGTAGCAAAATTAGTTTTGGGTATTGTGGTTTAGACAATACGATAACTATCGAAATAACTATCGATAGTTTATTAATAATTGATATAGCAATATTATCGAAAGTTTTGCGGCTTAAGCTGCTGGTCCAAATTCTGTTTGTGAAGTCAAATTTTTGTAAAATAATTTACTAGAAATAATAAACTTTTTCGCACTTAGAAAAAAATTATTATAAATGGCAGTTATACAAATATTAACTAATCACCCGCATTGTATCATCTTTGTTATTATTGCCAGCAATCGATTACTATTGAAAGTCACTTGACATTTTCTATGGCGGTTTTAAGTCGACGTCGAGTGGAATTGACACAGAAAATTTTGTGACGTAATGAAAGTTAAAGACATTTTAGTTAGGAAAAAATATAAGTACTTACCAAGGCGAATTCATACAGGTGACCGCATCATGATATAGAATTATGCTAGCTATCCCTTTTTTTAAATATGTACTATGTATTTTGTTTTTGTAAAAAGTTAGAGTGAATGCAATAATTTTTTATTGAAAATATAAACAAGGTAGTTTTTTTGTTTATAAAATACACACAATTGCTTTAGAATGTAAATATTTTTCCTGTATTGCAAATCTATTGTGGCTCCACTTATTCCTTACACACTTTTAATTCCTTGATTTTATATTCACTTTTTTTCATTAAATTTAAATAAGTTTTTTTTTGATGATGTGGAATGTGGTTATTCTCGAAACATGTAAATTCGAGCCGAGTTCAATCCCGAGTTCAGTTAAGAATTATCGAAAAAAACTTAATTCATTTCATGCTACATTACATGCCACAAGGTCCTAGCTGTACAAAGAAAGATCAACTAGAAAAAGAAAAAAAAAACATAAAAAACAAGTAAGGAAAAACCATGTAAATTAAAATTAAAAAAATTGATAATCAATTACAGCAAATTTCGATCTACAAATACCATTTGTTAAAGTTTGATGTTTGACTATAGACTGGCAGGCGCCGCAGTGAGGCAAACGGTAGAACGCAAAGAATTCTGATGATGGGAATGTGGTTATTCTCGAAACATGTAAATTCGACCAGAGTTCAATCCCGTGCTCAGTCAAGAATTATCAAAGAAATTTTAATTAATTTCATGTTGTAAATTCCTTACTTCAATAAAAATAATTTAATGAAAATAAAATTTAATGAACTTAAGCCTAATTAAAATATTAAAAACTTCATTTTTTTTCAAGTACATATTTAGATTTTTATTGAATTTTAAATTTAAACAATTTTTTTCACAAAATGTAAACATTTCAGTATACACAAAAGTAAATTAACAATAAACAGATGACTCGAAAATGTCATCTGTATGAATTCGCCTTGGTGCATACTAGAGCATTCATTCGCGTTATAGGGCGTTAATCGGTTAACCGATTAATTACTACCCGATTAACTGATCGGTTCATATAAAATTGGCTATTTTAGATTAACGATTAAGCCGGTTAGTTTCAGTCGATTAATCGATGTAACAAAATTTGTAATTATTTGTAGTATTATAACATTTTTTTTTTGTTTTAAATTAATTGTTTCGTCTCAGATACAAAAGGTATGTGCTTAAAAAATAGATTTTCATACAAACAAAGAATGTGTTCTTCATTTTAAATAAGTATTTGCTATCAACAGCTTTCTGTTTCATGTACTTTTTATATGTATATGTGTTTAGTTATTTGCTTCTTCGCATATCTTCTCATATCAATATATTAACAGAATTAACCGGAACAATTAAAAGTGTTAAAAATTTAAAAAAAAAATAAAACAGGACTCTAATGGCATAATGGAAGATTTTATATGCTTAGAGAAATCCAGGAAAAGGACTGAGAAATTAAATATTATGTCTTATGGGTTGCTTTTGATTTCTCCAACATCTACGATGATTGAAATAATTTTTTCCAAGGCAAGTTTTATCAAAACTAAAGAAAATAATCGCTTAAATCCTTGACATTTAAACCAAATTATTTGTCTAAAATATTATTTTATAAGATATCTTTAAACTATTCAAATAACTTATATAAGTATCTCAGTTTAATTTTTAATAAATAAATAATCATGTATGTCACAGAATTTGTACGAAAGTAAAAAATTTACGAATTTTTTCATTTGTAAAGTTTTTGTTTCGCGTTTTTAAATAAAAAAGGAAAATTTTTGCGTTTTACAAATTCGAGAGAAAGTAAAAACGTTTTCACTTTCACTTTCTTATGAATTTGGTTTCTGTGACACACCTGAATATGTATTAATTAAAAAATATGTAGTACATATTTATGAATTATTTTTTTGTTTGTCATGTTTTTTTTTTTTCTAAAAAACCCCAATAATAAATAAATTAGGCATTTTCAGACATTTATTGAAATTACTTAATTTATAAAAAAAAACTTTATTAATCGGTTAACCGAGCGATTAGAAAATAAGCCGATTATTAACCGATTAAACAAAAGCCTCGGTTAATTAATCGAGCAATTAACCGATTAAAGCAAAAGCCCGATTAAATGAATACCCTAGTGCATACATATGTATGTATATAAAAGTTTTACTAGTGTACGAGTTTGTCTTTTACCCACGATTAAAACAAGAAATGGCACGGTTTAAAAAAAATATTTGGACACAAATTTTATTAAAAATTGTTAAAATTTAATGTTTCAAAACTATGTTTGTAATTAATATAAAATAAACAAATACAAAACGTAAAAAAAAAAAAAAAATAGAGATGACATAACATTTATAGAAGGAACCAAATTAAAGTCAAAGTGATGTAGACGTCTACTTGTTGTGACAACAGCTTAGAATTAACATCGACATCGACTTATATAATAGGGGTGAATAACTTGAAATTATTAATAGAAGTTCTATTTATTTGCAATCGCATCTTACGCAATAAATTTTAAAAGTTTTTTTTTTGTAAATAAATATAAAGCAATTAAAGTTCATTTGCATACACTTGCTATAATTAATCAATAATTTTTTTATCAATAAAAATAAAAAAAGTAAAGATTCATGGAATTTTAGGCATTTAGCTTATGATTAACTGAAATGATAAGTTTTAATGAGTGCTGTAACATTTAGTAAAATAATTTCTTTAGAACCTTTTCATTAACTGAAGTAAAGCCGCGAATAACGTTGCAAAACCACTTTCTGCAAAACCAGTTTTTTGCGGATTACCGTTAACATTACTCTCTTTAAACATCAAGTCACCCACAGTGTGGCCATTTTGGCATTTTTGCAGCATAATTTAGCATTAAAAATTTCTATTTAGATGCAATATTTTCATTTAGCAGAAAAAAATTGTTTGCTCTTAACTACTAAAAAAATAATTATTTTAAAGCTTCAACTTTTCTTAAACTATAAAAACTAAATTGTTCTAAAAAATTTTGTATATCATGGAAATAAATCGTTTAAATTTTGCATTTCGTTTAAATTTTGCATTGCATGCGGTTTGCAGTACCCCTAAATTTAAAATTGAATCGCAACTACCTGTGCAACATATTTATATGTATCAGATGCTTTACCAAAATCTAGCCAATTGCTTAAATATAACCATTTATTTCCATTTCGTTACAAAATTAGTCACTGAAATAAATTTAGTTCCGAATAAAATATCATACTGGTAATAAATTTGTAACAAAAATCTTTAAAAAGTTTTAGCATTATTTTGGCTTTTTTTTAAATCATTTAGCATTTGTTGGCCATATCTTATTCCAGTTTTAGCTGTAAAATTTTTTTAGGCCTGGCCACACTGATCACCCAAAAGGATGCACCTTAACCAGTGTGACCATATTGGCATTTTTGGTAGCTAAATTAAGCATTAACCATTTTAATTTTCATTAAAAATTATTTTTATGAAGACATGAATTTCTGTTTCAATGAACTTAAGCCTAATTAAATATCTAAATTTGGATTAAAAACCATTAACAGTTCAATAAAATAACCACAATACTAATATTATTAACCATTTCATTTAGCTGCAAAATTTTCATTTCGCAGTTGGAATTTTAATTAGCATTTTTAAAAAATGTTTTTAAGCTTTTTTTTAGCATTATATTAAACATTTTGAAGAATAGTTTTTTTGATTTTACTTTCACTTAAATTTTTTTTATCAATAAGAATAAATATTTTTCATTTTTCGAATTTATTCTATGAGTTAAATTTCAGTTATGTATTTTATAAAGCTTTTTTTTTTTTGTAATAGCTCTATTCCTAAAATTTTTTTAGAAATGACTTTATACACTACCAGACTATTATATTGTATTTTCATTTCTAAAAAAAATTAAGGAATAGAGCTATTACAAAAAAAAAAAGCTTTATAAAATACATAACTGAAATTTAACTCATAGAATAAATTCGAAAAATGAAAAATGTTTATGAAAAAAAAAAAAAGAAATAATTCCCAATATCTATTTAATAAAAATAAATTTTAACTAACAATAGTTGTACCCAAATTAAATTTCGTATGAAAATGGATAATTCTTATGTTAAGGGAATATTAGAAATGCCTTCATCATGTTGATTGTAACAATTACTTGCCCTTTAATATTACGATATTAGAGTACAAGGAAATTTCACTTTGTGTTTAGATAAAAATTTTATAATGTACATATGTTTTGAAAATTTTTTTGCTCAAACGGCGAAAAAAACTATAAGTTTATAACTTAAACTTTAAAAAATAAAATGATCTACAAAATGTTGTATAGCATATACATAAAATCGTTTAAATTTTGCATATAATATTAGAGGTTTGGGGGCCCCCTAAATTTAAAATTTAGTGTCAATACCTGTGCTACATATGTTTATGTATCTAATGTTTGCTTAAATCTACCCATTTGTTTAAATGTAACCATTTGCTTAAATTTCGTTAAAAACTGGGTCGATATAATTTTTAACAAACACCTTTTTAACACACCAGAATTAGCTGTAAAAATTTTCAAGATCTGGTCACACTGACCCTAACTCTTTCAAAATGCGACACCAACAAAATTATACAATATAATAAAGTTTTGAAAGCCGCTTGCGTAGTGGAAAAACATTTTAACTCACATCGCGGTTGTGAATATGAAACGTTTATCTAAAAAAATAAAAACTATAAATTTTCATGCAATTTAAAATTGAAATTTCTTGATATTTTGTACAAAAGTTTTTATTATATTAATTTTGATAATCTAACAAAAAAAAAAAAAAATCCTGTATTTTAAAAACGTTTTTGCTCTTCTGAAAAATTATTATTTTGTCACTTACATCGTTATTCGCGGCTGTGCTTCAACTGTCTAGGGACAGAGTTTTATTTTCTACAACAAAGAGTGTTAAGCAAATAATAATAATATAAAAACTTTTTGTAACAATTTATAGAAAACATTAAAATGTCTATGTTTTTTGAGAACAAAATTTTTTTCTAATTATACTCGTATTTTTAACAGAGATATAAATAAATTTATTAAGTTCATATATACTAAATATGAATATTATGTACTTTAATTGAAATAAATTTGGCGCCTTAAAATAGGCTTTATATATTTTGCTTACAATTCGATAATGATGATCATAATCAACAAAATTATTATGGTTTGAAATCTTTATAACTGATTATAATTATTATTTTTTTGTTTGTTTTTTTTTCAGAGTTTTGTAAGGAAGAATTGGGGAATTATTTTGAATAACTATATAATTAACCTTTGACCAAAGCAATCGAATTTGACTTTTAAACCAACAGAATTTGATGATGAGCGATGAAGCCCATTTGCTATTAAATGGCTTCGCCAACAAGCAAAACTGCAAGTTTCAGTTTTTGCAGTAAATAGTTTATAATTATATTATTTCTCGTATTTTAAAAACAAATTAATTGAGGGATATCGAGTGTATGATATGATATTATATCAATTCATATATTAAATAATACAATTAAAAAGGTAATGCCGATCAAGCTGTCGTTATCCATTTGCCGGTATAACGACAGTTATTGACGCAGCATTTTAAAAGTAATTTCATATACTCGTATCAACATTTTTAAAAAGCTGTCTTTGTAATGAACTTGTATGGGAGCTTTGATGAATTACGAACATACACATTTTTAACGATGTTAAAGTCATTTTCGGGCCATATAAATAGCTATTCTCAATAGGTCTAGAGTTGTCTGTAGGTCAAGTAGCTGATTTTTAATGTAATTAATTGTGGATATTGCAAAAAAACAAGTTAAATCAATTTATGGTTACACAAAATATCTGTTAAAATGTATTTTTGAAGCTAAAAAACTTATTAAGAATAAAAATTGCAATAATTAGTATGGTAGTTATTTTTTCGAACTGTTAATGGTTTTTAGTCCAAATTTAGATATTTTTAATTAGGCTTAAGTTCATTGAATTTAATTTTCATTAAAGTATTTTTATGAAGACAGGAATTTTACAACATGTAATTAATCAAAATTTTTATTTATAATTTTTGATTCTTGACTGAGCTGACATTTGAACCCAGGCTTCCACGGACAGGTTGCCCAGACTAGTTTCGATTGTAACCACACAATCTCTTCAGTGTGGTTTGCCGTCTTACTCTCTCGGCTATTGCAGCCGGATGACGTCAATAGTCAAACATCAATCTTTAAACCAAATGGTATTTCACCTTGGTAGATCGAAATTTGCTTTTGAATGAATGATTATCTATTTTAATTGATTTACATGTTATTCCTAACTTCTGTTTTTTCGTACTTATTGTCAAGAATTCTAAATCCAAAGTACATTTTTGTTTTTCATGTTTTTGTCGTTCTTTTTTCTTGTTGACCTTTTTCAGCACAGCTTGAAGGACAAATGTAAAAATTGCGATTAATATTAGTTGAAAATTTTTAAATCGATTACTTACTTTACTTTAGATGGCTATTGTAACTATGCGTCGGTTTCATCCTGCAGTAAAAAAGAAATTCAGCTTTTCCCGTCTCCTGCATGCTGGTGCCAGTTGGAGACATCAAGTGCAATTAGGTTTTGCGCACCTGGTCGTTCCAACGGAGATGTTATGCCTTACGGGCCGAAGTATCATTTTCCATTCGGCAAGTGAATCCAAGCCAACGGAGTCATTGTATTTTAATGCGCTTGAGTATATCTATATCATATCTACAGCAATCCATCATCAACGCGTAAAACGTAAATCTGGCGGAGGATCTTTCTCTCGAACACCGCAAGCAATGTCTCGTCTGATCTTTTCATTCTACATGTTGCAGCACCATATAGCAGGACGGGCAGGATGAGCGATTTGAAAAGTGTAATTTTTCTTTGTCGAGAGTGGGCTTTATTTAACACTGGAGCCTAAAAAGACGCATTATTTTTCAACTTAGATCGGTATACGTTATTCGAGACGCTAAAGTGTTCTACCACTGGAAATTAAATACTTCGTCTTGTTCTCGCTTACTTTTAGGCCTATGATCTTTCCAGTTTTGGAAAAGCTCCACTTACGGCTTGTGTGTTGCGACCAATGATGTCAATATCGTCAGCATAAACAAGCAACATGAAACTTTCGTTGTAAATAAAGTCAGTCGTTTTGATTTTTGTCACTTGCAAATTATCTCCATTAGCCTTGCCTTAAATCCCACTTGGTACGAAAAAGCTCGCAGAGGTTTGTTCTTATTTTCACGGAGCTTTTAGGGTTTTGCAAAGCCATTATAAAAAGTCGAACGATCTTTCCTAGAACACCAAGCTCAGACATGACAACGTAATATGATTCCCTTGTTTTTTTGCATCAATTACTTCATACTATTAATATAATGAAAACTTTGGTAAGATTTTTTTGTTGGAAGGTGAATTATTAAAATATCATGGCATGTTATGATATCCATGGGCATTGTAACACACAAAAAGGTATCATAAAGTACATGTACAGAATGTCATATGGTCTCTGAGCACTATGACCCTTTTTGGTGAATTGTTGGTTCCATTAATGTCAAGCTTTGAGACGAACGACTTAACAAATTATTGATTTGGGATAATATTAAAATCCCACATCGTCAAAATCCAGATTTTTTTTAAAACCCGAATTTCAGAATTCTGAATCTGAAAATTCCTAACTTTATAATCCCGAATTTTGAAATCCTAAATATAAATATCCCGATATCAAATCCCGAGTTTAAAAGCTTTAGGCTGGTGTTATGAGATGTGGATTAAGTTTAAACTTAGTTTAACGTGATTAAAATGTGATTTTTATTTTATTAAAGGCCAACATTTTAAGGAAAACTAAGCTGTTTCTACAAAATTTTGTATACAAACTAGGTAAAGGCGGCACAAATCTGTTTTTTTATACAAGGAATTGCTCCTCTATGGTGTAACAAACACCGCCTTCGCTAAATAAAGCTTCTTAGTTCGGCACAGGCTTGACATTTTAGCACTTTTAGTACTGGATCTAATACTTTTTTTCTGAGTTAGCACAGAAGATTAAAAGAAAAAATGTGCTAAGCATTTTTTACACTTTTTTTAATATTATTTATTTGCAATTTGTTAGTTAGTATACACATACATATAAATTTCTCTTAGTGTATATAATATTATTTAACTATATTTTTCCTTTAGATTTGTACATTTACTCACAACATTTCTTAAACATATTTTAAAAGAAACGCAATCTTCTTACAAGGCAAGTTCAAACAAATGACGCATTAAAACTGTTAGGTGATATAATTTTTCTTGCTAAAAAATATATATTAAACAGAGTATCCAATTATTTGCCATTTGATTTTGTTCGAGTAAGGAATTAATTGAGTTTTAAATTTTAATCGAATAAGAGTTTTAATATGTTCGAATAACTCGAATAATTCAAATAATTTTATCCAATGGAAAAAACATACATGTCTATTTGATTTGATAATTTTATTATATTAATAAACAGAAAAAAACAATAAAATAAAAATGAAGTTAAACAATAAACAATAAAAAAACAATTCATTTATACCACGTATACAGGTTTAAAACTTTTATATAAAATAAATAACTAAAAAATCAACCCTGTTGAAAAACAATCTAAAATGCAAAATACCTAAAATGTCAAAATTCATTTAGCCGTTTGGATGGTAAGAGGTAAAAAAAAAATTGAAAGTCGGGTAAAAATAGATAATCCATAATCTGACAGCGCATATTGTTAAATGCTGATGAATTATTATAGTACGAAAATTGATGCGTATGGAATTAGTAGTTAATCGTTTATTACATGATTTGTTCCACACATACCCACATCTAAAAAGAGACTTAAATATGTTCATAATAGATATAGAATAAAACAACATGTTATTTAGTTGTTATGTATTTTATTAGTTAAAAATTTAAAAAAAAATATTTTTATATTAAAAAAGTAGAATTTTCTAAGAAATTAATTTTAATCGATTAATTGATATAAATTGTTCGATTTATTCGTTATTTGAAATTGGCTATTTTGCTTATTCGACCAAATAATGGGGAATATTTTCTTCGATTAATCGAACAACGATTAATTGAGTGGAGACTCTAATATATAAGTTAAGCTCATAGTTATTATTTTAGGAGATAAATAATGTTTATTTTAAGAATTTATCATTCCTTATCCATATTTTCGATATGAATTCGAAACTTTAAAAAGAAAAATGAAAACAAAAATGTTTAATATATAACAAAAATGAAAACAGTATCAAATGAAAATGTATAGAATTTTTAAAAACTATTACTGAATGAATTAAAATTTCGGCTGCCGAAAAATATTATGGCCTTGAAGAAAACTTGTAAATATTCGATTGAAAATAGGTGGAGCAAATTTTTAAATGTTTTACATCCTCTGTTAACTTGTGAATGTATATGTGTTACTGATCCAGTGTTGGAGTAAAAATGCTTAACCGCCTAAAAAAAGTGCAAAAATGTTCTACAGCTAAAAAAAAGCTTTATTTATTAACAAATATTTTTTTATTAAAACAATTAGAAAAGCTGGTTATTTTTTTAAGTTGATATTTAAATACAGATTATATTATAATTTTTTATTCAAGTTCTTGTTTACAATAATTGTATATGGTATATATATTTACAAAGAAAGTTTTGAATGCTCAAACAAAATTGTTAAGAATATTTTAAATTTCAATGACATCATCATCATATTCATCACATACCAATTTTTAGTACTTGTCGGATAAACTTATTATCCGATATATTAATGGTATATCAGCATACGTTATCAAGTTTTAACTTTCTCTTAAACATATAAAAGAGCATAAAAGCTGATTAACCCCATTAAACTAAACAGATGCTCTACTTCAGCGTTTGAGAAAGGCTAAACAAAATCTGACAATTCCTGAAGATGATTTTCATTAAAATGCCAAAAGTTCATTTAATTTAATTTTCATTAAATTAATGAACTTTAGCCTAATAAAAAATATGAAAAATTGCGTTAAAAACCATAAAATAGTTCCACAAAATAATTATTTTTTTTAAACAATAATTTGAATTGTGATTATTTTATTTTAAATTTTTATTTTTTTGCTCAGGCTAGAGTTCATTAAATTTAATTTTCATTAAATTATTTTTATTAAGAAAGGAAGTTTTGCAACATGAAATGAAGTGTTTGTTAGAGGTGAAAATTCTTGTACCCGGCCGAAGACCGGCTATGCAGCGAATTTTTAGTTTGCGAAATCGGTGTAATTAAATTAAATTTTTATTACATTTTGGAGCTTCATAACTCGAAAAGTATGCGTTTTAAAAATGGCTACTGTTAATTTTGTTTATTTGGTATAAGTGTTCGTTTGGCTTTCGTGAAAAATAGACTGCAGAACATTAAAATATTATGTATATTTATGTACAGGACTTCTACAAATGAAATTTTTTTTTAACAAAAACCAGAACACTGCATTATGTTTGTTACTTTCGTTGCAAAAGTTTATAACGGTATTAAGGGTTGTGTACAAATTTGCAAACACCAAAAAAAATAGTTTCTGGGTTTCGAACACTGTGTAAAAGTATTACCACAACGTATTACCACATTATAACTATGAACAGCAGTCAACTGATTGAGTTTATCTGTACGACAAATAAATAATTAGGCAAGCTTTGAAACGGAACAGAGGCAAACTCGACATTGGAAAAAAATATATCGCCTAATGAGAAAACAGCCATTAGATTTTTTAATATACAATAAAAAAAGTTTTCAATTTCATCATAAAGTTGTATTATTTCTAATGGGACTCAGAAATTATTTTCCAATTATTACTTTTTAAACAAATTTTGGATAATATGACACATCATAATTTTTAGAATATCTCCAATGATCCATTACCATTTTTGGTGTGTCTAAATGACCTAATGCCCGTGGCATGCCACTAAATATGTTATTATTTTAGTTTTATTCCCGAAAATTAAAAATAATTTTTATAACCTAAACAGACGCTATCCCCAAGTAATGGTTTAAAAATGTTAACTTTTTGCCATTTTTTTTAAATGACATGGCGACGTTAAACGTCATTAAATTTTAATTCAGAATATGTTTTTAAATTTCATTTAAAAGCTTTTAAAAATTATAAATATTAATATTAGGAAAAATACTTTAACTAATTAAAGTCTTAAGTCTATAAATAAGAGACAATTTTAATTGCACTGAGAAAATAATACGAAAGCATTTAATCACTTTTTAAATGCTGTAATTGGCTGATCTTAGGGCAATCGAATAATGAACTATTAATTATAATTGCAATTTATTTTTAGTTAAGAAAGCTGCAAGTCTATATAAGAACAGTGCATATGCACAGTTCGGAAGTACGGACTGACCTAGGCAAGAAATAATTACTCTTAGACAAAGAAAACATTTCCTTTTACTTTTTCGTTAAAAGAAAAATATGTACACATTTGAGCAAATTATATTAAAATAGACTTAGATTAAACTAATTTTAACACGGGCCCAAACTTATAAGCCTTATTTACTTTTTTTTAGCTAAAGTAGATGATAAACTGGAAAATCTAAGCCATATAGAGGATAAAATCAATTTAAATAAATTCTCTGATTGAAAGAAATTCTTTCCATAAACTAGAATGTAAGCTCTTATAACTCTATCTTGAAGCCAGTCTGATGCTATAGCCTTCAGTAATGGGACACTGCTCGACCTCCAATGTACGGAAAATTGAAGGGCATCAATATAAAATTCTTCGAATCATCACAGACGTTCCCTGTTTGTAAACAACTCGAATATTCTCAAAGATTTCTCTTATCCGATCAGAAGTGCGCTTAACATCTACGTGAAGGGGAGCCGAGATTAGAAGAATTTTTGTCCGGCACTGGCAGGATATTAACATAAGAATTATATAACAAGATACAACAAATTTAATTACTTACACTGTGCTAGAATTTTACACTTTGTTTTAAGACAAGCGGGCCGCCTAGCGTTATAACCCAATTCGGGTACGTCGAATCCAATGGTGCTTACCGTTTTTTCAGGTTAACTCTTGTTTTCGAGGTATACAGTTATTTCGAAAATGGAGGAGGTTACACAACACTTATTCGCGTAACTCAAAAATGGTTGAGTTAATTGAACAAACAAAAAAATATCCTTTAAGCAATATTAAATCTTTTCTAATATCCTCGTTTTAAAAACATAAAGGGTAATCACGATAAGTAGTACAAATTGTGCTGACGATGCAAATGTGTGCAAAATTACACACATTTGCACAACACAATAACAAAATGTATTTGCAATTTGCTTTATTTTACTTCGTCTGCACAACAAAAACCTTGAGCAAAAATAGTAACGCATATTTGCTCAGTTGCAAATAAAAGCAAACAACAACTTTTGACATACGGACCGCCATATTTTTTTTTATTTGTAAAAAAGAAAATGATTTTTCACTAGTTTTAGGCATTCTTATTTGTTAAAAAATTTATTATAATACCTATTGTTGTGCATTATTGTAAACAAATGAAGATTTTTGACAACTTATGATATTGCTGCCAGAGGTTTTATGTGTTGCCAGAATATTTTTTAGAAAAGTAGAACATTTGCTCCAAAAATAAAAGTGGTATGCTCGCGGTCAATCATAATATGCACTGAAAATTAACAAAGTGCAAATGTGCACAATGACCACCGTGATTACCCTTATAATTTTCTCTGTAGTCTTGTTTGCTGATAGTTTTGGCTTTTCTAAAATTATTTAGGAGAACGTTTCCTGATGATCTGGCCTAAGCAACCAGTGAAATGCGCATAGGAACAGATTATCCTCCAACAATAGATTTCTGTATTTTTTTTTTTAATTATTAAAAAATGGAATTAAGCACAACAAACAAAATCTTTTAATAAATAATAGTATTCCCAAAAACAACATTGATAATTTCGAAATTTTTGCTTATTAAAAATTCTTAAACAATTGGAAAATGCAGTTATGTTTACTTTATTATTTCTAGACATATAAAAATGACGATGGAAACAAACCATTAATGAATAAAATCTGTTAAAAAACTTTTGTTTTTATTCACAAAAGCCGAACAATTTTAGTAAAATTTAAGAATATAACGCAGTATTTGTATGGGAGCCCCCCTAAGAAGTGGAGATAACGTGCAAGTATATTTTGAGAAAATGTGAAGAGCAAAAAACTAATGGAGGTCAGTCATACATTTTATACCCCTCGGGGCGACTCCTTGGCAGTTATGGGGCTTTATTTTCAATATATTTCTAGTCTGTATTGAACATTTTGCATGGGAGCCCTCTTATGAATGATGGATGATGTCGTTGAAATTTTGAATATTCTTAACAATTTTGTATGAGCATGTAAATATTTCTGAGTAGATAAATATACCATACAATTTAACTAGCATTTCTTATTATTTTAATAAACACATGTTATCAAATAAATTGAGTACTTTCTTTCTTTTTAGGCAGCTCATTATATTATGGCAACATTGCTTGGTGCTTCAAATCGCATTAGAAAATGTCCCCATATAATTCACACTCTGGGAAGTTATTTAAATACTCTTGAAACCGTAACAGATATATTTATTGTAGTATTTAGCTTCGCATGGAGAAAAAACCATGCAAATTTGTAATAATCGGTCAATAATTTACCGCAGGTCTTATATTAAGCGACCTTCTGAAAACTACTTTAAAACGCTATAACAACTTTCACTGCATCAAAATTTGTTTCAATATAGGTTTTTTAATACCAGAAAACACTCTACAGAATTTTGTGATGATTGGTCAATAATTTTGCGTGAGTCTAATATAAATTCGCATCGCATAAATAATTTTAATTCGGCTTAAACTGTTACGAATAATGAAATCTTACTCAAATTAAGTTTTATGTGACAAGAAGTAAAAGTATGTATAAAACTTTCTGAATGTCGATCAATGATTAAAATTTGTATGTCTAAGCCGCGGCGAATTTTAATACTCATGTCCGTTTTTAAAAAAATTAATTTTTTATTTATTGATCCCATATAGGGCCCACGTCTGAAATCTTCTAACTGACGGTGGAGAGTATCAATGATTCGGCACAGCCGAATAAAGCACTCTCTCTTGCTGACAGGATGACAAACAGACGGACGTGGCTCAATTGACTTAGAATAACTCAAGGGGGTCTGAGAAGAATAACAAAAAAGTTTCCTACGAAATTACAAACTTAGTATACCCTCATTCACGTCAAGTGGTGGTGGATAGTATAAAAAGTATATTGTATTTTAAATACATCAATTCCTGTATTTTGCCCAACTCTGCCTGTAAATATAAAGGGTGGTTAAATTTTAACGGCCGATGTTGATTTTGAATAAACCACAAATTATTTAGGAAATTATTGCCATTTCTTTTTATTATGATAATATTGGTATGGTTCAATTAAGTATGAAACAAAATATCGGCCAAATGGCCGCAGCGATTTCGGCGGAACACCTCCATCCGATGGTCCAAATTTTCGATGACGCTGAGGCATAATTGAGGTTCTATGCCGTTAATGTGCCGAATCATCTCATCCTTTAGTTCTTGAATTGTTGCTGGCTTATCCGCGTACACATTTTCTTTCAAATAACCCCAAAGAAAGAAGTCCAATGGTGTCACATGATCTTGGCAGCCAATTGACATCGTCACCACGTTAGATAATACGGCCATTGAAATTGTCACGCAAAAGAGTAATTATTTCGTTTCTGTCTGTCGCGGTCGTTGAAGATAGACGTGTTTTCTAAACTCGGCATACGGTTTATTTTTTTTGAACAAATAAAGTATAAAAAAAGTAAATACAAGAAAAAGAAAAAAAAAAAAAAAAAAATTACATGTATGTACATACATACATAAACACACATTTTTTTCATTATCGGTGTTGATAAACAATAACAAATAAGAAGAGCACAACTGTAAACAGTAAAAGAAAAAAAAAACTCTTATGAGTGCAAACAGTAGAAATGCATATATCACAGTGAGTGTTAGCGAAAAAAATACAGAAATAAAAAAAAGAATCGATGATAGCAAATACCTAACGGCTAAACCTATTACTCGTACGCGATCCCTCTCGCCGTCTGTATTTAATAACTCGGTTGATACAATAACAAATACAAAACCTGCTAGCGTTGCCTCAACAGCAAAAACAATTTTAATAAGTGATGTAAATATTAACCCCCAATCAGGCATAATAGAAAACTCAGTATCACCTTCGGTGTCTAATAATACGGTTGATATTAATACAATAAAAAATATAAAACCGCAAGCGGTGCCTCAGCGGCAAAAACGATTTTAATAAGTGATGAAAATATTACCCTCAAATCAGGCATGATGGAAAACTCAGCTCCACAAGTTAAAAGTGGTCAAAAGCCTCAAGTACAAGTTGGTATGGACAGGTACATAACAGTGCTTAAACGGGGTCGCAGCCCTACCTCTGCAGCAGTTGCTTCGGCCTCAAAAGTACCATCTTTTGATAAAATAAATTCTCAAAATCGATTTGCAATTCTGGAGGATGAATCCTCTGAAGCACCAAACGTCATAAAATCGTCCAAGCCTCCCCCGATATATCTTAGGGAGCAAAACTCAAATGAGCTCATAAAGAGTTTGATATCGGTGATAGGTGAAAATTCGTTTTACGTAGCTGCTATCAAGCGTGGTAGTATAAACGAGACAAAAATACAAGTCAATAATGAGAATGATTTTCGCAAAATTATAAACAAATTTGAAGTACTTAAAAAAAACTTTTATACATACCAACTGAAAAGCAGTAAAGGTCTCCAGGTAGTGATTAAGGGAATTGACTCATGTGTGGACCCAGAAGAGGTAAAAACATTCCTCGAAGAAAAAGGCTTCAAAATAAAACATGTAGTAAATATAAAAAATAGAGAAAAAAACCCCCAACCACTTTTTCGAGTGGAGTTTGAACCCGGCGACGTAAAGCTTAAAAAAAATGAAACGCACCCTATTTACAATTTGAAATATATTCTCTATAGAAGAGTAACTATAGAAGAGCCACACAAAAGAAATGGTCCCGTTCAGTGTTTAAACTGTCAAGAATATGGTCATACTAAGGCATATTGCTATTTACCCCCTGTTTGCGTAGTATGTGGTGAATTACATGGTACAGATCTTTGCGATAAGTCTAAAACCGACCCCAACGTAAAAAAATGTAGCAACTGTGGCGGTAATCACACTGCCAATTATAGAGGATGCCCTGTATATACCATCGTCAAGCAGTCAGTTGGACCGAAAACTAATCCCCCTCAAATGCAGGTAACAAATCAAGTAAGCACTGGTGACATTCAGGCCCCGCAGCCTAGTTATAACAGAACCTCTTATGCTAACGTCGTAAAATCAAACCATGCGCCAACGCAAGGTGCTGCGCCAAGTAATGATGAAACTCCAGTTTCAAATTTAAGTCGTCTGGAAAAAACCATGGAAACATTAGTGCAAACAGTAACTAATTTTACGAACACAATGGGTAATATGATGCAGGAAATTCTTAGAATGCAATCGATGTTATTGCAATCTGTACTTAACAGGCCATGAACTGTTTAAAAATCTGTTTTTGGAACGCGAACGGCATCCGCCAACATAAAAATGAATTAGAATACTTTCTTAAAAATAAACAAATTGATGTCATGATGGTTTCTGAAACTCATTTGACCTCAAGAAATACGTTTAACATCAATGGTTATATACTATATGATACCAAGGACCCTCGAGATAGAGCTTGTGGTGGTTCTGCCATTTTGATAAAAAATCGAGTCAAACACTACCTAATGTGTGATCATCGTGAGGATTATCTCCAAGCAACGAACATTTGTGTTGAAGAGCTGAATCGTAGCATTGTAATCTCATCTTTATACTCTCCACCTAGATTTTCAATATCAGAAAGCCAATATTGTGAATATTATAAATCACTAGGACCCTGTTTCCTGGCCGCTGGCGATTATAACGCTAAACATACCTTCTGGGGGTCACGACTAATAACACCAAAGGGTCGTGTTTTGTTTAATACAATCTCTAAAATGAATTTAAATGTTGTCGCGAGCGGCCAACCAACATATTGGCCTGCTGACCCGCAAAAAATTCCAGATGTCATCGATTTTGGCGTGGTTAAAAACATCCCCACAGAAACGATTCACGTTGAAGCTTCCCTAGAATTATCTTCCGACCACACACCTACAATTGTTACTATAATGAACCCCAATAGAATTGTATCTCCGACTGGTTACCTAGCGACGTCAGCCACACAAATAAATTGGTTAAAATATAAAAAATATCTCAGTGCCCATTGCACAGAAAATATTCCGCTCAGTACACCGGAGTATGTAGATCGCTCTATTGATAATTTTGACAGTTTTCTGAAACTAGCTGTTCAACATTCCAATATTGCCCCCAAAAAAACAAAAACTATTAAAATATATTCCACAGATGTCGAGCGTCTCTTGTCTGAAAAAAGGAGGGCACGAAGAGAGTGGCAATTGCACAGATCTCCTCAACTTAAGAACTTGCTAAAAGAGTGTACAAAAAGATTAAGAAAGTTATTGCAGACTCAGAAAACGGCTTCTCTGGAAAAATATCTTAAGGAACTTGATGCAACTCCACAATCGGACTACTCATTATGGCGTGCAGCTAGAAACCTCAAAAGGCCAGTTGTCTCTAAACCACCATTAAGAAACTTGAATGGAAGTTGGGCAAGAAATGATGTTGAAAAAGGAAATCTGTTTGTAAGTCACTTGAAAAACGTATTTACACCTAATATATCTCACAATATTGCGGTCGATTTACCACCTGTTGCTGCTAGAGCAGCTATTCCCCTAAGATTTGAGATGAGAGAAATCGAAAAGGTTATATGTGACTTAAACACTAAGAAGGCACCTGGCATTGATAAGATCAGCAATAAAATGCTATTAGAGCTACCTCGCGTAGCAAAGAAAATTATTCTTTTTATTTTTAATGCTATTTTACGCCTTGAATACTTTCCTCAAAAATGGAAGGTTTCCTTAGTTACCATGATACCAAAGCCAGGTAAAGATCATACGAAAGTTGAGTCTTATAGGCCTATTAGCTTATTGTCAAATATGTCAAAGCTATTTGAGAAATTATTAGTTTCAAAATTAACACCGATTTTAAGTGAAAATAGATGTATTCCAAACCATCAATTCGGATTTAGAAGAAAACACAGCACAATTGAACAAACTCATCGAATAGTAAATGTCATAAGAAAAACATTTGAAGAAAAAAAATATTGCTCAGCACTCTTCATCGATGTTTCGCAAGCTTTTGACAAAGTCTGGCATGAAGGCTTATTACACAAATTGAAGCAAAATTTACCAGCAAACACACACAAACTGTTAGAAAGCTACTTAGTCGGTCGTCAATTTATTATTAAAGAAGGAAATTTCTTAAGTTCACCTCAGCCGATTGGCGCTGGAGTCCCACAGGGCAGCATCCTGGGCCCTCTATTATACTTAATTTATACTTCGGACATGCCAACAAACAACTACACCCAAACTTCAACATTTGCAGACGACACAGCTTTTCTAAGCGTCCACGAAAACCGTTATGAAGCATCTCGTTACCTACAGCATCATATATTTCAACTAGAAATATGGCTAAGGCAATGGAGGATAATGGTCAATGAGCAAAAATGCGTACATATAACATTCACCCTGCGCCGGGAATCTTGCCCCCCTATTACAATCAATAATCAAATTATTCCTCAACATTCGCATGTAAAATATCTCGGTATACATCTGGATCGGCGATTAACGTGGAAATGCCATATAGAGGCAAAATTAACTCAAATGAAACTAAAAGCCATCCAAATTCATTGGCTTATTGGAAGAAATTCTGTTCTTAGACTCGATTGCAAGCTTCTACTTTACAACTCTATCTTAAAGCCTATCTGGTGCTACGGTATTCAACTATGGGGCACTGCCTCGGCCTCTAATATCGAAAAAATTCAAAGGCGCCAAAATAAACTTCTTCGTATAATCACAGCCGCCCCCTGGTATGTTAAAAACTCAAACATTCATAAGGATCTCAACGTGCCATTAGTAAAAACTATGATTACAAAATATGCAGTAAAATAATTAGTATTGTGGTTATTTTATTGAACTGTTAATGGTTTTAATCCAAATTTAGATATTTTAATTAGGCTTAAGTTCATTGAATTTAATTTGCATTAAATTATTTTTATGAAGAAAGGAATTTTTACAACATGGAAGATTGCAGTAAAATATTTAAAAAGACTTGAACAACACCCAAATCTTTTAGCTCGAAATATTTTAAATCATGGCGGCCACACTCGCTTAAGGAGAAGAGACACTGCAGCACTTACTCAACTAGATGAGCGATAAACACCTATATAAGTGAACAGAACCCGTGATGAAGAAAATTTTTGTCTGGCACTGGCAGGACATAAATAAAGTATTAGGTTAAGATTTGATAAATTATTGTTAGTTCATATTAAATATATGAAGATTCAATAAATAAATAACGAAAAAAAAAAAAAAAAAAAAAAAAGCTGTGTGGCAAAATCACATATCGTCCACATCTATATATTTACCAATTCGAGCAATAAAAAGTTCGTTATCATCTCACGATAGCAATCACATTCACAGTAATTGCCTTACCGGCCTCATTTTGGAAAAATACGGCCCGATGATGCCGCCAGCCCATAAACCGCACCGAACAGTCACTCTTTGTGGGTGCATTAGTTTTTCGACAATCACTCTTGGATTATCATTCGCCCAAATGCGGCAATTCTGCTTATTGGAGAATCCACTGAGGGGAAAATGTGCCTCATGACTGAAGATGAATTTCATAATAAACCTGAATAACTTTAACGCGTTGCTCGATTGTGTATCTTTCCATGGTTCAAATTGAGTTATGGCGATTTCTTTTCTGAGAAATATGTTGCATAAATGGTACGTGCTCTATCTCTTTTGTGTAGAGCATGTACCATTTATGCAACATTTTTCTCAGAAAAGAAATCGCCATTAGTCTTAAATTGAGAAATGTCAAATGAAATGCAGAAAAAAACTTGACGTTTAGATGTGGTTCACATTCAACATCGGCCCTTAAAATGTCGACCCTTTATATGTAGAACGGTCTCTTAGATTTCGGTCATTCTGGAAGGCTAATGGTGGCCATTTCAAATAATATTTTTTTAATACATTCCTAAATATGTAACAAATCAAATACAGCTAGCCGTTATAAAAAAAACTTTTCATAAAGATTTCATTGCAAGAAAATATATATAACTTTTTGTGTTTTTATAGCCGTGTTATTTCATTAATTGCCTGTACATAGACTAAGTAAAACTGCAAATATTTTGTGTTATTATTTCAGAGAAGGGCGTGTATTCCACCGTCAGATTTATGGATGAAGTCAATTCATATGGAATTTTACAATAACGATCATGGATTTTCGATAATGATCGTGGTTTTCGAAACATTGCTGGTGCAACAAAATCATTCAAAGGTTGCTGCAGATCTGTATCTATTATATTTAAATTTAATTGAAATTTACAAGATCTAACACTCATTTTATATATGATAAGTTAAAAATACATTTTCTTTCTCGTTCGTTAATATCAATTAAACAATTAAATTAAATACTATTGCTCGACAATTGAAAGAAACTTCAGCGTTAGAAATAAATAGTTTCTTTGCAATGATTTAGATAAAATAAAAACTATATATTATCTTTTTTTGAGTGTTTCCTGCTACTTAACAACTTAACAATATTTTTTCATTTAATTATAACAACCAACAAATTAATGCATTATTAATTTATGACTTAATTGTTTAAGTCATTATAATTAATTTACGACTTTATCTTAACACATATTTATTTTAGTTATAAACAAACAAATACATACAAATTAATAACGACGGAAAGATTTTTTCATCTTATATTTGATTGAACTACCAGGTTTGTTAAATAGATATTTATTGAGCAATAATTTAATTTTCTTTAAAATAGAGATTTCTGATTGATAAGGAATAATAGCGGATATCGTTCGCTTATAAAGTTAAGCACCTGTTGTTAAAATAATTAGATGACTCGCCTTATAAATAAAATTTATTTCCGGGATTTCCCGGGATTTTCAATTCCCGCTCTCCCGGAAATTGCGGGAATTGGGGAAAATGTTGAAGAAAAATGTTCACCTCAATATTAAAATTTGCTGCAGTTTAAGGCTTATTAAACTGATATTTAAGAATAGACTTATCTATTTATTGAAATTGTATATGTTGCCTAAGCAAACTCCTGTGGGCTTAATTTTACAACAATATTATTAAGTTTTGCGTTTAAGGGCATAGTAAAGTGTTTTCCGCGATTGTGTTTTACATTGGACATTTCGAGTCTTATGAAAGTAGATTATGCTAAACTGCACCACAAGAGTATTATTCGTAACGCTTTTACCCGAGAGTGATCTTAGCATACGACCATAGGTAAATTATGGACCGACCTTCACGAAATTTGGTGACATGGAAAACGACCTTGTTGAAATTTGTTGACAATTGGTGTATTCTACCAAAAATTTATGTTAGTTTTTGTCAACTTTTTAGAGAGGTAGTTAAACATTTGGGTGCATACCCCTCTTCCTACTGAAGCGATTCTGGTGGAATTCAGTCCCAAACAGCCTGGAAGAACTTAAAACAATTTAAAACTTAAATGGCTAAATCGACTTAGAATTACTGAAGGACCCAGAATCTATATAATTTATGGGATCTTAGATGAATATTAAAAACAGATTCAAATGGAATGACAAACTTGGTATACCTTCATACACTACTGCTGATTGAAGCCTGGTACTCTGTTCAACAATTTACGTGAAATGATGTCAAAACTCATATTAAAAAAAACTTGTGCGGAATTTCTATGAAATTATGTTGATAGAGGTGTACTCTGTTCAATATGTGAAATAATTACGAAATGTTTCTGGCAGCATTTTTTACAACTGCGAAATCATATAACCTGCACTTATTTCACTTGGAATTTTAAGCAAATGAACAGAAAGCTTAAACATAATATTGAAGGAGAACTGAAAAACGTTAATAACACAACCCGTAACAGTTTTTCATCCATATTTACTTTAATCTTTTATTTAAAAAAAATACTTTTTAGTAAAATACATATGGGTTTTGTTTATATACGCAAAACAATGTCGCATACTTTGAATGAAAAAAACGTCAAATTGTGCAAACTCGAGTAAAGTGTTCTCCTGAACTGAGAAAATAAATGCGATGTCATTGCTTCGATTGTCAAAATTCAACTGATTTATTTTTTTCATTTGCTCAACTTAAATAAAAGTTAATCTTAAAAACTAAAGTGGATTCTCAGAATTTAAATAGAACACTAGATTTTAAAAGAATCAATACATCGTATAAACAAATAGCTTAAGTACAAAAATTGTTCAGTAAGTAAATTTGATTTCTCAGAATTAAAATAGAGTACTAGGCGATAAAATTGTATGAAAAATAAACAAATAAGTAAAATTGTTTTCTCAAAAATAAAAGAAATCAATACATTGTATAAACAAATAACTAAAGTACAAAAATTTATCAATAATGCAATATAAGCATAAACAAAAGTTTTTAGTTGAAGCAAAAAAATATTAAAGCATAAAAATGTTTTAGTTACTAAGTGTGATGTGTGTGGTACAATTTATTTGTGATGGAATTATGTATATGGTTAAGTTATAGTGGTTGTTGTCTTAGCGGTTTTGCTGGGGGTGATAACATAACCCTCGCGAGATAGGTTACATTGGTACATTTAAAATTTTTCACATGAAATAATAGATGCTGCTGAACATTTTTCACAAATTGGAACAGAGTACTAGGCTTAAGGGTATAGAACCGTAAAAAATATGTTATTAAATATGATAACTTTAATTTCTCTTTCACGCAGAATTTGCTAAACGGTGAAATGGTTTTAGAAATTCTACGTCGTAATGTTGAGCAAATGTAATGAAACCCCCTAAAATTATACAGAGTCAACTATGTGCTAAAGTTGTTTTTGAATCCTCTATCCATAACCCATTTGGGAATTTCAACCTTTAGAACATACGGCAACCGAATTGACGTATGTATACACAGACTGTAAGGCCGATCATCATTCCCATCCTTTCAACCTAACCTATCAGGTAACCAAGATTTAAAAATAAATATTGCAATCAGCGAATATGCTAAAAATTGATAATATTGCTTAAGAAATGTGGCAATTATTCAATGATATTTAAAACCAGTCCCTTTTTAATTTTCTTTCAAAGTTGCTACTAAAATCTTTTTACATTTACATGACGACTTTTGAGACATGTTTTCTTGTTAAATTTTTGTTTTAAAAAATCGAATCAAAAATGAAAGTAAAACATAAGAGCAAAATTTGAAATGCGGTAAAAGAAAAAACACGAAGAACAGAAATCAAGTTGTTTTTCTGCCCCTCTTTCTTCTCTACTGCGTTCGTCTACAAATAAAAAAAACATGTCGTAAAGACAAGTCTTATAAATCATCGTATAAATGCCGCCAAATTTATTCTATAAAGTGTGATTTTTTTATTAAAATTTTTACAGTTAATTTGAATTCATCGTACTTTATAAACATGTTTCGAAACAATTGCTCTTAACTATAAAGTTTCATTCATATTGTATTATAGGAAGTGTTTCTTTTTCCCTCACTTTTTGGATTCTCGGGAAGGCCGGAAATAAAAGTCATATCCTGGGATCCCGGGATTGCCGCCAAACAATTTTATTAATGAATTTATTGATTTCTCCAATGAAACTAATATTTCCTACTGACTTGTATGCTAAAATAATTAAATCAAGTATCTGTTATATAACAAAAACGCAACAAATTTAAGATTTAAGTGTGTCCCTGTAGGCTAGCTGGTAGTGAGCTAGTCTATCAGTACCGGGGTTGCGGGTTCGATTCCCGCCAGAGACTCTGGTCTCCTGCAGACAAGCAAAAAGCTTCGCGGATTTAGTGTAGGAATAATAAAAAAAAAAAATTATGACACATAGGGCTAATAAATCATAATAATAATGAGACGTAGTGCGACCTGTCAATACATTAGCTAGTCTTCAAAGTGTTGCCATTTTATGCAAAAAAAGGTAATGTTCACATTATTTAACCAACACTTTAAGCCCAGCAAGAGTAAATGGGATTAATGTGTTGGTTAACTAATGTAGACATAAATTTTTTTTTTGGCTGGACTTTTCAATCCTATAATCTTTTTGTTCTAAAGGATTTGGGTTTACTCATAGGACTTTTGTTCAGGCCACAAGGAATATAATCTACGTAGCTAATTAAAATTGATCTTAGTATTTTCTGTTTACAAAAATTTTATGAAAATTTAAAAAATAAGATGATTTTTTTTGCAATTCATTGTAGTTTATATATTTTGCCAAGGTCCTATACAAATGTCATCAAAAATCGGATTTTATATTAAAGAATATCAGTTGTTGTGAGGGTATTAAATCTGTTGAAAAGAACTATCATATCAGCTTTTCCATCTCCGATCCAATATAATCACTTTAATAACAGAGTTTAAATCGAAACCGAGTTCCGATATCGAGAGTATTTCTAGCAATAAAACTATTAACGATATAAATTTTAATAGAAATTCTGCAACAGTTTAAAAAAATTTTTTTTAGGCAGATTATAATTAGATTACAAGAAATTTCTACATAAAATTTTTTTGGAAAAATTATGAGAAATACTTTACGTTAATGACTTTAACCCTTTCAGGGTCAAAAATAATTTGTGACGAGATAAAAATCTGAAAATTTGTATTTCAGGTAATGGGATGGCGCTGAAGCCAAGAAAAACAAAAGTTTTCGTCTCGCGTAGCTCCCCTGGAATACCAAATATATTCAAAACCTTCAAAGATCCACAAAAGAACCTATAATATATTTTTGCAATATTTTTTTCAAGTAAATATTTATTTACGGATGTATCAGTACTTTCAATTTTTTTAATATTGACCGATCACCGAAATTATTATTTTTTTTCTTCCTAAATATAACCCTTTTACAAATTTCCTGACTAGTGTACGATAATAGGTCCGATTGCTTACTTTTCCAGTAAAATCCAGTAGGCTGGAAAATTTTGGGCAATTACAAATTTTGCTCTCCAAAATGTCTCTTACACAAAAAAGTAAGCGAATGGAAAAATTGCAAAAACCTGCAGGTAAACCAAAACAAATGATTACAAAAAAGCTTATTGTTGTATTATATGTGTTATTTAATTTGTTTCACGTTGAACATAATTATTTTTAGTTTTTGCTGCACTTTTAATTCAGTATTGTTTGTTCTTTTTGATGTTTTTATTACAAATTGTAGGCTTTTTGTTTGCCTAATTTTGTTTGTTTGCTTAATTGACACCAGGGATGCAAAAGAGGGTGTAATTGTACCATTTTTGGTACGATCGAGTTTTAAAAAGTACAATGGTACACCAATTGTATATATTTCACAATATATAAAATTTCCCAGTTTATCACTTTTGTTTTACTTATTATTATATATGATTATTATATATGATTATCTCAATTATAAGAGGTTTTATAACTTTTAAATATTTAAAAATTTATAAAACAGATAAAAATATTTATATACTTTTAGTTTTTTATGTTCTTTTAATGTACAAGTGAATTTTTTTGTACGATATTCTGTAAATTTTTTTTATATATGTAAAAACTATTAGCTTTTATTAAAAATATTAATAAATGTATTAGTTAATTGTTATGTACGAAGTTTTTGTTGTTAAAATAAAAATTAAAAAAAAAGTACAATTTTATTAACATGTTGGCACAATTAGATAATTCTTATTTTGCATCCCTGATTGAATCATATATCTTAGTTTTCTTCTGGATTTTACTGGCAAAAATTTGCAGGCTCTTGGTCTGACAACTGTCACTTTACTCTCTCAGTAGATGCTCTCTTTTGCAAATTTCTGTGTAAACGAACGCAGTTCTGTAAAATCCATTACAAATTTGTACAAATTGTTGCAAATTTTGGAGTAAACGAACGCAGCTAATGTGCTCAATAATAAGAAAATAAAGCCAATGCCCACTAAAATATCAATTTAAAATAGCTAAAGTGTCACTCTTTCAAATAAAAAAAAAATTTATATATAATTTAATGTAATGTCTAATATATTCGACAAAAACACTGAAAGGGTTAAGTGCGAGCAATTGCTAAATCTTAACAGATCTTCAATAAAGTTTATGTTAAGATACGATTTTAAAGACAGGCCAAAGAATTACATTGAAAGCACAAGCAGTCATAAATATTTTGTAATTTTGTTGTTGCTTTCTTAAGAAATTCACATTGCGTTTTAACATTTCAAACTCTCCATTGCTTGTGGAGATTAAAATTTTAAAACGGTACATGAGTTCTGTAGAAAGCAACAGCAAAATTACAAAATATTTATAAAATTACTTGTGCTTGCAATGTAATTCTTTCGCGTTACGTAGCGTTTTACATGATTAGGGCCTTACTTTACAAATTATCAAGTACCTCCCGCCGGGGCGTGCATAAAAGTATTGGAATAGTACCACTTTAATAGCGTAGTAATTTTGCAGGTGAGTAGTAGGATATATCAATAAAACAAGCTAGTGAATCTCCCATCTGGTTAAATGAAAACCTGAAGACTCGAAAACATTTCGGTTTTGATTTGGGTGTTGCTGACTCTTTTTCGTTGACTAACAAATGGTTCTGACATTTGATTCATGTAACCTATGTAAAATCAAAGGCCTTTTTAAATTTTATAGGCTCTGTTTTAGAAATTATTAATTTTTTAAATCGTTTGGAAATCGCGGGTATTATTAAGTTATCTTAGCTGTATAGTGGATGCACTTAAATAAAGATATATTTAGAATAGTTTGTTATAGCATGTTGTTCAAAATTATACGGTCGCAACATATGTCTAGAAAAAATTCAGGCAAAATATTCTTTAGACGTTTAAAAAGTTGATTTGATCCATTATAAATTTACAGAGTATCTATGATCAGAAACCATGTTATTATTTCGGTATTAAGAATAAATTTGGTCCAAACTTATTTGGTTGCAATCTAAATCATTTTACCAAATTCTATTGGAATCGGTTCATATTTGACCATAGCTCCCATACAAATTCTATTCCCGAAGATTGACGTACGAATTGGCGACAATAACTTCTACGACAGTTACTACTTCATGACAATATGTGTTGGTAGATCCAAAATTGACCTTACACTCATAGAAAAATGCATCTTCATATTGATAATACCCGTACATCAGAATTGTGATATCAAAGTTGTTACAAATGACACCAATGAGGCAAAAAGGGGAATCAACTCAATACAATTTTGTCATATTTAATGCGTCATATATGCTATGACTACAGTGGCATAAATTCGATGCAGCATTTTGTGTATTATAAACTTTATTTTCATGTTTAAAAAGTAAAATAAGAAGCAAAAATTTCTATATTCTATTTGCTTAAATTATTTAGTTAAATACAATTTAGTTAAATACAAATTTGCCAAGTAAAATGATTGCGATAACCATATCGGGTATGCTGCTGGTGTATATAATTAATAGTTCTTCTGTAAACAAAGGGCGGAATGCAACAAAAGTTATACAAACATGTGTGATGGGTAAGTAAATAATATTCTCTCATTTTGTCTTAAGTCAATCCCAATTCACATTTTAATGACAGTTTGTCATACTGTTGAGCCTAAAAAGTCCTTGCTTTGATGGAACTGAGTCATCACACCGAAGACATTTTTTATTAAACTGACTACGATTCTGCATTTCTGCGATGCCGATGATTTCACCTGATGACAATTTGGCCAAGTGGTGTTAAGGTTGTCATCACAATGATGAAAGGTGTCATGGGGTCAAAAACGAAGACACTAGTCATAGGACTGATGTCAAAACTCATCAGCGTTATGATGCCTTTCTATGAGTGTAGCTCCCATATAAACCCCCATTCTAAAATCACTTCAAGGAAAATAAATCCCATATAGATGAAGATAACTTAACCTCATAGCATACATTTATTCTGGCGGACCCATGACTGCCCATTAGCCCAAAATATGCTTCGATCTTATTTAAAAACCTATTTTAAAGTATAATAAGTGTTATAAATGTTCTTTAAACCGTTAAGGTAAGAAACATATTTATTCTTAGTATAAGCTATTAACTGTAAGATCTTATTTCATAAACTAAACTTGTATGTTTTTTATTTTTTTACGTCAACTAAAACGTTTTACGATATAATTGCCAAATAATTACATGTTTTGGACACGTTGTTGGTGGTACTATTTCCTCATTACCACATTGAAACTTTAGAATTATCACGTTTAAAGAAAGAAATATTAAAAATGCATAAATAAATACAACAAATGTTAATAATAATTTTTTTTACTACTTAATCCATTTTAATTGTCGATCGTTGACCTTTTGCAACCAATAAATAAAAAAAAGCAATTTTGTAATTAAATTGTAAACATGTTAAAAGTAAACAAATAAATATTATTGAGCGATATCATTAAAAGTACTTAATTGAGAAAAAAAAATATTTCTTAGAATTACAAATAGAACTTGAAAGCTAGAATTCTAAAAGCTTCTTTTCATATCAACAGTAATTAAGAATTAATAATTTAGGGTTCAAGGCCTATTGACATCAACCGTCATTTATAGACAATTTACGTTGCAACCCGTTCCATGTTTTCTATTTTACTATTCAGGCAATTAAAAGAGAGAAGTATTTGCTTTCAAAACGTGTTTATTGTTAGAATCCCTCAGGGTTCATAATAGTACGCATTAGTCTTATATATATGTGAACATTTTTGAGATATTGTAGATTAGGTTTTTTACATGGTTAAAAATAATATTAAATTTACATTAACTGAATGATATTGCATATTTTTAATTCGATATGAACGAAAGAAATTCTTTAAATGGGAGTGTTTAGATAACCAAATAATAACAAGGAAAAGTGCTATATTCAGCTAGGCCGAATCTGTAATACCCTCCACGCGATAGTAAGAATATTTCAGAAGTGGCCTTCATACGGACTTTATTAAAAATTATGAGCCTGTCTTTATTAAACTTTTTCTCACAGTATTAAAATGCGCTGTTGTTTTAGGCGTATTAATTTAAATGCTTTTTATGGTGGGGCGCAAAATGACTCCAGGAAATATGGCCCCAAAAAGAAAATAAAGAATGGGCCCAACATTTTACATAAGACACATTAACACGCAATTTTGCGGCAATATTTCGTTTTTGTGTGGCTCTTTTTCATTTTTTCTTTGGAGTGTTTTTGCATTTTAAGACAATTGAAAAATTACCCCAATATCACGGAATGAAAACTGGCCTCAAATAAAATCAAAATTTTTACTTAGCTGCCTAAAGCATCTCTGCAAAGCCGGCATGAATTTTCTCCACTTTGAATAGCATCCAAATCCCGATTTTTTATACCAAATTGGAGAAAATTCATGCCTCATGCAGACATGCTTTATTTAGCGGAGCCAGTGTTTGTTATATCTTAGAGGAGAAAATCCTTCCGCCCGGCCGAAGGCAGGCTATGTAATGAAGCTTTAGTTCGCGAAGCCAGTGTTCGTTATACCGTAGAGGAGAAAATCGTAGGCCGAGGGCCCAAAGATGCTCTCTATCGTGCGATTTTTAAAACCAAATCCAGAATTTCAAAATACTGATTAAGCTTCGTATATTAAAATTCGGGATTTAAAGTTTCGGGCACATGAACCCAGCCCAAATTTGTAATATAACTTTCTTTGTGTTTTTTAATGTTAACCTTTTTTTAATTTTTTTTTTGATGATTTTCCATTTAAAAAATGGGGTCATATTGCATTATGAAAAATAGCCCCACATTTAGGGTAAATTTTCATTTTTGTTTTGGGGCCATATTTCTCAGCGCCACTTTTTATAGGACTTCTGTTTACTTATGGGCCAGTCGTCTTAAAGTTTTATAATTTTACTTTTGGTGGGCCATATACCGCTTTCTGAATTATTTTTGTTAATTTTTTGCAGGTCTAGGTCTTAAGTAGTAATTGAAAACGCTCAGTTTCTCTATGGAACAAAATCCTTTATTGACAAAAGGAGTTTGCGTAAAAGTTCCAGCAGTAAACAAGTGGGATGAAATCTCGCAGCAGCTTAATTGCATGGGAACACACTTTACAATTTTTCTTCTTGTCGCTGTGTAAATGTATTTGATCCATCTTCGGCAACTATCATTTTTCAAAATTTCTACTACAGACAGTGCTGTTAGGCAATTTTTTTTTAGAAAAATTATAAACAGAAATCGTCGAAATCGTCACAAGCCTTTAAAGAAATCATCGCAAATTAAAATAAAAAAAATCAATAATAAAATCCAAATTAATACAATTATTACATACTTTGTTAACTATTCATACAAATAATTTTTTTTAATCAAATTTTTGGTAATATTTAAATTAAAGCAACTAGATGAATTATGTTCATATAGTCCTTTGCAAGCAAAATTCCTTCAAATGTTTTTGTATCCAAGGAATTTCTTATTTTGGTTTTGTTTAAGTTTATTTGACTAAAAATTCTATCAACATTAGCTGATGAATTTGGTACAGCCATTAAGTCATTAATAAAATTACATAAGTTTGGAAACGTTTTATTGTTTGACAAAGTGATTGATTTTACCTTTTCCAAAAAACAAATTAATATCTGAAAAGTTTTCATCAAAATTTAAAAGACTTAATTCTTTATTTTCTAATGACTGTTAGTTTTGTTTAGCAACTAAGTTAGGCATCATTCAGTCGGTCGTGCTCGATGCGAAAAGACGTGTTTCTTTTAACTCCGCATACGGTTCTTTTTTTTTAACATAAATTAATTAATAATATCAGTGTAACAAGCGAATTTGGACGCTCAATATAAAAGTGAACAAAAGAATAATTATAAAAAAATTAAGAAAAAAAAATACAAGTAAAAAAAAAATATACTTACATATGTATGTATGTACGTACGCACATACATACTTGCAAATAATCTGTGCAAAAAAATATTTATTCTTTTTTTCTTTTATTATCTCGGTGTAACAACATTATACATAATAAAAAGAGCACAGTCAACAAAAAAAATAAAAACAAAAAAATAAAAAAAATAAAAAAACGGTGAAAAAAACAAAAACAACTCTATATGAGTAATAACAATGAAACAACAACAAAAGTAAATGATATTCATGCTAGTGAAAGCAATGTGGAAATAAACACAACAACAGAAAACAATACAAGCGTTACCGCTGTTACCATAATCCCAAACATAGACGCAATGTTAAACAAACAAGAAAAAAGTTGTCAAAAACCACAAGTGCAAGTTGGTATGGATAGGTATATAACAGTGCTTAAACGTGGTCGCAGCCCTGCCTCTTCAGCTGTTGCCTCTGCCTCGAAAGTTCCATCTTTTGATAGAATAAACTCGCAAAATCGTTTTGCAATTCTGGAGGATGAATCTTCTGAAACACCCAACGTCATAAAATCGTCGAAGCCACCCCCGATATATCTTAGAGAGCAAAACTCAAGTGAGCTAATAAAAAGTTTAATATCGGTGATAGGTGAAAATTCGTTTTACGTAGCTGCAATCAAGCGTGGTAATATTAACGAAACAAAAATACAGATTAATAATGAGAATGATTTTCGTAAATTAATTAATAAGTTTGAAGCACTTAAAAAAAGCTTCTATACTTACCAGCTGAAAAGCAGCAAAGGTCTGCAGGTTGTGATAAAGGGCATTGACTCATGCGTGGACCCAGACGAAATAAAAACATTTTTAGAAGAAAAGGGTTTCAAAATTAAAAATGTTACAAATATTAAAAATAGGGAAAAAAATCCCCAACCACTATTTCGAGTGGAGTTAGAGCCCGGCGACGTTAAGCTAAAAAAAAATGAAACGCATCCCATTTACAGCTTAAAATACATCCTGTACAGGAAAATAACGATAGAAGAGCCGCACAAAAGAAATGGGCCTGTTCAGTGTTTAAACTGCCAAGAATTTGGTCATACTAGGGCATACTGCTATTTACCCCCTGTTTGTGTCGTATGTGGAGAACTACATGGTACCGTTCAGTGTGATAAGTCAAAAAATGACCCTAATGTAAAAAAATGTAGCAACTGTGGTGGTAATCACACTGCCAACTATAGAGGATGTCCGGTATATTCTATTGTCAAGCGTTCTGTTGGACAGAAACTTAATCCCCCTCAAACGCAGGCAACTTATCAAGAAAACACTAACGGCGTTCAAATACCGCAGCCAAATAATAACAGAACCTCGTACGCTAATGTCTTAAAATCTAATCATATGCCATTGCAAGGTGATTTACCAAATAATGACGAAATTCCCACTTCTAATTTAACTCGGCTAGAAAAAACCATGGAAACATTAGTGCAAACCGTTAACAACTTTACCAACACAATGGGTAACATGATGCAAGAAATGTTAAGAATGCAATCGATGTTATTGCAAGCTGTACTAAATAAGCCATGAACTGTCTAAAAATTAGCTTTTGGAACGCAAACGGCATCCGCCAACATAAAAATGAACTAGAATACTTCCTTAAAAATAAACAAATCGATGTTATGATGGTTTCTGAAACTCATCTGACCTCGAGAAATACGTTTAAAATCAATGGTTATATATTATATGATACCAAGGACCCTCGAGGTAGAGCTTGTGGAGGTTCTGCCATTTTGATAAAAAACCGAGTAAAACACTACTTAATGTGTGATCATCGTGAAGATTATCTCCAAGCAACGACCATTTGCGTCGAGGAATTAAATCGAAACCTAGTTATTTCATCAATATATTCACCACCTAGATTTTCAATATCAGAAAGCCAATATAATAAATACTTCAAAGCATTAGGACCCTGCTTCCTGGCTGCTGGCGATTATAACGCTAAACATACTTTCTGGGGGTCACGACTTATTACGCCTAAGGGTCGTGTTTTGTTTAACACAATTCGTAAAATGGATCTAAATGTGATCGCGAGCGGTGAACCAACATATTGGCCTACTGATCAGCAAAAAGTTCCAGATGTCATAGATTTTGGAGTGGTTAAAAACATCCCCGCAGAAACGATTTATGTTGAGGCTTCCTTAGAATTATCTTCCGACCACACACCTACAATTGTTACTATAATGATTCCAAATAGAATCGTATCGCCGTCTGGGTACTTATCCAAATCACCCTCACAAATAAATTGGTTAAAATATAAAAAATATCTTAGTGCCCATTGCACAGAAAATATTCCGCTTAGCACACCGGAGAGCGTGGATCTCGCTATTGTTAATTTTGACAGTTATCTCAAACTAGCTGTTCAACATTCCAGCACAACCCTCAAAAAAACCAAAAACAATATCATATATTCTGTAGATGTCGAGCGTCTATTGACTGAAAAAAGGAGAGTTCGAAGAGAGTTGCAATTGCACAGATCCCCCCAACTTAAGACTTTATTAAAAGACTGCACAAAAAGGCTAAGAAAGTTACTGCAGTCCCAAAAAACTGCATCCTTTGAAAAATATCTTAAGGAACTTGATGCAACTCCACAATCAGACTACTCATTATGGCGTGCAGCTAGAAATCTTAAAAGGCCAGTTATCACTAAACCACCATTAAGAAACTTAAACGGAAGTTGGGCAAGAAATGATTTAGAAAAAGGAAATCTTTTTGTTAATCATTTGAAAACCGTATTTACCGCTCACACATCTCTCGATATGGCGGTCGAGTTACCACCTGTTGCTGTTAGAGCAGCTGTTCCACTAAGATTTGAGATAAGAGAAATCGAAAAGGCTATTCATGATTTAAACCCGAAGAAAGCCCCTGGTTTTGATAAGATCAGTAACAAAATGCTTTTGGAGCTACCCAGCATAGCAAAGAAAATTATTCTCTTTATTTTTAATGCTATTTTACGCCTTGAATACTACCCTCAGGAATGGAAAGTATCATTAGTTACCATGATACCTAAATCAGGAAAGGATCCTACAAAAGTTGAGTCATATAGACCTATAAGCTTATTGTCTAATATATCAAAGCTGTTTGAGAAGCTGTTAGTGTCAAAATTAACCCCAATTTTAAATGTAAATAGATGTATTCCAAACCATCAATTCGGCTTTAGAAGAGAACATAGCACAATTGAACAAACCCATCGTATAGTAAACGCCATAAGAAAAACCTTTGAAGAAAAAAAATATTGTTCCGCCCTCTTCATCGATGTTTCTCAAGCTTTTGATAAAGTCTGGCATGAAGGCTTATTACATAAATTGAAGCTAAATTTACCAGTAAACACACACAAGCTGTTAGAAAGCTACTTAGTCGGTCGAAAGTTTATTATTAAAGAAGGTGCTTTTATAAGTTCTCCTCAGCCAATTGACGCTGGAGTCCCTCAGGGAAGCATCATGGGCCCACTGTTATACCTAATATATACCTCAGACATGCCAACAAACAACCACACCCTAACTTCAACATTTGCTGATGATACAGCTTTTTTTAAGCGTGCACGAAAACTGTCATGAAGCTTCTCGCTACTTGCAGGATCATATATTTGAACTGGAAAAGTGGTTAAAACAATGGAGAATAAAGGTCAATGAGCAAAAATGCGTACATATAACATTCACCTTGCGTCGGGAGTCATGTTCCCCTATTAAAATCAATAATCAATTAGTGCCCCAACAATCGCATGTAAAATATCTCGGAATTCATCTAGATCGGCGTTTAACATGGAAATGCCATATAGAAGCAAAACTAACACAAATGAAACTAAAAGCAATTCAACTTAATTGGCTTATTGGAAGAAACTCTGTTCTTAGTCTCGATTGTAAACTTCTACTTTACAACTCTATCTTAAAACCAATTTGGTGCTACGGTATTCAGTTATGGGGCACTGCCTCGGCTTCTAATATCGAAAAAATTCAAAGGCGACAAAATAAACTTCTTCGAATAATCACAGCCGCTCCCTGGTATGTTAAAAACTCAAATATTCACAAGGATCTCAATGTGCCGTTAGTAAAAACTATTATTACGAACTATGCAGTAAAATATTTAAAAAGACTTGAGTCGCACCCAAATCCACTAGCTCGAAATATTTTAAATTACAGCGGCCACTCTAGATTAAGGAGAAGAGATACAGCAGGACTCATCAGACAAGAAGAGCGCTAAACATCTACATATGTGAACAGAAACCGTGAAGAGAAAAATTTTCGTCTAGCATTGGCAGGACAAAAATAAAGTATTAGTATAAGATTTGATTAATTATTGTTAGTTCATATTTAATATATGAAGATTCAATAAATAAAAAAAAAAAAAAAAAAAAAAAAAAAAAAAAAAAAACTAAGTTAGGAAATTTTTTTAACAAAGCAAGTAAAGAAGTATTTTTCGTCTAAATATTAAATTTTAATTATGTATAACTGAATTATCGAAATTCAATCGTCTCATTATTTGAGAGTACAGTTCAACATAAAATAATAAGCAATACACAATTTGTGGGCCTCATGCGGATCCTTGAAATCCTTAGGAATGATCCATCCATTCTGGTTGAGGATCATATGCTGCCTAGTCTGGTATTGGATGGGAATTTTAATGTCCTCATACCAAATAGGGACCATCGGGTGGACTAATCCTGGTGGTGGGGGAACGCGGACCAGGTTTGGCTTACCGACGGTTCGAAACAGACGAATGGTGATACTGGAGCGGGCATCAAGGGCCCGGGTTACTAAAGGGTCTTGCCCATGGGTAAACAGCTCACGATCTTTCAGGCGGAAAGCTACGCCATCCCCATATGCGCTGAGGAATGTCTGAGGAGAAGGACAAAGGGCTTGAATACTATCTTCTTTGGAACTGAAGTCCAGGTTAGTCATGGACTGTTTTACGTCTCTGAACAACTTGGGGAAACACAATGACTTTAATTTGTCATGAGGGCCATGCGGGCAACGAAAGGGCTTAGCAAACAGGGACGCTCGCGGCCCATTCAAAGGCCCTGAGCCATGCTTTGGCGTCACTGTCGGTCACATTAGGGGGCCGTTACAGAAATTATCCAAACATGAATTCCTTCATACATGGATATCCACTTCTAGTTTAAGACAGTTAAACATTGACATTGACCCGTGGCAGGCCACGTAGGCTACTTCTGCATGGGAAGGCGGAACTTAGACTGGTTGTTGGCGTGTTCACGGGACACTTTGGTTTCAGATACCCACCAGTTCTTAATGGGCAATTCAAGTACCAGGGCATGCAGATTTTGTAAGGTTGATGACGAAACGTCAGAACATCTGCTCTGCTGCTGTCCCGCCTTGGGGCATACCAGGCGGAAATTTTTCGGGGGGCTAATGATAAGCCCAACTGAAATTTATGATCTTTCACCAGGCAGGGTAATAGGCTTTTAACGTTGGTTAAACCTGACATGGAGAGTTACATGAGCTGCGCAAAAGATCGCTTGGTCGTGATGCTTATGGCCTCGAACACATATACATTACATTACATTCCATATACAATTATCCACAAATTGATTGTTAACTTTAACATTCATTTTACATTGAGAAATCTTTTCTTTTACATAAATTCCAAGGTAAATTTCGTCCCTATTTAAACAATTTTTAGATTTGCAAAAATTAATTTCACTTAATGAATTTTTTTTAAATAATATCAGTTCTTAAAAATTTGTTAAAATAGTTTTGACATATTACTATGCATATTGTGAATATGAACAAGTTCACTTTGAAAAGCTTTATTTATATTATTTACTTAATTAAGAATGTATTTTAAGAAACAAAAATAAAGCTCATTAGCGTCATTTATATTTTGTAATATATCTTTAGCGGTATCGGTGTCATCGACATCAGCAAAAGAAAAATAACTTTTTAGGGTTTCATATAAGTCTAAAATTTGAACAACTACTGCTTCTAATGAAAGAAACCTAGTTTCGGATGCATGAAGCATTTTCTAAGGATTAATTTTCAATAAAGTTTGTATCTCGAATAATTGATTATTACGTTTTGGGCTGTTCCCTATATAATTGTAGATATTTCTTTCAATTGTTTCTACTACGGTATTCATTTAATCGGGCTTTTGCTTTAATCGGTTAATCGCTCGATTAATTAACCGAGGTTTTGGTTTAATCGGTTAATTTTGTTATTGATCGGTTAACCGATTAATGAAGGTTTTTTTTTATAAATTAAGTAATTTCAATAAATAAAAACGAATAAATTATTTATTATTTGGAGTTTATTAGTAAAAAAACAGAACGATTCACCTTTTTCGGAAAATTTGCCCGGAAAAACAAAGCTACCATATGGTTTACAGATGTAAACAAATATACAAACTGGCAGCACAACCTATAACGTTCGTATTTTTTTTTTTTTTTTAACTTAGAAATATAAACCTTGGCATTTAAATATGACCACGAAAGAAAGGTAACGAGGTAGCGGGTTAAATAATTGTTAATTATAAAATAATTATAGATTTTCTCATTATCTTCCTTATGGCCGTTTTATTTGGTCCAAATGCATTTCTTTGTTGTTTGTTTTATAATTAATTAGAGTCTTTAATTTTGTAAATAATTTAGTTTGCAAACAAATTTTTTAACTTTTGGGGTATTATACTGCAATAGTGTTAAGTACCGGGTATCTAGTAGCCATTATACTCACAGTACTAAAAACAACACCTCATCGGTTAAAAGCAAAACCAAATACATTAGGGATTTTTTTAACAAGTTCGTTATTTTATTTAGCAATAAAAATATCGAAATATCTGTCCTAAGTTAAACAAAAGTATGATTTCTTATCGCATAAATATTTTAAACATCAACATTAGCATTTACATTTTGCAAAGTATCCGTATTTAAAACTTCTTTTGGAAAAGTTTGTTTTGTAAACAAAAACATGAAACAGCTGTTTCAAAAATTGTTGTAAGTAAAAATTTGCAAAAATTTTTTTGTCTCCCTTTTGACGCTCTCAACTTGTTAATGAACACTTTCCAGTAACAATTGTTAGAAATTCGTAACAATTTTTAGTAAATGAACACAGCTCATATGAATTTGACAACATTTATCGTAGTGCTGCCACATGTTACTTTTTAAACTACATATAATACATGGGACACGGATTTACAACTGTTGAGTTTAAACTACATATAAATTTAAGTTTAGTTCAACTAAACCAGCGTTTAAGCACTCACTGATTTATTAGCCATTAGTGCCATTATTTAACTTGGCGTTAGTTGTTGTCCGGCAGATAGCAGACACTTTTTGACAGATAACATATTACTATCTGTTAACTTAATGTTTACTTTAGCTAACTTAAAGTTGTAATAATAGCACTAAGTGGCCTACATTAGACGAACCTTTTTTCTGAATTTCTTGTAATGTTTATTTAATAAAAAAGGCTATTTAAAATTTAAATTTCTGTTAAAAAATGTCTTAGTTAGTTAATGGAATTTATTTAATAAATGCTTTCGGGTATTGTTGACTCTAGATTATTGTATTCCACATTACCGTCCAATCTTTTCTACTGCTGGTTTTTGGGTTCCTTACAATATTTTCACTTGGCATTTTTCTCCCTTGACGTAAACAACTTTCAACTATAGAAACATTTATAGAATAAATTCGCTTATTTATTGGATCACAATTTTTTTGATATTCATATATGAATATTGCGGCAAAAATTTTGAAAATACAAAACGGTAGTCCACATTACCAGAAGTTGCTCTATATAGATTAAATATAGTCCAAACTTATTTTATTGCAATCTAAATTATTTTACCAAATTGGGATCGATCCATATTTTACCACAGCTCCTAAACAGATACTGCTCCCGAAAATTGCTTTTAATGCCATAACTTCCATATAAATGTTGGTAGTTGATATACAAAATGGATACAATAACTTAAACGATACCCACTAAGTAGAATATCCACTCAATAAATCGTTGTTCGATTAATCGAAGACAATTTTCGCCATTATTTAATCGAATAATTAAAATAGCCAATTTCAAATAACGAATAACTCGAACAATTTATGTCTATTAATCGATTAAAATTATTTTCTTAAAAACTCTACTTTTTTGATATAAAAATATTTTTTTTTAGATTTCTAAATAATATAAAATATAACAACTAAATAACATGTTCTTATAGTCTGTATCTATTGTGCTACTCGCACTATTGAACATACTTTAGTTCCTGTTTAGATGTGGGTGTGGGTGAGACAAATCATGTAATAAACGATTACATACTAATTCCATACGTAATAATTTTCGTACTAAAATATCGCTTTTGCGTTCATTGTAACAAAATCTGTCTTTCAGATTATGGGTTACCTGTTTTTACCCGACCTTCAATTTCCTTAGTTGAAAACAAAATCACGAATTGCTGGCGCAAAATAGTAATTCGTTAAAGAAAGAAATTACCCAAACCTGTAGAGTAGAGCTTTAAAATGAAGAAAAATAAAGTTATCAGCCAGCCAGGTTGGGTAAATCGAATACATATGAGTAAAATTGGAATAGAACAAACTTTGGAAACGATCCAGCTTAAAAAGTTTCTTCGTGCTTTGAGTTCTTATCCTAACCAGAACTTCTCTTAAAATCAAGAAACAAAATTATCTGAGAATCTTCATTGATTTCAGCTTGATTTGACTTGATTTTCAGGTAAATTAGTTAAATTGAATTACGAATAATAAATTTGTTTAAATATGCTGGACCTCTTATAAAAATGGCAGGCGGGACATAATTGCAAATTCTCTGAAATAAAATTAATGGACCCCGATTGGTACTGAACTAAATGCTTTCCGATCATTATATAGTCTGTTCAACCGAAGTAGTGTTTATTTGGTTAATATTTTTATTTTTTCCTGAATCCTGTTTCGGTCGCTTAAGTGCCTTAGAGAGTGTATGTTTTGCAGCAGGGTGTTTGATTTAATAATTATTAATTTTACTTAAAAGTTTTAGAACTGTGTGCGTATTATAAATGAATTGTTATTTTATTGTTTAACTATTTTTTTATTTTTTATTGTTTTTTTCTTTTTCGTTTATTAATATAATAAAAGTATCAAATCAAATATACATGTACGTTTTTCCCATTGGATAAAATTATTTGAATTATTCGATTTATTCAAGTTACTCGAACATATTAAAATTCTTATTCGAATAATCGAGCAAAATTTAAATTCGAAAATCGATTAATTCCTTACTCGAACACAAAAGTCAAATAATTGGATACTCTGCCACTAAGTCATGAATCCTAAAATGAAAATCTTATGGAGATGAAGATATCTAAATAAAATTGGGAACAAAGAACTTTTACATGAATCTTAACCTATTAACAGAATTTTGTTCTGGCGGGTCCATGTTTACCAATGGGTCACACTCGAAAGTTTGTTTTTATATACTGTGGTGAGGATATCAGATAGTCGGGCTGAACCGACTATACTTTCTTACTTGTTTAATGTTTTTAAAATTAAAAATTAAATAAGGTGCATATTTTTAGTTTGAGATGAAAACAAGATGTAAATCAATATTTTGTTGTTCAAATCAAATAAACATTTAAAGTTGGGTTAATATTACTAACGTTTTTTTCTATAACAAAATAAAAATTTCAAATCTATTTTTTTTTCTATTTTTTTTTATGTCATCATCTTTATAGATCGTTCGGAAGTATAAAAACAATTATTAAGAAATGAGTTGTTATTACGATTCTAATTTCATCAAAACTAGAAAGACAAATGCGCGCAATTAAATAATGTTTATAAAAATATTAAACGTTTTTTAATAAGCAAATTTAGAATTGAAAAAAAAACTTTTTGAGTGTGTGTGCGCGTGTGTGTGTGAGTTTTGAAGGATTAAATAAAATAACGAGTAAAAAAACAATCTATTCTAAAAAGACTTTATGAACTTTGTAACTTCATTTCCATATAAATGGAAACGTAAATAAAACAATATAAAAGTTTTAGTATTTTTTTTTTTTTGTTTTTTCATAAATGTCTGCACCTAATTATTTCCATTCGAATGATTTTTATAAAGTTTTCGTACTTTTTTTTAAGTTGAGTTTAATCTCTTTTGTTTTTGTTGTGTTTGGCTTTTGTTTCGTTTACTTAACACTTAATAAGTGCCAAATAATGATTTTCATTAAATATTTTTAAAAAAATGTAAAAATTATTATTTGTTTTTTGTTTTTGTTATCAAATTAATCAACTGTCCTTGTAAATACAATATTAACAAAATTTAATAATTTTATATCTTTATTACACTCATTTTTAAAGTCTTACACAAATGAATGAAACGTATAAATATATGTATTCATAATATTTTGACATTTTTCTAAATGGGTTAGGGATTTACTAAAAACAGACAATCGTAATAATAATAATAATATTTTATATGATTCATTTATGTTAAACAATTGCTGTTGCACATTGTGTAAATATTAAATAGTACTGGTGGACATAAGTGCTAAAAGTACACAAGTATTTGTTCACAAAGTGTACTTGATATGTATGTTTTCTTGTTTAGATACAAGTACATGTAGAAAACATTTACATACAGTGGGGCCTCGATTAGCCGTCATCAATTATTCGGTAAATAAAAAATCTTTGTACATCGATTTTATTTTCTTTGCCACGACCAAGTATATTATCCGGGATTACCTTTGATATCCGGAATTACTTCTGTTATCCCGAGTGTTACAATTTTGGGTTTTCGCTTACTTTTGAATCAATCAAAATGTGTATATTCGATATATGTATATGTACATACTTTTTTTCTAAATTGTTAGTCATATCACCGGGAAATCGATTATCGAAAATGCACGGATATCGAGGTCTCACTGTATTCATAAAAATAGTCCAGTACTCGTATTTAAAGTTACAATTTTAATTTTTAAATTGGCAATTAAAAATGTTTGACATACAGTTAAATCAATTACACTGTACAACAAGAAAACAAATAACGGAGTTCTAAAAATAATACTGACAATAATATACGTGTGTCGGCGTTTGAAAAGATCTCATTGGAATTAAATTTTAGGGGGGTTAAAGTTTCACCCTTTTGACCTGTTCATGCAGCATATCGGTATATTAAGTAATGTTTTCTTTACATCTGAGGTTTAAGGTATGAGCAGCAACTTTATGGACCATTTTACAGCAAATAATTTTGTGAAACACATTTACCCTCTAACTTCCCTTCATAACGGTTATTTTTGGCTTTCGAGTCTTACAAAAAATTTAGGTACATGCATATTTTATCTGTTTAGTTTAGGAAATATGCGACTTTGTAAATTAAAATTTGATATTTTTGAACTACCTTGGGATAGATAGTATTTTGAAAAAATAAGATTAATATTTATCACGAGTTTTTTAGATATTTTTTTGTGAATTACCAGTAAATCAATAAATATTCTAAGGAAATAATTGTGTAAGAAATGTTGTGCAATTTAAAAGTTTTTATTTAAACAAGTATTTTCTTTCTTTTTTATTTATAAAAAATTTATTTATAGGATTTAGGCAAGTGCTAAGCAGAGCATTTTTAAACTAAAAACCATTTGCTAATATTAGGGTATTTTAAATAAGCTTTTAGATACAGGCTCTTTGTTAGTAGTTTTATAAAATTTTAATTTTTAATTAATTTTTAATTAGATTAGGAGGTTTAAAAAGAAATATGTCAAATTTTTCTTAACTCGACTTAAGCTGTTATTGCTTATGGACAGAGATATAAATTGTTTGTGCTTTTTAGAAAGACTACATCACGTTTAATATTGCTATGCAAAAAATGCTTAAAAACTTTAATTACTATGAGCACCAGGCGCTCTTGAAATATATCTATTTTTTACAATTTTCTAATTATTGTATAATAAGAATTTTTAGACCCAATCTAGGTAGGGAAAATATTCCTAAAAAACTAATTTGTGGGTATTTTTCAAAGTTATTTCTTTTAAAATTTGAAAATAAATTTTAGCTGGCTTCTATTAAGCATTGAAAAATCTATATAGTTGTGGAATTCCTTTGTATAACATTAGTTTATAAAATTTTGATTGCATAAATAATAAAAATGTTTATTGTTGACAAAGACTCTAAAAACTACTTTTTCGGAATTTTTTGCAAAATATCTTCTATGAATTCTATGATTGTGGAAAATATTATTATTTTTTTAAATTATACTCAATTACCTTAACTTTGATATATATTATGTCTACCTTCCCACTGTGAAGTTTAGGTTTAATGAATGAAATGAGCATACATTACAATCAAGCAGATTGGAGTATTTGTATTGACTCATGAGTTTGGCTGTTTTTTGTTGTTTGTGTTAAGTTTTGGGCATCGGTGTATTCTGACATATGTAGTAAAATTGCATGGCCAACGTTTTTATAGAACATTTTATCCCCGCCCTCGCCCTTCTAAAGGGTGTTTTCTACGATTGGTAAGAAAAGAGCTCAAAAATTAAAGGGGAGTGTTAATATGATCCATAAGAATGTTTGCCGTAAAATTTTATATAAAGGTGCTAAACATACATAATTTATACCTCAGATTTAAAGAACACATAGTTTCATATACCGATATGCTGCACGAGCAGGCCAAAAGGGTAAACCTTAACTCCTCTCCCCCACCCTCAAATGAAATTCCGATTTGATCTTTCAAAACGCCGGCACACGTATATTTTTTCTGGATCTCCTCTATCAGAATCCATTGTCAGAGCCCTGTTATTTTGGAAACGTTCGAAATTGATGTACATTGTTATGAACTGGGTTTGTTTGGCCATGTACAAACTAAATATTTAAGAGAAATGTCTTCAATAGCTTTAGAATCACTGTGACAATTTAAAATTTTAGTTTACACTAAATATTTTTCATTAACGTATCTAATAATAAAGTTTTAAATGGAAATTTAATGTGTCCTGATATTAAGTACTTGAAATTATTTAATTCGTCTAGACTTAAAATTGCTGTTTTAAGATTTTGTAAAGATCTAACATCACAAATGCAAAGCAAAACATTATATTTTAGTGTCCAATTAAAGATATTGTACTGGGTGTATGATTTAAAAATGCTGGATTCAAAACAGATGGCGTATTTTTTTACACATAGTTTATGTCTTTGATAACTTAAATGACAATTTATCAGTTGCCGTTAGTCATTATACAAAATAAATAATTTAAATAACAAGCAGTTTTTTTTTTGCTTCGAAAATGTCAATTTCACATCGGATCAAAGCTCAAAGCAAAGCCGAATATTCATAGTCGCTAGATTATGAACTGTTTGTGGTGGAACCGAAAGGACTACATAAACTAATAACTGCTGAAATACGGCCAGACAACCAAAAGAGATCTGCACCGAATACAATTAGTACCCTAAAAGCGAGAATTGTTTGAAAAATGCACTGCAAGACTAGTTAAAACATATTTAGAAAATAGATGTTATAAAAACTTCATTATACCTTCCTCCGTCTGGGTACCATTTGCTTCGAACGGTGCAGAACGCTTTTATTGAAATAAGCTTCAATCCAGAAACGGCTATTCGAACTTCGCTTAAATTATTTTTAGAGGATTTCTTATGTTGCCAGGCACACGAGAAAAAGTAATAGCTAACAATTGCCAATACTTAAAATAAATTTGTATTAAAACAATATTTTAAACAAATATGCTCCAATTTGCCAAAAAGTCTGCATTTTTTTTATCATACGCCAAACAAAGTCAATTAACTTTAAACAAGACCACAAAATTAACAAAATTTATTAGTTTACTAGAACATTTTACAAAATTATATGATAAAATAGCTTCTAAGATATAATTAATATCACCACAGGAATTTTTTTAATCTAATAAAAATGTAATAAATATACAAAAGATCCCAATCACAAAAGAATGTCTATCAATATCTTATTCAGGATCTCTATACTAATTTAATTTTATAATACTTAAAACCCATTCTTGAATATTGTGAGCAAACAATTTTTTTAAATACCTTTTTTGGGGGGTTTTTTTTTCTTTCAAATAAAATGTTATTGTATTTGTTTAAAAAGTACTCGTATAGTGAACGAACTTCAAGTGTCTTTGATCCAAAGAGGTTGATAGTGTACACGATTACAAACATAATTATATTTTTTTTTTTTTTCATTAGAACTGTACGATATTTTTTTCCCAAATAGTGTTACACTCATAAGATTTAAATTTAAAAAATGATCAAAGATGCTTATGTATTTTTATTTGAATTTTAAAAATTCAATGTTAAGTGTTGTTACACTCCCTTTTTAAATATGTATGTAAAATTAATACACATACATACTGCTCATTGAATTCAATAGTGTGATAATTAAAAAAAAATACCATCTTTCAGCAGAGCCGTAAAAAAATTTTTTTATCAAAAATATTGATATAATATAAAATATATCGTTTATTGGGCAAACCAACGCCAACCAATGCAGAGCTGAGGTATTTCATTTTATAATTAAAAACATGTAAGAGTGCTATATTCGGCTGTAGCGAATCTTTGATACCCTCCACCAACAATTAGAGTATTTCAGGAATAGGCTCTTTATGTCACATATAAGTTCTGAGCTAATCTTTAAAAACTGAAAAAATAGCGTGGTATTATTTCTGGCCATATAAAACTAAACTGGACCAAAGTCTAGCACAATTTGAGTATTTAAATGACTTCCCAGAGTGGGCTTTATATGAGACCTATGGTAAATTATGGACCGATCTTCTCAAAATGTAACAGTATGATTTCTTGTTTTTTTAGACTATAACATACCAAAATTTTACTACAATATTATTATTCGTTTCGGTACTTTGAAATTGTTTTCAAAATTGCGACCTGTACTTTGCGCAAAAGGTTACATGGACAGACAACCATCCAGCCAGCCGGACAGACGGATGGAAGAACGAAAGTTATTCTGGGTTGATCGGTAAATCAAAAGGTGGGTCATAGAACCACTAAGTGTAGCTATAAAAATGCAAAAAATTTTAAGTAAAATAACGGCAAATTTTTGCCACAAGCGGTAAATTCCCAACGATTCAGAAAGATTTTTTTTAACAATATCAATTATGGTATTGCGCATATATCTGAATACTTAGGAAACATTTTGCTTTTTATGTTATAACACTATTGGAGTAAAAAACAGGCACCAGAAATTAAGAACCGAAAACTTAAAATTTAAGTTTTTCATTTGAAAAATTCAAAACTCATGCGTACAAAATAAATTTTTTTTTTCTATCAGTTAAAAAAAAAATAGGAAACACAAAAAAGTTATTTATTTTTAAAGTTTTGGAAATAAATACAAGAGGGCCAGTTTTCTTCTGCGACTCCTCATATTATGTATTAATTAAAAAATATACTTTTATAAGTTATTCCAATAGTTTAGGAAGATCTTATAACATAATCTTTTAGTCCAACAATTTGGATTAAATGTTTAGGATTTACGCTATTCTTTTCTTTAGTTTTGAGAAAACTTGACTTGGAAAAAAATTCTTTCATTTTTCGTACATGTCGGAGAAATCGAAAGCAACGCATAATACAGATTATCTAATTTCTCAGTGCTTTTCCTATTTCTCGTAACATGTAAAATCTTCCATTATTAGAATCCTGTATTAATTTTTAAATTTTTAACACTTTGCCTCAATTTATTAATTGTATTAAAAGATTGATATGAGAAGAAACAAATTACTAAACACATGCATATAAGAAGTACGTTAAAAGCAGTTGACAGTAAACACTTTATTAAAACGAAGATCACTGAACACCTTCTTTTCTATGAAAAATATTTTCTAAGCACCTACATTTTGTATGTGAGACGAAACAAATAATTAAAAACACATAAAAATATGTTATAATACTACAAAAAATTAAAAATTACCTTTCATTGGCTAATTGGTTTATCGATTGAAACTAACCGGTTTGATCGTTAATCGAAAATAGCCAATTTTAAATTAACCGATCACTTAATCGGGTACTAATTAATGGGTTAAACGTTTAACGGTTAACCGAACAAATACCCAAGTTTATACTTTATGAGGTCTTAGACGAATATTAAAAAAGTTTCACATGGAATGACAAACTGAGTACGCCCTCTTTTACCACTAGTGGTCGAAGGTACAAAAACAAGAGAAAAAAACCCGTGTCCGGGTTCATTTTAATGTAGGATCTTTTTGTAAAATTTAAATCTAATAAGACTGAAAAAAGTAACAATTGCTTTATTTACAATGACTGTCAAATTTAGAATGATGATTAAATATCATGGACTGTTCATATGAAAAATCAAATAATAACACAAATAATAAGATTCTAGAAATGTTTTCAAGAAAGCCCGAAGTTGCAAAAAATTCAAAATTGGCTTTGTGATCGATTATGACGCACCATATAAAAATACAAGTTTCTTTTTACACACTTACGATTAAAAATAACGTTTTTATCAACAAAATTCTTAAAGCCCATAGGGCAAATACCTTTCGGTAAATAACAAAGAAAGTTTGCCTTTATTGTGTTTTAAACAGAGTTCATATGTTATGTTTTTTATTTTTCTAAAAAGATTTTGGGGAAAATTTATGTTATTTTTCAATGTAGAGAGTTTTTTGTTTGTAAGATTTTTCAATGTAACTTACGGCTTTTATTGAAACAAGATATATGACGACACATAATAGATTATTTAGTAATTTAAGTCTTCTATTTATTATAGATTAAAGATGCCAATCCCGATCCCCTAAATTCTGGGATCCAGTCAACATCGAAATTGTTTACTAAATTTGTTTGGTTTTACCTTTTTTACTTGCTCAGTTGCAAACAATGGTCCCCAATACCATTTGACATGTTAAGGAACCTTATTAATTGAAAATTTTCGTGGTTTTTAATATAATATAGAGATTTAATACAATAGAGATACTTTTAAAAAAATTAGAGATTTAATACAATAGAGATACTTTTAAAAAAATTAATTTTAAAACGATCCCGCATTACAAAGGCTAGAACATTGTTTGGAATGCTGAATAAAGTCAGCTGGTGTAAAATCCGTTGCTTTCTACCGGTGCAAAACATGGCACGTTGCCACTAGGGAAATAAATGCTCTCCAAGTATTTATAAGCCGGTGTCTAAGGCAAATTTCAAGTGTATCCTGGCCGAACTCCATATCAAACACCACATACCAATAAAAACTGAAATTCGACGACGTAAATGGAATTGCATCGGGCATACGTTGAGGAAGCCCCGAGACAACATCACCCGAACTGCGCTTGACTGCAATCCACAGGGTAGCCGAAAAAAGGAAGATCCGCTATTACATGAAGGAGACTGGTTGAATCTGAGGGGCTAGGAGCAGGGCGTACATGGCGTGGCTTTGGCATTTGACAAACCAAATTTTAACATGTTTGTTGATGCCTTATGTTCCACCTCGGAACTACAGGAGCTAAATAATAATATAATAATAAAGTGCTCGAAAATAAACATTATATACTGTTCTTAAGTGTTCGGTACGTGACCTTCGTACAAAAAATATTGTACTAATCGGATTATTTAAAAAAAAAAAAATTGGCATTATCGACATTTTAATTAAAGAAAATTGGCAAATTTAAAATATCCCTTTTAAGAACAATATAACATATTTTTATTAACACAAAAAATAACAAAACAGAATAATTCAGCATTAACTTACATATAACCCATATAATAACATAAAAATTTATAAAAAAAAAAGAATACTTTTATAAAAAAATTGTAGTTTATTTAAATAAATTTTGTAGATTAGGTTAAAATGGTTTTATAGTTGAAAATTTTTTCAACATTTTATTTTAATAAATAATTTTTAGATACATACTTGAGTTTAATAGCTTAATCAAATCCATTTTAATATCAACATCAAAACAGTTTTTATTATTAAATTTTAAGTAATCTTATGAAAAAGGAATTCCTTGAAGGATTCATTTTCCAGGGAACATTGAAATTTGGTTTTATTAACGTTGACTTGGCTAAAAATTATTTCCACATTTGCGGAAGCAGGTTGAAGGATCATAATTTGTTGTACAAACTTTGACAGCACTGGAAATGCATCCGTAGAATCCCCACGTTTTAAGTCTGAAATTTGTTGCCAACAACTTTGCAAATTTACTTCAATTCCTTCTAAATCTTCTTAAAAAATTTTAAATTTTAACTCTCTAAGTTCAGAGTCTAAAATTTGTTTTTCTTTTTCAGAAATAAAGCTGGGAAACTCTTTCAGAATTTCCATAAAAAAAATATTTTCCTTTTTCATAACTTTGTTAGGGTTTATCATATTTAACGATTTATAAGAAAATTAATACAGTTATTAACAATTTTGTTAATTTCACTTTCGTTACGTTTTGATTTTGATAGTAACTCATTAGCCAATAAGCCCAATTCTACTATTCGTGCTTTGGTCGTTCAAATTACCAAGCAACAACAACTTTTTTTTGGCTCATTCCTTCATCAATGTAAAAAACAAACACTAAAGAACATTAATATGTATGCACGTCTACAAAACCATTACAATTGTTCTGTTTTATAACAGAACTGTTTTATAAGGAACAACGTCATTGAAAACGAAAGAACAAAATTAAACTTTGTTATTCTTTTTAAGCTCGTCCAAAAATTATAAAGATTAATTCAATATAAAAATGTCAGTTGAAATGCACAAACCAAAATTAAAAGTTCCCTGTGGTTTTATATTGATTCCACTGGTGAACCAAATGCAAAATGAAAATTTCAACCGTAAGGGATTTAGGCATTTTAAAGAGTTTTCCGAGAGTAGACATGGGATCAACGGTAGTAGAGTAATTTATACACTTTATATATTCAATCACTAGTGGTGGCGGTTACAAAAATGTGGTTTTGTTTAAACAGGATTTTTATGGTTTACTAAATTAACTGATTTTGTTTATTAATTTTGAACTCAAATTTCAATTAATACATCTTAACTAATTAATAAAAAAAAATTTAATTTAAATTTACAATAGAAAAACAATCCATTACTAGTTTTCTCAATTCAATTAATTTATTTGTTTTAATTATATTGAATCAACTGAGGCAATTGAATCAAATAAAGATTTTATGCAAATTATTTTTGAATTGACTTTATTATTATCATATGTTTAATAAAATTAATCTTTAATTTAAAAAATCACAATTTTATATTTTTAAAAATTCAAGCATTATCCCTAGAGGCAAGCGAACTGACACCAAAGTAGTCCCGTGATAGGTCTTTGGTGGTAGGGACCGGTTCACTTTATATGAATGTGTCCTATCACTTTTACATGGGGTTGACATTGGAGGTGGTCAATTGACACCTAACAGCCACCATATGACAAGTCTCATATCTATTCTCAATGAACGTGTTTATTGTTAGTTACGACAATGGAGTATTATTTAAATAAAACAAGTCCTAGAACTAAATTTAAGAACCAAATTTTGGAAAGTCTCAAAAAAATGTGTTACACCACGGTGAAAACTGTACTGTAATTCATTACTTTTTCTAACTTTAAGTTCTTCATAAACCAATTAAAGGATTGTTTTCCTTTCACTGGTGAGAATTTCTTTCTTTTTGTGCTTGTTTTATTCACAGAAAAAATTAAAAATTTTCTCTAATCACCAAATTTATAGATTCAAGCAAACAATTTGTTGATTTTGCACCTACTACCAAAATGATTATATTGATTACTAAAAATTGTAAAAATTTTAAAATTATGAATTTTTTTTTTCAATTAATGATATTATTAAAGATCCAGAATATATACTCCCTTGGGTTTTGAATGAATACCCAAATGTGGGCCAAATAAAAAAAAAAATGATATTTAAATTGATTGTACACAGTATTAGCTAACAATATAGTGTGAGGATACACCACTAGTCCACTTAGGTGGGTACTACATAACAAAAACACAACATCTGGCGACTATTACCAAAAATTAGCATACAATTGGTGGCGAAATGAAGGTATTGTAATAAAGTTTGGCATACATTTTTTCTATATGACTAAAAATTATAATACTACCACTCATAAGGATCGGTGCACTTTAATACGTCTATAAGTCTAATTGATAATAAAAAATTGTGATGTCCTTGCACCAAGTTTTATGAAGACTTCGCGATATCAATCGTATTGGGGTTAAGTAAAATCATGGACTTGTTAAGGTGAATTTATATATTAATTCGATCCATTTTTATTCTCGCATAAACTTTACATCAAATATTCTATATATTTTGGCTCGTCCCATGTGACCAGATGATAGAAAATTAATTTGACCACATTTTTCTCCGTATACACAGAAAAAAGTGTTTTAACAATTAAAAATATGGTTTAAAAAGTATTTAAATTTAATTAATGCGATAATTGAATCAATTATTTTTTTAGTTGAAAGAAAATTAAAAATTTAATTTTGATTTAAATAACATTTTAGTTATTTTGAAATAAATTTTCAATTAAAATTTTAATTAAATAACAAAAAATCTTAATTGTACTTTTTTTGTTTAAAATAAAATAATTTAAACATGTAGCATTGTTGTTGGGAGTTGTCATTATTTATTTAAATAAATTAACACATTGTTTGAAATGGTAAAGTTTTTTGATCACTGTTTTTAATTAAAATTAAAAATATCATTTATTGAAAATATTTTCTCAAAATTTAAAAATTTTTAGTAATCAATATAATAATTTTAGTAATAGGTGCAAAATCAACAACTTGGTTGCTTGATATTATGAATTTGGAATAAATTTGGTGATTGGAGAAATTTAATAATTTTTTCTGTGTAACTAATGCGAGCCCTATCTTGATGTTTACCATAAAGTATTAAACAAAATATATGTGTTTGAGAATTATTTAGGTATAATACTAACAGGATGCCAAATCATTATGCACAGATGGGCATGCCGTTTTCCAATCAGGAAGAGATTCAAAGGGATGCTAAACTAAAAAGGTCAACTTTTCATACCCCCAGGGTAAGTTATAAGGCAATTAAGCCATAAATTAAAGAACTTTGTATTTAATAATTGCGCCATAAATTCCCTTTTATCAAAATAAACAAAAACATGTCACCTTTAGTTAAATAGTTCCATAAATTTTTCCATTAAGAGTTTTAATACTTTTTTCCCTTTCGAAAATAAATATCAATTACCTCCATTGTCTCAGATTAGTAAGAAACTATATAAATACATTTAATTTGCATTCAGACTTCAATTGTAGTTATTATTTATTACTTAATGTATGATTTGCAAAAAAAAAAAAAAAAAAATATAAGTCGTTTAATTTATTCTTGTTTAAGTTTGAATTATTTTCCATTAATACTTTTAATAAATACTCGTAATAATTAAAACAAACAATAAAAAAATATCTAATCTATTGTTCCTTCCCGATTTAAAAATCATAACAATTAACTAAATAGTAATAAAACAAAAACATTCAATATGCATTTTTCCTTAGAACAAATTAAAGTGGCTTATTTTATAAGGAGCCAAAAACTCTCACATACCCACATACACTTAAAGCAACACAAATTCCTAGTCACGATAATTAAAACTTGAACTTTTTTTTTGTTGCTAATGTTGTTTATGAATTGCTATTTTTTGCTTAACTGCAAATAAACGTCACACTTCATTGACATTTAAATAGGATGGAGGCAAAAAAAAAAAATCCCCTTAACAAAAACAAATGACAACAGTAACAAAAGACAAGATTGCATGTTAGAAAATATTTGTAACGTACACGATTGTGAGTAATTCTATTATTAGAGAAATATTTCAACATGCCATGTTAGTGTTGCTCTCGGATAAAGTCAACACCGGAAAAAAACATATTCCCCTCCATTACAAACTTCTGTCACACACAAGTTTACACATGTCTTCTCTGATCATAAATGGGGCACAAGCGTACCGAATTTTACACATATAAAACTAATTAATTTTACATGAATGGCCCCCATGGCCAAGTATTAACAAAACATCATAAAGTTTAAGATAATAAATTCTAGTCATAGGAGACTTATTTATATTGACCTTTATGCTAATAAAGATTATTTTTTAAGCCTGATAGAAATAAAAATCCATATTTTCATATTTTTTTCAGGCTAAAGTTCATTAAATTATTTTTTTATGAAGAAAAGAATTTTACAACATGAAATTAATTAAAATTTATTGATAATTTTTCACTCACCTGGGAATTGAACCCACGTTTACGGAAAGGTTGATTTGACAAGTTTCAAAAGTAACCACATTATATTGATAACATCCAAAGATACATATAAATAATTTTAAAGTTTGCTAACTGTATTTTTTAAAATTACATACCTAATATTTGTAACTTAAAAAAAATATAAAAATTAATTAATAAATAGGAATTGGAAATAATATAATGGATGGTCGAATAATTTATAATAATATATATAAAAATTAATTTATATGATATAATTTTCTTTACAATATTCATTAAATATGAAATAAAAATGTTATGTTAATAAATGTTAAACGTTAAAAATGGATTTTCAAATTTTTGTGGGAAAAAGATTATCTTTTTGAAACAAAAATTTACCTTTCTCGAAATTTAACTGGCAACACTGTTCAATAGCCAAACATCAACTTAAAGGACAAATGTAAAGATAGAGCTTGTTTACAATAATTAGTATTGTGGTTAATTTATTGAACTGCTTATGGTTTTTAATCCAAATTTTGACAAAACGTATAAATAACAGAATTGTTCACAGTCCCAATCGTGAGGTGCCAAGTCGCACGATCTCGGAGGCCATTTGACAGGTCCATTTCTCTTAATCAATTTATCGCCCAATAAATTTCAAAATTAATAAAATTTTTGTATGACGTGCTAAATTCCCAATTTTTATTTCTGATAAATATATAATAAAGGCAGTTTCTATGCGCATTTCACTGGTTGCTTAGGCCAGATCATCAGGAACCCTTTCAAAAAGTCGATAGTTGTGCTCGCCGTATGGCGTTAAGTGCCATTCTGTTAAACCCACATCTTACACGGATCAATGTAATCCATATATTCAAACAAAAAATCCTTGATCGCACAATCTCCATTGTTTGCAACGAGAGACCAGGCTTCATTTAAAAATATGAGGAACAATGATGTCGCCTGCGTGTAACACGGTTCCAACGGTGTATTTTTATGAATGTTCTCCGTGAACATTTGGTTTAAATCTATTGTTTTAAAATTTTTTTGTATACATATTATTTATGGATAAATAAAGGACATACTTGTGGATTGGTCTCACTCCATTTGCGGCAATTTTGTTTAATAACAAACCCGTTAAGCCAATTATGTGTTTTAATTGATCCTGGCTCTTGGCTTGTTAATATTCCCTTATTGTTTCAAATAGCCTCAAAGAAAACAGTTTGGAGCTGTTAAATTCGATGGAGGTCAGTTAAAATCGTCTCGGGGCGAAATAATGCGTTCACCAAATATGTAGCACTTACAAAATCGGTTAGGGAGCCTTCAGTATATGCTCCATATTGAAACCACTAGGTTAGATGGTTTTCCACAGGTGCCATAACAAAATTTTTCCACATCGACCGATATCTGTATATGGAGACAGAGATTAAAACACCAATGTCACTTTCAAGAAAACCGATACACCTCACCCATAAGTATACTTAAGTGGGCTGGATTTTCTTCTGCTACTGCAAGGAAAAAATTTAAGTCTAACGGCTTAAATTTTTGCACAAGTTGAACTTTTTATGCGACCAATTTTATAGCCTTAGGTGAGTCGAACGTCTCCCAGTTGATGTTGTGGGACTATGTTGTATGCTCTTTCGTACACGCCTCAATATATTGAGTATACATCCTGCTACTTTGTCTTTCGGCACTATGAAGGGTTCTTACTCAACTATGTCAACAAAAACTTCAGGCCAAATGGGTAATGGGTGTAGTTCGCACATTAAATTGACGATGATATGAGTGATGTGCCAACACAATGGATTGTTTGTTTGTAAAATAAAAGTTTATTGTTTTAGAGGTTTTTCGATTGTGTAGTTATTAATTTTAAAGGCCCCAAGTCTTTTTCACAGAATGTTGCAAATAAAACAAACATTTGTTTCAGGCTATGCGACATGTCCCTGCGATTATATTCGTATTTTTTTTAGTGTCTCTTTGACATTGTACAATGATTTTACAAAAACAAATTGCTTGTGGTTTTTGTACGAGTTGTACTTGTTGTACTACCGAGATTACCTGGAATGAATTCGCCTTGTTTAGATGTTAATTTTTTCAGTTTGACGTTTAAGTCAAAACATTTTTACCAAGGCCAATTCGTACAAGGAGGTCTTATTTTGAAAATGGATACAACACTGTGAAATACTTTAACGTTGTGTCAAAATAATTCAACACTGTAGTAAACAAAATAGCTGTGTGTCAAAAATATTTGCTGTTCATTTTTATTTTGTTTTTAATTTTAATTTTTTTAATTTGAAAAAGTGCAGATGAAGCAGACCGATAGTTCATCGAATCTTTTACTTATAAGGTATCATTCAATTCAACGAGCGAATGTTTTAAAAAACATACCATTATGTTAAATTTCTTTTCAGAACTCATTGGAAAAACAGTTATATTTATACCCACACCACAATAGTTGAGAGGGCACCTTGCGTTTGTAACACCTTCAAATACCTTTAAGTATACCGGTTGACTCTGAATCACTTTCTTTGTAGATCTAACGATGTTAATCCAGCTGTTAGTACAGTATGCCATTTTGGAGATAATTTGATTGATTGTGGAGAGAATCGGTACATAATTTAACATAGCCCCCATACAACCTTCTCTCTGGAATAGTCTGTCTGCACATCAACCATATGATTATGTTGGCATATAGATTAAATGGTACAAATTTACTTCATTGCAATGAAAATCATCTTACCAAATTTTATTGCAATCGGCCAAAAAAAAATTATATAAAATAAAAAATAGATCTTGAAATTTAAATAAATATTTAAATATAAATGTCAAAAAAAGTAACGGCATATAATTTTGACATATAGTTAGTTATCAGATGTTGCTTACGTAGTAAGCTAAGGTCACATTGTATGAATTCGCCTTGATTTTTACGAATCAGAAGAGAGACAAACATCAAATTGTTGCTTGATTTAACATTTTGTGCAACATTGCTTACAACGCAACGGCTCTACACCCTTTTTAACCAATCTTCTGTTTCGTAAAATATTTACATATATTCGACATGACGCATAAATAGTCTATTTCAGGTAAAAGAAAGAACAATTATTAAAAAAGTTGTGAATAAACCAAACCATACAAATGTATTAGTAGCTTATTCTGCCTCATCCTTTACAAAATGAATTGTTTCTCGGTAAACGGTTTGTGCTAAACTTTTGTATCCTTCGATACTACGAGTGGCGAGCGAGGATATATTTAAATTATCATTCCGTATGTAACACTGAGAAATTTTGATTTGAAGCGGTGTTAGTAAAACAGTCAGGCCCAATTTTTAAACACAAGCTTAAATTTTTAATGTATTAAAACTCTGCTGAACATCCACTTGCTATTTTACTGGAATTTTATGGCCTCAAAATTTTACATGAGACACAACAACACGCAATTTTGGGGAAATTTTTTTTGTTTTTTTTTAATTTTTCCGATGGGGTATTGTTGCATTTTAAGTGAAATTAAAAATTACCCCAATATCAGGGAATGAAAAATGGGCCCAAATAAAATCACAATTTTTACTTTGGGGCTATTTTTCATTTACTAATTTTAATTGTAAATTTTAAGAAATTGAAAATGATCCCAAATAATTTTATATAAATTTTAAAAATCCCGAATTCTTATATCAAAGAGGAGAAAATCCTTTCCTGCTATGTAGAGAAGCTTTCGACAGCGAAGCAAGTTTTCGTTATACCATAGAGGAGAAATTCCTTGCACCAGGCCGAAGGTCCCACCATGCTATCTATCGTGCGATTTATAAAACCAAAACTGTATAATTATTCCGAATATATAAATTAAGGATTTTGAATTTATAGATTCTTAAACTTCGGATTAGAAAATTCGGGATTTAAAATTTGGGATTTTAAGTCGAACCCAACCCCAATTTAGTAAAGAGCAAAGCAGTTCATGTTAAAATTTTTCGAAAAAGAAACTTGAATGAGTTACATTTAAGTCGAAATATTTTAAAATAGGTCAGTGGATTAAAGTTGTTAATTTTAGTAAATTAATTTCTCTTTTGCAAAAATCTTTTGTTTAATTATGTTGTTGTTTTTTTTTTTTTTTTTTTTTTTTTTTTTTGATTAATTTAATAAGAAAAAACTATATAAATAGTTTTTATTTACTTAATTTTTTTTTGTGATATTTCAGAAAAATGTTTTTATGAAACTCTCTTAAAGGAATGTAAACAATGTTCGTTGCTTAAGTTGTTTGTTTTCATCTCCGTTATTTTGATTTGAAAATAAATAAATTAAAATTGATAATTTTAGTAAATTCATTTCTTTTTTGCAAAAATCATTTGTTTTTGTTTTTTTTTTTTTTTTTTTTTTTTTTGATTAATTCAATAAAATAAAAATTATATTATAAATTGTTTATATTAACTTAACTTTTTTTTTTTTTTTTTTTTTTTTTTGGTGTAATTACAGAAAATTGTCTTTATGAAACTCTCCTTATAGAAATTTAAGCCATGTTCCTGGCTTCAGTTTTTTGTTTTCATCTCCGTTACAACAAGAGAGTGAGAGAGAATTTTACTTTTATTTTGATTTAAAAATAAATAAATTAAAGTTGAAAATTTTAGTAAATTCATTTCTCTTTTGCAAAAATCATTTGTTTAGTTAAAATGTTTTTTTTTTTTTTTTTTTTTGATTAATTCAATAAAAAAAAAATATATTATAAATTGTTTATATTTAATTAACTTTTTTTTTTTTTGTGATATTCCAGAAAAATGTCTATGAAACTCTCCTTATTGGAATGTAAACAATGTTCGTTGCTTAAGTTGTTTGTTTTCATCTCCGTTACAACAAGAGAGTGAGAGAGAATTTTACTTTTATTTTGATTTTAAAATAAATAAATAAAATAAAATCTTTGCTAAAATACATAATTTGAATAGTGTGTGTGTGGGTGTGTGTGGCCTGTTAACTCATACACAGATACTCAGATTTGTGTGGCACAGACCGAACGAAAGGTGTTTATTTTTTTGTTAACTTTGATGTAAATTTTACATTTGCTTATTAAGCTCTGTTAAACGTTTATTATTTTTGTATGTGTATGGGTGTGTATTGTGTGTTGTTTTTATTGCGTTTTCTGTTAAATACTTTTGTTTCTGTTACTGTTACTGTTAACTTGTTTATTGTTTGGTGGAGCATTTTGTGTCTTTTAACTTTTAACTCGTCTTAACTTAAGTTTAGTTTCGTTTATTAGCTGGCTCAAAAATTTTAAGCGCACACTGGGATTTAAAACAAAAACGTCTTGCAACTGTTGCGATTCATTCAAGCGAGCTTTTCATTTCGTTGTGATAACTTTATAAAATAATACACGCTCGCGCGCGCTTGTTGTTTTCTTTTATACTTACAATTTTGCAGTTAATTTTAGGTTTTCTTGAAAATACTTCTTAGACCCCTAAAAAAAAATTAAACAGAAAATAAAAAAAAAAACAAAATAATGTTTTAACAAATGAATGTATGTAAATAAAAAGAAGAATAATGTGTAAACAGTTAAGACAAAAGCTAATTTATTTAAAAAATAATAAAAGTTAAAATTAAAGATAAAAAAGTTAAAAAAATTTTAAAGCAAGTCAAAATCTAGTGTTTATTTTGTTCCTTTCTTTGGAATGGACATTTTTTGCTTAAGGATTTTGCTTACAGTGTTTTGAGAAATTAAAATTTTAAACAAAAATAAATCATTTGAAAATGCTAACGCCTTAAAGAAAAATTTTCAATATTTGAATAAAATTTAAGAATTTTTTATTTGCAAATTATGCGTGTGTGTGTTTATATTTAAGTGTTTCTACTAACAAACTGTAAATAAAATATTTAAAAAAAAATTAAACCATACTTTTAATAAACTAAAAAACTCGTTCAAGTATTGGAATTCTATCAAAGCCTTTTTTGGAATTGTTGGATTATACATAAACAAATTTGGATAACATAAATAAAACCAAAGCCAAAACAGTAAGTTTTTATTAAAAATACATTTTTAAGAATTGGGCTAAAATGTTTCTCAAGGACCAAAAATGTCCTTTAGCCTGTTTAAATGAAAATATATTATTGATCTATGGTGGAAAATTTTAAGTTGCTTATATTATTGGAAAGAGGGAGTGTGTTGCACATTGGTGTTTTTAATAGTTGTTTTAAAGTAGTTTTGGCTATTTTTGTGTGTATCTAATGGATATTATCTATATATTGTTATATTATGGCCTTTACAAAACCAGATGGAAATTAGGATTTTTTTTTTATTGAATATAAATTGTCTGTGCATATTCAGACAGTATGGAAATTTGGAAATCACAACTGACTTGGACATATTAGATAACAAAATTCTACCGTAAGCGGGGTTTTTGACCTAGAAATATTTTTAACGCCACTACGAATTACTTGTAAGGACTAAAAGCGTCAGATTTAACAGTTATCATTCTACCAATACGTTCGTAAAGATAACTTTAAAAATCTGCTTCTATGTTTTATAATTTTCAATAAAACCATTCCTTAGAATTTATTGGTACTTGTGAAAAATTCATGTATACAAATTAATATAAGCAACTTAAAAGCATATGGTTAATAAAAAGCCCCCAGCTATTGTAAATGCTTGGTACTGCTGAGCGACTTATAAAACCTAAAACGAGACATCCAAATCATCCGCTTTAAATTTTAAATAAAACATTTTTGAAACATAAACAGTTTTAGTCCTTGCCCATACTATGAAACCTTTGCAGAAAAAAATTCATTATTTCGCTTTTAAAACTTCCTTGCTGTCCTTTCTATGAGACTTTTGTTATGCATCAATTAAAGTTTTTTTTAATGCATTTCGTTTTTATTTTTCCTTTCAATAATAATATCGGAAAAACTACGTTTAAAGCCGATTTGACTTATTTTTGGTTTGGTTTATTGTCATTTGAGGTCCAAAAATGGACAATTGACGATTTATGCCCTGAATTTTACGATTTTTCAATCTTAAAATTTCGCACTTATTTACAAAAGTTCTAGCTATATTTCGTCTTTTATAAATAACCTCTTCCATACTTCCGTTTATTTGGTTGGCTGTAGATTTCATGGGTGTGCAGTTCATAAGTGTTGGAAAATAAACACAACATTATTTAGCGTACGGCTTACAAAACCAGAAACGGTATCGATTTTGTTAGTGTTTGTGTATTAGAACACAAGCCTAAATACTGTTCGTAACTATTTTCAGGAAAGTAACGAACATTATATAGTGTTCTGTTGTTCGTTATGAAATAGAACAATTGTAGTGGTTCTCCAGACATACATTACATTTTAATGTTCTATAGAGTTTCTTTTTTACATTGATAAAGTAATAAGTAAATAAAAAATTAGCAGCGACCAGATCACAAATAGCTTGTATGTGTATTGTGTGAATTTTTTTCGTATGTGTATTTTGTTTTTGTAAATAAATTTTGGTTCTCTTTACCCGCCAAAAGGGAGCTTAGCACAACTGAAACGAACGAACATTAATATGCTGAACCGACGGTTAAAAACAATAGAACGCAATTAAATGTTCTCGTCTTTTTGTTGAGTTGAATAACTTCAGTATTATTTTTGTGTTCAAAGATCACAACCAGAAAAACGTTAATTTTTAATGATTTACAACACAAACACTATGAGCGTTTGGGGTTTTCACAAACCTACGGAGCCGAACACTAAAGAACGATATGAAAGGTTTAGTTTCGAACACTGGTTCATAATGCGAAATACCCTTTATTGTCTTTGGCGTTCAATATGCTCGTTGGTCCTGTTTTAAATTCAATAGTTTACGCTTTCGATTATGCTAATAGATCCATTTTGTAACTATTTTTTTCAACACTGGAAGAGGATTTCTGATGAGTAAAATCGGTGTTCGATATCTCTCAGTTCATGTAGTACCCAATTTTTCTACTTTATTTTATGAATGCTAATAACTTAGAACAACTTTTGATTGCGTTCAAACAATGATTATGCATAGATCTTAATCTAGGCACGCCTCTAATTCTTGATTCTCAATCCTTTGTAGCCTCTTCGGACGTATAACATCCTGAACAATACACAATAAGCAAAAGCAGAGGAATTCAAAGGACTAATTTAATCATAATATTGTTGTCGGTGACAATAATATGGTAAAATTTACCATAATATACTTTAAAATTTTCTTTAAAATTAGTTTTGTTGAAGGTGACCATATCTCAAAATATTTTTCTCTGGAAGTTCGATATCCGTCTTGCCGTCTGTCTGTTGACCAGGGTTTTCCAGAGGCCCCAGAAATGGGAACAAGGTTGGTATATATTTATATCTCATATACACGTAGAGAAAAAATATGTTTAAATATGGTCAACTCCAGCAAAACAATTTTTAAAGAAAATTTTAAACATATTATGTTTAATTTAACCATATTATTGTCACCGACAACCATAGTATTGTTAAATTAGTCATCCATCAAGAAGCCACAACCATATTATGGTTGCCTCTAAACATGTTATGGTTAAATAAGACAATGATTTGTTTTTTAATTAACAATAGTCTTTTCCTCTTTTCCAAGAGCAACATTCTATGGTTGAAAATCAACCATGCTATTATAAATGTTAAACATATTTTAGTTATTATTAACCAAAACATGTTCGGAGGCAACCATAATATGGTTGTGCTTTCTTGATGGAGGACTAATTTAACCATACTATGGTTGTCGATTACAATAATATGGTTAAAATAACCATAGTATGTGTACAATTTTATTTTAAAATAGTTTTGTGGGAGGTGACCATATTTAAACATATTTTTTCTCTGGGTGTGATCCGTTAAAATTGGCCATTGAAATTCAGCCATATTGGCGCCTAAATGCTTGAGATATGAGCAAAACCCAAGATTACCTCTAATTTTTGTCCCCTGTTGTTGTTTTAGTTGTATTAGAGAAAATATAAGATCTTTTGTATATAAATTTTACAAAGTTTGTAATTTGTAATATTGATCTAAGACATTGAAAAGTATACATATAAAGGATCATTATGAGTAGTCGAGTTCATTTAACGTTGTCCGTCTGACCGTCTGTCTATTATAAGAGGTTTTCCAAAGACTACAATCACAAAAAAAAAATAGAAAATCGACTTTAATTAAACAATTCTTTCAGACAATTAACTTTATTATTTATTTGTCACCTGTAAAATAATTGATCATATCAATGAACGGGTGTGTTCAGGGGTGTTCTGGAAATCGAACACGCAAAACACAAGAATTTAAAAGTCTTTTAAGTTTTTTAAATAAGATTTTTGCAGTAAATAAAATTTAAATACAATATAATACAAATATTTCTCTATTTAACAGAATTCTATAAGAAAATTTTAAAAGATTGGATTAAGAGTGTATTAAAAAGAACTTCAAAGCTCTTGCGTTATCGATTTCCAGAACAGCCCTGATTAAGTCAATTAAAAAATTAATTGCATAAACATATACCCAAACATTTTAATTTATGTGTTTTGATAAAAAAAAAAAATTAATTCCAGCAAACAAATTAATTGAAAAATTGAATCTACACCAATTAATTATTTAATTGAACAATTTTTGGCAAACATTTTTTCTGTGATATGAGACTCGGGTATACGACAAATAAATAAAAAAAAAAAAATTATACGAAATTTCATTGATAATTTGTCTTTAACAAATTCATTTCATTCAGCCAATTCATTATTGCATATTTAATACGGTCTAAAACAAGAAAAAGTTTATTGTTGCAATTACAAATTGCCTAAAAATTAATTATTAAAGATCCGGGGTCTAATTCTGGCAGTCGTAATCAAAAACTTTTTTGATTCGAAAGCAATTATATTTATAATTCATTCAGTCGATACTAAACGAATCGAAATTATATTTTCAGTGTTCTAAAAACTCAGATAAATGTATTTTTTTACAACCATTTTGTGGCGCGATGATGACGATAATGAAACAGACTTATTTGATAATGAATTCGTTTTTCTAAAAAAAGGTAATCTTTGTTTTGTTTTTTAATAAATTTTTGTTTTATTTTAAGTTTTTGTTTACTTCTAAGTTAGATGATTTGTTAATAAAATAAATCCTTTATTTTAAAATTTTAATGTCTTTTTTATACAAAAATTTTTTTGTGCAAATTCTATGCTTTTTAAATGTCTTATTTGCAACAATAAACTATACATTTTTCTACCATGACAACACTGGTATTTAGTATTGAAAATGATCCAAATCGATCTATATGAAATAAGGAATAATTTGCTTTTCAGTATTGTGGTGAAAGAAATATTATATTCGTCAAAACCAAATAACTTAATTTGACATATTTTTAAATTTCTTTTGCACGTAATAATAACATACATAAATAATTTACCGCTTAAATAGAGAAAAAATATAATCAATATATATATTTTTTAATCTGTTTGATAAAGTGTTTTAGTGGGTGAGTAGTCTAAGACGCTGCATTACGTTAGGTAAAGGGTATTAAAGATTCGGCACATACGAATATTGCACTCTTACTTCTTTTTTTTTCCTACTTCATTAATAAATTTTTGTTTTCGTTAATATTTTATCGAAAACGAACGAACCCATTATTTTTCGTATATTAAACTAATTTTGGCAATATTTTTATTTTAGTTGTTATGCAGTTGATTTCTTTAACAGGTGCAAAAGTTAAGATAATTAATTAACTTAAAAAAAATTCAACTTGATTACATAATAATAGTGAAAAAATTGTTAATAATAACTAAATCTATCATTTTTTTTTTTTAATTATGTCTCACCTTATTTTATTTTACTCGTTAAAAATTTTACATCATTGCAACAAATTTCTTTTAAAGCCTGAGATTATCAATTATATTTTAAGTTTATTATAACTACATATAATCTGTTAATATTAACAAATCTAATGACAATCAAATGTAATTTTAATAGCAAAAAATCTAAATTTTAACTTACCCGTTCATATTTTAATTGAATATTTCCAATAATTTTAATTAGGAAATTAATGTCTTCTAACTTTGTTATTTTACATTTTAAGCATTTTTCGTAAAAAAGTATAAAGCAAATAGTTAACTACCTGAATTTACGTTATCACTAAACTTTGTAATAATTCGATTTTAATACCCCACCAAAAATTTTGTGTTGAATTGATTTTGTGATTTCGTTGTATCAGTTTGATCATTAAAGGCCGTGATACACAAGTCTTACGTGTTTTGAGGAAAATTCAACCCTGCCATGGTAAGTTGTTATTGTTATTTTTTAATTTTAAAGCAATAATAAGATCAGAGATGCATTTTTGTCAAAATACGTACGACTTATGTGATAGTGTATCATGGCCTTAAACCCTTCGCGGACCTTGACCGTATATAGGCGTCATGGGACATGACGTTCATATACGTCATAAAATGCTTAGCTCGTAGAAGCTGTACGAGTTAACATTTTCAATAACAACCTGGTTTATATCATGTGTAAATCAATAATACATACTATCATATTCCTAGAGGCAAGCGAACTGACACTAAAGTAGTCCCGTGATTAGGCTATTTGGTGGTAGAGACCGGTCTAACATTTTATATGAATGGGACCTACCACTTATACATGGGGTTGTAATTTGAGGGGGTTTTCGACATCTAATAGTAACCATTTGACCAGTCACACATTTATTCTCAAATAACGTGTTGAGTGTTAGTTACTACAACTCTAGTCCTTGGTATTCTTCCAATCAAAAAGTCCTAGAATTTTTTTTAAGAAAACATTTTTAAATAGCCCCAAAGAAATATATCACACTACCGGTGATTACTGAACCTGTTACAAAAACGGTCCTAGTAAATAAATAAAAAATCATTTATATAAAAAAAAAATAAAACAAAATGAATACAAAATTAAAAAATCTTTTCGTTTTTGTTCTTACTTAATATATCAGTTAAGTGATTAGTTCTCCTTTCACATAACACTAGTAATTTATTTTTGATCTTACTTTTTTCACAAGTCCCAGGACCAGTTCTTTTGAAACAATTGACACAAATTTTCCACAGGGATGTGTGTAAACATTGTATTAGACAAAAATACTACCAAAATGTGCATCTAATAAAATAATAAGAGTATCCCACAGACGCTTGACACGTAAAAAATAAAACTCTTTTTTGCCCTTAAAAAGTTTTAATTATTTTTTTTAAATAGAGCAGGACAAACGAAGTGATAAAAAATATTATTATCATTTCCTTAATATGTTGATTTCCAGACCCCAAAAAATTGCTGCGTGGTAATCCTTTTCTGGCACAATCTAATAAATTGATAACTTTTTTTATTAACAAAGATACTTACAAAGTGATAATTAATCATCTCCCTACAAAGACATTATACCACTAATAACATGATTTTTTTTTAGTTTTATTTACTTGTAGTGGAAAACAGTGAAAATAAACATTAAATATCGTTCTTTAGTGTTCAGTGCCGTAGATTTGTAGAAAACACAAACGATAAAAGTGTTTTTGTAGTAAATTATTAAAAAAAATTACGTTTCCCTTTGTGTTATCTTCGAACACAAACATAATACTGTACTTATCCAACTTAACAAAAAGATGAGAATATATAATTCCGTTCTGTTTTTTTCACCACAAACTTTATTGTGTTCGGTTCAGCTCATTAATGTTTGCCCGTTGCAGTTGTGCCCTTTTGGATGATAAAAAAAAGAACAAAATACACATACGAGAAATAAATAAAAAGCCGGCAAAAATTTTTTACACAAACAAAACATGTACACAATACACACACAAGCTATTCGTGATGTGTTGATTGCTAAAATTTTTGGTTTGTTCATTTCTTTATCAATGTAAAAAAAAAAGAAAAATTAAAATAAATTGTTTGTCTTCAGAGCCATTAAAATTGTTCTATCTTATAACGAAGAACGGAATACTATATAATGTTCGGATCTTTCTTAAAAATAGTTACGAACGGTAATAAGGGTAGTGTTCGTCTACACAAACACTAAAAAAATATATATTATTTCTGGGCGTGTGAGCCGAACGCTAAACAATGTTCTGTTTATTTTCAAACTCTGATTGAAAATGAAATTTTTGCACTTACAATTACTTGGAATGTCGGCTGTGCCGAATCTTTCAAACCCTCTACCGACAGTTAGGATATTTCAGGACCTGAGGTAAATCTTTAACAGATCTTTACGAAATTTGACAATGAGATTTCTAGTCATATGAAACTGTGGCAACAACAGCATTATTCTACACAGTTTTACGCGTACTAACCGGGTTTTCAAGAGAAAGGCTTATATGGGGTCTATGGTAAGTTATGGACCGATCTTAATGAAATTTGACAGTGTCGTTTCTATTCATATAAAACTGCCAAAACCAAAATTTATTGCATAAGTATTATTCCTTACGGTTTTAGGCGTATTTTAGTGTCTTTTGAGACTGGGCCTTATATGGGGCCTAGGGAAAATTATGGACCGATCTTCTGTGGTATGATTTCTAGTCATATAGAATTAATTTGTGCAAAATCTAATATCAATATCTGCATTACGCCATTATTTGTGCTCGTTTTTGTAACAAAATTATTAATTTTGTATGGTGGTTATTCCACATTTCATTCAAAAATCTTATCCTACTGAACCGATGTTGCTGGATTTCAATCCCAAATTGCTTAGGAGAACTAGAAACAATTTGACACTAATATTGTTTTCTTCTTTTAAGTCGTTCGTAAATAAGCGTTATTTCAACAGACGGACTGACAGACGGGCATGGATCAATCGATTCAAGGACCCAATATATATACATTTTTTGGGGTCTTCGATAAATAATAAAAAGTTTCACACGGAATGACAAACTTAGTATACCCTCTTCACAACTAGTTGTGGTGGAGGGTATAACGAAGATAGGGTATGTTCGTAAATGCATCACTGCTCTGCATCAGAAAAGCAAACTTTTTTTGATGCCGATAAAAAAGTAATTGTAATTTTTTTTATTGTTTAAGTATTATTTTTGTGGAGTATTTGACAATTTTTTGGTCCACATCTACTTCTTTGATGTATATATAAACATTTGAAATCACTGATGCAGCGCAGTGATGCATTTACGAACGTACCCAAAGTTTTAAATCAAATCTACACTTTTGCAGAAATTTACTCAGATTTTCAATCAACATTGCGCCATGTTAATTTGAAATTGGTATTTTTTTTTCTGTGTGCATGGGTTTTAATCATATCTCAATCATGTTTAAGCCGATTATGCTAAATTTCAAAAGCAAAATTCTCGATTTTATTTATGATAGAAATTTCGAACACCTTAGATCCCAACTAATCCAAGGTCTTTGGAAACCCCATTTCAACAACCACGCTGCGGATAAAAAGACTTAAAACTCTCTTACATACATATACTATAAATTTATACGGGTTTAAATCAATATTGTAAGATTTACAAGCGGTACGACATACTTTAATTTACACTTTCCATCTGTGCTGAATGGTTAAATAAAATTTAGGCGATCGTAATTAAATTTTTACAATTTCAGTTCATAGATAGAACCATATTTCAAAAGACTATGACTCAAATCAACTTAAAATTTTTGTTAAACCATGTGTTACAAACTATTTCATGATACTAGTAAAAATATTATATGTGAGTAGTCTAAACTCATATATAATTATTAAAAAAAACTGCCAAAAATATAATAAATAAACTCTAACACAGCAATTCATTTAAAAAAAATTAAACATTTCAAATTGTAAAAAGTTACGACTGCAACTTAAAACTTAACAAAAAAAAAAAAAAAAAAACTATAAATTTCGTATGTGTTTAAAAAAATATATTGATGGTATCAACTGAGGCGTAACGTCAAAACACTAAAACCTCTAAAAGATGTTTGACTTTTCGACAGAAAAAAACCAAACAGACCGTTATATTCAAATAAAAGTCATAAGTTGTATTATTAAGTACTTGCGGTTAAGCGGCGTTTGTCAAATATTTACTAATTTTACTATGATATTTAAATTATAAATAAATGTTTTTTTAAAACGCTGTAAAATTTGTCGTTAATTTCGGTGGGTTTTTGTATAAAAATTTCGTTTTTGTACTTAAAATATTTTGAAAAGAATCGAAATATAAAGACCTTGTAATGTGCCATAATTTAGAAAAAGAAATCATATAGAAGAATTATTGGAAACTCGTAACAGGAAATTTATGTGCAAAACCTTTTATAACGTTTATAGTAGAATCTAAAGCAATTTAACTATTATAAACTATGAATTAATTGTTTGATTGGGGAACTTTCTTTAGTTAAGCATCAACCAACTCCAAGTTTTTATTTGTTTTTAAAGGTTAATGGTCGGTAAATGGTTTAGGTGTAAATTTGAGATACTGTTGGCCAAAACAAGTCAGCCAGGAAATTAATGAATAAATATCTTTATATGTATATGTATATAAAAACGTTTGTGCCGTGTATGTGCTCCTAAAACTCAAAATCCGCTGAATCCGATTGACACCAAATTTAGACAATGAATATATTACATTTTATATTTATGGTACGATTTGGCTGAAATTCGCAAAATATATTCATTAAACAAAAATAAATTTCCTGATAAAATTTTGACCCGGTAGGTAGCGTTGGGATCAAGTTATTTAATTTTTTATTTTTATTTAGAAAATCCTGAGCAGAAAGTTTGGTGTGAAGTTAATCTTAACACCCTTACCCAGGGACCAGTATGAAAGAAGAAAAAGGGAAGCATAATAAGTAGTGGAAGTTACTATCGGAACAAAAGGAGAGAATAACGCTACTAAGCAAAAGCCTTAAATACAACCCAAGACATCTCCCAATTTGCCTATGAATCTACTATCCAGTCTGCTGTTCTGTTACCTCTCTTTCCTCTGGTTCCCCGCACAGACGAAATAAATCAAATTAGTCAGCTCCCAGTAATTACGCCATTTTGCTTATCATGTGGGGGCCCTCGATAATACCTGTCATGATCTAAACACAAGCCTTACTATTGCCTACTAGTGAATTAGAATCGGTCTTCTTAAGTGCCGGCCATAACGCCCGTGATACTCTATTAACTGTCTTATTTCCCAGGCCCAATTAGTCCCGTTTAGAGCCCATTACCGAATCTTCCCCAGATAAGAGCCTAATAGGTCTGTCTGCTCCCACACGGTCAGATTCAGCCTCTTCGTTACTACTTATTTCGTAGTGTCTCTGTACCCAGCATAGACCTCACCATAGTACATAGTCCTCTAAGATTTCCCTCAGAGCTCTGCTACACTCATCCGCTAGCTTGGAGTTCACGAAAATCCCAACAAGATCATAAGAGCCGACTGTCTATCTACACACATATATAGTAAAGATTGCTGGGAACAAAATTAAGGAATTTTTACAAGTTTTGAACGATCGTTCTGATGCATTGGTATGCAGGCCTGTTCTGAAAATCACTTTAACTCAAATCACGTGATTTCAAATCATAGGAAAAGATCATAGCCAATAAAAGATATTTTGGTGTTCCGTTTTTATGTGTTTCGTAGGGATTTTCAATTGTCCAAAACACACCGAGAAACACAAAAACGATATGAATTTCCGAACACCACAAGACCACACGTGTGATTTAGGAGCGCGTGACTAAAAATCACTTGATTTTCAGAACAGACCCGATAATAAAAATTCATTAAAACTATTGGCCATTGTTAGCTATGACCTTTTCCTACCTTTCTGGCAGCATGCGGACTCCGCGCCAAAAGAACTGCTCATTTTTTGAGGCATCAAGGACATTTTGGATACCTTTGTTTTACGTGAATCGTACTTCAGTGAGAGCGCTCTGCATCGCTCGAGACAAATGGTAGTCTGACGGACCTTGCCCGATTTATAAGGCCTAAATAATAATACCTAAACAGTTTTTTACTGTGGTCGAGCGATGTCCTATAAAATATTGCGGCTTAATGTCTGGTTGCAAATTACGGGCTTTTTTCGGTCAATGCTCTTTTCAAAATAATCAGTTGTGGTACACGGTGTATAATCTGGGGGCTTATTCTGGTGATCGAATAATTTTTCGATTCGAAATCAATTTTATTTCTAATTATATCAGACGACACTGAACGAATCGAAATTGTTTGTTTTTGTGTTGTGAGGTCTAAAATTAATTATAATTATTTAAATATGAAATCCTAATCAATTTTACTTAATGAATTTATATTAAATTTACAACACTGAAAAAATAGTATCGACTGAAAGAATAAGAAATAAAATTGCCTTCAAATCGAAAAAGTATTCGATCACGACTGCCTGGTTATAATTTCAGAAAGCACTAAACACTACAAAGATAAAGTCTAAAACCCGAAAAAGGATACAATAGCGATATAAAAAATAAATAAAAAAAGTCGCTTAAATAAGAAAAAGCGCTTAAACACTACAAGCCTGAGATTGCCATAGCGCTGAGGGTTAGATATTCTTGGGTTTCTTGGAAACATTTCTTAGGCCATATTTTGCTTTAAGTTTATAAAACTATCCTCTGACAAAACTTTTCTTGATTTCTTAACTCAACTTATAACAATTATTTAATTTCATTATGACCTTTCCAAAAAAAACCATTTAAAATTTTCATTAGCAAACATAAATTTTTAATTTACCAACATTTTAGTTTATTCAATGACTTTCACGAATAATTTAAGAGAAACGCCATTCATTAATCTAAGGAAACATTATCTTAAATCTAAATTCAAAAATAAACTTATTAAATTCTAAAACAAAAATTACAATAGCCCTTCACTTTTATGTCGCAATTCTATTCAAAGTTCCAAAGTTCTCATTTAAATAATTATTTAAAGTTATTAAAATAAAATTTTGTTTATAGGTATTTAAAATTCTAAATTTTCTGCAATTAAAAATGAAATAATTTCAATTAAATTTAAACACATTTTTTTATTAAATTTATAAATATAGGTTTTTAAATAAAAAAAACTGATGAGACTTGCATATCAGTTCTAAAATAAAAATTAAAACTGAAAATAAATATATATATTTTTTTTAATTAAACGCCTATTTAGCATAATAAATTGTAATTTTGCAATAATTTATCATTATTTACAAACAAACATACATGAGTATATATTTTACATATATTTAGCAATATTTACGTACAAACAGCAATATTTACGTTGCAGTGATAACAATGTTTGTGTGTGTGTGGTATTAACCGAATTACAACTTTTTATTTCGTTGCTTTTGTTGGTCTTCTTAGTAACTAAATGAGTAAAGTAAATAGTTTAGTATAAATAATTAACAAAATATTAAAAATACTACAGATGTGTGCGTAATTAAGTTCATAAGTTAGTGCTGATGGTTAAAAGAGATCAAAAGTTGTTTTACTAAAATTGGATTTAAAAATGTGTATTTAATATTTATTTATTCAATTAGAGCAATTGAACCTGGAATCAGTTCATATTTCTTGACAAATAGGCTTTGAACTCTAGCGCCGTTATCAAAAAGATCGTGGGTTTTATTATTATATTTAAAGAAATTAACATCAAATGTTGGTTTAAAAAACCCCCAAAATATTTTTTTCCTTTTAGGAATATTTCTCAAAACTTGAGAACAAAATTTACAAAAACCACAAAGAATCAGGAAATGTTAAAGTCTAAAGAAAAAGATTAAGCAAAACTATAATAAAAGTCGAAAAATTCGCCTAATTCTAAATTAAAATAATATTAAATTAAAAACAAATAAAATTTTAGCTTATAATAAAATGAGAAAAACTCATGGAAGAAAAAAACCTAACATCATATGTTTATATAGATAAAAAAAATTAGTTAAATTTGTAAAATAGAAAACGGGCTATGTAAAGCCAAAATTGGGCAAATTAAAACCAAACGGACTTACAAAAAGGACAATTTTACCAATATACGAGTATAAAAATAAAATATACAAAAATTCAAAATAATGGTAAAAAAAAATTAAATTACAAAAGAAAACTACAATATTGCTTAAATAAGGAAACTGGCTAAAAGTTAATAAAACGCAAGAATTAAATTAAAAAAATATTTAAACAATTTGAAATCCAAATTTGATAAAAATCTAACAAAAAACAAAAATTATGTAAAATTGCTATAAAATCGTTATAAATCAATATCCTACACTAGAAGTAAAAAAATAAATTAGATGGGGAAAGAGCACCATAATCAGAAAAAACATTAAAAATTAAAAAAAAGTAAGAAAGTAAAGTCGGTCAAGCCCGACCATATGAAACCCTACACCACAGTATGTGGGAACAAAATTTTGCAAGTGTACCTATTTGGGACCTAGTTTTAAAAAAGGAATCCTTATATCTGTGGTTTTCATGGGTAACCGCTTCTGATTTTAAATCAAATTTTTAAGGAGAGCGGAAAACATTACAGATTAAACTAAGGGCTAGTAATTGAACTTTTTGAAATTGGTCATTGCGTAACAAAATTGGAATTGGTCCATATTTTTTCAGAAATATTAAATTAAGCAATATGGTAACAGCATCTCAAAATCGAAAAAAAATACCATACGCTGTTACCCATGAAAACCACGGATATGTCCATATAAATAAGCTTTAAATTTCATTAAAATTGATTTGATAGTGGGCACAAAGATCCTATTCCGGAAAGCAGCTTCTATGGGGGCTATATGAAATTATGGACCGATTCGCTTTATTTTCAATAGGCTTGGTCCTTGTGCCAATTAGAACCTATGTACCAAATTTCATCAAATTATCTTGCGCAATATAATTGCGACCTGTTCTTTGTGCGCAAGGTTACATGGACAGCCAGCCAGCCGGACGGGCATCGTTAATTCGACTCAGAAAATGATTTTGAGTCGATCGGTATACTTTAAGGTGGGTCTAGGACCAATATTTTAAGGTTTTACACACATCAGCATAAATGCATAATACCCTCTCCACTATTGTGGTGTGAGTATAGAAAGAAACAATTTAAAATAGGAAAAACTGCTAAAAGTAAAAACTAATGAAACATAAAATCCTCTATTTGTAAAATAAAATAAAATTAAAATGTTTTAAAATTCGGAAAAAAAATCAAAAATATTATCGAATGTGTCTCATTCTGGAGTATCCGCGTACGTCTTTCCGATGTGTTCCAGCCAGCGCAATCGTTGAATCTTAATGCATCTTACTATGTTCACAGTGGTGTTGATCTCAAACAGCTAATAAGTTTTTCGCCGCATATACACTTCGTCAACGCATATGCGCCTATAAATTTTACGAATTATTTTTTCTTCCAAAAATGCCTAACACATATTCAGCCATGTCACAGAGTACAATTCCGTTCGGAAACGGAATTCATTTCGTATTTTGTTGCTTCAAAAAATTACGAAAAAGCTTTGCGGAATGAAAGCATTTTTGTTTTCATGAACAGAATGGGAGTTTTCTGTATCTTAAAGGCCAAAAAAACTATCAAAATATACTTTCTATCAATAAACAAATATGTTTTCTTCGGTTCCGAACGGAATCATTTCGAACAAAATTGTACACTGTGACATAAATTAATTTTTGCAAGTACCCATGTTTCGGCACGGCTTTCCTGGAGATGGCCTTACTTTTGAAATGCTTTCATAGTCAATAATAACACCCGTTTGTCAAGGCGGATGATATTTTCAGAATCTGGTCAGTTTGATGATGGGTGAGGCCAAAAGTTGAAATTTATCGTACGGTGTTATAGTCTTAAATACGCTTAAGTATAATTTCTTTGTATTTTAAATCGATGGCCGTGCACATACGAAACTAATTATGCTGGCATAAAATGCCAGAACTAGCGACTGTAGTCTGCAACCGACTGCAAAGCGTGGAACACAGTCTGGCTTTCGACCACTACGTAGATGCCTTGATCAAACAAATACTCTACATATGAAAATCGAACAATGTATAGAATGGCTGTATTTACTATTTATCGATTTTAAGAAAGCATTCCGGAAAAAATAATACACATTATCCAGTCAATGCATGACAATGCCGAACTACAAGTCATCCACAATGGAAGTAAAAGTGCTCCATTCACTACCAACGTTCTAGTTAGACAAGGCTGCCCGCTCTCACCTTTATTGTTAGCATTAGTTTCGGATGATATTATGAAAGAGCTTAAAATGAAAAAAAGAGCCATAGAGGCATAGGGGCTGCTCAGACACCTCGAGGATCTGGACTACGCAGATGACATTATCTTCTCTCCCACTTACTCTCGGAAATGAAAGACAAGGCAAACAATCTGGTAAAACTCGCAAAACATGTCGAACTCGAGATAAACATAAGGAAGTCAAGTTTTGGTATCTAGGCTGCGTTATGTCAATTAACGGTGCAACTGACGCTGATGCCACTAACATAATTACGAAGCGTCTGGCCTTTGCATTTAGACAATTAAGGAATGTATGGAAAACCCACAGATCACACGCAAAACCAAATTACGTATATTCAACGCATGCGTTTAGTGCATCTTGTTAAATTGCAGCGAAAATGGCTGTTTACAAAGGTGATCACACAACGTATACAGGTGTTAATAAATAAGTGCGTAAGTAAAATTGGCGGTATATTTTGGTATATTATTTATTTAACTTGAAATTTCGTATGAAAATGGATAATTCTCATCTTAAGAAACATCTAACCTGGCTATAAAAAAAAAATTGAATCATGTTGATTGTAAAAATTAATTGCTATTTTTTACGCTATAAAAATACAAAGAAATTTTCCTTAATATTTAGATAAAAATTTTATAGTGCAAAGTTGGAAAAAAAATTTTGCTCTAAACTGCTGAAAAAATAAAAAATTTTAAAACTTCAACTTTTCTTTAACTATAAGACAAAAATGATCTAAAAAATATAATTAAATCTCAACTACGTGTGCTCCATAATTATATGTGTCTGAAGTTTTACCAAAATCTACCCACTTTTTTAAATATATAATAAATGTTGAATGTCGAATAAAAAGTCATAACGGTTTTAAATTTTTAACAAAAACCTTAAAAAAATTAAGCATTATTTTTAGCATTTTTTAACTAATTTTTAGCATTTTTTGGCCATTTCTAATGCCAGACTTATCTGTAAAAAATTTTTAAGATCTGGTCATACTGCTACCGTGTGCTATTGATAGAACAAAAATTATTCGCTTCAATATTAATCTCGTATGTGCAAAGCCAATGCGTATAAGTGTGTCAACTGAGTACTTTTAACTGAAATTTAAATAATTTAAATTTATAATTTCAATTCATATCATTATTTTTATAAACTATAGATTCTTATATGAAATAAAATACAAAAATACGAGCCTGTTACATATTTGCCAAACCAACGAGTTTTCTGCTGCTTTTAACTATTAACTAACAAAAATAGTTAATTCATAAATAACTGCTTTATATGACACAGATTCATACCTCCATACTACGCAAATGTAACTAAACTATATAAAGCATTTAATATTTTCTGTTCATGTATTTAAACTAAATAGCTCGACTTGCTAAAAAAAACTAAAATCTCAAACTTGTTAACAAAATTTGCTAAATAAAAAAAAAAAATAAAAACCGATCTGTTTGTAATAGAGTATTTAAAAGAGACTGTAAATTTTAAATTTATATTTTTCTATTATTTATCATTTATATCATCGTTTTTTTTTTTTTTTTTTGTTGTGTTTTTTGAGACAACATCTGTATTTGGTTTTTACAAAAATTTTTGCACACCATTTTTTTTAAATTTTTTTTTTAATATTTTCTGTTTGCAAATATTTGTTTTATTTTTAGTTTTAAAACACTCATTTTAAAGTTGATAGACCAAACATAAGAAAAAATAATAATAATAAAAAAATTGTGGTGATTTTATGTTTATTTGTGCAATAATTTTTTTTTATCGATTTTTTTCTTTGCTGTTTTGTCAAAAAATTTACATAATTAAAACGCAAAAATATCTTTTATTTTAAGTTGATATGTTTCTTGTGTGCTCAAATTTTTGTTTGGACTTTTTGTTTTTATTGACGGTGTTTCTGTCATGTTTTCAATTCATTAATATTTTATGCATGATGTTGAAGATTTTGAAAAAGTTAACGTTTTCTTAACATTTGAACTTTTAAGCCAGGTTATTGTTACCACCAAGAAAATTTTAAATTAAATCACCAGATATGCAATATTTTAAAAAAGCTATCCATTCATCTGTCTAAGTGTAATGCTTTGCGTAAATTTTTTTTTTACATTTTTTATGCAACTTTTGCAGACAATTTTCCACTAATTAGGGTTAACAGATTTTAAATTTTATTAAACCAATAAAAAATACCATTTTCTTTTTAAGGTTGGATTTCGATGGTGTCTTTTTTTGCTTACGAGTAAAGGCATAACTTTAAATTTTTGTAGGTGAATAATGTAGAAAGGCAATTTAACCAGATATCCTTTTACAAATTTAAAAACATGTTTTTCCCCCAATCAAATAAAAAAAGTAATTAAGAAAATATTGTCAGTCAAGCCCGACCATATGATACCAATTCGGTACCCATGGGCAATTATGGACCTGCCAGAACACAATTGTGTTATGGGGTTAAGATTCATGTGGGAGTTCTTTTTGTGCAATATTATTTAGAAATCTTCATCTATATAGGATTTGTTTGCCTTAAAGTGATTTAAGGGAGGGGGGTAATGTGCGGCCTATGGCTAGTTTTGGACCTACGAGCACAACATTTTGCCGTAACGCAGCAGCTATCGTAAAAGTAAGTGTTGCCAATTTGTATATCAATACCAGCATTTATATGGAAGTTATATTTTCGGGAGTAATTTTTGTATGCGAGCTTTGGTCAAATATAGGTCGATCCCAGTAAAGTTAAATAAGACGATTTAGATTGCACAAATAAGTTTTTAAATTTAATCTAAGTACCAACATAATAAGATGGCTTATGAACAAAAAAAAGGCTGTATTTCGGAATAAAGCTTATATGGAGACAATGCGCAATTATGGACCGATTCTTACCATTTCCAACAGGCTGGGTTCTTTTAACAATTAGAACCGATGTACCTTGCACACAAGGTTTACCTCGACAGCCAGCTGGACGGACAGACATCGTCAGATTGACCCAAAATGTAATTCTAAGATGATCAGTATATCAAAATGTGGATCTTGGACCAATATTTTAAGGTGTTACAAACATCAGCATAAACGCATAATACCCTCTCCATTAATGTGATGTGGGTAAAAAAAGATAAGGCCAACACAGGCAAAGCTTACAATTTAAAAAACAAATGCAAATCCTTGTGCAAAATTGTGGCGTTGATGGATTGTTTTGAACACTTTCTTGAGCAGCAGTAATGTTTTCAGCCGTTGCAGAATGTTGCAGTACGTTGTGGCCCTATTCTTCGAAATCATTCACAACACGGTAAATAGTTCGTTTTGTTGGTACGTTGTTTCTCCCAAAAATTTCACGCAACTTTCTCATCGTCACAGTAATCGATGATTGATTTTCATAAAACGTTTTAACGATTAAAACACGTTGGTTTATCGAATGTTTTTCCACAATAAATTTGCCACGTGTCTACTTCACGACTGCCAAATATGAATTGTCAAGACTAATGTTTACCAAAATGGCGGCAAACCAAAGTAGTATACCTTCCCGGCGGACACCCTGTATTTCTTGAATAGTTATTTAGGTCATTATCAATCTAATTTGATATTGGCTTAATTGCACGTTTTATCAAAAACGATTATTTCTAGATTAAAAAGATAATTTACTTTTTTAGTAAGATAGTTTTTATTGTTACAATCGCAAAACTTCATACGGCTGTGAATTAAATGCAAAATTATGAAATGATCAGACAAAAAATTAAATATGCAGAAAGTTATTTTATTGACTTAGGTCAGTTTCAGTATTTTACATTTTAAATACTTATGGTAAAGGGGGTTTTTTATAAAGGTTTAGAACTTTGAAATGGAATAAAACAAAGATGAATTTTTTTATATGGATATGAAATTTACTTTATTCGAAAGGTAATATTCTGGCATTATAATTTAAATATCTAGGTCCAATTTTCGATGACTTTTTCCAACATTTGTGGCCGTATATCGGCAATAACGCGGCCGTGGTCAATCGTTTTGGGCTTATCGGTGTAGACGAGCGACTTCATATATCTGCACAGAAAATAGTCTAGCGGCGTTAAATCGCACGATCTTGGAGGCCAATTCACGGGTCCGAAATGTAAAATATGCGGTTACCAAACGCTTCCTTCAATAAATCAATTATGGCATGAGCTCTGTTAAATGTTGCGCCGTCTTGTTGAAACCACAGCTCATGCTCATCATGGATGTTTAATTGATGAACGAAAAATTCAGTAATCATGTCTGTATAGCGGTCACCATTGACTGTAACGTCTGACCAGCATCGTTTTTAAAGAAGTATGGACCAATGATTCCACCAGCCCATAAAGCACACCAAACAGTCAGTTTTTCTTGCTGTAACGGTGTCTTACCATACACTTGAGGATTATCATCAATCCAAATACAACAGTTTTGTTTATTGCCGTATCTATTCACACAAAAATGTTAACCGTAAAATGGACGTAGTGCGCGATACGTATTTCGTACAGAATCATGGTTTTTAACATAAATTAACGAAGAGACAAAGCATGTTTAAATATGATCACCTCCAACAAAAATATTTTTAAAAATTTTTTTAAACAAATTATGGATATTTTACCATATTATTGTCACCGACAACCATATTATTGTTAAATTAGTTCTCCATCAAGAAGCCACAACCATATTTTGGTTGCCTCTTAACATGGTATGCTGAAATATGACACTAATTTATTTTAAAATTAACATGAATTTTCCCCTTTTTCAAGAGCAACATGCTATGGTTGAAAACCAACCATGCTATTATAAGTGTTGAACATATTTTTGTTATTATTAACCAAAACATGTCCGGGGGCAACCATAATATGGTTGTGCCTTCTTGATGGAGGACTAATTTAACCATAATATGGTTGTCGATAAAAATTGTATGGTTAAAATAACCATAAAATGTTTACAATTTTATTTAAAAATAGTTTTGTTGGAGATGACCATATTTAAACGTGTTTTTTCTCTGGGTGTTTGCACAGTTTGGAGGCGTTGTTCAGACGTCAGTCTATTCATGCTAAAATGGCAAACCAAACTAAACATAATTCACTTGGAGTTGTATAGGTCTATAAAAAACACCCTTTAGGTATTTATTACTTAAATAGTTATTCACTGAAAGTACTAGAAAAGCAACTAATTATTTCAAACCAACTATTAATGTAGAATGCAGAAAATCAACAACTTTATATGAATTTATAACACAACATTAAATTGTACCCTACTCCATCACAGATAAAGAGGTTATTTTGTCTTTCTAACCAAAAAAAAAAAAAAAAATACCTGATGCACTCTGAATCGAAAATCGTTTTATAATCACACCAAGCATTTATTCTAAACTTTTCCTTAAACAGAATTACAAAAATATCGCCATCCATATAGAGTTTACACTGGCAGCAAAAAAAAGAGCAATAACTTTGTTAAGGTGTTATGATACTTGCTATTTTTTGTACTTTTTCTATATTGGAGAACAGTGCAAATATATTTGCATAGGAAAACTAACTAAGTGTAAAGAGTTTGATTATACCATAAAAAATCTTGAAATGTCAAAAAAATATACGTGTGTTATCTATAAATAATCTTAGACTGTCAAAAAAAATATAAAAATTTGTAACTTAAACTTGACATTTCCAGATTAAATGTTAGCACTGCTGCTAACTTTTTTAGTTTTTGATCGAAAGTAGCGGGTTTTAACTTTTTTTTTGCGATTTATAGCTTTTTTGACGGTTTTTGTGGGAACAAAACGTGGGCAATATTGTTTGTTTTGTTTACGTTTTATATTGTATTATATTTCTTGTTCTTTCTCACATTTGTTGTTTCATTCAGTCAATCCTAAAAAAATCCAATACAAAAAATAGCAAGTATCATAACACCTTTATGAGATTTTAATTGGATTTATCATGCAGAGTCCAAATTTGATTGATTCTATCACGTCTAGTTTTTGAGATATTGAAATAATGGATGTTAAAAACCTATTTATTACGAAGAAGTAAAAAAATTATGCTGACAACATAACTGGGACGAACGACGAATTTTTGGGCGCGAAAATTCGTCGTCAAAAATAAAATATATTGGTGTATATGAAAATGCACACAATAATAGCATCCTCCGAAATTCGTCATACGCGGCGAACATGCAATATATTTATTTATATCTCATACGCCGGCGAACGAAGAACAAAGTACCAGGTGACCATGTTTGCTTTTAGTTTAGAAGTATTTTAGTAAACAAAGTTACTTTATACTTTAATAATTGTTTTTTTTTTTTTTTATTGTATAACATTTTATATAAAGTATTTTGCTTTAAAAAAGTTGTAAGTTGTGTTTTTGATTATTTTTAATTTTTAAGAATTATTTTTTAAAAATGGTCACATTATTTCTCTCTCTTTGCACAAACAGCAAGCAACTTTCTCAATGATTAAAGCTGCTAGTTATTCGTTGTGCTTCATAGGACGAAAATACTCAGCGAATTTTTACTGAAAAATTCGCCGTGTTTGGCGAAATTCGTCATTCGTCCTAGATGTGTTTCTAGCATTACTCGTAAATGACTTCTATTACACATTCCGATCGGAATGAGTTTGATTCCGTATTCGCAATTCACATCGGTTTGGTTTTATGTTCTTCAGATTCCGAACAATTTTGTTAATTCCTAAATTTATTAAATCTATGCTTTCAAACAAAGTATGGTAATGTCGTGCATAGCCGTTGCCATCGCCAAAATCTGTTCTGCTTCATAAATTTTTATTCGCAAAAATAAGTGGCTTAAACTAAAAAACTAATGTGGCAATACTTCGATTGGAAAAGACATCAGTTATTTTTGTTTTCTCAGCAACGAATTAACGAATTGTTTAACAAATCAATTTAATAATCAAACATACTATTTAATTTTTCATTTTGACTTAGTTTAGTTAACATTTTTATTAAATAATTCATTAAAAATAGCAATTCCACTAAGAAAACTAAGAGTGGTTTAATTCCGAAATATATTATTGTTTTACTTATTCCATTATTGTTTACTTATTCCAAAATACGGAATTAATTCCTCATTCGATCGGAGTGGAATTCTGTGAAATAACTGCATAACATAAATAATTGTCCACTATTTGATAGTTTTTCTGCTGTTTCACGATTCCCAGCAAAATCAGCAAACATTGCTGGGGACCACTTGCCATTGTATCAATTTTCCATGCTCATCTGGGTAAAAAATCTAAATGCGAACTCATGAAGGGTATTTTTAATGAAATGTTGCATCCCAGCTATTGAATAGAGGAGTTCTTGTACAAGTTCTTTGTAATATGCAGCAATTTTATTTTCAATAAAATTATGATATATATTTTCAGAAGCCAACCATAGTCTTCTATCTTTATTAACCATCTTAGACTTAAATCTTTAACCCTAGAACGTCATACATCGTCGAATGGACAAAGTGTTCATTTTTTGCAGTAAGTATTTTAGTCGTTGTGTTTTTTATATAATATCAAATTCGTTTAATAGATTAAGCAGAAATTAAGTGTGCTTAATATGCAAAAACGCTTTTATGCGGAGCATAAAATAGAACTTTGTGCCTCTTGCAGAAATTAAAGGCTAAACCTACTGAAAACCTTATAATTTTTTTTTATTTAATAAGTTACTGCCTGTTCAACAATTTCGAACGTTAACGTTCGCATAGAAAATTGAAATGAAAAAACATTCAAACTTACGTTCAAAATTGTGGAATAGACGGTTTATTCTACGATGCAAACAAATTTAATGGGTTATATATTTTAAAGTTAACTATTTTCATAATTGCTTTTTGTTGTGTTTTGAAAAACAAGCCAAACAAAGTAGTACTGTGAAATCTTCTGTTTTATTTAAATAATATAATTATAAGAGCATTTATTTCATTAAAAGATTTTATTTATTGTGCTTAATTCCCTTTTAAATTTGATAAAAATACTGAAATTTATTGTTGGAGGATAAGCTCTTTACTGGTTGCTTAGGCAGGATCATCAGGGAACGTTCTCCTAAATAATTTTAGAAAAGCCACAGCTATCATCAAACAAGACTACAGTTTTCTTTTGAGTGTAGGTTCTTCTCTTTCCCTCTGTAGTCTTGTTTGCTGATAGCTTTGGCTTTTCTTAAATTATTTACTAGAATTATTATTTACCTGATGATCTGGCATAAGCAAACACTGAAATGCGAATAGGAACAGCTTATCCTCCAACAATAAATTTCTGTATTTAATCAATTATAAATAAAAGGGAATTATGCACAATAAATAAATGTGGTGTTTATAGAACACGAGCGCCTTACTCGTCCGTTCAACTTTCATTAAAAATAAAAACAAAATTTCGAAATTTGTTTTTGTTTTAAATGTTATTTGAACGGACGAGTAAGGCGCTCGTGTTCTATAAACTACACAAAAATCTTTTAATTAAAAAAAATTATTTATTCCCTAAAACAACTTTTTTTAAAAATAAATATAAGAGCATTTATTTATTTTATTTTATTAATATCAATAACAAATTATTGAACAAGCGAAATTTGAATTATAGTTCATCCTGATTTGCTCTAGTGAATATCACCGTCGTCGATTCGACGAAGTATGACGTTTACGTCATGTAAATAAGTATGAGACTCTAAGGTTAAATATTTGTTTTAATTGGCGATCAATAAATATGCCGTCCTTCAATTTGGCCTTAGGTATTTATATGCCTGTCCATCTCTGTTTATAGCTCGTACCAAAGTTTTCATTAAGCCAAATTTGATATGTAGCGTAGGCAAAAATATATTTTTCCTGCCGACTTAAGGTTTATTTGCGATGTTTTTGCTTTCCGTGATCACATATTAGCGCTTTTTCTCTGCTGCCCCACTCACATGAAAAGCAACAATATTTTGTGTATCCTCCTTGCAATCCCGCTAACATGTCCCACTTTCAAGTCGACACATAGTGCTGGTTCACACTCATCAAGTTTAAGCCGTCAAGGATTGAGCTTTTGGGAGAGGAGAGAATAGAGAATGCCATTTCTTTACCTATCTCTCCTAAAAACTCAAGACTTGACGGCTAATGCCCCGTAATTTCTACAAAAAAAAAAGCTGATCATGTTCGTACGTAACAGTTTCTTTACCTATTTCCACGTTTATTTGACCAACGTATTTTTACCTTAAGTTTTCTTTTAAGATATGGCAGCTCTTACACCAAAGATTTCTATACAGAGCTAGATTTCTTTTTGTAGAAATTACGGACATAAGACTTGAAGAGTTTGAACCAGCACATACATTCCACAATTAGCGATAGTACTGAATTCTATTGAGCAAATTCTGACTTAGTACGAAGATTTATTAGGTCTTAGCTTAACCCGGTGCGCTTTGCTACCCTCATTGAAATAAAATTAGTATACATTTTTTCTCTTGCGTATGTATAAGGAATCAATTTGTATCAAACTTTAAACTTCTACTATTATCCTTCTCCAGATATTTGGACAATTTTATTCTCCCTGTAGGTTCCTCGCTCACTTTTCGAGTTTTTTTGCGTTTTGATAGATGTTTCGTATTGATAACGCAACTCTTTATTTTAAATTTGGAAATATTTGGCGTAGCTGTTCTGTTAATAGCTGATCCTACAGTGTGGTGTCTTTTGTGTTTACCGTGCTGCATTCCACATGGTGGTATTGACGTTTATATGTTGGCGTATTTTGCGTTACTTTTTTGGTGCTGATATCTACTGATGACTAGTAGACTGCTCTATTTTGCTCGGAAGAGCTACTTCTATGGTTGTATTCAAATATTGCAATAAAACTCTTCCTGTCAAAATGAAATCTAAATACTAAAGGAATGTATCCACTGGGAAGTGCTTTTACTGTACTATGTGTTGTAATTTCTGTTTATAGTTATTATTTATTCAAGGTTAAATATATTTTGGAAAATTACGTAAAAAAACCTTAACAATTAGACCGTTTAAATACTTAAATCAAAAATATTATTCAATTATTAGCAAATGAACTGAAATTATTAAAAAAAAAATTAACTAAACTAATAATTATTAGCTATAAAATATTGTCGGCCTAGTTCGCCCAAGAGATACGCTACTTCTACTTGGATTCTATTTGTGGCCAAAGGACAATTACGGGTGTGTCAGGTAATGAGGTAAAGATTAATATAAAAATTTTATCGATATATTAACATATTTATTCGTCGTCAATTGATTTTTGGAAAGACCCCTATATTGGACTTACGTTTGAATTCGGACCCATCGTCACAAAATTTTGCTTTGAAAAAAATTTTTAGCCGTGAAAGCGATTCTCGATTGGAACCAATTTCCATCTAAAGAAGTACAATGTTATTTTGATACCAACATTGTTAGATGGTTAATGGCTTTATTGACACTTGATGGACCGATTAATGGACCGATTCGAAGCTTCACGTCTTATAACAATAAAAGCGTATGAATCGATTAAATTGTGACCTGTACTTGACGCACCACAAGATTTTCATGGAAAGAAAACCATTCAGCCAACTGGGCAAACGGACTTTGTCAGGTCAACTAAGAAAGTGATTCTAAGCCAATTGAGTTGCTAAATCTATGAATAAAATTACTATATGTTAGAAACATGAACGCAAACGCGTTATATTCTCCCCACTTATAAAAGTGTAGGGTAACAAAATCACAAGTTTATAACAGTAAGAAAATTTAGCAAAACAAATCAAATTCCAAATGTTAATAAAAAAAAGCTTAAACGCTTGAATAAAAACAACAAAAATATTTCTAAATGATTAAGCAAAAACTTTAAATATTAAATATATTAAATAAGGCAGAATAATAATTTACTTCTTATTAAACTTTAAACATAAGCCAAAATGTTTAAACAAAACAAAAATAGAAATGAAAACAAAACAAAACAACAGTGTCAATTACCTAAGACAAAAAAAAAAAAAACGAAAGCAGCTACTGAATTAAGCAAAAGTTTGTGGCTGGAGTCTTTTGTTTTGGCTAGAAGTTCAAATAATCAACTGATATCGGTTGAAACTTAAAATTGTTCATGTAGTTAACAACATTATAGTTTTTATTACAATTTACGTTTCATTTCTGTGATTTAAATATGATTTCAATAAAAAAAACTCATTACTTTTTTTCTTTAGCTTTTAAATTAAAATTGTTTTTGCTATTTTTGATATTACTTCATATTATTTTTATTGTTTTAATTATGCATACATATACATATGTATTTTAAACATATTTACATAATTTTTCGCCGTGATTGGTTTTTTGTTTGCAAACAATATGGTTTGTATTAGTGTTTATCATGCGGTTTGTTTCCATATCGTTTTTTTTTTACTTTTTCTTAATCATCTTACGAGAAATTTTTTTTAGCCATTTTTTCACTGCTGCCCGACTTATTTTCTGTTTTAAGAAATAATTTAAAAAAAAAGCTGTTAAACAAGAAAGCAAATGTGCAAAAAATGTAAGTCAATGTCAAATTAAAAATAAAGAAGAAATGCTTAAAATAAGAAAAGGGTTTTAAAATACAAGGTGTTATTTCAAAATTCCTTTAATTTACCATACAGTTACATTGGAAAGGGAATTTCTTAATAAGAGAACATATGAAAAGGGTTAGTTGTCAAGCAAACAGTCAGACTGCGCTCAGTCTTTGACAATTATCATGAAGATATTCACGCTTGAACCATGTTTCCAAATCATCCAAATTAACTTAGAAAATCCGTCATAGTTATTTTATTCCTTTCAGGTCGTGTTGCATCGATTGTGCAGGTGGATTTTTGTCTCAATATTTTCTCTTCTATTTGACCAATGTCAAATAGACCGGCATGTATCGATTGCGCAGATTCTTCTTTATGTTTGTTTCTCACATCATTCCGCTTTTCGCTTTACCGTTACATGAATTATTACGAAATTATCGTCAAAATGAGCCGCAGAAGTAACTTTTGTTAACAATTATTTAAGTATTTATCGTTAACAAATAGGGAAGTGGGCATATTTAAGCTGAACAAAATGGTAAATTTTACAGTTTCAAGCCAATTGAAGTCATTGATGCATTAAAAATGCGTTTTGGCTAAAAATTTCAACGAGATGCATCAATTGTTCGTGTCCTAAAAATCATTGAAGGATATAAAAATGGTAAAACCTAAACATTGATTCTATTTTCATACGGTATAGAGACCATATACTCCAAAAATTATGACAAAATTCCCAGTAGTCAGGTCTGAAAGGGTTATGAAAAAAAAATGTTCAGCGATGAGGTTAGTTTTTGGCATCATTTGGTGGGGCTTATACTAGGGTGTTCATTTAATCGGGCTTTTGCTTTAATCGGTTAATCGCTCGATTAATTAACCGAGGTTTTGGCTTAATCGGTTAATAATCGGTTAACCGATTAATAAAGTTTCTTTTATAAATTAACTAATTTCAATAAATAAAAATGCATTAATTATTTATTATTTGGAGTTTTTTTTAGTAAAAAAAACAACAATTCTTGAACTAAAACGAGCAAACAAAAAAAATAATTCATAAATTTGTAATACATATTTCTTTAATTAATAAATATTATGTATTAAAAAAAAAAAATAGGCTTTGTGATCATTTAATTAGTTGTCTTAATAGTTTATATTATCTTATAAACTAATAAACTAATCTTTTAGACAAATAATTTGGTTTGAATGTTAAGAATTTATGCAATTCTTTTCTTTAGTTTAGATAAAACTTGACTTGGAAACAATTCTTTCATTTAGAGAGAAATCGAAAGCAACCCATAATACAGAATATCTTATTTCTCAGTCCTCTTCCTGGATTTCTATAAACATATAAAACTTTCATTATGCCATTAGAGTCCTGTTAAATTTTTTTAAATTGTTAACACTTCTAATTAATTCGGTTATTTCTCAAAAAATTAATATGAGAAAATATGAGAAGAAACAAATAACTAAACACGTACATATAAAAAGTACATGAAACAAAAAACTATTGACAGCAAACACTTATTGAAAACGGAGACACCTTCTTTGTTTGTATAAATAAATATTTTCTAAACACATACCTTTTGTATATGACACGATAAAAGTTATTAAAAACACAAAAAATATGTTATAACACTGCAAAAAATTCTAAATTTTGTTACATCGGTTTATCGACTGAATTTAAAATTGGCTATTTTCGATTAACGATTAGAAAATAGCCAATTTTAAATTAACCGATCAGTTAATCGGGTAGTAATTAATCGGTTAACCGATTAACGGTTAACCAAATGAATACTCTAGCTTATACGCTGGTAGCATGATCGAACTTTTTTCTTCAAAAATTAACCCAAAGCTCGTGTTTGGATCAATGGACATCTAAACTGCAATATGAATGTTGATTTTTTGTAAGAAAATTTAGATAAAACTAATCCGTGCGATGTGTTTTGGAAATAATCAGCCTACATGCCATACGGCAGCCACAACCATCGACCTACTGAAATCAAAATTTGGCGATACTTTGCTTTCGAGAAATAAACCTGTTTCACTGGCAAGGGTTTCACTTTGAAACCTTTTTCTATTTATGCTGATAAACAAGTAAAAATTAACGGCTTAGAGGTCAAAATTGTTGTAATTATTCGTGACATACATCAATGCTTAAAAAGTGAACCAAAATTCACTTTCAAATACAGCCGCGATGACAATATGCTCGAAATTTTTTTTAAGTCGTTGCCATTTATATTTGTTCTTTCGAATAAAATTATTAAATATATACCCCCATATTCATAAAAAATAAAACAGGTTAATAAATGGTTTATTAAACAAATTTTCATAGAAAATCCGTTATAAATAAGGCCGATAATATTTTTATGAAAAATACAATTTTTTTAACTGTTATAAAAATTCATTCTTAATGACAGCACCCTTTTATATATATTAAAAAAAAAAATTGGAATTCTTTTTTATTATTGTAACATAAACCTGTTAAAAAGACAGTAAACAAAGAAAATATTATTATTATATAAACAGCATTATAAGCAACACATTATGCATGCCTTAATGATTTGTTAATCAAACTAGGATTAAGTTTTATAAATTCATAATTTATAAGATAAATTAATAAGAGTTAAGCATTAACCCTTTTTAAACCACGAACTTAACGAATTTAATTTAAAAGATATAAAACAGTTTAAAGAAGAAAAAAAATCCAAAGCATTTCTTTATGTTGCCATCACCAAAATTGTAAGGCCCAGAGCATTTTCATTCATAATCCATTTTCAAGTAAACTTTAGAAAAAAATGCGCTTACACGACAGTAGCCAAGAAAGATGATAGAATTTCTATCGCTCTGATTCATCACTTTTCATACCCTCCATCACTACTAGTGGTGAATGAGGGTATACTTAGTTTGTCATTCCTTGTGAAACTTTTTTATTAGACATCTCAAACCCCATGAAGTATATATTCTGACTTTTTGAGTAATCTGTCTGTCCATCCGTCCGTCTGTTTCGAAACTTTCGAAAAACTCAAAACAAAAGTACAAATTTGATGTAAAATTGCTTGTAGTTATCCTAAGCAAATTGAGATTGAAACCAAGCAAAATCAGTTTTGTAGGATCAGAGCTATGAATAAAAATATGAAACCACCATCCTAAAGAATTTATAATTTTGTTAAAAAAACTAACACAAATTGTAGAATAATAAACAGAATGATATAAGATAATGTACAAATTCGTTTTATATGACTGGAAATCATACTTTTAAATTTCGTGAAGATCGGACCATTATTTACCATAGGCCCAATATAAACCCAATTCCGGAAAACAGTTTATTATACCTTTACCCGTAATAAATAATCCTATCATAATAAAATTTAACACTTCACAGTATTGTGGGACTAGAAATCAGACTAATAAATTTCGTGAAGATCGGACCATAATTTACCATAGGCCCCATATATAGCCCACTTTGGGAAATTCATTAAATACGCCTAAAACCGTAGCAGATATAGAAATTGCGGTAAAATTTGTTCTAGTTTAGCTTCATGTGGCCAGAAAAAATGTCTTGGAATTTTGTGATATACGGTCCATAATTTACCTAAGATCCCATTTTAGGAAGCCTTTTGAAATTCTCTGTAAGCGCAAGAACTAATTTCACTGCTGCTTTGAAATTGATTGTGATTAATGTTTTTTAATACCAGAAATCACTCTACGGAATTTTGCGATGATTGGTCCATAATTTACCATCGGTCCAATATAAATTCCACTCCAGAAATTAATTTTAGTTCGGCTAGAATGAATGGAATAAAACTTTCTGATTGTCGGGCAATAATTTAATAAAGTTTTAAGCCGCAACCAATTTTAATACTGAAATCCGTTTTTATAGAGATTAATTAATAATATGTATATATCTTATAGAGACCACTCCTGAAATATTCGAACTGTCGGTGGAGGCATAGCCGAATAATGCACTCTAACTTGTTTATAAAACTATTTTTCCAACTGAATTCAAGAAATGAGGTCACATTTGTTCTTATCCACTACTAAAGTTATTTTTTTAATCAAAGAAAAAAATTTTATTAAGCCTATCTTCTAATTAAAAACACTTTCCTCATAATATCCATATTTTTTATACAAAGGGTGTGTGTGAAACGGTAGCAAATTTTTATGGTGAATTAAAATTGTCAACAATTTCTACGCTACTGTCAAAATTTTTACTAGCCCCCGGGGCTAGCGAACTTTTATTCACCTCAACAGTGTCAAAATTTTACTTCCGGTAGCAAAGTACTCATTTGCTACCGTTTCATACACACCCAAATAAAAATTCTTGCAAATCGAACTATTTTTATTTTTAAAAATACACATTTTATGTATATGGTTTGAAAACTAAAAAGGCTTGTACTATATAAACCATATTACGTCGTTGACCAACAAAAAAAAAATAATCTTTTTGGTCAATAACGTTATTTCTTTTGTACAAAAAAAGCTGTTATTAGAGCAAAAAGCTCTTATTTTAAATTATATTCTATACCACAAAAGTACCTTTTTTGGAAAGTAAAGTTTTGACCAAATTATGCTATTTTAAAAGCTTTGTACACAAATTCTTTTTTCATATAAGATGGATTACACAAATATTATTTTCACAACATTTTAGACTTGACACTACTAAGAAATTAAAGAGTCCTTTTTCCAAAAAGTATCCCCTACCACAAACTTTCATTTGTTCGAAACAGCACTTTTGATAAAAATAAATTGTTTTTTTTAAAAATTCTTATTATACTAAAACTTTCTATACCAAAAATTCCAGTTTTACAAGAGCACTATTTTCACGAAAGTCATAAAAAGTACTGTTTTCACAAAAAGCAACTTTAACATCAGATGGTTTTTTTAGATGAAAAATATCGTATTACAAGGACAAAAAAGAGTTTTAAAAAAATATGTTAAATTTATTGTATTATATAAGCATCTATTTTTGTAGTACTTTTTGCATTAAAATATTTTGTAAAAAGCACCTTTATTTAATGAATTGTTCACAAAAAGGACTTTGTCTTTCAAAAGTACCTGTTTTACCTTTTAGACAAAATGTTTCAACGTTTAGGTTTGTGGAAAAAAAAGATGCGTTAAAAAAGATTACCCTTTTATATTCCTAGAAAATGGTTAACGTATTTAGTTAACCGAAATTTCGGAGAAAATAAATTGTTCAAATAAAATAAAAAATAGTTTTTATATATATTTTATCATTCTAATGCCTTAAGCCGAAACAAATAAATAATCACACATAATAACACAGGTCAACAAAAGTGAAACAACATACATATATATAAAACAAAAATTATTTTTGTTAAGATGGTATTTTAAAGGGATCTGTGGGGAGTATCTACGTCGATAGTCAGGCTGCGCTAACAGTATTGTCAAATTATACAGTGCGATCGTGCCTGGTTGTACGGTGGAGGAATGCTCTGAGAGAGCTCATATTGGAATCCACAATAAGGCTGTGTTGGGTACCAGGACACTGCAAGGTGGATGACAACGAGGTGGCGGACGAACTCGCGAGAGGGGGTTCGAATTTAGACTTAGGGGTAAGGGACAGAGGGGTAAAACCGCCCTAATGACACTACTTTGGGGTGATACGGGAAAGGTTCCGTGATTCCGTTAACCGGTCCTGGAGGGATAGAACGGATTACAGGTATCGAAATCGACACAGGGGCAACCAGGGTTCTATAAGGATTGAATAGGAGTAGTCTCAGGACCCTTATAGGATTTCTGACGGGACATTGTTCTGTTAGGGCTTTTATGGGCAAATGGAAAATTGCCATACCGGACTTCTGCAGGCTGTACGGGGATGCCGCGGAGCTAGAGACGGTTGAGCATGTACTGTGCCACTGTCCTAGGATGCAGGCTATGGGCTAGATTTCGCGACGAACTGGTGTGTATCGCTGGATGTAATCCAACCGATCTACTGGGGTTTGTCAGGGAAATAGTACGGCTGTTTCTGTTGGGGGGACCATAGGGGAGACTTGTCCTACGTGGTATCTATCCATCTGCACCAAACCTTAGGACTATTTTCTACTTTTTTTCTTTACTTCTCTTTTTCCTCTTTTCTCCTATACTGAAGGGAATCACAATGAACGTCATTGGTCTCCGGGTGGATATGATCCCTTGGGCGCATAACCCTTCTTAGCCTAACCTAACATAGGGTGTTATCCATTACAAAAAGTACGTTGATTAATAATACAAAATTTAATTTTTTAAACCTTTAAGCCTTTTTACAAAATGTACACTAATAATTGACGAAAAGGCCATTATGGTAAAAAAGTACGTTGGTTTAAAAGTTATAAATTAACATTAAAAACCAATGGCAAATACTCCTAGTCAAAATAATATATACTTTAAGCTAAGACCGGGTTTTGATGCATGGCAACACCATTGTTCTAAAAAATACTTTAGAAAAAGCCGACTTTTTTTTTAACTCTGATTATGGTTAATTATTTTTTAGGTAACTTTTTTCTGACCTTTATAAACTTCTGATTTTCATAATTTAGATTTACATTTACACCGATAACAAATTAAGATAATTTTGGTTTCCTTCCCAAGCCATTTTTATCATATCCGTTAATATGAAATTAATTTTGTACATTTTATTGATTTGATATATCAAAAATAGATTTTTTTAAATTAATTTCAATCAGATCTAAGCATTAGATACTAGATTCATTTCTAATCACCTATTAAAAAGTTTAGAAGTATATTGTTTTATAAACAATTTTTATTAAATAATTTTAAATAAGCGATTACATCAATTACAACTACTTAAGGGACTTTTTTGCTGTTGCTGTTTTGTCTCTGCTATTTTAATCTATTAATTTACACAAGACAACAATTACAGCAAAAAAAGTTATTAAAATCAGTCAAGTAAACAACAAGTAACACATAAATATAAAAAAACCCGGCAACAAAAACAAAAATACCAAATAAATTTGTATACTCGTAGATTTACTGCAAGTAATAACTAATAAACCTATTAATTTGATTGACAACAACAACTTAACGAAAATAAATTAAAATAAAATAGATAAAAACTAACAACAAATGATTTTTTAACAAACTCATTCCGCCTGATAGTCATTCAAAGCGTCAGTCAAAATCTAAGTACACTTTGAGTCATTTATTCCCTTCATACAGCTCAATAGTACAAGTAATGATATACGAATACGAGGGTAGTTTTTACAGGAAACTTGTTGCAAAACCTACATAAATGCCACCATCAAAGAGAATCTTATTAAAAAAATATATTTTTTTAAAAAGGTGCCATATTTTACAAAAAAATTGTTCTTTTACCAAGAGTTGTTTTTTCAATAAGATTCACTGTGTATTTTATGAAATATTTTTAATTCTATCAAATGGGTCCAATTTGACCAAAAATATTTTTGTTTTTTTTTTAATTAAAACATTGCTAACTATTTTTTTCTTTTTTTTTTTGCAAAAGTACCAATTTCATGAACAGTAAGTTTTCAACAATTAAATATTTTTTAAAGCAATTACTTTTCGAAAATTACAATTTAAAATTGTATTATAACCAAAAAGAATCTTTTTCGCAACAAGTACTTTTAACATGTATTTTTTTAAAGTCTGTTACCAAAAAATTTGTTTTCACAAAAAAAAGCAGATTTTTACACAAAGTCCATTTTTTAAAAACCCGTTTTAAGCAAACAGCCCTTTTTACAAAGAGTATCTTATTAACGAAAAACACCGTTTTTACAAAAAAAAAACTCTTTTTTCAACTTAAAGCAGCTTTTTGACCAAAAGTTCATTTTCGCAAGAAATAAAAAATCGAATTTTCTACGAAAAACACCTTTTTACAAACATTTTCAAAGTAACTACCTTTTCCTTACATATCACTCCTATTACAAAAATGAATTTTTTTAAATCTAGTAGATTGACTTTTGGTTTTGTGGTACCCCAGGTTTGTTGGGCGATCTTCGAAAAAGTATAAGCAAAGTATTCATAGGACTGATTGGAATGTGTTTCTGAATCGATTGCCTAACTATGTTCACTGTGCCAAATCTTTGATACCCTCCACCGACAGTTCGAATATTTCAGGAGGGGGCTATATCTAAATATAATTAATTAATTAAAAGATTTTGTTTGTTGTGCTTAATTCCCTTTTTAAATAATTGATAAAAAATACTGATATTTATTGTTGGAGGATAAGCTGTTCCTATGCGCATTTCACTGGTTGCTTAGGCCAGATCAGCAGGAAACGTTCTCCTAAATAAATTTAGAAAAGCCAAAGCTATCAGCAAACAAAACTAAAATTATTTAGCAGAACGTTTCCTGAGGATCTGGCCTAAGCAACCAGTGAAATGCGCATAGGAACAGCTTATCCTCCAACAATAAATTTCAGTATTTTTTATCAATTATTTAAAAAGGGAATTAAGCACAACAAACAAAATCTTTTTATAAATAATAGTATTCCCACAAACAACTTTGATTATAATTAATTAATCTTTATAAAAACGGACGTCAGCATTAAAATTGGTTGCGGCTTAAAACTATATTGAATTATACCAAGACAATCAGAAAGTTTTATGTTTTTCATTTTAGAAATTTGAACTTGCTTGCGTAAAATGTCATGATTCGTGACAGTTTTGGCCAAACTAAAATAATTTTCAGGAGGGGAATTTTAATTGGACTCATGGTAAATTAGGGACCAATCATCACAATATTCTGTAGAGTGATTTCTGGTATTAATATGGGATCCAACGTAAATCACGGACCGTATATCACAAAATTGCAAGACAGTTTTCAGTCTGGCCATATGAAGCTGAATTGGAACGAATTTTACCGCAATATCTATATCTGCTACGTTTTTAAGGGTATTTTTTATAATTTCCCAGAGTAGGCTTTATTGGGGCCTATGGTATTATTATTGTTATGGACCGATCATCACGAAATTTATAAGTGTGATTTCTAGACCTATAAAACTATGAACTATGGTTTTAGGCGTAATATGTTTTCCGGGAGTAGGGTCTATATGGTGCCTATGGTTAATTATGGACCGATCTTCACGAAATTTGAAAGTGTGATTTCTAGTCCTATAAAACTGTGACGTACCAATGTTTATTAAGATAGTATTATTTATTATGGTAATTATGGACCGATCTTCGCGAAATTTAACATTATGATTTCCTGTCGTATAAAACAAATTTGTGCAAATTTTCATACCATTCAGTGCATTATTCCACCATTTATGCTAGTTGTAAAATATCTATCAATTTTTTAGGTTGGAGGTTCTACATTTTGATTCATACCTCGGATATTACTGAGCCGATTTTGCTGGCTTTCAATCCCAAACTGCTTAGGATGGCAATTTGACATGAAGCTTGTTCATTTTTTTTTTTTTTTTTTTTTTTTTTGGATCAGACAGTCAGGCAGACGGACATAGCTAAATTGATTTAGAATTACTTAAGGAGTCAGAACCCAATATCTTGCAAAAAAGTACCTTTTTTATAAAAAGTATATTTTCTAAAAATAACCTTTTTTATAAAAAATATATTTTCCAAAAAGTACTTTTTTTATAAAAAATAAAAAGTATATTTCCAAAGAGTACCTTTTTTATAAACATTATCTTTTTCGTAGAATAATACGTAAGTTCCGAAACCTCTGTTGCAAGCAACTTCACAAAAGTCCTTACAATGCAACCGTGTTGAATCGTATCTGTCCCAAAGTGCATAAAAAAAGTTATCGATGGGTAGGTAAACAATTAGCAAACTGTTTATCGTTAAACTTGATGATATATTTTTAATTTGGACTGCAATGTGGATGCCCCGGTTGGCTAGCTGGTAGTGAGCTAGTATGTTGGTGCCAGGGTTGCGGGTTCAATTCCCACCAGAGACTCTGGTCTCCTGTAGACAAGCGAAGAGCTTCGCGGGATTATCATAGGGAAAAAATGTATAACTAACTTTACATGCAAATGTGACTATTCCCAAAATATATGTCATCAAAACTTGATTTTTTTACAAAAATAGTTCTACTTTTACAAAAAGTTGAACATTTTAACGAAAATTGCCACGCTAACTATTTTAAATAAAATGTTAAAAAAAAACTTTTAAAAAAAAGTATCTCTAGTACATTTTTCTTTTAAAGTTTTTTTTACAAAAAAAAAATCAATTTTTTCAAAAAAGTACCTTTACTTCACAAAAATTAGGATTTTGTGTTATATAAAAAAAAAAAAAAACAACGCTGAAAGAAATAATTTGTTATAAAAAAATATTGCCTTTTCACAAAAAAAAATTTTTTTTTTTTTGCAAAACGCTCTACAAAAATTAATTTTTCCATAAATTTCCTCATTTGGTTAGAAATATTTATTTGTTTTCGCTAAGGAAAAATCTTTTAAAAACACTTTAACGATTACCCTCGTACACAATGATGGTGCATACAATGTACTTTTAAATAAATAATAACTTACACACAAGCCATAAGTGTCTGTATATAAATTGTAGAGTGTAAGTAATTCGCAAAGTGAGCACTCAATATTCCATTCGATGTTTTTTTTATCGATATTTATCTTTTTTGCAGCCATGGCTAAATGTTGGAAAACAACAAAAACAAAAACAAAGCTTACATTCATTATGAATTATTAGACTTTTTACCACAAAAGTAGACATTATGCCGCCACTTCACATCAATTAATGCTCTTTAAGAGAAGAAATTATAGTTGTTATTGTTTTCTTTAATTAACCTTATCAATTTCATAGCAAACATTTTAATCAATTTTGAAGATATGCAACTGAAAGTAAAAAAGAAGAAATATTTAACAATATAAATGTAATTATAATAACTAATCAATAAAAATCAGATGATTTTGCAGAAACCGCTTAACAAAATTTAAGTAAATTGAACAAATCTTTTGAAAAGTTAAAAAGGTCTCAATTCAAAATTGACTTATGGCACTTAATTTAAAGTGAAATTTCTGTTTAACCTCCCAATAATAATTAACAAGAAAAAAAGATTTTACATTAAACGTGCATAATTTGGCAAAAAGAGACGTTTAATTTTTTTTAATTTTGTTTTTGTTTTGAAGACAAAGTTTTGTATAGTTAATCAGTTTTACGAAACGAAATAATGAAAAATGTCTAAAGAATTATCGTTGTAGTTGTATTTGGATTTTATTGTTCGTGTTATGTGAAGGTTAGAATTGATCATAAACAGACATTCATACAAGTAAAACTATTATATAGGAAATTTTTTAAGTTTGTGAAAATTTTTTAAGATTTCAATAAATGAGCAAAACTAAGAAATTAAGAGGAAATGCAAAAATGTACGTGTGTTTGTTTTATAGATGTATGTGATTTTGTAAATATTTAAATTCATTAAAACTTGATTTTCAATTAAAAAAAGAATCATATTAAGAAATCCAATCTGTGGTATTTTGCTTTACTTAGACGTCGAAGATGTTCACCATCCTTGAACATCTTCGACGTCTAGCCCTTTAAATCTTAAACAAATTCTGCATGAAACAAGTGAGAAAGTATATTCGATGAATTCCGAATATATGATACCCTACACCACAGTATTTAAAAACAAATTTACGAGGATGGACCCATGGGTACTCACGGTTTCATATAACGCATCTCATAACATTCCTGCATAAAGCCAAATGACAATATAAGTTTCTGTTGAGACTATAAAGTTTTTTTTAAATTCATTTGGGTCGTAAAATATTTATTGGTTCTGAAAAGTTATTTTCGGGAACGAAATATTTATTATTAATTAATTAGTTTATTAATGATGTGCTTATACTCCCAATTTTCATTTAGTGTTTTTATTGGTTTTATTGACAAATCGAGACCGTTTTTCTATATTTTCTACAGTAGTGAAAACTTAATTTTTTAAAAGTGTAATTGAGAAATATGGACAACTTGTAAAATATGACACTTCATTTTCCTGTTGAATATTGAACTAATAAGTGCTTAGTAAAAAATAATGACATTGTCTTTATTTGTTGAACTCGCTTAATAACTTAGAGGAGTTGGGATTTAAAATATATGGCCCTTAATACATAAGCAGTATGACAACAACAACTTTCACACAAACATATATCATATTTTCTTCTTCTGTTTCTTTAACCGTTTGTGTGATCTGTTTGGACTTTTATATGAAACCCGCCGTCAGTTATGGACCAATATTCTCCCGTCTATAACCGGGGCCGTCAACATATTGACTAAATATCTAAATTATAGAATTAAAACCCATGTGTTTAAGTCATTGAGACTTTTAAAATCTTTTTTATATATTTCTTATTGTTCTAAAAAAAGCAACAATTTGCCCAACTATCCATATAATGTCAACAAAATTTTAGCAAACAAATTATTAGTTTATTTTATTTATGTGAAATTGTATCTTTTATCTTTAAATGGTTAATATTATCCTGTTAAATGGGCGAGTCGCTTTTGAAAAAAAAAAACAACGGAGCATATACTCAGCTAAGTAGTTTCTGTTCTATATATTTTTATACCCATAGTGGTACTAGGCGTTGGGCTAATGTGTGTAACACTAAAAATATTGGTCCTAGGTCCCACTGTTTAGTATATGGATCGGCTCGGAATTACTTTCTGAGTGTCTGTCCATGCAACCTTGTGCACACTGGTACATACATTTCAATTATCACAATGACCACTCATATTTAAAATCGGTTTATAATTGCACATAGTTCCCATACAAACTTTTTCCGGAAATGGCCCTGTGCCATAAACTATCTTATGATGTTGGTGTTTAGATTAAATTTGGCTCAAACATATTTGATATTTATATAAATCGTCTTTACAGATTTTTTTTTTAAATCGGTTCATATTAGCTCCCATACAAATACTCCTCCCGAAAATGGCGTTAAGTCCCCTACCTTTCTTATTACTATTGGTATTGCTATAACATTTGGTAACGATAATTATAATAAAAGCTAGTATTTTATGACAAAAATTTTTACCGGTAGGTCTAAAAATGAACTTATGTCCCATGTAAGCCCCCTCACTAAAATCACTTAACGACAAAAAAAATCTCATTTGGATGTATTTATTTCCCAAATAGGGTCCACTCTCGAAAATTTGCTTCTTAATGCTGGAGTGTAGGTTATATTATGTTAGGGCTTGACCGATTATACTTTCTTGCTTTTTTAAATTTTAAAATATATAAATTTTTTAAAGATGGATTTATATTTCAATCAATATATTTTCTATAAGAACGATTTTGTTCAATTGCTTATTTTTCTTTTTGTCTTTTAACAAGATTGGCCCATAACCATAGTCAAAAATAAAGTCGACTTTTTCTAAAGTATACTTTCGAACAATAGTGTCCATATGCACTTAAAGCCGGTTTTAGTTTAACCCTTAAGTGTATACCTGGGCCTGGCCAGGCATTTTTTGACTTTTTATCAGTTTTTTCATATAATTATTATTCTTCAATCAAAGTGTTTTTTAAAAGAAAACGAGAAAAAAGTTTAAATTTAAACACCGTGGGGGTGGCAATTTGCCTTATGAAAATTTTGTGCATATTGTATCCACCTGGGCTTAGCCAGGCCCTGCCCTATTAAATATGTACTGTAGTAAATAAAATCAAAACGAAACGTTTCAAAAGCATACGCAACACATAAAAATTATTCCTTTACTTTAATTTCGAAGAATAATTTAGTTGACAACAAAATGTTCTTGCTACAGCCGTAAAACTCCATACATATAAAAGTAGTCCCAGCCAGGCCCAGGGGCTCGTTAATGTGAGTTTTTTTTTCGATATCCACAAAAAACCTCCATACAAAATACAAGGGTCCCACACGCAGAGAAAAAATATGTTTAAAAATGGTCACCTCCAACTAAACTATTTTTAGACAAAATTTTAAACATAATATGTTTAAATATAAACATATTATTGTCACTAACAACCATATTATTGTTTAACTAGTCCTCCATCAAGAAGCCACAACCATATTATGGTTGCCTCTAAACATGTTATGGTTAAATATGACAATAATTTGTTTTTAATTTAACAATAGTATTTTCCTCTTTTCCAAGAGCAACAAGCTATGGTTGAAAACCAACCATGCTATTAAAAGTGTTAAGCATATTTTAGTTATTATTAACCAAAACATGTTCGGAGGCAACCATAATATGGTTGTGGCTTCTTGATGGAGGACCAATTTAACAATAATATGTTTGTCGGTGACAAAAGTATGATTAAAATAAACATAATATGCTTAAAACTTTTCTTTTAAAATAGTTTTGTTCGAGGTGACCATATATAAACAAGTTTTTTCTCTGGGTGCAGCCAAGCCCAGGTGGTAGTTTGTGCCACACAAATTAGGTGTCTATTATGGGCCATTGTGTTTACAATTGGCAGATTCTGTTAAGGACTTCAAATTACAAGCACTGGGTTCTGAGACAAATATTTATAAGTGGGCCAATTAGAATGACAAATTTAGTTACCCGTTTGAGGTAATGAAATTTAAACTGAATTTCAAAATTACTGTTGGGTATTTATAGATGTACGATAATCTGGGCACGCCTTCTTGTTTTATGCTTAAGTTACATATGGCAAATTAATTTATAAAAATGATCATTTGGTGTTCTAAAAGCAAGCGTTTTTCTTCCCAATACATAACAATTATCAATAAAATATTTTATAAATATTGTACAATATTATAAAATAAAAGAAATTAGCAATAAAATAAAATATTTCCATCGCAATAATTATCTACTCAGGGTGGGTCTGAAACGGTAAAAAAGTTCTACGGTGAATTAAAATTGTCAAAAATTTCTACGCCAATGTCAAAATTTATACTAGCCCCCAGGGCTAGTAAAATTTTATTCACCTCAAAAGTTTAAAAATTTTACTGTCATGAGTACTTTACTTCCTTTTCACACACACACCCTCAGTCTATAATTTTTTTGCATGTGAAAGTTCAAGTTTTCGGAAATATTTATATTTTGGGACACCTTATCTTATATTATTATAAAATTAAGTTATTTATGTAGTTTTTTTTCATTTATTGAATTAATCAATTAAATACAAATTAAGTTAAAGCCCCATAAAAGTTATTTAATGTACAAAAATTCCAAAAATATGCTTAACAAGTGCATAATTTTAAAGAATAATTAAATAAATTACATTTAAATGACTACAACATCACTTCAGTTAAAAGACTCCAATAACATTTTAGTAGATTACCCACTGCAATGGAACCACTATTGTACACCATGTTTCTCTTAAACATATGATCAAAATAAGTACAAGTAAAATGGCATCAATGTTAAGATAAAGAAAAATCCCAAAAATGCCAGACTAATTTTACATAAACTACAAATTCCCTTAAAAACCAGCACCAGCACCAGTGAACTGTATTGGTTTTTGCAAAAAATAACTACTAGATACAACAAACAGATAAAAAAAGGAAACAAAATATAAAAAGCAATGAAAATAACAATTCCGACAAAAAAAAATGCATTAACAGCAAAAGTTGCATCATAACAAACGAGATGAAATGACCTTCGCACTACTTTTTTTTTGCAACGTCGATATCGGCTTAAAAATTTTAAAGAGCTCAAGAGATACGAATTTTGCTTTAAAATTATTGATTGGTGAGCGATAAGTTTGTATTCATACAAAAACAATGCAACTTTTTATACACACAATAATAAACAATGTACACCAAGAGAAAAATATTGTTTGAACGAACAACTAATTCAGTATTGTTTCATAGATATTTTGAATATTAAAGTGTTTTGGTACAACTATATTATGATTTAATCAGTTTTTCTCATGTCGATCACAATTATATTATGGTTGTTGTTATGGACCACAACCAAGTACACTAGCAAAAAAAAAAAAAAAAGTGTCCCATACACCCCCTAATATAAAGTAATTTTGGGAGACGGTTTCGAGAAAAATTGATTTCTTTTTTATCGAACGTAGGGTTGCCTTTTAAAGTTTTCTTTATTTCTTAAGCCTTTACAGTCCGACATTAAACCCTTATATATCTAAGTTGTTGTCTTTAGATGCTTGGGTTGCCACAGTTTTATATGACTAGAAATTGCACTATCAAATTTCGTTAAGATCGGTACATAATTTATCATAGAACACATATAAAGACCACTTTCAGAAAATACTATAGTACGCTTAAAACCGTAGCGAATAACTCTCTTGTAATAAAATAAAATAATAGTCTGCCACATTTGCCTTCCCGAGACAAAAACTTTGAAATATCATACTTTAAGATCCGACCATAAATGTCAAAGATATAACAAAAAATTTAAAAAGGCGACCCCTACGTTCGGCAACAAATTTTTCTTTTCCGAAGCCGCCTTACAATAATGCCTTACATTAGGGAATGTATGGGTATCTTTTTGCGGTACGGTCTAATGTACATGTAATGGTGACCTTTTTAAGGTTAAACACAAAACATAACATGTTGCATGCCCTCACGACGAGTTGGGAATAAGTTTATATATTTTTTTTCTCAACATTTTCATTTTTCGAATTTATTCTATGAGTTAAATTTCAGTTATGTATTTTATAAAGCTTTTTGTAATAGTTCTATTACATAACTGAAATTTAACTCATAGAATAAATTCGAAAAATGAAAATGTTGATTATAATAAAGTTGCTTATGATAAGAAATAATTCCCAATATCTATTTTTTTTTTTAATTACCTATGCTAATCCCGCGAAGCTATACGCTTGTCTGCAGGATACCAGAGTCTCTGGCGGGAATCGAACCCACAAACCCGGCGCGCTGATAGACTAGCTCACTACCAACTAGCCTACCGGGGCTAGTAAGTTTTTCATTCCGTCTGAAACGTTTTTAATATTTTTCTAAGACCTCAAAAGGTCTTATATTCTTGATCATTGAGTAAAACTAATTCGATTTAGTTATATCCTTCTGTCTGTCCGCCTGTTGAAATCACACTCACTTTCGAACAACTCAAAACAAAACAACAACATTGACATCAATTTCTTTCTCGGTCTCCTCTCGGGATTGAAACCCAGCAAAATCGGTTCAGTAGGGAAAGAGTTAAGAATCTAAATGCGGAACAACCACCCTAAAAAAATTTATAATTTTTTTTTTACATAAACGAACATGAATTGTTGACGTAATACACCGATTATTATTACAATTGCACAATATGGTTTCATATGACTAGAAATCATACTACTAAAGTTTGGAAAAATCGGTGCTTAATTTACCATAGGCCGACAATCAGAAAACATTTGAGTATCGTCAAGCCCGGAACGAGTGATGCTATTGTAGTTAAATTTAGTATGTCACAATTTCACAATGAGACTAGAAATCACTTTGCCAAGTTTCGTAAAGATCGGTCTATAATTTACCATATGCCTCATATAAACCCATTCTCGGAAAACACTTTAGTACGTCCAAAACCGCAACCTGTACTTCTATTGTAGTAACATTTAGTTTGTCATAATTTTATAAGATTAGAAACCACTCTGGTAAATTTCGTTAAGATCGGTCCATAATTTACCATAGGTCCTATATAAAGCGTAGTTTTGAAATATACAGTAATACGCCTAAAACCAAAATTATAATACCGTAATGTAAATTTCTATTTATATTGGTCTATAATTATTATATAGAAAGCACAATCCTGAAAATTTTTTACTATGGATATAGGGTGTCAGAGATTCGGATGAGCTGAACAAAGTAATTTTACTTGTTTCTTTTCAACATATTTTAAGTGCAACCTGTTGTGATTCTGAAGGAAACCATAAAGTTATTTCTTGTAACCATATAAATGATATTAATAACTATACCACATTTTAGCCTTGAAATGGTTTTGGTTGTCAGAGTCAACCATAATTTAATTGCGGTAACAATAATATTGATAAAGTAAGCATTAATTGTATGATAATTTTTTGCGTAAATATTTTATTTTATTGTTTGATGTTATAAATGCATATTACAAATAATACGAGTCTTCCTTAATTTACTAAGCAATACTACTGTATGCGTAAGCAGGAATCGAACCCGCAACCCTCACACTGATAGACTAGCTCACTACATACTAATCTACCGAAGCAGCCAAAAATACATTTTGTTTTGTCATCCGTGACCATAGGAAAATAAATTTTTTCTCTGTGTGTATGATTGCCTCATAATGATTATGGTATTATTGTTTTAATAGCTTTTGCTAAGAGCTACAATAGCTCTTTGTAGCAACATGCATACTTAACGTTTTGTGTAAATTGTTAAAATCAGCTCAAAAAGAAAAATTGCAGCAGCATTTACTGCTTGCAGTTATTTGTTTAAGGTAATTTTAGTTTGAGTTGCTTTCGGTGAAACTGAAATTTTTTCTTGCACTGTGGAGCAGATTAATTGTGATAATTATTGTGCTGATAAAGATTTACTAACCCAAAGTGTTTTACATATTTGTATTTTAAATGAATCACTTAATTTAATTACAATGTTAGTGTATAATTAATTGAATGATAAGGAATGGATAAATTAAAAAGAAATTTGGTTAAATGAGGACAAGTGCATTCTTGTTTGGTTTGTATTTTAGTATGTAAAAGGGCACAAGGATACTGTCAAGAATTTTAAAATGTACATGATGTGTAATAAATATCTTAAAAAACAGGTAATGCTAACTGCCCTGTAGAGGATAAAAAATTTAAAAGTAGTAAAATATGAATAACAAAATTTTATATTTATGTTAAAGTGCTATTCGACACATTGCTTTTGTGTGGACCCAATTTATTGTGTTATTAAAGCATAATACTCTTTATATATGTTAATTCTTGGTCTAAAAAGTAACCTTCGCCTGGTTTACTACGGATGATACATTTTATTTCGCCATTTTGAATTAAGCGATTCAAATTCATCATCGCACAGCCTGAACGCCTGAGGCTAAAAAGTTTTAAGTTGGACCGGAATTCGCCAAATCGATCCACAAAGACGGGAGTTTTGGAAATTGGAATGCTTAGTTAATAAAAAGGGAATGTGTATTCTAAGTTTAAAAATAGTTGTACCCAAAATTTAATTTCGTAAGAAAGGAAAGAAAGCGAATATTAGAAATGCCCTCATCATGTTGATTGTTAAAATTATTTACCCTCGGATATTACGATATTTAAGTGCAAGGGAATTTCACTTTGTATTTAGATAAAAAAACTATAGTTAAAATGTTTTAAAAACTTATTGCTTTAAACTGCTGGAAAAATAATTTTAAAACTTTAAAATTTCTTAAACTATAAGAAATAAAATTATCTATAAAATTTTGTATAGCATACTACTAAGATGTCACTAAGATGTATTTAGATTCGAATGAAATTTGATACTGGTAATACATTTTCGACAAAAATCTTTAAAAACTTTAAGCATTACAGTTTAGCATTTTTTAAAATCATTTTTAGCAATTTTTGGTCTTGCCTAACAAGAGATTTAGCTGTAAAAATTTTTAAAATCTGGCCACACTGGTGTTAAGTGTTAGTTACTACAATGCTAGTCCTTGGTATTTTTCCAATAAAATGTACTAGAATTAATTTTAAGAACAAATTTTTAAATAGTCCCAAAAAAATGTACCACACCACCGGTGAAAACTGAACCGTTACAAAATCGGTCCAATAAATAAAAAAAATCATTTATGTTAAAAAATTATTAAAACAAAATTAATACAATATTAAAAAAATCTACATTTTTGTTCTCATTTAATATTAAGTTAAGTGTTATTTAGTTAGTTTTCCTTTCACAAGTCATTAGTTATTTCTTTTTGTTCTTATTCTATTTTCACAAATCCCAGGACCAGTTCTGTTGTAACAATTCCCACAAATTTCCCGCAGGGTATTTGCATGTATCTCCCAGAAAAAAAGTAGATGTCTTTTCGATATAAATTTGACTTGTGTGTATATTTGGTATGTATGTAAATTAAATATTCCAGACAAATTTCGAAATCAAGTGAGCAACCCCCATTTTGACGTATGTCACTGCAAGTGGACTTTATATGGGGCCTATGGTAAGTTATGGACCAATCTTCACATTATTTATCAGGCTATTTTGTCTCATTAAAAAAGAGTTTGTGCAAAATGCAATAACAATTGTTGCTATCCGCAACAAATTTATGTGAAGCTTTGTAACAAATATATCAAATTTTTGGCGTAATTTTTTCACATTGCCCCGGTAGGGTAGTTGAAAATTAGCTAGTCTATCAGCGCCGGGGTTGCGGTTCCGATTCCCGCCAGAGACTCTGGTTTCTTTCCTGCAGACAAGCGTATTAGTATAGAAAGAAAAAAAAATTGGGCTCATAACGCTGTTCCTACTAAACCGATTATACTGGACTTCAACCCAAATTGGTCCTTTGATTTTGAGTCATTCGTAAGTGAGCGTGAATTCAACAGACCCATGTCTAGTATACTCTTTCAACATCTAGTGGTGTAAAGTATAAAAAAAACGGCTCTCAGTTTCGGGTTTTAAATATTTTAGGTTATTGCTTGATTAATGATGAAAAATTTTAGAGATATTTTCTTGCAGTTCTAAAATTCAATTAAAATTTTCCCACGGTGCAAAATCCGACTCCTTCAAATGTGATTACAATATTCCATTTATCTATATTTGCTGATTTTATTTATTTCTTGTATTTTTTTCTCTTAATATTATTGCAATTATTTATGAATGCACAAAAAAAAACAATCAGTTTAAAATAAAATTAATGCTTAAGCTTAAAAAAAATCATTGAATGAATGAATGAATAAGTCGTGTTATTGATGTGACAATTGTCATCATTCATGCAGCCCATAAGTCTTCATTTATTATACTTAAAGTAACACCTCATTTTACAACAATTTCAAAAAAAAAAAAAGAAAAAAACTATAAACAAAAATCTATAAAAATTTTAATTTACCAAGCTGCTTATAGAATAACAATGAAAAAAAAAACTCTGAGATTTTTTACAAAACCGCAAAATCATCGAGAAAATAATGTAGAAAAACTTTTAACAAGAGAAACAAAAACCAGCCATTGTTTACAATGGCCAGTTATTACATATTTTTATAGGTTTGTTTTAAACACTCGATTTGAATGAATCTGCCAGCTAAAAGTGCAAGTTTTTAAAGCTGCAAAAAAAAAATCGAAAAATAAAAAAAAAATACTGTGGCAGCAGCATTTTAGTGCAACGTTACCGCAAACAGGTGCAGTAGCAAATGCAAATACTCAAGTCATTGTTCAAGCTTACAGATTTTGTTCATAATACTCATATACCAGTTTGTTTAAGTTGGCTTTATTTGTTGTTGTTGTTATTGTTGTTATTATTGCTGCTGCTGTTGAGGTTTTCCACTTTGAATCGGACTGAGTCAGTCAGTGAGTCAGAAAGTCAGTTGGCCAGCTATCCATCCTCTGGTCGTGTGTTTATACGAGTACCGATATTTGTACTTGCATGCACAAGATTTTTCTTTAATGCATGTGCAGAATAGATACATGTTTAATTACATGTGTATTGGTGTCAGTGGATCCAACAGTAGTTTACCTACCAACCCACTTTTAAAGTTTGTTGATTTAAAGTCTTTTGTATGACCATCTATGTATCTACTTGTTAGTTTAAGATACACATATAAACGCAATCACATACATATGTTTACAAACATACACAAATAAATATTTCTATGCATTATTTCTATATCTTAGTAAAAATCTAGTCAGTTGAGTAGAAGACTTAATTCACTAAAATTTTAACTGTTTAAACAAGACCTTGACAAATATGAACCGAACGATATCTGCCCGTATATTTCACATTATTGTGCCCTTGTACTTGTAAAAAAAAAAGTAGAATTTGTTGCAGACATTTCCATAAACCGGTCCAAAATCATACTTAGAATTTAATAACATTTGTGTCGCGAATTACTTAAAAACAAATAACACTATTAAAAATTAATTGAAGTGTCTGTACAAGTTTTTACCTCAAGTCGGTTTAAAACGTTACTCTGTTGTAAAAGAGTTTAACTTTCACATAATTGGTATACAGTGTTGCCTATTAAGCTTTTAAATAGCTAGATTGACCATTTTAGGATTTTTTTAAGTTTATATTTATCTTGGACCACAAAACATATACATATAAAAACTTATTTCGAATATTATATTCATTTTGATCAAATTTTTTTAAAATTGTTCTCAAAAAAACATTTAGAAAAATTTAATAAAAGCATTACATGTATTGAAAAAAAGTTAAGTCCATGCTTCTCCAAAACTTTCATTAAGGCATGAATCAAGACAGTGGAGTCGTCAAAAGGTAGTTTTAACTACGACTTCGACTCAAACCGCTGACATTTTTGAAGTACGGCTCCGACTCCTACTCCAACCTTCATGCTAAATGTATATGAAACTGATCCTTATTTCATTTTAAACTCTTTTTTTCTAATGCAGTACCTTTTAAGTGATTTAATATAGCTAGAAAATGATTCTGTATAAATTTCAAATCGACATTTCAATTCTAACACGTGCCGCATTGAGCTTATCATATCGCACATGATCATAAAGAGGGCATTAACTCAACATATAAAATTTTTTCGTAGAAACAAAACAATTTTTAATTATATGAAAAAGAATTTTTAAACCCATCGTTTCATTACAAAAAAGTATACAAAATAGCACTATATTTTTAGAGCGGGTAGAATATTACTTGTAGATTTTTTCCAAAAAGTAAAAAAATACAAATTGTGAGATAATACCCTCTTATGATCATGAGCGATATGTAAAAGAAAAAAATTTTGGAGTCGGAGTAGCGAATTTTTGTGGGTACTCCGACTCCGGTACAAAAAACTCAACTCCGATTTTACAACTCCAACTCCACATTCCTGGTATTAATACAACTGGCATAATACAGGGTGGCCTAAAATTTACGAAGGGGTTTGAATTCATTATAACTTTTTATTTAAGAAATAATTATTATTTTTTATTTTAATACAGTATATAAATGGGGAATATTTTTAGTTTAGCTATGAAAAATAATATCTCGCAAGTAGTGGCCATTTTCTGCTTCGCAAATTCGTGCTCTTTCCAACACATTTTCTATAACCTTTCGCAAAACTTCAGGTGTTATGTTGTTTATTTCGTCGCGTATATTGCTTTTTTATTGCTGGATGCTTGTAGGCTTATTAATGTAGACTTTTCCTTTAAAATAACCCCAAAGAAAACAGTCTGGGGCGGTTAAATCCGGCGATTTTCTTCTGCTTTTTGCTGAGTCAAAACAATGGATCGTTGATTTGAAAAATAGAGCCCAACAATTTGGGCGCGTTGTTCAATTGAGTACTGCTCCATTTTAAATTCTCCAAGTCGTCGTTACAAAATACTAAAAAGAAAAAAAACAAAAAAATTATAATAAAAAAGTTGTAAGCAATTCAAACCCCTTCGGTAATTTTGGGCCACCCTGTTTTTGTAAGAGGGCATAAAATAAAGGAAATAAATATATAAAACTGAAACGTTTTGCAAAATTCTGAACATTTACTGTGGAGTGTGGAAACGATTTACATGACCACATGCCATATGGCGTAATGTCATGGTGAATTCACCATGTACCACCACCGGTTGATACAATTAAAGCATTTACTTAGTGCCCATGTGTGTGCACGGATACTTCATAAACAGTTTGCAATTTGAGTATAAGATCCGAAAAAATTTATTCACTTTCCCCTTGTTAAGGAGCAGGAGCTATCAAGCCTCAACTGCTGTATTAAAATCCAGTAGCTTCTGTTAAATAGCAACAGCACCTACGGAGCGCTCCAAAGACGGAACTTTTCCACAAAAGTGAAAAATCAGCCCACTATATGGAAGAGTAGCTTCCTACTGTTTTGGGTATAAACCATAGTCACCACGTGATCCCCGAAACTATCCATTCGTCCAAAAACTGTTCGTCGTTGAACCCTTTGTGTGTTCGCACTTTGAAAAAGGTACTCCCCCATAGGGCGGCGAAAAACTTACTGAAGAGCCACCCTCCATCAGAAGAGCGAGTCTTATGCAAAGACAACTTTCCCTAAAAAAAGGAAGCTTATCTCGCAAGAAGCATACTAACAGGCACATCAACCAATAATCAGACTCCCTGGAGATTGCTGACTCCTGTTGTACCATGAAGAGAAAGTACTCTGTTGAGCACCTCGAACTCAAGAAATCCGAAGCCTTTATGAGCTCTTTTCTTTGGATGTTTATCACATCCAATGTTGCATGTACCTGATTTCCCACGGGAGATTTAACACCAAAAGGTGAAATATACTTTAGATGACCCCTTCACCGCCCGGGGGATTAATTGTGGAGTATTGATACAATATAAATTTATTCAAAGTGTTGGATATCGTTAGCAATGACATTTCCCCGTCTTTTTGGCATCATTTTAATTCCACCCCAAAAGAACTGCACTTTTTTGAGACCAAGAATGATTAAATTAAGAGCATTCTGCATAGACCGAAACAAATGGTAGTCAGACAGCACAAGGTCTTTACTATAAGGCAGGTGAGCCATAAGTTTTCATTTGCGAGCATTTTTAATTGGTCCTGCAATATGTGGCCGAGCGTTGTCATGATTGAATATTAAGACTCAATGTCTGGTCGTATATTATGGGTGTTTTTTTTTTTGCTTATGCTCTTTCAAACAAATCAATTCGTTTTGCTACACTGGTCCACTGTAATCGTCTGTTACGATTTAGGCAGCTCATACTCAAGTGGTGCCGTTTTTTATTGCTCTTAGATAAACTCTGCTGTGTTCACGTTTTTTCAATCGGTGCATAAGTTGCACCTAAAGATTTTGCAACGTATTCTTAAGTTTAAAAACAATCTTCATGAGCTTATTTCTCCATTATCTTCTATTTTTTTACCTGTGCGATATTGGTCTTCCTTGTTAAAATGACCACTTTGAAAGGGCAAAATTCATCTGTCACATATTGAAATCGAGGGAACAAAATGTGCGATAACCCAGTAAAAAAGGAGCAAAGTTTTTGTTATGAAAACCCTAATAAAACAGGAACTTTGCTTTTAAAATTTATTTTTTTCAGAACTTGTGTGCTTGCGAAAAAAATCATAATTACCGAAAAGGCCTCGTTGATATTCGTCTTAAAATTGACTTTCGCTATCATATGTATGCATGTGTGTAGGTTATTTGTAAATTTGATTTTTATTATCGGCACTAAAAAAGCATCCTTTTTATATAATTTGCTTCATAAGCATTCACTGCACCTTAATAACTCTTTCATTAGAGCGAACGATTAAAAAACACGATATTTTTGCTGGAAAGTTATTGGAGACACAAGCCATGTGTGAAAAATACGATTAATATTGTGAACTTCCCCTTTTTTTTATTATACACACACAGGGTCCTTTTAATCCTACTAATACGCAAAAAAAACATAAAAAAATACCCATATGATTCTAGAATTTTCCAGTGCCTCTGACATGATAATTCAACCTTCGTCTTACTCATTAGCCTGGCCAGACCTTTCCCAATGCGTTACGTATGGTAAATCAAAACATGTGTGACACGGAGGGTTAAATAGCTTGCGTTGCTTACTTAAATCCTATTTAAGTTACCATGGCGTGGTAACTTGAATAGATGGCCTCAACATCACAACAATACAAAAAAAAAACAATCGAAGCAAAAATCAATCAGCTATTTCATTGACGTAACCTTGTAAATTAATACACTTTACAAGTTTCTTTGTTTTGTTAAAAAAGCTTTTTTATAATTGTGTTTGATATTTAGTAGTGCTACCCAAGAATGATAGAAATACAGATTTCGCCATTCCAAAAACAAAGTTGAAATTTTCCGTGCATGTCGGGCAATTCATGTTACACGAGCTGCATTCATGTTGGCTAATAATTTCAAGATGACACACTCAAGATAGTTGTGATTTATTCCCACGGTAGCCAGCATACATACATGCATACATTTCTTAAAATAAATCCCATACTTGGAAATCATTGCCACGGACAAACTCCGTCATGTTTTTGGAGCTACCATAATTCTATTAAATAAAAGAAGTGCTAGTTCACACTCTTCAAGGACTAGCCGTCAAGTCTTGAGTTTTTAGAAGGGCTAAAACATTCAGAGTGTGAACCATTACTAAGTTTAATTATGTGGAACTTAAACAGTGAAAGCGTTTTCAAATCAGAGAACTTTATAAGTACTGAATAAAATGTGAATATTTTAATGTTTAATGAATTTTTTTAATATTTGAACAAATAAACATGCGTATTTTTGTGAATTTTTACTTTGAGAGGCTGAAATCTTTTTTCACCATGGGAGAAACAATTTCGTTTTTTCTTCTATCTTATTTCTTCCCTAATTATTACATATAGTTTCCTTAAATTTTTCAAACAAAAACGTAACTAACGTTTTTTTAAAAAATATTGTTCTGGGAAAAATTTGCAAACGGTTTCTTAATGGAAAATGTGTGTGGTTGTGAACACAATTGTTGCTTTATTTTGAACACCAGTGGAAATGTTGCTGCCATTGTAAACAAGGCTTAAGGGGGCATTTACACGATGTCTTTAAAGACATGTCTGTTTTCTGTTTTCTCTTTTAAACATACTTTTGGAAGTATTGTATTTTCACGATGCCTTTCCAAACATGTCGGTTTTCATATCTAATTAAAGATCATGAAAACAAACATAAAAACGAGTTTCCTGTCGATTTGGAAGCCCCCCTTTCTTCACTTACCCGATCGCCTTTAAACACAACAAACGTGTTTGTTAGACATGTCTGAAAATACACCGTGTAAACACCCTCTAAGTTTTATTTTTCTGGCTCACTCTTTATGTTTTTATAAATTCGTATTTAAGATTCTCAATTCTGAGTTTTAAAAAATTATATATTAAATTAAAGTTTTGTTCACACCAAAATATTGATTTGATAAATTTGTTTTAGAAACTTCAAAAAAATTTAGTTTTTTGATTCTACCTTAAACACTTTTAACAAATAGAATCTGGGAATTATTTCTTTTCATAAGCTACTTTATTATATTCAAAATTTTTTTTATATTTTTCGAATTTATTCTTTGAGCTAAATTATAGTTATGTTTTTTATAAAGCTTTTTGTAATAGTTCTATTCCTTAAATTTTTAGGAATTACTTTATAAAATACATAACTGAAATTTAGCTCATAGAATTAATTCGAAAAATAAAAAAAATGTTAAACTTTTTAGTTTCTTTAAAAAAAATTTATTTTAAATAAATCATTCTTTTCAAACTCTGTCTATAAAAAAATTTACTTAGTTATTTTTGTAAATTTCTGTGGCAATTTTTTTCTATTAAACAATTTTTTTATTCATACGCCAGTATTTTCTTGTTGCATTTAATCTGGCGCTTAATTTTTCCTGCAGCTTTTTCGCTTTTAACTATAAACCGAAGAAAAGTATTACTAATCTAAAGCCATCAGCTGTTTTAGTCATGGATACAGGGAGGGAGGCAGGCATAACTTTTAAAGTTGTGGAAAAAGTGTTTGTTCGCTTGCAAAATATTGACCAAATAATTTAGTATTTATACTTGTACTTTTTCTTCGCAATTGCTTATTTTATATACTAAATTTAGCCAAACATGTTAAGCAGGCATTAACACTTTTATACTTTAGAGTTTTATTGAAATAAAAACGTTGTTTATTTTTTGATGCTGTCTCTGTTAAGTTTCGTGTTGTTTTTTCCTCACAGTGAAATGTTGAGATATTTTGTAATTTTGTTCACAATTTTTTTTTTTCATTCGTATAAATATGTACGTATTTCGTTAATAGAAATAGAAGTTGCTGAAATTTTGTTCAGTTTTTGTGTGTTATATAATCGAGGTTTTATTCTCACAACTACTTTTACACTTCATTGGTTGTCTGTTGCAAGTGGCCTGTGAACGCCCCGATTCCCTCAAAATCCCCAGAAATTTAGCTCTGAAGAAAGCAACAATTTGTAGTCTGCTATTGAGCCAATTTGTGTGTGAGTTGCAAGAGTATTTATGAACTATTTGCTAAAGTCTGTGTGGTAGTTGCAGTTGCATATTGCACTATACAGCTGTGACTAGTTGTAGATATTTTGTATTTGGTAATATCTTTTTCTTTCATTTTGGTTTAAATTTCATTTATTTCATATTTTTTCGTTTGTTTGTTTGTTTTTAATTTATTTATTTCGTTATTGCAAATATCTTCGGTTGGTTATTTTGTAATTGGTTAAATTAGGGAATTCATTTCTGTAAAAAAAGGCTGGTTCATTTGTGTTAAAGCTGGAGGTGTTTAGAGAAAATGTTGTTTAAAGGGAATGTGTTAAATGTTTTCAAAGAAATTTTTCCCACAGAAATTATCATACAAATATAAATTTTTACTTTAAAGATAAAGTGTTAGATTGAAAATTAGGGGTTAGAAAAGTAATTGCTTTTCCCAGCATTATAAACTAAAATATTTAAGAAACTTACGAATCAACAAAAATTTATTATTTATATTAATATTTTAAATAGCAGCATGTAAAATTTTATTGTTGATTTATAATTTTTTTAAACGGCTTTTTAATCAGACCTATGAATATACGCAAAAATAGATTTTAGCTCGATATCATAATTAATACGAGCTTTATTCCAATAAACACTTATTTAGAAGCAACAATTTGGTTTCACTTTTGTCGATTTTTTTCCGCAGTATATCAAATAAATTCTTTTTTTTAAACAAAGATATATACAAATTTGTGGAAAATGGTAATATTTTTTTGTAATTGTAATTGTAATAATAGAAAGTAGTTTTTAACAATATGTACACATTGAAAATAATAATTTTTACATTATTTTATTTAAAGCCATATTGGAAATATATTCGAATTTAACGTGTTTGCAAATATAATTGTTGCTAACATGTAAACACATGACGAAATGTTGATTCCATTGCGAATCCGGCTTAAAATTAATATTGCTCATATGGCCTTTTATAAATAATAATAGAGTTGAGTAGAGTAAGAGCACAGTTGTATTAATGTTAGAATACAATTAAAGCAGAATTAGAGAAGAGTTAGAGTAGAGTTAGAGTAGAGTTAGAGTAGCGTTAGGGTAGAGTTAGGGAAGAGTAAGAGTAGAGTTAGAGTAGAGTTAGAGTAGAGTTAGAGTAGAGTTAGAGTAGAGTTAGAGTAGAGTTAGAGTAGAGTTAGAGAAGAGTTAGAGTAGAGTTAGAGTAGAGTTAGAGTAGAGTTAGAGTAGAGTTAGAGTAGAGTTAGAGTAGAGTAAGAGTAGAGTTAGAGTAGAGTTAGAGTAGAGTTAGAGTAGAGTTAGAGTAGAGTTAGAGTAGAGTTAGAGTAGAGTTAGAGTAGAGTTAGAGTAGAGTTAGAGTAGAGTTAGAGTAGAGTTAGAGTAGAGTTAGAGTAGAGTTAGAGTAGAGTTAGAGTAGAGTTAGAGTAGAGTTAGAGTAGAGTTAGAGTAGAGTTAGAGTAGAGTTAGAGTAGAGTTAGAGTAGAGTTAGAGTAGAGTTAGAGTAGAGTTAGAGTAGAGTTAGAGTAGAGTTAGAGTAGAGTTAGAGTAGAGTTAGAGTAGAGTTAGAGTAGAGTTAGAGTAGAGTTAGAGTAGAGTTAGAGTAGAGTTAGAGTAGAGTTAGAGTAGAGTTAGAGTAGAGTTAGAGTAGAGTTAGAGTAGAGTTAGAGTAGAGTTAGAGTAGAGTTAGAGTAGAGTTAGAGTAGAGTTAGAGTAGAGTTAGAGTAGAGTTAGAGTAGAGTTAGAGTAGAGTTAGAGTAGAGTTAGAGTAGAGTTAGAGTAGAGTTAGAGTAGAGTTAGAGTAGAGTTAGAGTAGAGTTAGAGTAGAGTTAGAGTAGAGTTAGAGTAGAGTTAGAGTAGAGTTAGAGTAGAGTTAGAGTAGAGTTAGAGTAGAGTTAGAGTAGAGTTAGAGTAGAGTTAGAGTAGAGTTAGAGTAGAGTTAGAGTAGAGTTAGAGTAGAGTTAGAGTAGAGTTAGAGTAGAGTTAGAGTAGAGTTAGAGTAGGGTTAGAGTAGAGTTAGAGTAGAGTTAGAGTAGAGTTAGAGTAGAGTTAGAGTAGAGTTAGAGTAGAGTTAGAGTAGAGTTAGAGTAGAGTTAGAGAAGGATTATAGTAGAGTAAGAGAAAAGTTAGATTAGAGTAACGATAAAGTTGGCGTAGAGTTAGAGCAGATTTAGTTTTGGTTCTGACTGTGAACAATATACAAAGAAAATGTATTATTTGACTGCTTAAATTAAAAAAAAAATCTTACAAATTTACCGCACATACTTCTGAAAACAACGTTTAAGAAGAGGAGGTGGAAGTAGGTAAACAAAATATTTAACACCAAAGTGAAATGTAAAAGTGGTACCGAGAAGGTTGGATGACGTTTGTACGGTACGGTTTGTACTAGATGATAGCGATCTCTTATTATTATATTTGATTTGTTCTGATATTATAAAATCCGGTAAAAAGTAAAAACTATTTCAATGTAGTTATTTTTGAAATAGCTGCTAGATTTTTGTAATCAGCGGTTCACAAATTGGGATCCGTAACCGACAGATCTAAAGGTGGCACGAGCAGCAAATTTCTGATTAATCATTTTAAACTCGTTAATTTAAATAAGCAAAAATCAAATATATAAAACTTATGTATTGTAAATTTTTTTTTTTTTTTTTTTTTTTTTGTATACCAATCGACTTCAGAACAACTTTTTTACCCAAAATTCTTTTTGTGTGGGTAAAAAAACCGTTCCTAATTATTTAAAACAAAAATAAAACTTATACTGGAAATTTTTTTGTTATTCCAAGCTTTCCTATTTTTGGAAAAAAAATTCACTATTAAAATATAAATAGTTCTCAGAATTTTTCTATATCTATTATTATTATCATTATATCCATTTAAAAAAAATCGAAAAATATTTTGGTCTAGACAAAAATTATGATTTTTAATCACTTATCCTTTGTAACCGAATAAACTTAAGGGATCTAGAACTAGTGAAGCAAAAACAGCGAGTAATCAATGCATTAAAACAAACTGTTTCAAACAACTTGATTATTAATTTTCACAAATTGTAGTGTACCTCATAAGTTGCCACCGCCTACCCTTAAACTACTCTTAAATCTATACACACCAACCTAAATAGAGTAGGGTAATTATGCAAGATCAAATAACGGCATTTACCAATCGACACACATTGATTGGAATGCAAGTTGATTAGGGCATAAGTATGATAAAACAAACGAACAATTCTACTCAATAAGAATTGTAAATTGAGTGACAAATAGGAATGAGTGTAACCGCAAATATTCCTATTGGTCAAAGCAATTGTAATCAGGGTAATTATGCATATGTCCATAATATCGACAAAGACAGCTAGAACTTTATCGATAAGTAGAATAAGTAAGACAGGCTAAGTTAAAAACTCATGAATAGTATTTAAGTGCATGTAAATTAAAAATAAAGTAGACTTGAAATTATCAATCTATATCGGCAATAACTTGCCTTGCATTTTTAATTACAAGCTCTCCTATCTTTCGGCAGTTCCTTTGAACGCCTATCCAAGCAGCTGAAACCCTGACAGCTAGTTAAACTAACCAAGGGCTATAGGGAATAAAAATCCAATACACAAGGACATACTTTACACTAGAAACACCACTTCCAACACCACATGGCGATCCTGCCCACTCGGACCACAACAAATTAATTATTTCCTTCCAATTAATTAGATCCTTCCAAACTAAAAATTAGTTGAAGATCCTGCTAACCAAAATTTTTAAATTCCAAAAAAAAGTTTGCCTTTGTAATTAGACTAGAGAAAATTTTTTTGATGTCCTTAGAGGTGGAAATAGACAAAATTGTTGCACGCTGGGAGTTATATCTGGAAAACAGCAATGAAGAAGAATATGAGCCAGATCCAGTAGAAGAATCGGCACCCTGCTATGTACCTCTACCACTAAACGCAGGTCCAAAGGCTATTACCCTAGAAGAATACAAGAAGCGGCAAATAAAACCAATAAGCGTGAAGACCATTGAAAAGCAATTCCAAAAGAAAAAGAAGAAGAGGGCAGGCAAGCAGTACCAAAAAAGGAAAGAGTTAGCGATCTTATACAGAGAACTACATATGGCAACAGAAAAAATAAAACAGACAGAAATAAGGTCGCAAATCAGGGCATTCCATAAGGAAAGAACAATTAAAAATACATAAATACATATTTTGTAATAACAAAAAAAAAAAAAAAAAAAAAAAAAAATATATATATACATTTATTTACTTCATAATTAAATACAATCGTTAAGAGAATATTATCAAGATGGCATGGTGGAAGAACATTCTAAAAGCAATTCCACTAGTTTTTGCAGGATACGAGGTAGGAAAGAATGAAAATCATGAAAGCGAACAGAACAATCAGCAAATTATAGAATACATGAATGCTATAAGAATACAAAGTGAACATAAAGAAGAGAATGTGAACATTTTTGAAATAATAATGATAATCACATTAGCTTTATTAGTAATTGCCTACATCATAAGGTTAATGTATGCAATACTTAGTAACAGGCGGTAAAGGAAAAATAAATTTAATACAATTTAAAACTAATTGTACCCAATACTATTAATAATTCAAATATACATAAAATAAAAACAAAGTAAAGAAAAATAAATATTTTCGCTGTACAATTATAAATATTTTTAATGTTGTCTAAAATAACAAAAGTCTTAGTAATTATTGCTTTAATCATATTCTTATTACAAAGCATGTATAAGTTTATTAATAGTTGTAAAAACAGAAACAATAGTAGAAATAAGATAACAGAAGTATAGAAAGTGAAGATAGATGGAAGGAAGTTTAATAAAACTTAAAGACATATTAAAGAATTTAAAGAAAAGTCCAGGAAGGACATATTCGGAAAAAACAATAAATCTTAGACTAAAGGATATACAAATTATAACAGAAGAATTTGAGTTAGCACAACTAGAAGAAAAAGACGAAAAGAAAATAGCAGTGCTCAGATTAGAATTTAGCAATATTATTAGGAAAATCAAAAAGTACTTAATCAAAGACATTAAAACCCCATTAGAGGCAGAACCTTCAGAAATAGGAAATACAATGGCAGCATTTAGTTTAGAAACAGTGTCTAAAGCACTCCCACTTTTTACTGGAAACTTTGAAGAACTGGAAAGTTTTTTAATAACAGCAGAACTCATTGAGAAAACTCTTGCTGAAACAGCAAAACAAGATTTCCTACAATATGTCTACCACGCCAAATTAACCTCAAGGGTAAGAACAGCAATAGGTAGTTATGCGAAACCCGAAAACTTCGGTACTTTAAAAACACAATTACAACAAAGGTACAAAAGTACAAAGACCATTCCAGAACTACAGTCCATACTAAGCAATATCTACCAAGGGAAAACGTCTGTCAACGCATTCAGGGAAAGAATATTAACAGTAATAGACAACCTGAACAAGTTAGGAATAGAAGAACTTAGTAGTGACGCTACAGAGGCGGAAAAAAATGTCATTATCAGATTAAACTCAAAGCTTGCTCTAGATTCATTTAAGAGTGGAATTAATGATAATTTAAAGACAGCCATTTTTGCAGCTCGTCCAAAAACTTTACAGGACGCGGTAGAACTTGCGCTAGAACTAGAAAATGAAAATAAAATAACTACTAGCTCAGTGCAGTATATACAACAACAACATCGTAATAATAATGATACCAGACACAACAATAGCAAATTTCATAACGCGAGGAATAACATTAATAACAGGAACAACTATAATTTCCCAAACCGTAGTACTAACGACTACAACTCAAACAATAATAGAAACAACAGACATTTTGACAATTACACTAGGAATAACAGTAATTTCCAAAACAGTAGAAGTAACAACTACAATTCAAACAATAACAGAAACAACACAAATTCGTCTGCAAACAACAATTACAACCGTAATACACCTAGAAGCAATAATGGAAACTACAGGAATGACAATAATAATAGAAATAGAACCAACAACAACTACGGAAATAATAACAATAGAAGAAATATACATGTAGTACAAGACGAGGGAAACGGGGAAGGCTCGGAATACAGGGATATTCCGGACAGCCAAAATTAAAGGTATTTAAAATTTCTAATAATAACACAAACTACATAATCGCTAAATACAAAAGTAAAGAATTAACGTTTCTTGTCGACACAGGAGCCGACATATCACTATGTCGCAATAAAACAATTTTTGATGATGAACCACTAAATATAGAAAACAGATGCAAATTAACAGGCATCACTAAAGAAGAAATATATTCATTGGGGACAAGTGAACTTGAACTTTCACTAGCAGACCAAACATGCAAATACAAATTCCATCTAGTAGATGACAATTTTCCAATAGAGACAGACGGCATAATAGGAAGAGACTTTTTAAGAGAATATTTATGTAAAATAGATTATGAGACATTCACAATTTCTTTCTTTACCAACAATGAAACCATAATTTTGCCCATGCAATCAAAAGCATTCGACACATTAAAAATTACCATACCCCCCCGAACAGAAATCATACAACCATTGAAATTAAACCTTACTGAAGATTGCGTAATACTTAATAATGAATTAAAAAGCGGTATTTTTTTAAGTAATTCAATAGCACCAAAAAACGGAATGACACATATTAAAATTTTAAACACAACAAATGAGACACAAATTTTACAGGGCGTTAAACTGCACACTGACCCACTTAAGAATTATGACGTATTAAGTTACACAAATATAAACAATGACGAACGTTTTCAACAAATTCTAAATGACTTGCAATTAAATGAAACTGATGAATATGCAAAATCAGAATTAATAAACATATTCAAAAAATATCAAAATGTATTTCATTTAGATAATGAAAAATTGACTGTAAACAATTTTTATAAACAAAACATTACAACTTCAGATAAAACTCCGGTATATATAAAAAACTACAGACTACCCCACACACACTCGGACATAATAAATGAACAAGTACAAAGTATGCTAAATGACGATATAATAGAACCATCGGTTAGCCCCTACAATGCTCCACTTCTTTTGGTACCCAAAAAGAATACGGAAGACAAACGAAAATGGAGACTTGTAGTAGACTTTAGAAAGTTAAATGACAAAATAGTTAATGACAAATTTCCACTAACTAGATTAGAGGATATTTTGGATAAACTAGGAAGAGCTAAATGGTTTTCGACTCTTGACATGACTAGCTCATTTCACCAAATTCAGTTGGACAAGGACTCAAGACCACTTACAGCTTTTTCTACACAACAGGGACACTACCAATTTAAAAGACTACCATTTGGACTTAAAATTTCATCAAACAGTTTTCAGAGAATGCTTACGATAGCACTTTCGGGACTTGATTCAGAAGCTTTTCTTTATGTCGATGACATAATTGTTTATGGATGTAGTTTGAACCATCACAATGAAAATCTTGTGAAAGTTTTGGATAGACTTCAGCGATACAATTTAAAACTGAATCCAAAGAAATGTTGTTTTTTAAGACCAGAAGTAGTTTACTTAGGACATTTAATAACAAAAGACGGTGTGAAAACAGATCCAGCTAAATATGAAGTTATAAAGAATTACCCAATACCTAAAAACACAGATGAAGTTAGACGTTTCGTTGCATTCTGTAACTATTATAGAAAATTCATACCGAATTTTGCGGACATTGCAAAACATTTAAATATGCTATTGAGAAAATCAGTAAAATTCTTATGGACAAATGAATGCCAAAACGCTTTTGACACTCTAAAAGAAAAATTAATGAACCCACCAATTTTACAGTACCCAAATTTTGACAAACCTTTTATTTTGACGACTGACGCCTCAAACTACGCCTTAGGAGCAGTCTTATCACAAGGTGAAATTGGAAAAGATTTACCTATTTCTTACGCAAGTAAATCACTTCAAAAGCATGATATGAACAAACCCATTATTGAAAAAGAATTGCTCGCAATTCACTGGGGAATAAATTTCTTCAAACCATACTTATACGGTCAAAAATTCATAGTGGTAACAGACCATAGACCATTGATATCACTATTTTCACATAAGAATCCTTCATCAAAAATGACAAGAATTAGACTAGATTTAAGCGATTATGACTTCACGATAATTTATAAGAAAGGAAAAATTAACACTAATGCGGACGCATTATCAAGGATAGAAATAAACTCAGACGTACTAAAACAAATGATACCGTTAGAAAATGATGAGAAAGAAAAAAGAATACTAATAACTACGAGGGCAATGACAACGAGAAATGAAAAAGAGGCAAATAAAGTTACAAATAATGAGGCAAATGAAGAAATAGATATGAATAAAGCGCGCGCGTATAGAAATAATCCGGATAGAAGCAACGCGTATAGAAATAATGTGGAAAAATGCATCTCTCAGGAGTCTGATCAACTTCTAATATGGGAATGCACATCCATAAATGACGTCAAGAAAATGAAGAAAGTACAGTTTAATAAATTTGAAAATATAGAGGATATAGATATATATATAAAAGATAACGTTGTGCACATAGGGCGTGATGATAATTCATCGAAACAAGATTCGACTATGAAGAAATCACGTACCCAAGATAATAATCATATGAATAAAGGATGTAATGATAATTCATCGAAACAAGATTCGATTATGAAGAAGTTACATGCCAAAAACATACAAAATGATAATAATATGCATGCAAGATTCAGCGATAACTCAGCGAAACTAGATTCGATTCTGAGGAAACTGATATCTAAAATGAACAAGGAAAATATAAAAGAATTAGCGCTAGCAAAGAATGATAAGATATTTAAAGTATATACGATGAAAGATTTTAAAGAAGCCTATACAAAGATAAGAATAAACAACAAAAGTCCTCAACTAAAAATATTAATTTACAATGCCCCAACAAGAATAACAGATGACATACTGAAATATAAACTCATCGATGAATTCCACAACGCCACACACGCAGGCCACTTAGGAATAAGAAAAACAATTATTAAATTAAAACAGCGATACATTTGGAAAAACATGAATAAGATGGTAAAGCAATTCGTAAAATACTGTGACAAGTGTACTATAAACAAACAAACCAAACACATTAAAGAACCACTTACAATAACGGACACACCAAGCAACAGTTTTGAGACAATATCAATTGATACTGTAGGACCTCTTCGTATTTCAAACGGTTACCGATACATATTGACAATGCAATGCGAGCTAACAAAATTCATTATTGCTCACCCAATGTCAACAAAAGACGCACTTACAACTGCCAAAACACTTGTAGAACAATTAATTTTAAAATTCGGTAAATTTAAGATGCTCAAATCAGACAACGGGACAGAATTCAAAAACGAACTCATGCATAACATATGTTCACTACTCGATATCAAACAAACATTTTCAACCCCTTACCACCATGAAACAATGGGTGCGGTAGAAAGAAATCACAGGGTTCTCAATGAATTCTTGCTGACAACAGCAAATGATTACGAATGGGATAAGTGGATAAACTATTTTACTTTTGCCTACAACACGGCTCCACACATAGACACTGGTTACACACCATTTGAATTGGTATATGGTAGATTGCCATGCCTACCATCAGAATTTTATGAAACTGATAATAACAAAATATACAATTATGATGACTATGCAAAAGAGCTGAAACAAAGATTAAAATATTCTTTGATTAGGGCTAAAGATTTCACAGATAAAATAAAAGAAAAAAGAAATTTAGAAGATAGATATAATAAAAGTTTAAATCTAAATATAGGAGATTTAGTTTTAATAAAAGTAGAGAATAGGAAAAAGAATCAAAGCCCGTACAAAGGCCCATATAGAATTATTAGAAAAAACGGTGTAAATACTATAATAGACTACCACGGAATTGAAAAAGAATTTCATAATAATCAATTAAAACCATATATAGGCCTAAGAGACAATAATTAAGTACTATAAGAATACTATTTTTACTACTATTTTTAAATAATTAAATAATTATAAATTAAATATTAATTACATTAAGAACTACTTTAAAAACTATAACTCATGTAAATACATATTATAAAACTATTAAAATATTAAATACTATATAAGAATTACTTTGTAAAACTATAACATATGTAAATAGAAATTAAGAACTATTTTACAAATATTGTCGGTACTATGAATATATCAAGAAAAATCAATCCCCTAATTTTTCTCTTAGCGGTGAGGGTGTAGTGTACCTCATAAGTTGCCACCGCCTACCCTTAAACTACTCTTAAATCTATACACACCAACCTAAATAGAGTAGGGTAATTATGCAAGATCAAATAACGGCATTTACCAATCGACACACATTGATTGGAATGCAAGTTGATTAGGGCATAAGTATGATAAAACAAACGAACAATTCTACTCAATAAGAATTGTAAATTGAGTGACAAATAGGAATGAGTGTAACCGCAAATATTCCTATTGGTCAAAGCAATTGTAATCAGGGTAATTATGCATATGTCCATAATATCGACAAAGACAGCTAGAACTTTATCGATAAGTAGAATAAGTAAGACAGGCTAAGTTAAAAACTCATGAATAGTATTTAAGTGCATGTAAATTAAAAATAAAGTAGACTTGAAATTATCAATCTATATCGGCAATAACTTGCCTTGCATTTTTAATTACAAGCTCTCCTATCTTTCGGCAGTTCCTTTGAACGCCTATCCAAGCAGCTGAAACCCTGACAGCTAGTTAAACTAACCAAGGGCTATAGGGAATAAAAATCCAATACACAAGGACATACTTTACACTAGAAACACCACTTCCAACACCACAAAATTTATATGTCTTAATTAACAAATTAATACCAATCTAATTATTTTCTGTTTTAGTCTTTGAAAACTCTTATTATATTAAGTAAAAGGGGCTTAAAATGTTTAGGTGCACGCAAAAAATAAGTCACTAAATGGTGTCTGATAAAAGTGTCGCGCATGCTGCTCATTTCCAAAAAAAAACCTATTAAATTTTTGTAATGACAAAAAAGTATCTTTTCCAGAGGAATTTATTGTTGCTGGCGTAAAGTTCACTTGTTCCAAGTTAAACATGTTAATAAAATTATTAATATTTTGCTTAACAATTTGTAGACTTTAATTTTAGTTTATAAAAAAACATAAACCTTCAAGAAAATTTTTGTTAGTTTTTGCTTGAGCAATAAAAATCTAAATATTATTAAAAATGACCTTAATAAATGATTATTGTAGGTTTTGTGAATTAAAACAATAAAAGATTTTGCTAAACGACAAACAAAATTTAAGTCATATTCGTTTGAACTACATTAAAATAATCTAAAAAACTAAAATGTTAAGCCTCTCAGTTTTCAGTAAATTTGTTAGGTTTTAGTTTACAGGAAGTTCGTATTTAGTAAATGTATATTTTTTTGGCTATTTAGTTGTAAGCAAGTGGATTTTTGTACAAATGTTTAGGAAAAATTAAATAAATTGTTTACGTTTTTCAGTCTAATTTTCCAAAAAAAAACGTTTAAGCTTTAACAAATATTAATTTACTTAAGGCAGAGCAGAGAGTCACACAGTCAGTTTGACAAATAGTTGAACAAGTGTCTGTAATGTCAACAAGTGTCAAGTCAATTGACGATTAACAGAGTATATTCGGTTAAGAGCACAACATCTTTAATAGATAAAAAAAAACTACAACATTAATATTAACAACAACTTTGTCTAAACAATTAAAAATTGTCATAATTGTTCATTGGATAATTTTTTTAGAGACATAGAAACTCAAACAAGTTTGTAACAAAAAAAATACGCCAAGTTGTACTTTCGTTTATTTTGTGATTTAATTTTAAGATGCTCCGTTTTTAATCTCACTTCATATATTTACAATAACTTAAGAGCGAACTTTGTTTTTGTTTTTATACCTGTCTGAACTAAATTTTAAACTGTTTCATTGCAAGTTGAATTTGGACCAGGTTTACCACGTCATAATTTTTTAAAGTAAACTTTAATTACACAATATGTCTATATGTCAAAATGTCATAAATTTGAAAAAAAATGTTGTTAATAATTTTATTACTAAAGTTGCAACTGTGTCTTCACTTTTTAATTAAAATAATTTTTAGTGTAGATCCATAAAAACATTTGTAAAATTTTAAGTTTGTTACTTAAGTCTTTTGTTTTGTGCACAGATGTTTGAATAGTGTGAATAGTACGTGAGTTTTTAGCTTTGGTCTTGAATGGATTTATTCTAAGATCATCGTGACCATTTTTGATATTAAAAATTTACAACGACATTTTTGGGTATAAACATGTTATTACGTTGTGTCCTAGGAAGGTTAAAAGTAGAAATAGATTTATAGCCTATTTCCAATGTGCGCAAGAATTCTTTCGTTCGCATAACTACATTGAAAACAAAAACAAAGTCTACAGTATATAAGAACGAATTTTTGCAAGAGTACCTACTTGGGACCTAGTTCTAAAACTTGCACAGCTAATGTGGCTAAGGAATAAAGATATATATATATATGTTTTAAATTTGATTAAAAACGTTTTGATAGTTTCTAATAGGCCTCGTGTTCCTATTTTTTTAAAAAATGCATATCTTAAGTTATATAAATATGGAGTTGTGATGAAATTTTATATTTTAAATTTCATTAAAATTGGTGTGATAGTGGGCACAAAGGTCCTATTCCGGAAAGCAGCTTGTATGGGGGCTATATGAAATTATTGCCTGATTTATTTGTCCCATTTTCAATAGACTTGGTCCTTATGCCATCAAATTATCTTAAAAAGTGATTTTGAGTTGATCGGTCTACTTGAAGGTGGGTCAAGGACCAATATTTTAAGGTATTACAAATATCAGCACAAATGCATAATACCCTCTCCACTATTGTGGTGTGGGTATAATGATTATTAATGTAAAATTGCATATTTCAAGGAGTTGAAAAATTAACGGTTTTATTAACTCCTCTGCTTGTACTTTGCGCACAAGGTACCTACACGACTATGGTGGTGTGGCTATAAAAAAAATTGCCTCAAAAGAAATTAAAAAATTATTTTACTTATGCACCACCTTGAACAAGCCATTATACAAATTTGAAAATTTAAGCACCTGTTACACGGAATTCACTAAACAATATCGCGACGTTTTGCTTTCTAGAAACATTAAATTTTCTTCAAAATCTGAATAAATAAATAACACAGTAAAATGCTAAAAAAAAAATAAAATAAACAATAAAAAAATAATTATAAAGCAATATTTAAACAATAAAAGGAAATAAACAGCAACTTGAATATTTAAGCAGCAAGATGGGTCACATAAAAATTACTTTCAAGATTTATAACCTTCCTATTTCACACTACGAAAACTGACATTTACAAGTCAATATTGTCTAAATTTATTAAGTTGACACTTCAAAAGTTTACTTGAACTTTGCAGTAAATCATGCATGTCATACAGTCAATAACAAATTGATAGTCAGACAATTTGTAGGATTGATGGATGAATTCAGCTACACCTTTCTTCACAGTGTAAGTAAAATAAATATAATTAATTGTTTACAATAAAATATAGTTTGTTTTGTAAATAATATTTATACGGAATCCCCCATTCAAAGGAATATTCATAAGTAAAATTAAATATTTGTGTCTATTCTAATTCTGTTGTTTTACATGTGTTAATTAATGTTAATTAATTTGATCATATTTATATTTATATTCTACTAGTTCCTTGTTAGATAGAATTTTATTGAAAATATTAAAGCCGTAAAGCGAGTATAGGGTGTAATTGGTTGCAAAATCAGAAATTTAATTAAGAAATCGTGACTCTATTTTTTTAATCGTCGTGAATTTCGTTTAAAAATTTGCTATAAATAAATAGGTGAAAACAATTTATATTTAATATTGTTTTTATAATAAATTATAACTATTTAACAGCGCCATTGATATTTTCCTGGAATAAATCCAGTGAGTCTATGATTTATACGAAATTATATTAATTAAATAGTTGTTAATTGGCTTAGTTAATATGGAATATTAATGCAATTTTATTATTAGGAATTTTAATTAAATATTACAAATAAACTGTAACAGTTTTATTATAATTAATTATGTATTATACCTATTAAAACTAAAAATCTACTGAATTGAGATGAGAAAACAGAAGCCAAATTATTTTGTTATAGCTGGAGTGGTTTAGGGCTTTCGACCTTTATCAGTTAAGCAATTAAAATTGGAGCTTCCAACGTAGCACGCTTATAAGGGAGAAATGTAAAGTTTCGCCTTCCATCCCGCTTATTTTATATTTTATATCGAGCGTGCCAACTTTGAAGCATAAAAAAATAAAAAAAAACTTTATTCAACGCAAAGAACAACTGGTGAGAGTAGCGTTCAACTTTCCCTAAATTGTTTGCTGTTACAGTTACTCTAATATTCTCCCTTATAAACCAGCTACGTAAGTCACAGAAAAAAATCTCCAAAATTGTTTACCAATTAAAGCATTAATCAAAAGTTAAATCAGTTTTAATTAAAAATTAAATCAAGTGAATGGAACGTTTAATTGACACTATTAATTTGCTAAGGCTGTGTTTTTTGTAATCTCAGTTAAACCGATTGTGCCGCCATTACCAACTTTGTACAGAAAATTTTAACGGAACAGCATAGTTTTGCTTAAAATGTTGGTCTTTAAAGAAATAATAAAAAAAAATCACATTTCGCAAGAAAAATCCGAGTTTCAGACTACGTTAAACTAAGTTTTAACTTAATCCACATCTCAAAAACCCGGCGTTACTGATGTAAATTTAATTAATTTTTTCATTAATATCACAAATTTTTTTAATGACATAAATTTTTATTTTTTTCTGTGTAAGGAAATACTGTGACCCTTTAAATGTTATTTCTACAATACTGATGTTAGACCCTATAAAGTATATATATTCTGGGTTCTTATGAGGAGCGAAGTTGATTTAACTATGTCCATCTGTCCGTGTGTCCTTTGAAGTCGTTTTTCCGAAGACCCCAGATTTGATGGGGACCAGGTTGCTATATATTTATGTCACATATTGTCCGGAGTTGTTTGTCATTGAAATGCAGTCTAATCGATGCATAAATTGCTGAGATATTAGCAAAAACCACGACTGCCTCTAATTTTTTTCATAAAATCCGAAGTTGTTGCTGTTTTTTCTACGATTCACCGAAAGTAAAAAAGTACACAGTAAGGGTCAAAAGATTTGCAACCATTACCCATGCGAAAGCCGTTATTTTAATGACGAAATTTCAATAAAACAATAATTTTAATTCTTAAATATTCTTTATAATCTTATTATTAATGTTATTCATAAAATAACGTAACATTTCATTATGTTTTACTTTATGCTCAAAACATTTGCAAGTTATGCTGCTTGACTTCAACATTAAACAAATTTTTAATTTTTTATTATGTAGTTAATTTTTTTTTTTTTTTTTTTTTATTATTCCTACACTAAATCCCGCGAAGCTTTTTGCTTGTCTGCAGGAGACCAGAGTCTCTGGCGTGAATCGACCCGCAACCCCGGTACTGATAGACTAGCTCACTACCAGCTAGCCTTACAAGTGCGCTCTAAACCCCCTAATATAAAATAAAATAAAATAAAAAAAAAAATTATTTTTTTTAAAGTTTTCTTGATATCTGTGGCATTTACAGTCGGATCTTCTAGCATGATATATCAAGGTTTTAGTCTTGAGATGTTTGGTTTGCCGCAGTTTTATAAGACTAGAAAATACACAACTAAATTCAGTGAAGATCGGTCCATAATTTACCATAGGTAAGTGCCAAATATATAGCATAAAAATTAAAAGGCGAACCCAACGTTCAGCAAAAAAATTATTTTTCGAAGCCTTGCAAATATACTTCATATTACGGGATTTTTTTTTTATTTTTTTTTTTTTAGCTACGGTCAAATGTTCAGCGAAGTTGATTCACCGAATTTCCTCTAAGATAATAGATTTCTGTATCGCCCATGTGCTGGGAGTCACATTTAAGAAAAAAAAAATTCGATTACGATTTGAAGTCACTAAATTGGTGAGTTGGAGATCGCAATCACAAAACAATTTTGTAATTTCAACTCGCAAGCAAGGCCAAAGCGAATTTTAAGTGAACTTGTATTAATTATAAAAATTAACTATCATGCAGCAGAAATGACAACGTTATAATAGCATTTTATGTGTTTTTATTTAATATCTCTAAAAAATATACGAAATTTTGTCCAATTTCAATTTATTTGACTACTGTGGTCCTTTACATTCGCAAAAATTTAATTTGCGATTTCGATCTCACAAGCGGTTTTACAATCGCGTATTTTTCAGCACATCGGGGAATATGTGCAGAACGTCAAGAGCCAAAGTTTTCAAATTAGAACAAAGCATCTTGGTCATCAATAGACAATATCCAACAAAATGTGGGCGGGAGTGGAGAGCTGCGAGTGGCAAAAAACAGATTTATGTATATGTAAGGAACAGTAAGAGAATAAGTATTTAAATTTTAACCACATAGTTGGATTATAAATACACAGCATCTCTAAAAAAATGGGCAAAATTAGCAAGAACAAGCAACTTAGTTGTCAATACACAACATCCGACAAAATATGGGCGGTATTGGAAAAGTTGATGTTGCAAAAATTGATTTATTTATATCTTAAGAACGCTATTTATATAAGTTTCTTTCTTCGGCATAGCCGAACTTACCTTACCGTTTCTCTCTTTGTTTCATTTTGATGAACTGAATTGTGCCCTTACTTTTTAAAATGTACCATTAACTAGTGATTCGCAAAATAAGAACATTTTCAATTGGGTAAAGTTCGTCTAAAGAACTCCTTTCAAAAATTGTAGTTAATTTTTAATACTCTGTTTGTTAAACGTCGAAAATAGCTTGCGAGATTATGAAACTCTAAGACAATTCTTCTGTCGGTCTACCTTATAAAATAGCAAGATAGCTTCCATGTTAGTATAGCTTTTAAATAACAGATTTCCTTGGTGTTAAAAAGAACTGAAATCATATATTTTTGTACATGAAAGATTTACGTGGGTACCAGTCAAAGTGCCCTGCCTCGCGATAGTCTTAGAACTGGTGACAAAAATTCCTCTACCACCACCCCTCGTGTGTGAGCGCACCAGTGCACACAGGTAGCAATTTGAGTATGTAATTCAGCGGAGTTATACATCCGACCGCTCTGCTGTACTTTTGAAGCAAACAAGAATCATCTGTTGAATTGCAACAGCACTGAGGGAGATCCGCCAGCAGAATATTTAAAAGTTTCTTACCATTGACTTTTAGCCTCTATTAAAGTTGTTTCTTATACCAGACTAAAGGATCTACTCGAAAAAACTTATACAAATCGGAGGCTATCGGCAAGCTACAATATTCGACATATGCAATATCCAGTCATATAGGTAATATTAATAGATTAATATGTTTTTATTAAAAAAAAATAATACTTAAGAACTCACAGCATCCAGGGTTTGAAAACGGATCTTTTGCTTATCACCAGGTTATTATAATTGTAAAATCAAATAATTTGATACCCATATTGCCTATATATGGAAAATATAAAATAGATAAAATATATCGCGATTTTCGCGTTTTATGTGAATAATTACAAAAAAAAGTATATTAACATTATTTTAAAACAGATTCAATTTGAAAAGCAGAACAATTCTTCCACATACGTAGAATTTGTATGAAAACCGGAAACGAAAATATATATTTAGCTTAATATCTCAATTAGTAGGTCGCAACCGGTCAAGTTTTATATACCAAAAACTCTTTTCGATGATACCAAATTTTATTTATGTCGTCTTGGAGCAATATACAAAAAAATTCGAAAAACTGAAAAAAATACCTTTTTTAAAAATGGTCCAGCTCACGGATGGTCAACGCTAGAACAAAAATATTTTGTGAAACATCATAAAACATATCAAGCTTTATTTTCAGAGGGGTGACTAAAACACTTTTTTTGGCTCCATACAACTTGAGTCGGTCTATTGTACATATTAAAAAAATAGAGAGAAAATAAATTAAAAGTTTTTAATTATTTGAGACCTTTTTCATAAAAAATATTTTTATTTAAAAAGAGTTAAACCCGTCAAATTGCCATACGAATTTCAGTATATTGAGAGTTAATAAATTGGATTTTTTAGAATAAGTCCTGTACAATAAATGAAATTTTAACCCTTTCGGCGATGTAAATTCACGTTTGGCAATATGGCGATTGTTGTCAAAATCTTCTTTATAAATTAAAAATACTGCCAAATACTTATCTACCCAGGAAAAACTTTTTGAATTTTGGTAATAGGTCGTAGTTATTTCATACGTTACCTGGTAAGTAGTTGTCATTATAATTGTCATTATTCTGAAAACCTCAATAAGTACTTGCTAGTAATGACCTTAGTAAGTACTTTTCACCACTATTATGAATATTTGCTTACTAATAATCAGCTAAATAACTACTTATTAGTTGTATTGTTTTCAGACCTGAATATTTACTTACTGGTAACTAGCTCCATAACTTATTATTAGGTCTATTAACTAGCCCCAATTAAATAAAAACTAGTTATTTTTTGGCTTCTAGTAAGTATATTGTAAGTACTTACAATTCAACTTACTGGTAGTTAAATAATAACTAGATATTTTGTGACTTCTAGTAAGTGCATTGTAAGTACTGAATTCTGTGGACACCTCGAACAAAAATAAGTAGTTATTCAGCCGAAAAATAAGTAGTGTTTATTTTTCTCCAACGTTACTTGCTAACTTACCAGGTAAGTAAAGTTTTTCCTGGGTAATTATACGGACAGCTTAAAAAAAGTTTAGTTTAATATTTCTTAAATTCACGCCATTTCCTTACAGTAAATTTCATAAATTCTAAAATTATAGATTTAAAATTTATTTTTGAAAAAAATTTTAAAATTTCTATATAAAATTCAATATATTAAAATATACTACTGGAAATAATTTAAATTTTAAACGTTTTACTTCTATTCAAGTTTTTAGAAACACTAAAATTACTTTTGTGTAGTTTTCTTAGAATCAAAATACGCGATAACTTTCGTTCATTTGGAACAAATAATGAAAAAATCGCAGTGTAAAATACACATTATAAGTCGTAAATAATTTTATTCGAATCAAAATCGCCTATGTAAATAAAAACGTTTAAAGCTCAAAAAACGTAAATTGCAACTGTATAAAAAAAAAAACATATTCATTCGTATTAATATTTTCGAAAAAAGTAACCAAAATGAAAAAAATATTCACATCTCCACATTGAGAAAAAAAATTACCAATTTTGGTTAGAAATAACCAAAAAAACAGCAGCTCTGCCTATGGCGCCCCTCCGGATAGAGGTATAGATCTCAACTCCAAATAAAAACTCGACTAAAAGTTTTTAATTGTAACCTGATCGTCAATACCCATTGGACAAAGCGTTTACAATATCCAGAATTAGTTGAATATTTGTTTTTTTAAAGTCTGACATTGTGCTACGACTGTAGCTCCATTTTTATACTGCGATACCACCAAATGTCATGCTAATCAGTTAACGATTCACAAAAAATGTCCCAGACAAATCCCACTCTCAAAAATATTTCAATACGCCAAAAACGCTAGGAACAAACAATATTTTAATGAAGTTCGGCCCAATTTAAGCTCATACAAAAAACTGCACTACACAATTTTCTGATATTCGTCCCATAATTTATTATAGGTCTCATAAAAACTTTATTCCCAAAAAATAGTTTTATACAAACGCCTAAAGAATAATTTTATGGTAATTAAATGTGTTCCATTTTGGTCTTATAGGTCTAGAAATCACAGTAAGACATTTTGTGATAGCCGGTTCATAATCCTCTACAATTCATCTCTTGACTTCACTACCGTATGCTGGGAATAGTATCGAAGATATGGCGCTGCTTAAGCTTTCTTGTTTTCCATTTACCACTTAAATACTTGTAATTGATTAACAATTAAATGAAAAACATTTGACACCAACGTCATTATATTGAATTAGACATTAATAACTTAATAAGCAAATAAAAAATTATTTTAAGCCAACACAAAATTTACAAATTATTAGAATATTGTCTGTATGACAAAATCGTTTAAGATAAAGAAAAGTTTAGTGTAAATTAATAAAATAATTAAAAAAAAATTACATTTGTATATATAAGAGATTAGTGATATAAAGATAGCAAAGCTAATAAGAGTGAAAACAATAGTAAATGGATAATGAACAGCGCATTTCTTTATGGACAGACTTGCCTTTCTTTAACATGATCAGATTTTAAAATCTAATAGCCACAACGAAAAATGTAACACAACTATCGAACTTGTGCCATTGTTTAAATACCTAGACGTTTATGTCGATAGTAACTTTAAATGGAAGTCACACGTTGAAAATGTAAAGAAAAATCTTAGAGAATCAGCATCCTTTTTGTATCATTTAAACAACTGTGCCACATACAGTGCACTTCGATAACTTTATTTTTCTCTCGTCGAGTATTACCTGAGGCATGGAATTGGTGCATGAAGAAGTGTTGCATATTGCAAAAGCCTACAAAAATCACAAAACGGAATTTTAATACTACTTTGGAAAAATCATCAAACTTACACAAACATATACCCAACAACTAATAACTCAGTAACCAAACAGTAACCAAACATATACACCTTACAGCAACAGACTCACCTACAATGGCAATAACTTATACCACAATAGCTACAACACAATAAACAACAATAATATAAACAGCATTTCTACTAACAACACTAATCACAACACAAACATCAGCATAAACACCCAACATAAAAACACAAACAGCACGAGAATTTAAAACATTAATAACGTAAACACCCACAGTTTAACAACGTAAGCAAAATCAACAAGTAAACACATACTTCAGAAAAAAACGTTACTCAAACAACGTGAACATCAACAACAACAACCAACAAAAAAACTCAAACAACAACCGGCTAATTAACACAAACAACACAAGAAAGTTCTAAATGTTAAAAAGTGTATTCTATACTTCTCAGGCAAATGATTTCTTCGATAACAAAGATTATTGGCATGAAATAGATCATGTATACAAAACAAGACGTCGGGGCCGGTAAGGTTGATAGATTCCATAATGAGGATGGAAGCAATACCCTCAAGGTAAAAAAAGGTCGGTCCCCATTATAAATAAAACAAAAAATTTTCAGAGAATTATATAAATATTTTTTATTATGATAGAATGATCTATGAGAATTATGTGTGAAAAAAATATCGGTCAAATGCTCGCCACGGCTTCGGTGTCATACCTCTATTCAACGACTCTGAGACATAATATTGTTTTTTTTCTTATGCTAAACCCGCGAAGCTCCACGCTTGTATACAGGAGACCAGAGTCTCTGGCGGCAATCAAACCCGCAACCCCCGCGCATATAGACTAGCTCACTACCAACTAGCCTACCCGGCCAAAGTCGTTAATGTGCAGAATTATTTCACCTATTGGCTCTTAAATTGTTCTTAGTTTATTGACGTACACTTTTTCTTTTAAATATCCCCAAAGGAAGAAGTCCAACGGTGTCAAATGATATGATCGTGGCGACCCATTAACATCGCCACGACGTGAGATAACAGGGCCATTGAATGTCTCGCGAAAAAAACATTGTTTCGTTGGCTGTGTGGTCAGTGGCACCATCCTGTTGGAACCACATATCTTCTAAGTTCATATCTTCAATTTCTGGCCACAAGAAGTCCGTTATCATCTCGCGATATCGAACACCATTCACTGTAACTGCATGACCGACCTCATTTTTGAAGAAGTACGTAAACAACAGCAAAGTTTTACGCATAACGAGCTGGGCGATCATGCGCAGATGTTTTCACATTTTCTACAGTCCCGGTTTGCTGAAATTTGCGCACAATTCTCCCTATTGTGGATATATTTGATCGTTTATGCTCACCAAAAAATCACGAAGTGCATGAAATGAATTTTGATTTGAACCCACATTTTCGTAAAAGGCGTCAACAATCTTAATATGCTACTTAATTGTGTACTTCTCCATTTGTCAAACACCGACACAAAGAAATGTCAAACTAATTTAGGCAAAAAAGTTGACGTTAAGGTGTGACTCACAATTAACATCGTGCATTATGGTTGGGCCACCCTTTATAAGCGATGCAAATGCTAACAAATACTCGTTAAGCTTAAAACCCTCTGTCGAATCAAATTAATTGCACTTTCTTAGTATTGTCCTAATTAATAGCAAACTTTTACATTAACTAAAAATACAACTCTTTTAAGTAATAAAGTATTCATATTTTGCGAGCCATATTTCCAGCAAATAAAAAAAAATAAATCATTCGCTGTTTTTTTTTTTTTTTTGCATATATCGTACAAATATCAATTGTCAATTACAACTTAAGTATAATTAATTGTTATTAAATCATAATAATTTCATTGTTGTTTAGTGTTAAAGTTTTACTCGTAATCAAAATATTAATAAAACACTTTGGCAAATTGAGATGCATTTAATAGAATGTCATTATTAGTTTTGTAAAAATTAAATTATATTTCACACAATTAATTACGGAAAAATTGTACATATTTATGTCTATAAAAATGTTTTACAAACAATTGTTTCCGTTTACGTGATTTAATTTCTGTGTGCAATAAATACGTTAATTAAATCTTTCACATTGATATCAGATCAATGTTTGTATAGTAGAGTGCCTCTAAATGTAATTAGTTAATGAAGAAATAGTGACTCTGGAGAATAAAAATGTATTTTTGGATTTTCCCTGATTCAAGCTTCGAAAAACTGAAATATTTTTAACATTAATTAAATATACAGAATGAGTATAACTCTTCAAAAATATTTAAATCTCTTCTTTAATTTGTATATATATAAAAATATTTCAAGACTTGAAAGCAATGAATAATTCTACTGCATCCCAAACGCTTTCTTTATTGCTTCTCCAAATGACTGCCTTACTCTAGTGCTGTAAGATAAGGCATATAATCCTGCAATCTTAAAACTAAAAGTAAATCGCTGTTTATTCGTTTTTAAAGACTACATTTTCTACTGCTTCATTGTAAAAAACAGTAAAATTCTTTATTCTTTTGATAAAAATAAAAAATTTAACTAAATTTTACAACAATAAAATATACTGCATATAAAACTATAAACCTCTTACTCAAAAAAAATATTTTGGATTTATAAAAGTTTTGTAAACGCTGAAATAAAATTGTTTTCATGTCCGTTTTCGAGGCGTGAAGTAAGCATATTTTAGATCTCAATATCAAAGGTTTTACGCGAGGAATTGCCAACAAAAATCATGTAATATTTCATAGAAGTGTAACCGCTTCACTTCGAATTCTCCCTTACATTACTGCTTCCGAGGAGGCGTCAGTTTTTCGAACAAGTAGTATAATTCTAACTTAGCTGTAGTCCATATCTATTAAGTTCTAGTAAAGTTAAGGTTCTAGTTCAGAGGGGGTTACATCATATTTCAATTCGAAAGAAATCATTTACGAGTTCGAACAATTTGAACTGATTTACGATTTTTGCACTATTTGTTTCATCGAAAGCAAAACATCCCTTTCAAAAAAGCAACTCTCTATTGCAAACAATAACTCTTCATCGAATTTCCTATTTTTTTTATAAATACTGTATTTATCGCTAAGTTGCTTTCATTATTAGTGTTATTTAAGGAGAAATATAATATATATATATATATATATATATATAGAAACTCTTTTATATGCATGTTCAGACATATTCAAATTCGCTTATTTTTATGAACATTATAAATAAAAACTTAATAGGAGTTTTCGAAGTTTAATTAAAATTTAGCAAATCTTGATTGAATTTTTAAATTTCATAAATTTTAAGGTGAACTTAAATTTAACATTCTGATTTACATATATAATCTGGGAATTATTTCTTTTCATAAGCTACTTTATTATATTCAAATTTTTTTATATCTCGAGAGCTGAATTTCAGTTATGTATTTTATAAAGCTTTTTGTAATAGTTATATTCCTTAAATTTTTAGGAATCACTTTATATACTACCAGACTATTATCTTGTATCTTCTTGTTACATTTTACCTTAGCTATCCTTTGGATAGCAATTAAGTATATTGTATGTACAGAAAAATTTACAATTATTAGACATTTTCTTATATGCATTAGAATGCATTTTCTGGCCCGCTACGGCCTCCGTCTGCGTTCTTTGTGTCACACTGGATAGTGATAAATTGAATATATTTAACTCAACTATTTTAACAAATAGAATCTGTGAATTATTTATTTTCCCGTCTAATTTACTAATGAACTTCTTTTGAATTTGATTTTTTATATTTTTAACGTATTTAATAAATATGTTTACATTCTAGTTAAAATTTGAGTTATTCTACTTTAATTTGAGTCGTCGCAAATTTTCCTATCGACTAAAATAGAGACAATTTTACTCAACGTCGACTTAAAAGCGCCTTAGAAAAAATCAAGTGACTGTCAATAGTAATCGATTATTGTCAATAACGACTCAGAAAATAGGATTCCTGTTCCGGCGCCGTCGACTCATGTGCCGACGTCAACTTTTGTAATAGGGGTTAATTAAAAAAAAAAAACGATTATAGCTCTTATTTAGGTAGCTCAGTTAGTTGTTATGCAAAAAATGAGCATTGAAAATTAAATTGTTATATCTACCATATCTTAAAATCTTAATAAGTATCGTCGTATCGACAGTAAAATATCGTTACATCCCTACTCTTAATCTCTTAATCACAGATATATGTAATATCTAAAAAAAATTATTAAATTTTAGCCTCTGTTTTAATTTTATAGAATAATTGACTTCATAAAACAAATCAATAATCTATTAAATTCAAGTTTTTGCTAAGTGTTTTTGATTGAAATGTTAAAACCCAAGTGTAATACAATTTTCATTGCCAAGGTCGAAATTTAATTGTAGATTTATCAGCAATTACACACATTTAAACAACAAAATTAGAGATGATTATCATGAATTAGAGATGATTATCTGGAATTAAATGAATTTTATAAAAAATTTAAAAACGCGTTAAACGAGAGTGAATTGAATTTTACAAATTTGTTAACTATTTTACAAAAATTAAAGCAGATTTATGTGCAAAAAGATTTATAAATTTAACAGTTATCCAAACGTCTAAACTTGTAAAACTTTAATCAAACTAAAACCTAAAATTACGATTTTTCTCCGCTTTTTACAGATTTAAAAAATGGGTTTAAAAAAAGAATACCTTCGTTATGGCCGTTCGGCAAGAGATCGTATATTTGGTTGGCTGGGGGTGCCACCACCTGCAGCAAATGATTTCAATCGCAATGTGGCCACAAACACAACTACAACGGGGTCAACGGGCAGTATAGTTTCTCAGCAAACTACAGGCCATGCGGGTTCAACATCAAACTCCTCACGTACCCACAGTCGTTCACATCCTCATGTCCGCAGTAGACCGACGCCATTATCAATGTTGATATCACAAGGAGCTAAACTTAGTAATAGTAAGTTGGAAAAAAATTTACATTTTTATTTCTTATATATATTTGTCATAAGCGTCAAATGATAAACTCTTCCGTACAAGGTCATGGTGGATATTTTTAATCTTTATGAAATTACTATTTTTTTTTTTTAATTAATTAAAAAATATTAAAGTGCCATGGCAGAAATTACAAACTTTGAAACCTTGAAAAGTTTTTAATGCAAATGAGATTGTTAAATGTCGGGCACTTGTGCAAAAAACATTTTTTTAAATAATATGAAAAAATATTGCTTTAATATAAAGAGAAGGTACCTCAAATAGCTAGTCACGAAATCGTTACGCAAATAATATATACAACAAGGTTGGGTACATTTAAAATGTTGGTTAAAATCGACACTATATCTTTTATAAGCTTTGCTAAACGTTATACCATGGCCCATTCTATTATCGTTTTGGCATTCGAATTTTTACACATAAAGAACACACCAAAAACTGGAGGCTATGGGTAACACTTCAGTAGATCTCTTGATAAAAAATTGTCGAAAATGTTCTCTATACACATGTTATCTATACGCGAACAGTCCTCTCATAAAACTTTGAATTAAACAGTTATAGAAAAAGTCCTCTCTTTATCTCATGCAGATATTAACTAAACACCACCCCTATCCATTGTTGCCAAAAATTAAAAATGCAGATTTGAAGATTTTTGACTAAAAAATGCAGATTTCCTAAAATAATAATGAAATTATCTAAACACTACAAATAAAATCTATTTATCTTTCTTTAACTACACTCTAGGTATAAGTAATAATATAGATACAATGTTTCAAAGCAAAGCGACTGAGTTCCACAATCTATATATCCAAATTTAATAATAAGTAGTCACTCTAATTTAATTTTCAATACTACGAAATATTTTCCAAATTTGTTTAAAGTAAATGAAAAACATGATCTGGATTCTGGGTTTCGAGAACTAAATTGGGTCAAGTTTAAAAATACCTTAGATAAGAAAGAAATTACTTCAATATATTTTTGGAAAAAAAAATCTGAAATAAGAAGTGCTGGTTCCGATTATGGTTTTCCTATTCTAACTAAATTTGCTCATAAAATACTGATTTTGCCACATTCATCGGTCAAGAGAATATTTATTTAGTCAGGTGAACCCAAATAACACAAAAGTCCAAAATGGATTGGATATGTTTTTGGAAAAAAAAATCTGAAATAAGACGGCCTGGTTCCGATTATGGTTTTCCTATTCTAACTAAATTTGCTCACAAAATACTGATTTTGCCACATTCATGGGCCAAGAGAATATTTATTTAGTCAGGTGAACCCAAATAACACAAAAGTCCAAAATGGTTTGGAAAATGAATCCCTAGTCGGAATATTGTTCAGATTAGAAAAGATTATTTTAAGTTTTAAAAGTTACACCGTTTTGACATTTTGATATCTCCAGATTTGTTTAAATCGATTTCAACTGATAAACAAACATACACAGAAAAAATTAAAAATTTTCTCCAATCACCAAATTTATTCCAAATTCATAATATCAAGCAAGCAGCTTGTTGATTTTGCACCTATTACCAAAATGATAACATTGATTACTAAAAATTTTAAAATTTTGAAATTTTTTTTTCAATAAATGATATTTTTAATTTAAATTAAAAAAGTGATCAAAAAACTTTGACAATTCAAACAATTTGTTAATTTCTTTTATTAAATATTGACAATTCCCAACAACAATTCTACAAGCTTAAATTATTTTATTTTAAACGAAAAATATCAATTAACATTTTTTGGTATTTAATTAAAAATTTATTTCAAAACAACTAAAATGGTAATTAAATCAAAATTAATTTTTAATTTTCTTTCAACTAAAAAAATTATTGATTCAATTATCACATTAATTAAATTAAAATACTTTTTAACCCATTTTTTTAATTGATAAAAAACTTTTTTCTGTGTATCCAAATTAATATTTTTTTAAAAAAAAAACTAAACTAAACCAGTTCACAAATTAAATCTATAACGGCCACGAAAATTTCATTTGAGTTATTTTTTTTTTATTTTTTCTTCTTCAGCATTTGCGAAACTCAATTTGATTAAAAAATTGCAACCATATTTTTTTCTAAATAGTTGTTATAGTTTTCTATATACAGGCTTTCAAGGTCATTAATTTAATGTAAATAAAAGATTATTTATTTCATTTTCAATAAAATCCGACGTTTCGTTGGTATTCTTTCCAACTTCTTCAGGGATTGAGTTTTATTAAAATAATAATCTTTTTTCGTCAGTTTACATCATTTATAAAATATATCACAGTATTTTGTATAGGTGGACAACACAACACAAAACTTAAAATACTAAAATACATATATGTAAATTTAAAAATGATCACAGAAAATTTCGGATTCATTCATTCCGCCTGAATTCGCATTAATTTACTCTTAAATGCTTTAGGACGAACTTCGTTAGACTGGTTTATGATTATTACTTTTTTGGTTGGGGTAACAGGTACGATTTTAAATTTTGTAGGCGAAGAATGAAGGGTTTATCTGCCAGAACAGTCATAATTAAAATTTTATCCACCAAAAATATTAAGATGACAAATTCGGCACTAACAAAACGTTAGTACATAATTTTAAACCAAGTACTAGCAGGCAATTTTGCGTCCAAATTTGAAAAAAAAAATATTGAAATATTTTCTTTTAACCGGGAATTTCCATTAATAAAATAATATTTTTGTAAGTTTCTAGGAAAAAAAAGTCTGGGACATTCTTCTTATTTGAAAAAAAAAATCATCTGCAAAATCGAAAATGGTCAATTTAAATTAAAATTGTTCGAACTTGGATACATTTTTTATTTTTCTACCAAAACTATCCTTATGTGTCCTTATTATACTGTTAAAATTTGAGAATAGGATTTCCATAATAAGGATCGTATCGATATTTTTTAAGAGTATCGATATATATTAAATTAAAATATCAATATATCGATGTACCGAACGTATGAGCTGAAATGATTACCAAATTTAAAAACTTAAAAACATATTACATGTACACAGAAAAAAGTGTTTTATCAATTAAAAAAATGGTTTAAAAAATATTTTAATTTAATTAATGATAATTTTAATAAGTGATAATTGAATCAATAATTTTTTTAGCTGAAAAAATTTAAAAATTTAATTTTGATTTAATTAACATTTTAGTTGTTTTGAAATAAATTTTCAATTAAAATTTTAATTAAATAACAAAAAATCTTAATTGACTTTTTTCGTTTAAAATAAAATAATTTAAACATGTAGAATTGTTGTTGGGAATTGTCAATATTTATTTAAATAAATTAACACATTGTTTAAAATTTCAAAGGATTTTGATAACTTTTTTAATTAAAATTAAAAATATCATTTATTGAAAATATTTTTTCAAAATTTTTAGTAATCAATATAATCATTTTGGTAATATTGCAAAATAAACAACTTGTTTGCTTGATATTATAATTTAGAACAAATTTGGTGATAGGAGAAATTTAATAATTTTTTCTTTGATAATTCCATTCTAACTTTTTATTGTTTCTTTTAATTTCAAATTAACTGTCTGTCCCTCGATTTCGAACGAAACTTTCATTCGCTTAACTTTTATTTAAAACAAGAAACAATTTTAAAATTTTTATGGTAAGTTATGCGAACGAAGTTTTCTTTTGAAATCGAGCGACCGGCAGTTAATTCTACAATAAAAAAATTTTAAAAAAAGTAAAGAACACAAAAAAGTATTTATTTATTCGCCATATGAAATCTAAAAAAATTAGTTGGGATTATATACTGCCGGTAAACGAAACTTGTGACACATACTATACAAGTAAACTGTGCAATATTTTATTTTTAATATATAAGAACATGCTCAAATAACAAAAAAAAAACAAAATATTGTTTTTATTATTAACATTCCAACTTTCATGAGTCTATTGCTGCCATAATTAAGGCTGTTCTTACCATAATTCTATGAACCCTTTCCAGTATAGTTTTTCCGCGCTTATTTTTTTGTTGTCATATCTTAAAAATCCGAGACAAAACTGAACTGTGTAATCTATGAAAAAGTACAATGGAAAAGCGCCTTTATTTTCTTATTATTAGTTAAAAAACATATGATGCAATTCTTAAAAAACAACAGTATTGTAAGCAGTTGAGAAACGGTTAAAATGTTGAATTTTATTAGAAAGAGATCTTAAAAATATCGAATTTGATAGTCGTAGATAAATATCGATGTATCGATATATCGGTATTTTTAATATCGGCGATATATATCGATTATAATTTTGTTTGCCCATTCCTAAGCCATAAGTTCAAGATTTATGCAAATTTCTTTAACGGCGTAAAGCTATTTTTTTTTAATATATCGAGCCATAACCGCAAAAAAAGCTTAGGTTTCAACATTATCGTTTTTTTTTTTTTTTTTTAATAAATTAATTTATTGGCAGCACTTGCATCATCTTCTAAAATCTTGTGGTCACAGAAGGTACCGTTACGATTTGGCGGCATGAAATAACGCCCCAAAAAAAATATGAAATAACCCCCCAAAAATTTGTACAGAGAACAACAAAAACGATTTTTGGGGGGTTTTTTCTTTTTTTTGGGGTGATATTTCATTTTTTCAATTGGGGGATTATTTCATATGAAATAACTCCCCAAAAATCTGAAATGAAATAAGTCCCTAAAAATATTTTGGGGACTTATTTAATTTTTAAATTACATATTTTAAAAGTCATAATGATGACAAATTGTGTTTTGTTATATTCACTGCATACGTTTACCAAACATAAAAAAGGGACTAAGTATCAAAAACTATAATTTCAGAATCCTAAAAAAATTGGGATTATTTTTAAGTCCTGAATTTCAGAAATCGGAATCTCTAAGTCCCGAACTTTATAATTTCGAATTCGAAAATCCCGAATCGCTAATTTAAGCTTTTCTGCATAGCCGGCCTTCGGCCGGGCGCAATGAATTTATCCTCTATGGTATTTCAAACACCGGCTTCGCTAACTAAAGCTTTTCTGCATAGCCGGCCTTCGGCCGGGCGCAAGGATTTTCTCCTCTATAGTATTCCAAACACCGGCTTCGCTAACTAATGCCTTGTGCCCGACCGAAGACCGGGTTAGCAGAAAAGCTTTAGTTAGCGAAGCCGGTGTTTGGAATACAATATAGGGGAAAAATCCTTTCGCCCGGCCGAAGGCCGGCTATGCAGAAAAGCTTTATTTAGCGAAGCCGGAGTTTGGAATACTATAGAGGAGAAAATCCTTGCGACCGGCCGAAGGCCGGCTATGCAGAAAAGCTTTAGTAAGCGAAGCCGGTGTTTGGAATACTATAGAGGAGAAAATCCTTGCGCCCGGCCGAAGGCCGGCTATGCATTAAAGCTTTAGTTAGCGAAGCCGGTGTTTGGAATACTATAGAGGAGAAAATCCTTGCGCCCGGCCGAAGGCCGGCTATGCAGAAAAGCTTTAGTTAGCGAAGCCGGTGTTTGTTATACCATAGAGGAAAAAGTCTTTGCGCCCAACCAAAACTGAACAATATGTATTATATTGGGGTCTTATTTCATTTCTGGAATTGGGGAACTATTTCATATGAAATAAGTCCCTAAATATTGGGGACTTATTTCATTTTGATTTTGGGAGTTATTTCATTTCATTGGGGGTTTATTTCATTTTTGAAATTGGGGTTTTATTGCATATGAAATAACGCCCCACACTTTGGGGGGTTATTTCATATTTTTTTTGGGGCGTTATATTTTGGGGGGTTATTTCATGCCGCCTTACGATTTCATAGCAAAACAATTTTAGTTTAAGCGCCAATTTTCATACAACATTTTTATGAAATATAATAAAAAAAACCTTATACTGTAAAATTTTGTTTCTGTCCTTTGAGCTATTTTTTGCGGTTATGGCTGGACATATGAAGAATATATTGAAGAAAAAGTCTAATGACTCCATAGAAGTCCCTTAAGAGTGGTAAAATGTATGACCGACCACCATTCGATTTTTATTCTAAACATTCTGTCTTTGGAGGGGGTGAGGGGCTCCTATAAATATATGAAATGAAATTCTTAAATTCGTAGATAAATTTGCATAACTTTCAAACTTATGGATATCCCATTCTGGAATGTAGTATGTTCACACTTGTAAATTTTCACAATTTCATCATTAATATGTTTAAAATATTATTCTTTTAACTTCATTTAAGCATTTTAATCAATTTCTAATACTCAAAAGAATATAAAATTGTTTGTTGTGTTTTATTTATTAATCAACTGTCATCTTAATCATCTAAAATGTATTGTGAACGGCTTTGATTAACTTAATCAACATTGTGCTTAAAAGCGTTTAAGGCCCAAAGTGCTAACATAGCATTACGCTAAATTTGGTAACAAAAAATTATCCATGTTCGAAAAATTTTAATTAAAATTGGCTATTTCCATTTTTTTTTTTTTTTTTTTTTTTTGTATTTCTGCTTCACGAATAATAACTCATTCTAAAAATCGTTTACATTCCCGCATGGATTGTTTTGGAACGTTGTTGCATAAAATTTATACAAATGTTATCAATTTCCTTTTTCAAAACAAATTCACCCCCCAGAGCATCAAATTTTAAATATTTTAAATTATTATTATTCAATTATTATCTTATAATTAGATTTGATCAGCTATAAATCGATTTTTGAATGCCCCAAAAATTTAGGTATAAATTAAATTCGTCTTAGTTGCTATGAACTAAATTGTATGTATTAATAAAATATTAAAGTCAAATAATCGTCTTTCACTTTTTTGAACATGGTTGAGGGTTACAATTACAACAAAAACATAAATTGCGAAATTATAAATTTCGCAAAAATCAAAAAGCTGCATCACGAATGCCAAAGTGCTGCCAATAAATAAGTATTAATAGCTGCAGCAGCGGCAGTTACAACAGGCTTTGCAACTTTTATCGGTCATGTGGAAATAAAAGTAACAATCAGAATTTAAGTGTAAAATTACTTTATTGGTTTTCATTAATAATATACCACGGAAAAACGTTAAACATTATAATTGTGTACTGTTAAGGAAAAACATAAATAAAACCACAACAAGCATTAAAAATCAATTAAACTTTTAATTAAATAAACAAAAAGTCAATATCAATTGCTTTAAAAAATAAAAGTTTGCATAACTTTTTTCAGTTTAAGCTTTAAAAAAAAAACAAACCTGTAGATTTTTTAATGTTTTATTATGTTGCAACATTTTTTGTTTATGTATTTTATTGTATAAACAAAACAAAAACCAAAAAAAATAACAGAATAAACAACGTAAAATTGTTAAAAATTTTGCTAATCGCCGTCGTAGTATTCATTACAAAACAAGAAGTTTAAGTTCACTTGTTACTGCGCCTGCTTGGCTGGCTGCCTCACTGCCTGACCACAGACAAAAATAAATTTGTCGGTTCTGAACACCGAAAATTTTATTGCTTCCATATCCCATATGCTTCAAAACTCAACCTGCAAACACAGAAATTGATTTGATTTTAACTTGGCTTTAAAGTTGAATGGCATTTACCAGCTAAAAGACTTAAACAAAAAAAATGTAAATAAATATTCTGCACAAAAATACTCGTAGTTGGTCTTACTAATGATGACTTTTTATAATGTTTAATCAAAATAAACAAAAATAACAACCGCCGAAAAGAATATTAAACAAAAAAAAAATAGAAAAACATCGTTGCATCTACGAACGTGTTTTCCAAGTTGCATTAGGAAAATCTGAAAACTTGATTCGCTGAACAGTTGAGTTTTTGTTACTGAAAATGCTGTTTAACTTGTATTTTTATAGAGTTTTTCAGTCTGTCTTATATTTTGACTTGTTACAAAATATCTGAGATTTGTTTAATACAAATACTAAAAATTAAAAAAAAAAACTACAGGGGAGTATTCCATTCGAAACAGTTGAAGTAGAGAATAGAGCCGATCGACAGACTCATTAAAAAATTATAGTGCCAAACCCTCCACATAGAAATCTAATAGACTTGCCCCCGTTTTCACAACTTATCGATAGCTAAAGGTAGGATTTTATCGGCCGTATAAAAAGTGCTCCATTATTGCAACTTTATTTTTACCTACCAGCGAGAATAAACCTTCCTTTAACTTATCGATCGCTTTAGGTTAAATTAAAGTTGTAATAATGGAGCACTTTTTATACGGCCGATAAAATCCTACCTTTAGCTTTCGGTAAGTTGTGAAAACGGGCCTTAGAATCATTAAACGTCAAAATTTTTTTACATAAACTTATTTTACGTCCCCATAAAAATGATCCCCCGTACACGCAGAGAAAAATGGTTGGATTTTAATAATCAAAATGTTTTCAAGTAAGCATATTATGGTAAACATTAACCATAATTTGGCCAAAAATATCAAAAATATAGTCAAAATTAATCACTGTATGGTAAAAATTGCCCATAATTTGGTCACAGGTAATCATATTATGATCAGAATTAATAATAATATTGTCAATGTTGATCATATTATGGTTATTTATTTTAGCCATTTTTACTATTTGCTAATTGTGCCAAGCTGTAACCCAATAACAAGTTTAAATTCAAACCCAGCAAGCTTGTAAGGAAGAAATGTAAAAGCTCTCGCTTACGGAAGTCATGAATTTTATATGGTGAGTTCCCACTTTAAAGCAATAAATTTTTGGCACAAAAAACGCATATCAAAAATCGCGAGTGTAGCTATCAGCTTTAACACTGAGTTTGCTGTTGCAGTTATTTTTTCGCATTCTCACTTACCCCGAGTCACCACGTCCATAAAATTCGCGACATGTGTACCGCATATTGTCATGAGTGACAATCAGTTGCGCAATAATTGCTCATCTGATTGCTTGAGCAATCATTGCTTAACAATCTGCTGGCAAATTAGCTGTCAGTTATATAACATTTCATTTATCTATAAGTTTGCTTATGGCAAAGCACGTGTTCTTCAGCAATATAATCAGTAATTATTGCGCCATTGCTTTGCCGACGTTTTTGCTTGTGCTTAGCAAAACTTGTTAAGAGTAAATTTTTTATTGGAAATCTTTTTTCGTTTATTTTACTCCTGTTACAAATTAAGATATAATTCAATTACGGGAACCATAATATGGTTTTTTCAACCAAACTCAAACCATCTTTTTTCTACGTGTATGGCCATTTAAGTTTGTTCTCTTTTTCCCGGCAACCGGGACTATTAAATTTGGTAAAAAAAAAAAATCAATCAGTAAAAAATTCAACAATTTTTTTTTTGGTGTATAAATTTAAACTTCGTTTAGCAAGTAGAATTGCAATTCAGATATTTAATCTAACTGACGATTTGTCTATTAAGATAAAATGAAACAACCCACATGCGGCAATGGTCGAATGCAAGTACTTGATAAATATTAACCCGCAAATACCTGCTGACTTTGTATTTGGATTTGTTGTGAGTTCGGACAGTCTACTTACTTAGAACTTGTCTAGTGGCAATATTTTATCAAGTGTGAGCTACAAATATTAACCAAAACAATCGAAATCAAATAATTATTTACTCGTACTAAACGTACGAGTGTGTTGGTACCTAGATCACCAAACCATTCAATTATTCTTTTTTATATTATTTTTCTTTTATATTAAAAGTATAAGTATGAATGAATGTAATTGCATGATACGAAATCAAGGAAAATATATGTTTTTGATATTCTGTTACAAGGCAACAACAGCAACAACAAATAAATAAAGTTGCAGCTTATTTTTATAACCATATGAAATCTTAAAATGAAAATGCAGCAAATACTAAATAAAAATATTTGTAAGTGCTCGCTTAGTAGTTGGTAGTAGTACTAGCAGTTATAAGAAACATTCAGCTATGCAGTTCCAATTTACAATGGGGAATTTTAAGAAAAGGGTTACTTAAAATTTACAATTTCTAAAGGAACGATGACAAAGTTGATACCCACGTGATCCACAACGAGTCTGTTATCCGTAGGTTCAATCCCACCGTTACCTTACACCCCGCCTTAAAGAGCCATTAAATGATGCTAAGAAATTATGTTATAAAAAAAAAACCTTTAAGTCGGATTGCTTAACAACGCTGTTGATGTTAGTAAATGTGTGAATCGTGATAAATATATACATAAATTCTCGGTTATCTACGTCTATCCGCGTATCCATTGAAATGGGTTTTCCGAAGACAACACATATGTGGAGAACTAGGTGGTTATATATTCGCATTACATATAGTCTCGAAAATCTTATTATTGAAATTCAGCCAGATCGGTCTATAAATGGCTGAGATATGAAGAAAATTTTACCCAAAAATACATTGTTCTTGTTCTTTTTTCCTGTAAATCTGAAGAACGGTAAGAGTCAAAGTCCCTAAATGAAGGCCCTAATTGTGTAAAAAGCATCGCAACGCCAAATATTGCATTGAAAGCAAAAACCAAGTCAAAAATATTTTATAAATTTGTTGTTGCTTCCTACAGAAGCTGTTAAACTTAACAACAAAATTACACAATATTTCTGACTTTTTTTGCTTTCAATGTAATTTTCGGCGTTGCGTTGCGTTTTACACAATTAGGGCCTAAGTGCAAGCATCTTGGTTATTAGTACAAAATCCCTCTAAGAAAATGGGTGGAATGGGAGAAGTAGGGGTGGCATTTCCCATATAAAGACATTATAGATTTCTGTATGTCTGGAAACCAAAAAGAGCCATAGTTTTCAAATTAGAAACTCCTAGCATCTTGGTTATCAATAGATAACATCCGGCAGAATGTAAGCAGGATTAGAGAAGTGGGCATGGCACAAAATAGATTTTTTTATATCTAAAGAACGGTAAGAGAAAAATTGTCGAATTTTAGTACACGTAGCTGGGTTATCATATACAAAACCTCTCTAAGAGAAGTGGGCATGGTACAAAATAGATTTATGTACATCTCAAGAACAGTATTTATATAACTGTCTATTCTTAATGCACCATGGTAAAGGGTACATAAAATTCGGTACATAGAACTCTTACCAATGTTTTATAAAAGCTTGTATAAAATAATTAAAATCTATTTTATACTTTAATGTTTATTTTTTAGTATTAAAACATTCTCGCTTATATTTTTCACAAAAATCGAAGTAAAATATTATGTGCACTTTACAGCCCTTTTGACAATTTAAATAAAAATTGTGAAAAGCAACTACAAAAAATGGGCTGTCAAATTTAAACGTCAAGTAATGTTCTAAATAAACCAATTAAACAAAACCGGCGAAAAGCAACTACAAAAAAATTGACTGTCAAATTTAATTGTCAATTTATGTAACAAAAGAGCTTCTAAAAAAATGTTTTAACAAGCATGCTAATACTTTAACATGAGCTGTCTACTATTTACAGTAACGTAAATTTAGTGTTAAAGTTAATCATTTTGTGTTAGGTGTAGACCGCAATTTATTTTCTAACCCTCTTATTCATAAAAAATATTTCAGATTTATAAAAGATTTATTAAACAAATTTCATAGAAAATGCGTTTTATCAACCTGTTAAAAACCTTTAATATTTTTTACGAATAAGGCCTTAGGACATTATCATAAATTTGTATACAAATATTTCTATATAAAATTTAAAAATTTTTATATGAAAAATCTTTTTAATTAAGGTGAAGAGATTTACAAAATACCCCTTAAATTCGACTACACCTCTGCTATGAACTTGAAAAATTTTATCAAAATCCTTTTTCCTTCCACAATATCCCACTGTGAAATAAATTTATTTTATATTTTTATTGCAAAAATACTTTGAACACTAAAATATTACCAACTTGTACTATTTATTTAATATTTGTATTAAATATTAAATACTATTTGTAATAATTATTTGTGTTTATAAGTGTTTGTTATTTCTAGTGCTTTTTGTGTTCTCTCGTAAGTTGTTTGTAGTGAAAGAGATCCTATCGGGGCACACATATCCGATCTTCAAATTGGTTTTTGTCTAAGCACGAAGATTTGAATTATTTGTTTCTTGTTATTTGTCAAATGTAATTTTAATATTTTTCTCGCCAACTTAAAAGCTGTTTTATTCAAGTGGAAACTTGGTTGAAAATTTGGTGAATTCGAGTAATCAAACGAGATAAAAGGTAAACACGTTACGTTCACACTCAGTAGAGGAAATTGTCCACCTGTCACACTTAATATAGTAAAAGTACCCCCAGTCTGATTTTATTACATACCTTAGTATACACTTGGGTAGACGGCTGGCTTGGCGTCGACATAGAGAAAACTCAGCCTGGACTTATAAAGACATCCTGTATAAAATTATGGATAGAGATATCACAACAAAATTTTAAAGTTATGTAGACCGAAAAGTTCTTAAAACAGTGGACTACAAAGCATCTCCTCTTTTGATTATGAAATACCCCAATTTCCTAATCCCGGAAAAACGCATTTAAATTAAATACAAAATTAACAATACTGTCACTACTTATCAATTGATATTGATCAGAATTTTCCAAAAAATTATGTTCATTTTAGAAAACATTACTGTTCTAATTTTGTAAAAATCGGTGTGTTGAATTATTAGAAATTTTTTTACATAAGTTAATTTTTTTTTTTTTAAATTAGACTTTTTTTGGATAGGGCACGTGGGAGAAACAAAAAAATTGCTTCTACAAGCATAGTTTTAAATTTTTCTTTCAAAAATATTACCATTTTATAACTATCTGGACAAAATGTTTTTTATCGGCGAAAGAACTTAGCCATCTTTTGGTGAAATAGTAAAAATGTGCACTCATATGTATAAGAGTAATACCCATGTACATTGCTTAAGTCTGCTCTCCTACCAATTTAAAAAATGTTTAACCCACTATTGATAACAGTTTGATATTAAACATAATCCAACCGATTAAAAAACTCGAAAAATCGTTAAAAAAAATCAACCCAAAAAATCCGTTTATCTATATGTTATAAAGGTATATTTTTAAGCATAATTTTTGTAGGTCAGCTTAAATCTATTTTTTTTTGCAATCTATACACATAAATTTTTCGCTAATTTTGAAAATTTTCAATATTCGAGGTTACCAGTTTTAGATATCCACAAGTCACTCTCTCGACCCTCTATGGGCCCGTGTTCTTTCAAATCAACTCAAAGGCTGCTATAACAGTTTTAAGAATTGCATCAGTTGTAGAATTATTTTTCAAAACATAACGATCTTAAACCATTGTGCTATGTTTCAGTAAAATAAAAAGATGAAAAAAAATGTTGCGAGTAATTTCAAAAAATAAAAAAAGTTTTCTACAGACAGTTCCCAACAGTTGCAAAAGTATATATTTGGTTTAAAAGGTCACTATAAGCTTTCTGTTGGTACTAAAATCTCTTTAATCCGTTTTGTCCCTAACAAGTTCTACTCCTCTGAAATTCGGATTTAACTAAAATATAGTAGTAAGGGAAACATTAAATAAAACATCAGGAACCGTTTCTTAAAGACCTATTATTGATTGCAGTACATATATTAAATTTTTTCTAAAAGAACATAAAATATTTCCTTCCAGCAGCATGCCACACCCAGAATTACCAATATTTTAATCCAGTTTTTTAGATACCATAGTTCTAATATGTTTGCTATCGAACGGCTCTAAAATTTTTGATATCGGCGATGACAAAAAATTGGTGTTTTGGCTTATATACCACAGTACGACGTGGTATATAAGAAATGAGAACATGCATAGGAATTTAAAGATTATACTTATTAATTATTATGCATACCAAAAACTCGGATGGATATATTAGTTATTTACACTTATCATATTCCGCTTTCCCATTTTTTCGATCATTGAAAATTGTTGTTGTTGGGAAATGAACAAATCTGTTTCTATTACAAACTATTCTGCTTTAAAAAGTTATTGAGCGATCTGCTGGATAAGAATAAAACAGTTTTTATACCTTTCCCCTCAGGTACACAAATTTAGGTTATCAATACACAACATCACACAAAATTTGGGAAGGACTGAAGAAGTGGGCGTGGCTCAAAATGGTTATTTTTATATTTGATGAACGGTAAAAGAGTAATTTTCCAAATTTGGTACACATATGGGCGAAATTGTAAATGTGGGCGTGGCGATTCTCATTCAATGACATTATAGATTTTTATATTTGGAGAGCGAAAAGAGCCAAAGTTTCCAATTTTGGTAGAAGCATCTTGGCTATCAATACACAACATCCGACAAAATGTGGGTGGTATTGGAGAAGTGGGCGTGGCACAAAATAGTTTTACTTATAGCTTAAAATTGCTATTAAATCACATTCTATTTTTTAACACACCATGGTGAAGGGTATATAAGTTTTTGCAAGCCCGAATATAGGCACACTTTCTTATTTTTTTTTTTCTTCTCTTCGCACATCATGTATTGCCATTAATATCTAGTAAAACGCATATTTTAAGATTTATGTAAAATATGTATCAGGAATTGTTAGGAGATCATGAACAAGGTACCTGAAAAATATATAAAAATTTTCCAAAAAATGCATCAGTTTAAATAACAAACACATCAAAAAATTGTCTTAAAACCTTCCCAATGACAAAACTAATTAATGAAAGTGTTAAAATATCAACGTTATCACTTTTTTTCATCTGACAGATAGATTATTTTTTTTACTTTGTTGCTGTTTTTCATTGTTAGCCCATTGTTGTTGTTATTATGAAAAATGTGACAAACGAAAAAAGAACGTGCACAATATAAAACAATACAAATTATAAATGCTGAAAGCACGTGCAACACGGCTTTTTCATTTATTTATTTATTTTTTTTTTAATTTTCCTTTTTGCACATTTCTCACAATGGCATTGTTAGTAATTGTGTTGCAAAATAATGGAGTTTTTGTTGGTGGTTTTTTTTAGATTAATATGGGAAATATTTAACAAAAACTAGAAATACTAGTACCAATTAAGCATAGAACTATGAAGTATGTAGCACTATTAAAATTATGGTAAGCACTGATGTTAAGCAGTACACTACAAAAAATAAATCGGTAAGAGTTAACATTAAAGCTGCTTCACTTTTTCGAGCGAAGAAAACATTTTTTACAAAAACCGAAACAAATCTAGAGTTTTCAAACCAGACTTTTCGCTGTTTAATTTGCGATCAGCCATGTTCTGGAAATAGAATTCGAGTGAAATTAAAATCGAATTAACTTTGACAACGATCTAGTGTTTAAGGTTCATTAAAATATTCTGTTTTATATACTTAATACTATGAATACAGCTAATCTTCATCAGAACTATTCTTAAAATTAGGAAAACTGGGGTTTTTTTTTCAAAATAATGGGACTAGAAATCTCTATCGATTTTAGTTTCACTCGATTTCGATTTTTTATTATTTTTACAAAAGTAACAAGTAGGAATGTACAGTCGGCTAAGCCCGACTATATAATACCATACATCATAGCATTCACTCAACTGTGTGCGCAAGACACTAAAAAGTGAACATTATTAGTAAGAAGCCAATAAAGAAAACAAAGAAACAAGAAAGCAATAAAAAGTTAAATTGTTACTAGTAATTTGTTTACTGGTGCAAATAAATAGTAACAATTTAACGTTTAATTCACTTGATTAAACGTTTAATTCACTTGATAAAATTTTTAATCAAAACTGATTTTATTTTTGATTAATGCTTTAATTAGGGCAACATTTTTTTCTTTGTATATTGCTGACATTGCATATTTCTGTTGTCTTCCTCCACAGCCTATAACAACCAGGTTGGGAACGTGGTTTAAAGCAGTTTTGTATTATGCTGAAAAATTTTGACCAATTTAAGGATGTGGTGGAATTTTATTTCTATTCTTATTCCTTAAGAAGATACATGAGTTACCAAAGTTACCATGATAAAATTTGGTACGTCGCAGTTTTATAGGAGTAATTTCATGAAGATCGGTCCACAATTTACCCTAGGCCCCATATAAACCCTACTCACGCAAAACAGTTAGGTACGCCCACAACCGTAATAAATAATGCTATTGCCGCAAAATTTAGAGCGTCACAGTTTTGAAGGACTAGAAATTTTACTGCCAAATTTCGTAAAGATCGGTCTATAATTTACCAATTGTCCCGTATAAACCCTACTCACGCAAAACAGTAAGGTACTCCTACAACCGTAATAAATAATGCTATCATAATAAATTTCATACTTCACAGTAAAAAGCTTCAAGATGATCGGCCCATAATTTACCATAGGCCCCATATAAAGCGCACTCTAAGAAATTAACTTAATACGCCTAAAATCGTAGCAGATATAGATATTGCGGTAAAATTTGTTCTAACTTAGCTTCATATGGCCATAAAAATGTCATGCAATTTACTTTGGATCCCATATTAGGCAGCCTTCTGAAATTCACTGTAAACGCTAGAACTAATTTCACTGCTGTATTGAAATTTATATTTTTTAATACCAAAAATTACTCCATAGAATTTTGGGATGATTGGTCCATAATTTACCATGGGTCCAATGTAATTTCCTCTCCTGAAAATCATTTTACTTCGGCTAAAACTGGTATGAATCACGATAATTTACTCAAGCTAGTTAACATTTCCAAAAAAAAAAGCATAAGACTTTCCGATTGTCGGTTAGCAATTGAATATAGGTCTAAACCGCAAACATATGATATATATAAAGATTAATTAATAATATATATAATATACATATCATATAGAGCCCACTCCTGAAATATTTGAAATGTCGGTGGAGGATATCAAAGATATAGCACTCTAACTTGTTTTGAAATAACTTTATCCGTAATGGAGCAGTAATAATTGTACTTTTACAATTTAAAAATTTGTGCATTTTTGTTGTTGTTGTTGTTTAGCTTAGTGATTTAACTTAAGGGTTACATGATCAAGTTTTGTCTATTAAGTTTTAATACACTCACACTTTTTTGCCAATACAATCATACGTTTAAAAATTTAAGCGAACTTGCCTTTAAAATTCTCTTTCAAGTGAGTGTATCAATTTACGTTCGAGAAAAGAGCTGATTACAAGTTTGGTGAGACCATTTTTCGTTTGTCTTTATTATATGTTTTCTTGTTGACATCTTGAAAGTAAATGGCTTCAAAATTGCGTGCTGCCTACGTCACAGCTTTCAATTTTTGGAATTTTTAACAAGCTGTATATATAAAAGACTATCAAGATCAACTTGATCGTGTGGCTGCAATGTAATGTAAAAACGTGTTTTCGTTATCAGACGTAGGCAGCGTTGCCACTTTCTGAATAATTATTCAAAAATGTAGTACAATTTTAAAATATTTGAATAATTTTTGAACTCTAATACTTTTGGGTAGCATTTGCGTAATTCTGAAAACGATAAAAAAATTATTTAAAAATCCAAATAAAATTCTATTGAACACAACTTTTCATAATTTTTCTCGAAAATAACTCAGTTATTCATGGACCAATTCTATGCTAGTAACTCTTAAATAAAGAGTCTACATCATACTGCAATTACAGTTATGCTCTTAATTCGGGTAGGGTGTTATTTGATCGTTCATTACTGAAAACACTTTCTTGCGTATTTAATTTGCTTATAGAACTAAAATATTTATTCATTTAAATACTCTCTTATTCTTTAAAGCGTAGAAGGACTTTCATTGTTTAAATTGAAGAAAACAATATAAAACAAAAAACAAAAAAAAATAACCATAGTGTTATCAAATTACTTCCTCATTTGTTTTAATTGTAACACCAAGAATTATATCAACACATTTTGAGTTTAAAATTCATTATTCATTTAAATAACTGTATAAAAATAAATAAACAATTGCATTAAGATATTTATTATTGTTACTAAAGAATAAAATGTCGTGAATAATAATTGGACGTCATCGACTGTCGTCGCTGCTGTGCAACAATAATGCAAATTTTTAATCATCAGCAGACATTATAGTGGTACAATTCCATTAATGGAATGAAATTTTTAATAAAATTCATAAAACTTGTTTATTTTTTGCATTTTATTGATTTTATCTAAAAAAAAAATACTTACAAACATTGTTGATATATGTAAATACTTTTTTTTTCTTCTAAAATTGAAAGGAAAAGTTTTAAATGTAATTCCCAACTACAAATGTCCGCATTAATACTGTAAGGCTATCGACATTGATATTAAGTTTTTTTTAAATATTTTCATGCAGATCAGTTAATGGAGCTCTACAAAATTGTAAACATCGTCATGATCTTCTTTAATTAATTATTATCATTCAATAGTGCTAATGAGTTTTTGTGGAAAATCCGCAAAAAGAATTCGTGTATAAATGAAATAAATTTATAAATAATGTGTCAGTTAATTTCATTTAAGTAAATAAATTCAGGGAGTTTCCAGTTTAATGGAATTTTAATTAAAATAGCCTTAGATTTATTTTAATAACCCTCTGAGGACTTAACCCAACTAAACATTTGCTTTATGTTATTGTGCAATACGACTACACACAATATTTAATTCTCGTATAATACTAATGAAATTACCAAACGGAAATCGCATGCAGATCTGTAAAGCTTGGAGCATATATGTCCTTTGCCATTACTCCAAGGGAAAGTACTGTACACTTCCAACATCTATTGTCCTCCCATTTTTATCACCTTTTTTAACCTAAGATTTTATTAAAGCAAATGGATCTTACGCCTTCCTTCTTGTTACCCGCACAGAAAAAACTGTTTTATCAATTAAAAAAATGGTTTAAAAAGTATTTAAATTTAATTAATGTGATAATAAAATCAATTATTTTTTTAGTTGAAAGAAAATTAAATATTTAATTTTGATTTAATTAACATTTTATTTGTTTCTAAATAAATTTTCAATTAAAATTTTAATTAAATAACAAAAAATCTTAATTGACTTTTTTCGTTTAAAATAAAATAATTTAAACATGTAGAATTGTTGTTGGGAATTGTCAATATTTATTTAAATAAATTAACACATTGTTTAAAATGGCAAAGTTTTTTGATCACTTTTTTAATTAAAATTAAAAATATCATTTGTTGAAAATATTTTTTTTTAAAAATTTAAAAATTTTTAGTTATCTATATAATCATTTTGGTAATATATGCAAAATCATCAACTTGTTTGCTTGATATTATGCATTTAGAACAAGTTTGGTGATTGGAGAAATTTAATAATTTTTTCTGTGCGAAGCACCAAATTTTTTTTAAGCATATGTATGTACAAGGTGGCGCAAAAATTGCCACCCGATGTACCTTGACTGTATTTTTTTTTTTTATAAATAAAAACCTTTAGTGTTGTTTTTGGATTGTGTTTATTTGATGTCAAAAAAAAATTATTTTAATTAAATAGAAAAAATTAAAACGGCCAAAGTGGTTTCCGCCAAAATTTACGATCATGCGATCCCATCTCATTTATGACATTTTTCATCACCCTTGCCAGAGCTTCCGGCGAATTCTGGACGAATATTCTCTTTGAGGACTTCCAGAGTCTGAGGCTTGTGGAAATAGTTCCCCACTCCACGTAACCCTACGAAAAGAAGTCTAGAACGGTTAAGTTGGACGTTCTTGGCGACCAGTGCAAATTACTAAAACGAGAGATAAGGCGACCCGGAAATGTCAGTTTCAGAAAATCGAAACAGTTAATCAAAGTTCTTGAGAAGTATAGCGCCTCATTTCCTATTGACGGGTATTTTGTATCTGTTAACTTCACAAATGTCAAAAAAGAACTTACATTTACCGCAATTAGCAAACATTATGCCATCTTTTAGATGATGATTTTTGCGCCATTTGTTATAAAAAAAAGCAAGTAAAAAAGTATAGTTGGGCAAGGCCAATCATATAATACCACACACTACAAACTAGTCCCTATTTTAGATCAATGGGAAACTATGGCTTTACTAAAGCAAAAAATTCTGTTATGAGTATAACATGAAGCTTAGATTTACTTATGTACATTTTTATATAAGAATTATTTCTGCCTAATTTCATCATCATCATCATCGTTGGTGGCGCTGCGATTTATAATGAAATTTGGCCCCCCAATTTTTAAATTTTAGATTTATTAGATGTAAACTAAGGCCCATATGAGATCTGAAATCAATTTCAATGCTAATATCACAGAAGTTTTTTAATATATTTGATAAATATTTCTTAAAATTATGTTCACTTAAAAAAAGGCATCTCATAAAAAATATTGGATTAATACCACCCGGTAGTGAAGAGTATGATGGATTGGCCTTGCCTGACTATACACAGAAAAAAATAAAATTACTATCAGTTAAATATTTTTTGATACTAACAACATTTTCTGCAGTAATGTTGTTGATATGCATAAGTAAATGTTTAATTAAAATTTTTAATTAAAACTGATTTTATTTTTGATTGATGGTACATACAATATCCCCCTTAATTCAGACGAATCCACGATATCCGTTGGTCTCTGACACACTAAGCTATTTCTGGCAGAGACACATCCCTAAGACAGTCCAAGATATAAAACAGTTGCATACCGAGGCGGCTGCTTTAAAGCGGGAAATTCGCAAAGAAGGTGTTGCAACAGATAACTCTTCCATGTTTTTGCATTAAAACAGTCGGTATATTTATTCTCATCAAGCGCCAAAAGAACTGTGCGAATCATTTGTCATCTCGTATTTTAAATTTCGTAACGAACTAGTCTTGCAACTCACATACTCAATTGCTTATTAACTGCTTTTTCTCTATCGTTTTAACCAAATGTTCAAAAGTTTAATTTAACTGAATTTTAGTTTTTTTAAAATAAGTACCAAAATATCAATGTCGTTAGAATGACACTGGGGTTTTACACAGTGAAAATCCCAACGTTTTTTGCTTTTTTAATTATGTATATCAAACCAAATACAGATTAATAATTAAAAGTGTAATACTTAAACATTAAAAGCACTTAACACTAACAATAATGACATAATTGACTATAAATTGGACCTGATTTATTTTATTATTTTTTATGTTTTTTGTAATATTATTTTTTAAAAAAAAGTTTATTGTTTTTACGGAAACACGTACAATATAATCCAACTAAAATGTTTAAAATTTCTTAGTAACAAAAAAATTTAACAAACGTGCGTTAAAATGTAAAAGATATTAAAAGATTTTTTTTATCGTTTACGGTTTTTTTCTACAATTTATTTAAAGGTTTTAATACCGAGTGGATATTTGTTGGTGCAAGTTTTACAACAGATAGCGTCTCTTTAAGCAGGAATTGTGCCTCTACTAAGTTATAAGGCATTAGGGCTATTATTACAACTTGGCTTTAGTTAAAGTTAGGATTGGGTCAAAAGTTAATCACTTTTATTCATTTTATCAACTCTGTATGCAGGAGGCCATAAGCACTAAGACCCAGAGGATCTTTTTTGCAGCCCATGGAACTCACCATCTCAGGTTTATGCTACTTATAAAGCATATAACCCTGCCTGGTGAAAGATCATAAGTTTCAGTTGGGCTCATCATTAGCCTCTCGAAAAATTTCCGCCTGGTAGTCCCCAAGGCGGGACAGCAGCAGACAAGATGTTCTGACGTTTTGTCATCAACCTCACAAAATCTGCATGCCCTGGTACTTGAATTGCCCATTAAAAAATGTTGGTATTTGAAACCACAGTGTCCCGTGAACAGGCCAACAAGCAGTCTAAGTTCCGCCTTCGCAAGCAGAAGTACCTGCCCTGCAACGGGACAATGTCACGAAAATCTGTCTTAAACCAGAATTGGACATCCATGTATGAAGGAATTAACGGAGCATTTCTGTAACGTCCCCCTTAAGTGACCGACAGTGACCCCGAAGAACTTTACTTTAACATACCCGGTAGAATGAACTTCCGTTTAAGATATCGCTTACTTTAGGTTAAAACATAGTTGTTATATCTAGTGAAAAACTTTAAACACGTGGGACAAAATCCTACCTTTAACCAACGCCAATTTGTTGTAAACAAAGAATCATATGCGGGAAGTTTTGCTTTAATACTTTAACTTAAAAGAAGTAAGAATGCTTTATTGATTCTTTGATTCCCTCTTCCTACAGTTAGAATATATCAGGAGTGTGCTTTATATGGGACGTATGGTAAATTATGGACCGATCGTTACGAAAGTGCAAGCTGTAGTTTTTAGTCTTATAAAACAGAAACAGACCGAATTTGATTTTAACATCATTATTCGGTACGGTATTACGTGCACTAAACAGATTTTGAGAGCATGCATTATTATGGGACCTGTGGAAAATTATTGACCGATCTTCATAAAATTTGACAGTGTTATTTCAACTTATATAAAACTGTGACAGACCAAAATTTATTACAATAGCATTATTCGTCGTTACGTTTTTAGTCGTACTTAAGTGTTTTTCGAAAGTGGGCTTCATATTGGGCCTATGGTAAATTATTGGCCGATCTTCACGAAATTTTGTGGAATGAGTTTTAGTTATAATTATAGAACGAACTAGTGCAAATTCCTGTACAATATGTGCATGACGTTTATGCTTATTTTTGGAACAAAACTATAAATTTTTTAGGTTGGTTGCTCCACATTTTGATTCATAACTCTTTTCCTAATGAACCGATTTTGCTGGACTTCAATCTTAAACTGCCTAGGAGAGCTAAAAACAATTTGGCACCAATATTGTTCTTTTCTTTTGAGTCGGGAGCGTGATTTCAACAGCCAGGCAGAAAGACGGACATGACTAAATCGACTAAATCGAGTCAAGAGGCCAGAATATATATACGATATGGGGTCAGATGAATACTAAAAGGTTTCAATAACAAACGCTCTCCCCACAATTAGTAGTGGTGGAGGGTATAAAAAGGGTATCTGAAGCACATCGATTGCCCACAGGACCTTTTTCTGAATATGTGGCATTGATTTCATCAGGCCAAAGATATTTTATGCGCCTGAGAATTGGTGACTTTGGTCAGCCAAAACATCGAAGATGATAAATTGGAGGAATTACTCAAAGAATTTTAATGTAAAACTCAAAAAGAATTTGTAAAATCAGGTACACCCAATTTTCACGGGGGCTTTTACGACGTCGCTTTTTGTTTGTTGGAAAACGGTGTAGAGAAGAAAGAGGGGTAAACAAAAAGACTGGGTTTATGTTTTTCATGTCGTTTTTTATATTTCTCTTTAAACTTATTCTTGCTACGTTTTATTCTTTTTCTTTCTTTGAAGTGTCAGCTTGAAAATACAGTGAGACCTCGATTATTCATAACAGGCGGGACCGGTAACATTCTGGATTATCAATTTTTAATGTTTTTTTTTATTTTATGTAATATAAAAATTGTTAAATAATATGGGGAAAAGTAATTTTAATAGAGGTATTGGTTGCAAAAAAAATGTAAATCAATTCCAACAAATTCTTTTTATTTCCCGGTTAATTGAAGCTTCCGGTTAGACGAATTTGGTATAATCACGGCAAATGGATCTTACGCCTTCCTTCTTGTTACCCGCACAGAAAAAACTGTTTTATCAATTAAAAAAATGGTTTAAAAAGTATTTAAATTTAATTAATGTGATAATAAAATCAATTATTTTTTTAGTTGAAAGAAAATTAAATATTTAATTTTGATTTAATTAACATTTTATTTGTTTCTAAATAAATTTTCAATTAAAATTTTAATTAAATAACAAAAAATCTTAATTGACTTTTTTCGTTTAAAATAAAATAATTTAAACATGTAGAATTGTTGTTGGGAATTGTCAATATTTATTTAAATAAATTAACACATTGTTTAAAATGGCAAAGTTTTTTGATCACTTTTTTAATTAAAATTAAAAATATCATTTGTTGAAAATATTTTTTTTTAAAAATTTAAAAATTTTTAGTTATCTATATAATCATTTTGGTAATATATGCAAAATCATCAACTTGTTTGCTTGATATTATGCATTTAGAACAAGTTTGGTGATTGGAGAAATTTAATAATTTTTTCTGTGCGAAGCACCAAATTTTTTTTAAGCATATGTATGTACAAGGTGGCGCAAAAATTGCCACCCGATGTACCTTGACTGTATTTTTTTTTTTTATAAATAAAAACCTTTAGTGTTGTTTTTGGATTGTGTTTATTTGATGTCAAAAAAAAATTATTTTAATTAAATAGAAAAAATTAAAACGGCCAAAGTGGTTTCCGCCAAAATTTACGATCATGCGATCCCATCTCATTTATGACATTTTTCATCACCCTTGCCAGAGCTTCCGGCGAATTCTGGACGAATATTCTCTTTGAGGACTTCCAGAGTCTGAGGCTTGTGGAAATAGTTCCCCACTCCACGTAACCCTACGAAAAGAAGTCTAGAACGGTTAAGTTGGACGTTCTTGGCGACCAGTGCAAATTACTAAAACGAGAGATAAGGCGACCCGGAAATGTCAGTTTCAGAAAATCGAAACAGTTAATCAAAGTTCTTGAGAAGTATAGCGCCTCATTTCCTATTGACGGGTATTTTGTATCTGTTAACTTCACAAATGTCAAAAAAGAACTTACATTTACCGCAATTAGCAAACATTATGCCATCTTTTAGATGATGATTTTTGCGCCATTTGTTATAAAAAAAAGCAAGTAAAAAAGTATAGTTGGGCAAGGCCAATCATATAATACCACACACTACAAACTAGTCCCTATTTTAGATCAATGGGAAACTATGGCTTTACTAAAGCAAAAAATTCTGTTATGAGTATAACATGAAGCTTAGATTTACTTATGTACATTTTTATATAAGAATTATTTCTGCCTAATTTCATCATCATCATCATCGTTGGTGGCGCTGCGATTTATAATGAAATTTGGCCCCCCAATTTTTAAATTTTAGATTTATTAGATGTAAACTAAGGCCCATATGAGATCTGAAATCAATTTCAATGCTAATATCACAGAAGTTTTTTAATATATTTGATAAATATTTCTTAAAATTATGTTCACTTAAAAAAAGGCATCTCATAAAAAATATTGGATTAATACCACCCGGTAGTGAAGAGTATGATGGATTGGCCTTGCCTGACTATACACAGAAAAAAATAAAATTACTATCAGTTAAATATTTTTTGATACTAACAACATTTTCTGCAGTAATGTTGTTGATATGCATAAGTAAATGTTTAATTAAAATTTTTAATTAAAACTGATTTTATTTTTGATTGATGGTACATACAATATCCCCCTTAATTCAGACGAATCCACGATATCCGTTGGTCTCTGACACACTAAGCTATTTCTGGCAGAGACACATCCCTAAGACAGTCCAAGATATAAAACAGTTGCATACCGAGGCGGCTGCTTTAAAGCGGGAAATTCGCAAAGAAGGTGTTGCAACAGATAACTCTTCCATGTTTTTGCATTAAAACAGTCGGTATATTTATTCTCATCAAGCGCCAAAAGAACTGTGCGAATCATTTGTCATCTCGTATTTTAAATTTCGTAACGAACTAGTCTTGCAACTCACATACTCAATTGCTTATTAACTGCTTTTTCTCTATCGTTTTAACCAAATGTTCAAAAGTTTAATTTAACTGAATTTTAGTTTTTTTAAAATAAGTACCAAAATATCAATGTCGTTAGAATGACACTGGGGTTTTACACAGTGAAAATCCCAACGTTTTTTGCTTTTTTAATTATGTATATCAAACCAAATACAGATTAATAATTAAAAGTGTAATACTTAAACATTAAAAGCACTTAACACTAACAATAATGACATAATTGACTATAAATTGGACCTGATTTATTTTATTATTTTTTATGTTTTTTGTAATATTATTTTTTAAAAAAAAGTTTATTGTTTTTACGGAAACACGTACAATATAATCCAACTAAAATGTTTAAAATTTCTTAGTAACAAAAAAATTTAACAAACGTGCGTTAAAATGTAAAAGATATTAAAAGATTTTTTTTATCGTTTACGGTTTTTTTCTACAATTTATTTAAAGGTTTTAATACCGAGTGGATATTTGTTGGTGCAAGTTTTACAACAGATAGCGTCTCTTTAAGCAGGAATTGTGCCTCTACTAAGTTATAAGGCATTAGGGCTATTATTACAACTTGGCTTTAGTTAAAGTTAGGATTGGGTCAAAAGTTAATCACTTTTATTCATTTTATCAACTCTGTATGCAGGAGGCCATAAGCACTAAGACCCAGAGGATCTTTTTTGCAGCCCATGGAACTCACCATCTCAGGTTTATGCTACTTATAAAGCATATAACCCTGCCTGGTGAAAGATCATAAGTTTCAGTTGGGCTCATCATTAGCCTCTCGAAAAATTTCCGCCTGGTAGTCCCCAAGGCGGGACAGCAGCAGACAAGATGTTCTGACGTTTTGTCATCAACCTCACAAAATCTGCATGCCCTGGTACTTGAATTGCCCATTAAAAAATGTTGGTATTTGAAACCACAGTGTCCCGTGAACAGGCCAACAAGCAGTCTAAGTTCCGCCTTCGCAAGCAGAAGTACCTGCCCTGCAACGGGACAATGTCACGAAAATCTGTCTTAAACCAGAATTGGACATCCATGTATGAAGGAATTAACGGAGCATTTCTGTAACGTCCCCCTTAAGTGACCGACAGTGACGCCGAAGAACTTTACTTTAACATACCCGGTAGAATGAACTTCCGTTTAAGATATCGCTTACTTTAGGTTAAAACATAGTTGTTATATCTAGTGAAAAACTTTAAACACGTGGGACAAAATCCTACCTTTAACCAACGCCAATTTGTTGTAAACAAAGAATCATATGCGGGAAGTTTTGCTTTAATACTTTAACTTAAAAGAAGTAAGAATGCTTTATTGATTCTTTGATTCCCTCTTCCTACAGTTAGAATATATCAGGAGTGTGCTTTATATGGGACGTATGGTAAATTATGGACCGATCGTTACGAAAGTGCAAGCTGTAGTTTTTAGTCTTATAAAACAGAAACAGACCGAATTTGATTTTAACATCATTATTCGGTACGGTATTACGTGCACTAAACAGATTTTGAGAGCATGCATTATTATGGGACCTGTGGAAAATTATTGACCGATCTTCATAAAATTTGACAGTGTTATTTCAACTTATATAAAACTGTGACAGACCAAAATTTATTACAATAGCATTATTCGTCGTTACGTTTTTAGTCGTACTTAAGTGTTTTTCGAAAGTGGGCTTCATATTGGGCCTATGGTAAATTATTGGCCGATCTTCACGAAATTTTGTGGAATGAGTTTTAGTTATAATTATAGAACGAACTAGTGCAAATTCCTGTACAATATGTGCATGACGTTTATGCTTATTTTTGGAACAAAACTATAAATTTTTTAGGTTGGTTGCTCCACATTTTGATTCATAACTCTTTTCCTAATGAACCGATTTTGCTGGACTTCAATCTTAAACTGCCTAGGAGAGCTAAAAACAATTTGGCACCAATATTGTTCTTTTCTTTTGAGTCGGGAGCGTGATTTCAACAGCCAGGCAGAAAGACGGACATGACTAAATCGACTAAATCGAGTCAAGAGGCCAGAATATATATACGATATGGGGTCAGATGAATACTAAAAGGTTTCAATAACAAACGCTCTCCCCACAATTAGTAGTGGTGGAGGGTATAAAAAGGGTATCTGAAGCACATCGATTGCCCACAGGACCTTTTTCTGAATATGTGGCATTGATTTCATCAGGCCAAAGATATTTTATGCGCCTGAGAATTGGTGACTTTGGTCAGCCAAAACATCGAAGATGATAAATTGGAGGAATTACTCAAAGAATTTTAATGTAAAACTCAAAAAGAATTTGTAAAATCAGGTACACCCAATTTTCACGGGGGCTTTTACGACGTCGCTTTTTGTTTGTTGGAAAACGGTGTAGAGAAGAAAGAGGGGTACACAAAAAGACTGGGTTTATGTTTTTCATGTCGTTTTTTATATTTCTCTTTAAACTTATTCTTGCTACGTTTTATTCTTTTTCTTTCTTTGAAGTGTCAGCTTGAAAATACAGTGAGACCTCGATTATTCATAACAGGCGGGACCGGTAACATTCTGGATTATCAATTTTTAATGTTTTTTTTTATTTTATGTAATATAAAAATTGTTAAATAATATGGGGAAAAGTAATTTTAATAGAGGTATTGGTTGCAAAAAAAATGTAAATCAATTCCAACAAATTCTTTTTATTTCCCGGTTAATTGAAGCTTCCGGTTAGACGAATTTGGTATAATCACGGCCCTACAGTAAATAAAAAAGACTTGCAACCAAAAGTCATCGTATAAACGCAAAGGATTTTTGGAAGTTGCTTCAAAAGGGAATGAAAAATATGACGTCGTTAAATCCCCCGTGAAAATTGAGTGATACTCAAGCACATGATGACAGGGTTGTCAGATTTATTTTGACTTTTTTTCACCAAATTCAATATCAAAAATCGCCAAAACCTTTTTCTTATTAGTTTTTGACAATTATATACAAATATATTTTTATATTATTAAAACTATTTTTTATAAATCCTAATAAATAAATTTGTTCCGAATTTTGTTTAATTTTTATTGAAAACAAAGTAAAGAGGATTAGTGAACACAAAAAAGTTGTCTACATAAAGCTGAAAAAAAAATGTTTGTCTCTTTATCATACTATATTTAAAATTAGCATCCATTATTGAGTTAATTATAATATTTATTTCAAAAGCAACAAAAAAAAGTATTAAAGATTTTTTAGTTTCATATTTAAGATGCAACTATTAACAGTTTTTATTGAGTTCCAACCCAATTTCAGACAAAATTGTTTTACATAAGAGAAAATTATTGTTTATTTTCAATATTGGTTAGAAGTGGATACTGCCGATGTGCCGAACTTGCTAGTTTTTGCTGGTAAAGCGTTGAATTATTTTTTTGAGTAATTGGGAAAATATTTTTGTAAATTTTAAAGTTAATCTCTCGTTGCAAGTTTCTGCTAATAAAGTGTATAAACACACCTATATATACATAAGTATGTCAAAAGTTAATAAATAAAAATTCGTCCTAAATAATGGCAAAACGTTGTTGACACCCATTTGCAAGGCCAAGGGAAACAATATATTGCATATGTACGTATATGTATATATTTTTTTATTCAGCCATGTAAAACAGCAAACACCAGCCAATTTTATGTTTTCAAAATCAGCGTCTACGTCTTAGTCGCTGCCTTTGTACGTTGTTATCGCATGTTGAAGAAACAAAGAGCTTTACTGTCTTACTAGAAATCATGAATACCTCTAGATGTAACCATGAGTCGGTCTCTTGTCAGACAATTTCAGTGCTGTTGATTGAATGGTTGGTTGGTTAAGTTAAGTTGTTGGCTGAAATGACATTTATGTCGCAGCAGCTGAAAGTACAAATTAATAATGAAATTATTAAATGTTTAAATATTGTTGCAAGTTAGCATGTTGAAACCGTTTATACGTAATATGTCAGACATAAAGATATTTATATCGAAATAAACATATTTATTTTAAGTTACACATATTATTAATACATCAGTGAGATACTTAAACAAGTATAAGTGCTATATTCAGCTGTGCCGAATTGTATGTACCTTTCACCATAATATTAAAAAATAGTAACAAAATCTTAAATTCGGGAGGTACTTGTATGGGGGCCTGCTGAAATAATAGAACGATTTGGCATATTTTCAATATTTAATACTCCTACACACAGAAAAAATCAATGTTAAATCGTCGAAAACGAGGTTGATTTTATATTTTTCGGTAGTGATTTTGCTTCATAGTTACTTCATGTTAATTTAACAAGATTCTACAATAACTTGTGAATAACAATTTTTTCTTTAATATTAACTATAATTTATGTTAATTTAAAAGTCCGGTAAAGTTAGAGAAAAAGTACATTGATCTTGACAACACAACGTATCACTTTGAATTAAAGTTATTTCAAGTTGAAACAACGTTAATTTCATGTAGAATCAATTTGATTTAAGTGGGAAATAAAGAGCATACACAATAATCGTTTTTTTTTTAACGATAAGCCATACGACGGAGCTTGTGAATTAGACAAATATGTAATAAAATTAACTTGGACTAGAAGCTTGGATCGATTTTTAAAAAATTTTGTTTTATTAATATTATTTGAATTCTTGTGTGAAAGCAAATTTTTAAATGTAGTTTAAAACTGTTTTGGAAACAATTTGGAAGAAATTCATATTGAAAAAAGAATAAATCAAAAACTTTTTTCAAATCGATAGAAATTGTTGTAAGGCCATTTAATATCACAAAATACTAAATTTGAGTAAAATTCTTAGCAGAGTTTTAAAAATATTTCTTCCTTTAAATCTTTCCTGAATACAGAAAACAAAATTATTTCAATTAAAAAATTTATGTTATTAATTAAAAAATTAATTAAAGCTGAACCAGTTAACAAATTAATGGTATCAATTAAATATTTTTCGATATTAACAATATTTTCTGCATTAATGTTGTTGATATAAGTAAACGTTTAACTAACTTGATTAAATTTTTAATAAAAGAGATTTTATTTAAGATTCATGATTCATTTTAAAAAAAAAATTGGCGAGAATTATTTCTGTGTGTCCAATAAAAGTATTAACGCAGAAAACAAAACATTCTTAAGAAAAATTGTCCATGTAATTTCAGATGATTCTAAATTATTTTGTCTGAATCGCCAAACAACTTTTTTGTTCAGTGGTTGTTCTATCAGTGAGACCGACAACGAAATGAACAAGAAAACACAGTAAAATTGCCCAGAAAATGACACTGAGTTCATTGGTATTTCCAAAGCTTTTAAGCATTCCAAACAAAAGCACTCCATGTATTCTAAGAGAGCGTATCCGCTTCCAACTATATTCCATAGCCAACATTTTCTCAAAAGATAAAATTTTTTATCTGTTCTTACTCATTAAAAAAATTATCTAATTCATTAATAATCGCCTTAATGTTAAATAAATGTTGCAACTTCTCTATATAAAACTTTGTAATGATTTATGGGTTAAATTTTTCATACTTGCATTCATTTGTGTAAAAAAGCCTAAACAATTAGAAATAATTTGTTAACAACATGTTCGAATCACGTTACTGAATGTCTGTCTATTTTTACTCAAACGTATTTGGAAGTATCATCGTGTCCTAAATGTTTATAAGCCATATCGAAAATTAAAACCGTCACTGAAATTAATGTAGTACAATTATTTATTTTTTTTATTAGTTAAGTTGAATAAAACAAAAGCTTTGAAACTTTTAAATTGAAAAAGTTCGTGTGAAAACACGTAAGTCGGGGCAAGTACGACCATATGATAGCCTACAGCACGAAAAAGATTATACTAGACGTTCTAACGAGAACAACAAAAAAACTGTTTTGACATTTTAACCGACATATCAGCAGTTTTATTGATACGATAAAAAATTTTCACCTGTAAAAGTATGTTCTGGAAGTGGAACTTCTAGGACTTACACACATAAAAATTATTTGTGGCAATACCAACATTTATAAAAGGCTGCCATTGCCCGTTCCGCTTTGCTGGACTTTATCTCTTATGTATTGTATTGGTGGATTCAACATTCGATCCCTATTCGATCATATAATAAGTTTCAAGTACACAGACAATATTGAGTAGGTGTCCCCTTCCCCACTATTAAATGTTTTATAGGTCAAACTTTTACACTTCTTTAGCTAAGCAATTTAAGGTTTTGTTCCATCAAGAACACAGTTCACTTGATTTCTTCAGTAGTCCCCATGTGATACAGAGTACCAATACCTATCATACAGAGCGTCACTGCAGAATTTAACCAACTTCTTAGCTCTCTCTTACTCTTGGTTCCTAGTGTAGATGCCAATCAGGACTGATTTTTGAAAATCCCGGGATTCGCGATTTTGGAAATCCCGATCCCGAAATCCAGGGATTTTCGGGATTCGAAATCAATGTGTTTCTTTAAGATACGACTTTTTTTAAATAAACAACACTTTTTGAATATTAAAAAGATTTTATATACATAACAAACATTTTAAAAAAAGAAGACAACAAAACAAATTAGTTTATACATATGTTTATAACACACATGATCAAACTGATCAGATTCTGAAAAAAGATAAAAAAAAATATACGTATCTCTTAGTTTTTCTACATCAATTCATTTCGTTTTTTTGTCAGCAATTCAATTTTAAATGTGAATTAAGTTGTGACGACATGAATACACTGCAAAGTATAGTCCCTCATCGATCTCGACCTCCAGAATGAGGGCGAGATTCATAATCAATAATTTAAGTACTTTTAAAATTTATTTTAAAACAAAATGTTTATACAAATGTTTCTTAAAACTGATTTCAAATTTAAATAATTTTTTTATGAATACTTAATTCAGATAGTGTTTATTTATAAAAAAAATTCTTTTATTTGCCGTATATTTTTTAAGCAAATTTTTTATTATTATTGGACCGGAAGGATTATGAGCTATTTCATAAATATAACAACTTAATTGTTATAATTATATCAACTTTTATTCTTTTGTTTCTGAATAAAACTTTAATTGGATCGTGAATAATTTTTATTTTTTGCTTGATATATAACAATTATTTATTGATTTTTATATTTTGCATAAAAATAATCATTTTTATTTTGGTATTATGTATTAAACCAAAGCTGAACTTGCTAAACGTAATTGTAAATGAGGCTTGAGATGTGAATCTGCCAATATCGTTTCTACTTAAAATAATGGTTTTTTACTAAGCAAAATACAAAAATCCAGAAATAGTCGTCATGTAACAAGCAAAAAATGAACATTTTAAATACTCGCTGTGTTCCAAAAACAAAAATTAAACTCAAAAAAAGAATTATTTGCAATAAAAAATAAACTTATATATAATTTTCAAAAATGTTTTTGTGTAGAGTATAAAAATTAAAAAAAAAAACGAACATTTTTGTACATAAAAGTTGATATGTTAAAAATCCCGGGAGTCATAAAAATAAATCCCGGGAATCGGGATTTCCCGTTTGGCGTCACTAGTTTACACGTTTCATTTTTTTAATGCAAAAACTGTGAGCTTTTACAAGACCGAAGAAGGTTGTACTCGTCCGCGCACTTTATGTCTTTATTCGTAGGCATATGCACAATAATGGATGCATGTAAAAAAATTTTTTTTTTATCCACTGTGAATAAAACTTTTATTCTTTTGAAGCATTTTAAAATGAAAAACTTGATACCGATCGCTGCATGTGACGATATTGTCAACTTTAAAAGGGAATTAAAGCGTTTAAACCTATAATTAGATAGTTCATCCAAATAGACTAACAAGCAAACCTGGGGTTTCCCCAGGTTCATGTATTAACCAAAAGAATTTTAAGCCCTGTAATATAGTTTAAATAATGCTCAGATAGCTTGGAAGATTCCGCTTTAAATGTTTTCTCAATAAACAATAACAAATATCTACTTTGGGATAGCCCTTCCACTTCCATTATCGCATACGTTTTAATCCTAGTGAAACAGATCAATATTCCATTGATGCTAAGAAAGTTTTATTGCTTTGGCTCTTATAGTTTTCTAACAGAGTCTCTGGCGAGAATCAAACTCGCAAACTTTACACTGATAGACCAGCCCACTACCAACTAATCCACCGGGGCAACCAGAAACTCCAGATAAACTTTTATCTTTTGTTAAATACACTTCATATAAGTAGAAGGCCTACTTGAAATTTAAAAATAAAAACAATGATATATTCATTTTCACTTTTCAGGTCAAGCGATTGAGCTAGAAAAAAAAACAGATGAATTTTGTAATAAATGGTATAAATATATATAAGTATATATGGTATAAATATTTTACAGTCGTAAGCTTTAAATAGGAGCTTTAATCAATTATAGACCGATACTTATAAATAAAATGGTTCTATTTAGACGTTTTCTTGTTTATACATGCCGAGAAGGTATTTGTTAAAGTTATAGGCAAAATAATGAACCGACAAAAAACTGCAAAATCAATTATTACCTTCCCTTAAATTGCAAGGGCAATTTTGTGGACAAGGGGTTACATGTATAGGCAATTCACCAGCCCACCCGTCACACGAATGGACATCCTCAGAGCAACCCAAATAAGATCAGTAAGCGTTTTTTATGTCAAAATTTTGAGCAAAACTAAATATCGACCGAAAAACGTCATAAGAGATTTTGACATATTCCAGCGCTTACCGATCTTAACAAGGTTGGGCTTAAAGGGGCTTTTAATCGATCGATAGACAAATTTTCTTTTCTTTACAAAAACCAGCACAAACGCATAATGCTTTTCCATCTTATATGTTGTAGTGTAGAGTTTATTTATTGAATTGAATGAAGTTTGAGAAGGCAAAGTTTTTCAATATTTAATACTTTTTAAATATATTTTAAAATATATGACGTACAAACGGCTTTAAGCTTATGCGTATTTAAGTCGGTATTTTAGTAGATATTAAGTACTAATGCACGCATAAAAAAAATAAAAATTGAATTCAATTAAAAAATTTGTAATATTAATTAAAAAATTAATTAAATTTGCACCAGTAAACAAATGAAGAGTAGCGATTAAATATTTTTTTTATTATAAAAAACAATTTCTGCAGTAATGTTGTCCATATAAGTAAACATATAATTCACTTGATTACATTTTTAATTAAAAGCGAGTTTTTTTTTTTTTTTTTTCTTTGATATTATCAAATATTTACGAGAATTTTTCTTTCAAAAACCACAACTTATGCTATGAACAGAATAGGGTCATACGTTTCGACGCGTCATTAGACCGTAATGCTTAATATAACCACAATTCCGTCGTCAATGTATTTTGTTATACCCTCCACAACTAATTGTAAAGAGGATATACAAAGTTTGTCTTTCCATATAAAACTTTTTCAATATTTATCTTCTGGTCCATAAAGTATATATTTTTTAGGTCCTTGAGTAGCTCAAGGAGGATTTCGGCACGTACGCCCGTCTGTCCGTCTGTTGATATCACGGTCGCTTTCAAACGACACAAAATAATAGAACAATATTGGTGATCAATTTTTTGGGATTAAAATCCAGAACAATCGGCCTGGTAGGCAAAGAGTAATGAGTCCAAATGATGACCAACCACACTAAAACTAAAAACATAATTTTTTTCAAAAAATTGAGATTAATTGGAATGTACCGATTGCTATTATATTTTTTATTTAACAATAAGTCGTACTACTAAATTTCATGGTGATCGGTCCATAATTTTCCATAAGCTCACCCAGGGAAATCATTTAAAAATTACATAAACCGTAACAAATATAGATATTGTGCTCCAATTTGGCCTAATCTAACTTAATATGGCTAGAAATAACACCATGCAATATTGTGATAATAGGTCAATAATTTACCATAATAAAACGGACTTCCGAAAAGCACCGTAAAACGCTAAAAAAAATTGCACAAATTTGCTCATATTAATGTTTTTTAACACCAGGCATCACTCTTCATACTTTTGTATAGATCGATCCATAATTTACCTTAGGTGCAATAAAAAATCCTCTCCTCAAATCACTTTAATATGGCCAAAACTGGTACGAGTAATTCATTTATTTAAATTAGGTCAAATTAAGACCCTAATCATGTAAAACGCAACGCAACGCCAAAGAATTACATTAAAAGCGCAAATAATGTCATAAATATTTTGTAATTATTTTGTTTTTGTTTTCTACAGAAATTCATGTACCGCTTTAAAATTGTAAAACGCAAAGTGAATTTCTGTAGAAAGCAACAACAAAATTACAAAATATTTATGACATTGTTTGCGCTTTCAATGTAATTCTTGGCGTTGCGTTGCGTTTTACATGATTAGGGCATAAGTTTTATATGACTAGAAAAAAAGTATAAAATTTTCTTATGGTCGGCCCATAATTTACCATGTAAAGCGAATTTTTGGAATAGATGCCGAAAGCTGCATCGAATTTTGTTACTGTGAAGTCAATTCTTAAAAAGCTTGTTTAATTCATAGATCCCATACAAAGCCCATTCCTGAAATATTCACCTCTATTATGAAAAACGACAACAACATAAGTCGACGACATCGGAACGGTAATTGTATTTTCTAAGTCGTTATTAACAATAATCGATTACTTTTAGACACTTGATATTTTCTAAGGCGCTTTTTAGTCGACGTGGAGAAGAATTGTCTCTATTTTAGTCGGCAGGAAATTTTGCGACGAATCAAATAAAAGTTAAAGCAATTTTAAAAAGAATGTGAGCATATTTATTAAACACTTTTAAAATAAAAAATTGCAAATTTTTAAGAAGTAATGGGCACAAATTCTATTGTGAAATTAAACGCAAAAATTTTAAACATTTGGAAAAGTTTACTAAAATTGCGACGATTAACTAACTAAAACTATAAGCAATGGCAAAAAATCGGTAAAAATTGTTAAATTATCGGAAATTTGGAAAAAACTTGCTAACAGCAGCATGATTGCAAAGTCTTATATTAATTAATAATCGTTAAGGCTGTAAAGAATCAGAAAACTTACAGTCAAAAATCGCTTATATCGCGAACATGGCAAAAATTCGCAAAAAAAAATGCAAAATCGGGAATAAACTCTTAGCCGCCTAATCGGTTAAAAAAATAAAATGTCGGAAAAAAGCGAAAATATGAAAAAAAGGAGCTATAATGTTAAGGAAAGAAAATAATAGAAAAATACTCGTAATTAGAGGTGGGACTATTTTTTTGCCAGATTTTCGATAACTAGTCGACGCCGACACAACATTTTTATAAAATACCAAATTAACGTCGCACAGTGGCGCCCGTAGAGCAAGCGAGGTTGCAAAAATCAAAATTTTCATGAGTGCCGACGAAGTTTTGAATAAACCCATGTTATAGGAAACTTTTCAACGATTTCAAATATGCCACTCTTAATAATATCACATTTTTAGTTTAGAAGATATAACCGTTCAAAGTTGACCGACTTTCGGTTTTCAAAAAAACACACAATTTTTAGTCAATTTGTTGCGATTTCAGGTGTAATATCACGAAAAATAGGTAACGAATCGCCTTATTTTTTGTTTGTATTGATTGATGTATTTATTAAATGTATAATGATAAAAAAAAAATTAACTGTTTGCTTTGTGTTTCTCCTGGTAAATCACTATTTAAAAACTATCCGTTTTTTCACTATTTTTCAACTTTGACGGAAAATAAAAAAAAACTATATTTTTCTATATTTGCCATATTTGCAAAACCTGTTCTTTGATTATTTCTTTACATAATTCAAAAAGTTTTATCTGCCCGTACGTGCCCGTTTGGCTTCTAGAGGTAAAAAAGTTTAAAAAGACATGGTTGCAGAAATTGTATGGCGTCCATCCCTTATATGTTTTGACGGACAGTAGTTTGATCTAATAGTTTGAAAAAAACTACTCATTGAAATTAGCAGGTACGTACCTCACATAAACAATACTTTGGCGTACAAATGGTCAGGAACAATATTGACTTATGGTCCCTACAGGTAGGCACAAATCTTATTTGGACACGTGCATAATATCAAAATTGCATTATTCAGCCTAAATCCATATGTATGCAGGGAACAGGTAAATTTTTAGGCATGGTAGCATAAGCCTATATATTGCAAAATAAGCATAATGCCTGGATTAGTCTACGCCTGAAAGTTGGCGCAACAATTACTGAAACCATTAAACAATTTAAGTACTGAAAACATGGCGTTGAACAATTTAAAATTATTTGAACTGTTTAGAAAGTCAACCACACCAAAGTTTTTCACGGAAGTGAAAATTCTTCCTGAGAAGTTGACAGTGATCAGCAAATGGGGCTGCGATGGATCATCCGGACAAAGCGTTTATAAGCAAAGGATATCTTCCGATGACGCTACAATATCGGACGGAAATATGTTTATGGCATCTGTTGTTCCTTTGCGGCTAAAATCGGATGATTCCCTACACTGGAAAAATCCACGTCCGTCATCAGTGCATTATTGCCGACCAATAATGTTTCAGTTTGCAAGGGAATCGGCAGAACTCATAAGGACTACGGTGAAGGACATTGAAGAACAAATAAGCAAGATTAAGCCTACAAAGCTGCAAATTGGAGAAGGAAAATATATTGAATGCAATTACGAACTGACAGGAACAACCTCAACAATGTCATGCCCGATTTGCAAAAAGAGTCAGAAGAACTTTTTTCAATTCAATTCAATTTATTTCATATATAATATGTTACATCTCAATTTTATATAATTAGTTGTAAAGAGTTTAAGATTAGTATCTTTTTCTGCTTAATTATAATATATTTCAATTAGTTATCATATACATATATATAGACAGAATTATATTGGAGGTAAAAATTTAGCAAAAACCTATTTAAACCCCTTTTTTCGTTTTATTTTTATATTTTTTTTATCGATTTTATATTATTATTTGTCAGAAGAACTTTGGTAATTTAAACGATTCTACAAATGAGGAGAATTACGAATATGGAATGTCACCATTGCACGCAAGGATAAGGTGTATGGAATTCTTGCTAAAACTGGCATATACCCTACCACAAGAGGAGGAAAACTTCGATGAAAATACATCAATAAAGGATAAGGAAAAGATCAGAAAGAAGCAAATACAGGATGCTTTTTTTAAACACGTTGGACTAAAAGTAGACTGTCCCAAGCACGGATACGGTAACTCAAACGATGGAAACACTTCTAGGAGATTTTTTGAAAATGATGAGGCAGTAACTAGAATCATTGGAATTGACAATCAAATCGTGAAAATTGAGTACCAGTCTTTGCCAATTGGAGAGCTTTCTGAAGAAGCACAGGAGTCTCTTAACAAATTTTATAAAAAATATAGATTGCAGAACACATTCAAAGCATCAAGGGTAAGGCAAAATAATGACCTCTTCAACATGTTGGCAGCATCTTCCGATCCACTTATTTCTTCCCTGCGGCATGTGAAGTCACGAATAGAGTTACAAAATAATTATAGTTTAGAAATGGTTAGTCTTTTAGATATACCTTCTCTTACGAATTGTGATGAATATTTTACAGAAAATTGAAAAAATAAATTAAAAAAAAAAATAATTTTTTTTTTAATTTGTTGGGTAATAATTTAAAACATAAAACCCTTAAGAAAAAAAATAAAAACAATCTAAAAATGTAAAAATAATTTTTTTTAGTTACCATAAAATTGATTTTTCTACTAATTTTAACTTTGATAACCCATAAGTAGGCCCCTACAAAGCGTAGCACCCTTTCCAAACGCTCATTTCATAGGCTGAACAGTTATCTATCATATGCTGTTTAAACTGTTCAATTATCTTATTCGGTTCAAAAGATATGATTTTTGCAACGAAAAAACTCAAATGGCGCCACTGTGCGTCGAAGGGATGTAGTCGTCGACTTGAGGTGACAACAATTTAAAATTAAAATAAAAAACTCTCGGTGGAGGGTATCGAAGACTCTGCACAGCTAAATATAGCACTCTTACTTGTTTTATTGTAAAAATATTATTAGAAAACTCAAAATATGAAAAAATTTTTAGTTATTTTTCTTTTTTTATTACAATACAATCGTAACCGATGTATGATATAGAATAGAATCGTTTGTACTTTATACGTCGGCATTTTTCAACTGACACTAACGTCTTAACGGAGGAGGTGCTCACAATGAATACTTTAATGTCGGATATTTAATCAATACCGACACAATTTTATTTATTAATTTTATTGTGTATTTTATTTTTGCTGACACACAACACAATAAAATTAAACCAAATAAAAAAAGAAACGTGTAGCTTTAAATAACACATCGTACGTTAAAAGTAAAAAGTTTCCCAACTTTACTACTTTGTGTTAAAGGAGACGTACGATATGGGACAATGCTCATAAGAAATCCTGCATATCAACTTAATTCTCAGTTGTAAAAAGCAAAGAATAAAGTACAAAGCATTCCATGTATCACGGCCTTTAGTTCTATGTTTACGTACGACGTAGACAGGCTTTTACGTTTGCGCCAGATGTTGTGTGCCTTTGTATTTAATATTATACGTTCTTATTTGACAACGCATCTTCGTCGAACGCTTCAACCCTAAAACATTTAAATAAACTAGAAAATAAACTACAGTTAAACTCAAGTAATCGAAAACTGATTTGTTTTTAATTTATATAATTTTTACTGTTTATTAAGACATTCACGATCATTTCATTTGTTTTAAATATTCTTTGCGAACAAATTTTTTTTATTCTTTTCTCTTTCTTCTTGTAAATTTTTGCTTAAGACAGCAAAAATATTAAAAAATATTTCCAATTTAAAATAAAATGCTGACCTCAAAAGTTTTTCTTAACGTTTTGAACTTTTGTTAAAGCAAAGCGTTTGTCGAAAATCTGCAAGAAACAGTTTGGACATTGAAAGTGTTTTGAATACAACAGTTAAAAACGAAATGCGGATTTTTTAAATTTAACAAAAAAAAAAGTATTTGGAAAATGAAAAAGGCAGAAAAAATAAAGTGGCTTTAAAATTCTAAAATCATAACTAAAGAAAGAAAGAAATTTAAATTAAAAAAAAAATCAAAAAAATATTTTCGAATTAATCTTATTGTTAAAATGTATAAAAAGTTTACTGCAATATAGATATAAAAAAAATGCGTTCGTTTTTGAAAAATTTATATAAAAATAAAGAGGAAAATCTTTTTTGTGTTGATAACGAAAATTTATATATAAAAAATGTTTTTCAAACTGATTTATTTAAGTGTCAATCGTGTGAAAAATCATTTGTTTTATTAACAAATATTTCGCTTACCAAAAACTCAATTAAATTGTGTTCGAATGGTAGGTTTTCAACAATTAAATTAATAATACAGTGTTGCCGTGAAAATACGGAAAATTAAATGACGAGGGGATTAATTTGCAATGTCTAAAGTTTCTATTACATCTCTAAAACTCAAAGTTATAGATAAAAAAAACAGGGCTAAAAAACTGCAGTCGAAACCAAAAACTGTCGAACAAAAAACGAAAATTTGTGTAAAACTTTTCGCTTTTTGAGTTGGTTTGAAAGCGACTGTTTACATTTAATGAATCAAAAGTAAAAGCAACAGTTTTTTTTTGGCCTATGACAAATAAAGAAGTGGAAGAAATGGCAGTTTTTCAAACGCTGAAAGAAATGACTTTCTATGAGTTTAGGAAGGAAAACATTGTTAACCAAATCATGTTTTATTCTTATTTTATAACCACACAACAATAGTAAAAAAAGGCTTATGCATTTGAACTGATGTGTGTAACACTAAAAACTATTGGTCCTAGACCCACCTTTTAGTATACCGCTGAATCACTTGCTGAGCCGACCTAATGATGTCCGTCCGGCTGCCTGGCTTGGTTGTTTGTCCAGGTAATTTTGTGCGCAAAGTACAGCTCGCAATTTTGCGCATAATTTAATAAAATTTTTCCAATACGTCTTAACTGCTATAAGAACGAAGGCTGTGAAAAATAGTGAGAATCGTAGCAAATTTTCTTAAGTCCCCCATACTAACTTCTTTCCGGAATAGACTTTGTGCCCAAAAACCATCTTATTATGTTGTTATGAAGATTAAATTTTGCATAAAAATATTTTGATGCAACCAAATTCGCATAACAATTTTTTTAATCGATCTATATTTGACCACTGCTCCCATACACATTTTTATATGAATCTTATGGCGTTTTCTTTTCGGACTAGTATTCTGCATTTATCTTGTATTTTAGATTTGTTTATATCTTTTCTGAAAAATATGTGTTATTTTAAAAATGTAACTCGTTCTTTTCTCATGATGTTGCCCTTAAAACGAATAAAAAGGGCATTAGTGCAACACTAGCATAACAGCTACTAGTTTTGTTATTTCTCTTGTAAACATAAAATATGCATAATTTTTAAATTACCACGTTGGCATTTAAAAATTTGGCCAAATCACATGTAACACTTATGATGCACTCTTTTTAAAAAGAAACCGCCATTAAAGGTTTTATGATACCTGCTATTTTTTTGTTATTGATTTTTTTAGAATTGATTGAATGAAACAACAAATGCGCGAAAAAACTAGAAATACACTGTGTAAACAAGCCAAACTATGTAAAGAAAACAAAAAATATGGCCCACGTTTTGTTCCCACAAAAACCAAAGTTAAAACCCGCTACATTCGAGCTAACATTTCTTCTGGAAATGACAATTTTAAGTTACAAATTTAAAAAAAAATGTTGGACAGCCTCAGCCAATGTATCGATAACACACGTATATTTGTTTGATATTTCAAGTTTTTTTATGATATAGTCATACTCTTTACACTTGGTCAGTTTTCCTATTCATATATATATGCACTGTTTTCCAAAGTAGAAAAAATACAAAAACTAGAAAGTATCATAACACCTTAATCTTAAAACATAATTTTATTTTGCCGGGTCCCTGATTGGCCATAGTTTAGAGGTACACTCTCGAAAATTTGTGTTTATACACTGTGGTGTAGGATATCGGGCTTGACCGACTATACTTCCTTACTTGTTAATTTTTGAACGAGTTGAGAAGTTAAGCTTTCGAAATAAATATATATAAATGCTTTCTGTTCACACAAAGTTATTTAGAATAATTATAGAATCTGGAAATTTAAGTTCTCATGTTAAGTTTAATTTTTATTATAAATTTTTATATTAATCTGAATGTGTATTCTAAGTCAAATTATAATTTAAAAAGCTTTCATACTTTAATAGTCTTATTCCTTCAATATTTTCCAGGAATATTTTAAAATTCTACTTTAGCTTAAAATACACATTCGAATTAATATAAAAATTTTGAATAATTATCAGATATATTTATATTTTTAACAAAAAGAATCTGGGAATTTTAGTTCTCATGTTAAATTTCATTTTTATTAATTCAAATGTGTATTCTAAGTCAAATTATAATTTAAAAAGCTTTTATACATTAATAGTCTTATTCCTTCAATATTTTAAACGAATATTTTCTTTGCACTATCACAATACAAACAAACAACATTGTGATAGTGCATAGAAAATATTCCTGGAAGATATTGAAGGAATAAGACTATTAATGTATAAAAGCTTTTTAATTTGTAATTTGACTAAGAATACACAATGGAATTAATTTAAAAATGTATTTCTATTTTTCATAGTTTTTCCAACGGACATTTTGTGTAATACGGTAAATATAAACTACACAATAATTGATTTCTTCCCGGAAGTCCTTTAAAATATTTTTTCAACGAATTTTCTTCCGTCCACAAGTAGAGGCTATACAAAGTCCATTATTCTGGGTGAAACTTTTTTTTAAATTCATCTACGATCCTCCTGGGCCCTTAAGTAATTCTAAGTCGATTTACCCATGTCCATCCGTCCGTCTGTTGAAATCAAGCTAACTTTCGAACAACTCAAAAAAAAGAAGCAACTGCTTTCTAAATAGTTATCTTCAAGCAGTTTGGGAGTTACAACCAGCCCAAGTGGTTTAGTAGGAAAGGAGTTATATAACCCATGTTCTAAACCCTAAACATTTATATTTTTGTTACAAAAACTAACATCCATTGATGTCAGCATGCACCGATTATACAAGGGAACAAGGTTTTTTTATTAAGAACTGAATGTTGTTGTTAAGGTTATTTGGGACCCAAAATCCAAATCTGCACTTAGCTTATTCTATTAGCTCGACTTTTCGCTATATACCGTTATTTCCAAAATTAAGACACTTCCACTACATATATTGCAATAACTTGAAAACGGTGCACTATATTCACCTAAAAAAAAAAAACAAAATTCGCTAAAAATAGTATCTTTAAGTTTTAATTTAAAAAAATAAGAACAATTTAAAAAAAAATTTTTTTTTTGTTTAAAAAATCATAAAAACTTGAAAAACAGTTAGCTTAACATATTTCGAATGAAATGAGCTTTATTTCATCGGTGCACAACTTTTGATTTTATTCACAATTTACTAAGACAATTAAATTGATAAAAATCGCGATTTCCAACAAAAATTAATTTTTTTAATGTGTGTGTGCTTGCTGCTATTCTATTTATGGACGTTTTTTCCTTCACTTCACTCCACTTGATTATGAATAAAAGTGAAACGCGTTCTTCGATTTTTATGATCTATAACTCATTTTATTCACAGGTTGTGTGACTTTTCGTGAAAGTAATAAGATTTTGACTTTTTTATGTTTTGGATTTTTCATTTAATTTTTACGTAAACAACCATTACTCAGCCATTTTTTGTGATATGCATTGTTTTTCAAAGTAAACAATTACATCTTTTAAAAAAAGAAGAATTCTAAAAATCGATGAATTTTTGAACTTTTAATTTTTGGAAAAAAGTCAGAAATTCGATTAGTGCCTATAACTTAAAAATGCGAGCTGATAGAGAAAACGGAGATTAAATTTCAAATCAGCGACTCAAATTAGTAAAAAATTGCATTGAACTTTCAATCAACACACAAAAATTCAATTTTGATCCGCTGTGTTATTATTAAATTTTGCACAAACTCTTTTTATATGACTAATATTTTATGACTATAATATTATATGACTAAAATTGAATTTTGTAAAAATCGCGTCATAATTTAGCTAGACCCCACTGTCGAAAAACACTCCAGTACGCCTAAAACCGTAACGAATTTACCATAGGCCCCACATAATATGTACTTTTCAAAAAGATTTTAATTTGCCTTAAACTGCAGCAAATTCTAATACTATAAGGCTAGTGTTTCTAAAGATTGATCCTTAAGTTATAGATCCCCCTGAGATATTCCTTCCACTGGGTATCAACTATTCGGCACAGTCGAATAAAGCACATTTACTTATTTTCTTTAGATTTTTATCTCAAAACTACAAAGAGATCTACTCAACGTGGTAAAGATCCTACTTTGTTATATGTATGTATATTTTGTTACATGGTGTAATATTGTTACAACACCAAAACGTCACACTTTGTAATCATTTGTTTGGTTTATAAGTCATGTATCATTTAAATCTACGTGATCAATATCAATGTCAACTACAAAAAAAATAAAACAATGTTCTTTGAATATTTCAATTAGGTTTTAATTTATATTTAAATAATGAATTTAAAAACAATTGCTGAAATTATAATTAAGACAATTTTTTTTTTTTTTTTTTTTTGTTATTAAGTCTATAATGTGGGAATTTAATATTTTGTTAACAATTTAAAGTAAGCAAGTTAATTGGGAAGAACAATAATACTTACTAGAGTTTGCCAAGTGGTCGAAATTTGACCATAATTATTTGTGCAAATATGAAGACAACATACATAAAAGTATATATGAATTTAAATGTTTAGAGCCTTCGTTTTTTTTCGTAACCAACCTCTGAACAAAATGTTCTCTTCTACTCAAGTCCGTGAATGTTTAATTTAGTTTTTTAAGTTGAATTATATGGAAAAAAGTCAGAAAGTACCATTAGAAAAAGAAAAAGTACAAAAATTTTGCCTCTTAAATATAGTTTCTCAATCACTCAGGACTCTGCATGCTAAATTTTATGTTTCTATGTTCAGTATTATTAAAAATTCAAAAAGAACGAAAAGTATCAAAAAGCTCTTCCTTACAGATTCTTATTCATCTAAGCCATGCATGTTTAATTTTATGTTTGTAGGTCCAATACTAACGGAAGACCAAAAAAGTTCCTTCCTATAGATTCTCACCCATTCGGGACATGGCAGGTTTAGTTTTATGTTTCTAGGTCCAATATTAAAGGAAATTAAAAACAGTACCAGTTGTAGAACCTCTCCCTTACAGATTCTTATTCCCTCAGAACAATGCATGCTTAATTTTATGTTTCTAGATCCAATATTAACTAAAATTCAAAAAGTACCAGTTGAAGAACAAAAAAGTGCCAATATTTTTCATCTTATAGGTTCTCATTCACTCAAGACCTTGCACAAATAATTTTTTATTCCTAAGTTCAATATTACAAAAAATTTAAAAATTACCACACGCAGCACGGAAAAGTAAAAGAAAGTAATTAAATTTCCCGTATTTCCCCCTTTCTAAAAATTATTTCGCTCCGTTGAAGTATCAAAAATTTCAGTGTTGTAGTGGGAGACCATAATTTATTGCGTTATATGTCAATATACAGAGAAAACTTTTTTTAAAAAACGTACCAATGGGTACGATTTTATCCCTTAAAACCTTCGAATTTTTTATATAAGATACGAATTTGGTATAGCCTTTATTCCTATACTTATTGGTTTAAAAGCTAAATGGGGAACCCAAAAGTTCCAAAATAGAGGTTAAACCATATTACTCTCTGAAAGGGCCGAATTTCAAAGAGAACCAGACACCTGTCCGCTTATTTTTTTAATGAACAACGATAAGTATTAATTTTTTTTTTGGTTTTCTATTAGCTTTGGAGATATAAAGTCACCGAATTTTTACCCTTTTTACACTCTTTATAAAATATACATTGTGCACTTCTGTAGGTAAATGCCTTTTAAATGATGTATTTTTTGTTTAAATCGGTTGACAAACAGAGACGGAAAGTGTTCTTAATCGTCTTGCCTTTGCCGATTTATATAAAGATAAAGAAAGACTTAATGTAGTACCACAGAGCTCAACTTAAATAAATCTTCCAACCCGAATTTCTTACGAAGTCTAGTCCTGGTTCACACATATTAACTGCATGTTTTTCAAAATAAAATAAAAAAATATATTGAAACAGCAATAAAAAAACTCAAATTTGTTTTTGTTGTCGATATAAATTTCTAAACGAAATTTTTTATTTTAATTGGAAAAACAGGCAGTGAGTTTTCATGAACCGTTTTTTTTTTATAAGTTTCCACATTCGACGAAATATGGGCGGGAGAATTCGGCGTGGCACAAAAAAGATTTATTTATGTATATCTTAAGAACGGTAAGAGGAAAATTGTCCAAGCTTGGTAAACATAGCTGGGTTATCAATATACAACTTCGCTGAAATAATGGTCGCGGTTAGAACTGTTGGCGTTGTACCTCCCGTATAAAGACATTATAGGATTCTGTATATCTAGAGAACGAAAAGAGCGAAAGTTTCCAAATTAGGTACAAGCACCTTAGTTATGAATGCACAACAGCCGACAAAATGTGGGCAAGATTGGAGAAGTGGGCGTTGTACAAAATAGATTTATTTATATCTTAAGAACGAAATAATGGTTTGGCACAATAGCCCCCATACTATTTGAACTAAGAAAACCAAATAAGGATCAGATATTTTTTTATATATAATAAGTACTAAATAAATAAGCGTTCTACTGTAAAAAAGGCACAGCCGAATGTAGTTTTCTTACTTTTTTACCTCAAGCTTGTGTTTTTATAAAAGTATACATCTAGGTTTTAAAAAAAATCACAATAAATCTGATCACGAAATAAAATTCAACATTATTTGGCTTAAGAGAAGTATATCATTTAATCTATTACCTGTTTGTTAGTTAGAGCAATGGCCTTGAAATTATAAATATCGGTTAACTGCTGCTTGGCGTAGCTTTTGTTCTTCTAAGATCCCTTAACGAAAAGCCCAACGAGATCAAATCAATAGATCTTTACCAAAAGGAGCAGATTTTTGCTATGGAAATGCATTTCTCCCCTCTTGGGAGAATAGGTCGCATAGGCTTTCCATCGTACTCCATTCATACTAACAATGTTCACTTAGAATAGTTCCTCGCCATGTATTTCTTAGTCGGCCTTGGCGCCAATTGCCAACCCCCAGGTCTATTGGGCTTGTCTGGTTTTGCTGGCTTGCGTAGTGTGTGCCCTATCCAATTACATTTCTTTCTGGCAATTTGATTGCATATTGGCTCTTTATCTGCTCGTTTACATTGCTTATAGTTACAGAACAGAATATTCGGAATCTGTTTCGTAGTTTGCTATCAGCCAACATGTTTTACTGCCATAAAGAGGATTTGATTTGACACGGGCATTAAAGATGCGATTTTGGTTTAAAATGCAATCTGTTTTAATCGCAAAATTTTATTTTACCATCCATATGCCATCCTCCCTTTTTCAATCTGGTATTTACATCTTTTTGTTGTTATCAGACATACCAGAAAGCAGAAATTGTCAACATATTCTTATTGAATTATAATTGGTTTATTTGAATGGATTTTGCTTTATTTTGGTTAATCTCAAGACCTACTTCCTTTGTTTGTTATGCCAGGTGATTTACTTTGCTTTGCATGTCAGTGAACCTGCACTGAAAAAAATAAAAATTGATTTCAAATAAAAAATGTGTGATATTAATTAAAAAATTAATTAAGTTTGCACCAGTAAACAAATTTATAGTATCAATTAAACGTTAGATTCAATTGATTACACTTTTAATTCACTTGATAAAATGTTTAATTCACTTGCTTAAATTTTTAATTAGAGCTGATTTTATTTTTGATTAATGCTTTAATTGGGGAAAAATTTTGGAGAATTTTTTCTGTGCTACATATGAAACAAAAACCATTTTTTTGCTGGTTAGTCAATTCTATCATGAACGACAGTGAAAAATAGTGGTGATAAGGGGCAATCTTGCCTTGCTTCGATATTTGTGTTATCGCTGCGATCGCGGATTGAAATACACAATTATCGCTTAAAAGTCTGCTAACGGAATGTATGATTTTTGAATGGGAAGTTCCCGTTTTGAGGACTGCTTTTGCTGACAATAAGCGCTTTTTTTAACCTAATAAAATATGCAATTTGCTCTTATTTATTTAAGAGTATTATACCAAGAAGGGATTTTGTTTTGCAAATGACTTTCGTCGTCTTGTGTAAATTTTTTCGCTTTAAATCATTTTTTGTTGACAGTCCAAAAAAAAAGTATCTTTTGTAAAATGTTGTGCCTAAACAATTCTAACTGTTAATAATATATTACGGACGATATCGTCAGCCTTTGTGTTGGCTAAAATTTCACTAAAATTGGTTCTGTTAGAAGATCTATAACTCACCACCATAAGATAAACGTAATGTACTTGTGGTGTATGTTATCATGTGGTCGGGCTGGCCCGAATATACTTTCTTACTTTTTCTTAGGTTACATACAAACATAAAAATGTATATTGATTTTTTTCTTTCTTTTCTTTACAGATAGACTAGCTGTGATAATTATTGGTATAATTACATTAATTTTAGGAATACTTTTAACCACAATACCATGGCTCGATTATTTTATATTAAAGGTGAGTTGATATAGATGCCCGTATTTCTATTTGGGAAAATGTTTTTAACAAAATTTTAAAATCAAAAAGGACTGAAAAACCTTTATTTAAGACTTTTTACTTCTCTTCTTATTATTTTTAGAACTTAAGGCTGTGGAATGATACATTAAGTTATCACTATTGGCAAAGACCCGGTGTGATACGTTTAACGAAGGTCTATATTTACAATGTTACAAATCCTGATGGTTTTTTACAGGGTGAAAAACCGAAATTACAAGAGGTGGGACCTTTTGTTTACAGGTAATTTAAGATAAAAATTAAGCAAATAAAAAATTAATTTCTGTTTAAGTTTCAAAATGAGTTTTAATGGAGACTTCGTTACGCTTAATAAATTTACAAATTAAAAAAACAAACTGTTTTTTTTTTTTTTTTTTTTTTTGATATTATATTGGGTTTGAGATTTTTGTTTATTTGGAAAAGCCTTTTGTTCATGTTTTATTGTACGAGTGTTTTATAATGTCTAAATGATGTCACTTACATATTCAGTCACATTAATTACCCGAAAATTATAACGATTAGACAAATTTATTTTTTTTAAATATTTTTATTTCTTTATAAATTAAATAGAAACATTAATTATTACTTAAATGTTTAATAATTGCTTAAAATAAATTTAAATTTTTATAGAAATAAATTATTTATGGGGGATTTTATGTCAAGTGACCCAACTTTTGAAATCGATATCTTCCGATTTGAATTAAATTTGGACCAAGGTTAGTACTATTTGATAGTAGCTTAGACACAAAGTTTCTGAGTTAGATGGGGTCAAAATTTGACATTTTGGCCAAACAGGCAAAATTTGTCCTTACAAATTAGATAGCTCTTTCTTCAATCTTTCAAACCATTTTTTTTTAAATTTTTTTTTATTTTTTTTCAAATCTTAGGCTACTTGACATGAAATTCCCCTTATATTTGAAATTTTTAATCCAAATTTCGATATTTTAATCCGGCTTAAGTTCCTTCAATTTAATTTTTATTAAATTATTTCGTAAAGAAAGAAATTTTACAACATGAAATGAATTCAAATTTCTTCATAATTTTTCATTCTTGACTGAGCTGGGAATTGAACCCAGGTTTTCACGGACATGTTGCTCTGGCTAGTTTCGATTGTTACCTCACAATCCCTTCAGAGGGGTTTACCGTTTAACACTACATGGATTAAAAACCATTAACAGTTCAATAAAATAACCACAATACTAATTATTGTTAACAGCTAAGGCACGAGCTATATATTTAAATTTGTCCTTCAAGTTGTGCTGACAAAGGTCAACAATTAAAAGACAACAAAAAAAGACAAAAACATGGAAAACAAAATATGTACTTTGGATTTCAAGAAGAATTCTTGACAAAAGGTACGAAAACCAGAAGTAAGGAAGAATATGTAGATCAATTAAAATATGTAATCATTCATTCAAAGCAAATTTCGGGCTATCAAGGTAAAATAATATTTGGTTTAAAGATTGATGTTTGACTATTGACGTCATCCGTCGTCAATGGCGGTGAGATTGTGTGGTTGAAGAGATTGTGTGGTTACAATCGAAACTAGTCAGGACAACCTGTCCGTGAAAACCTGACCAGCTCAGTCAAGAATGAAAAATTATCAAAAAATTTTAACTCATTTCATGTTGTAAAAATTCCTTTCTTCAAAAAAATAATAATATGAAAATTAAATTCAAGGAACTTAATTAAAATATCGAAATTTGGATTAAACAAAAAAAAAAGACGATTAACAGTTCAATAAATAACCACAATACTTTTATATTAAATATTATTCTTTAAAAAATATTACACTAAAAGCTGTGCTCGTGAACGATTTTGGACTCACGATCAGGCATGCTTAAATCCCAAAATCACACACGTCTAATAAAAAAGTTTTTGTTAACACTCGCTCACTCACGAATCATTTCTAAAATCGCAGAAAATATTTTATTAAAGAAAGTTCCTTTTCACAAAATACAAAAGAAGTTCCATTTTATAATTTTAAAGAAAAAAAAATTTTTCAATTTTTTGTATTCAAATTATTTTTAAAAAGAAGTGTTTGTGTTATCGAGGTGAGTTTTAAAATTGTATATTGCAATCACTTTCACTCACTCACTTACGTGTTATTAATATTTAAAGTAATCACAATCAGAAAAAATCACCCGTATTTCACGTGCAACGCGAAAAATTCGCTTAACGCACCAATCTCTAATTTCAATCAATGTTAAAAATTACTTCGAATAATACCTTAACGCAAAATTAAAAAAAATAAAAATTCGTTCATTTTTACTTTCAATATGTCTGTCCACACAGCAAGTCTTACTCAAAGTGAAACATGAAAAGTTAAAATATGTTTCGTTTTTGTTTAATTTTAACACCTTATTAACTGAAATTTAACCAACGTTGAAATTAGGCCAATTACTGGGGATCTCACACAAACGCAATAAATTAACAGCTTTAACAAAGAGTTACGTTTCTTTCGACTGCAATCGATTACTTGAATACCCAGGTGTCCGACAAAAGGCACCTGAAAAACAGATACAAAAAAACTAACACCAAAAAAAAGGTAATTAACAGTAAAAAATTTATATTTTTTAGATATTAAATCTCTTAAATTAAATTTAATATTTTAATTAGCAACGAGTTAAATTTTGGCTTCATTTAGTAAATAATAGGGTATTATTTACTACCCGATTAAGTGATCGGCTAATCTAAAATTGGCTTTTTTCGATTAACGTATTTTATCAAACAAATTATAATTTTTTTTTTTTAAATGGTCGGTGGGTCAAACCAAAAATGAACTGACGATATATGTTTTTAAAGCTAATTATCTGCTAAATATTATACTAAACGATTATTTTTTCTTATATTGTCGCAAGAGGGCACTTAACACAACTAATTTATAATAAAAAGTCGACTTAGCATGATTTTAATTTTTTACATTTTTGAATTGAGTATTGTTAACTTAAATTCTGTAAAATTTTCGTATTGATCGGCTCTTAGAATCCCAAGTTATACATAAAAAGTAGCTTAGCAAACAACTAAATGTAGTATCGCCCGTAAACTTTAAGAGCTTCTCCTGTAAGACCCACTTTTTTGGAATTGAGCTGTCAAAATGAGGTGTATAGAAACAAATGTAGCAATCTGTATTTGTTGCATTCTTGTGATGAGTGAATTTTACAATTTTTAAAAAATGCCTTTATTGAGCTTAAATCTATAGTCAAAAAGTACTAATTGAAACAAAGATAGCAATATCCATTAGAGATCGCCACTTATGTTTTGTACTCATACTGAAATGTAATTTTTTTCGCATTTTCCCGAAAAATGTCACAGTTTTTAGTTATGATATTTTTGCAGGGATCAAAAATTATTTGAAAAATAACATTTCATCACAAATATTAAAACTAAAGTTGGTTTTCCTGATCTTAACTTGAAGTTACACTACTGTTTTGTTTTTTTATTAATTCTTAAGCAAAATGTTTGTAAAGTAGCTAAAATCAGTAAAGGAATTAAAAAATATTTCCAACACAAAAGAATTAAAATAACTCAATTTTTATTTACATTCGGTTATTTCGTATTGCCCATTTGATTAAAACAAACACAAAATTCTCCAATTTTCTTATTGGATTTTTTTCTTAACCTCGTAGTGGATTTGGTTCAAACCTGCTTAATATCTTCGTTTAATTGTTTTGTACCAAATAGCAAAACATCATAAAATAAATACAAATATAACATTTATCGCAAAAACTAATTTAAAAGCATCAACAATTTGTGCAACTTCTTTTATTTGTCATAGATGGGGGTAGTGCACTAATTTTGCAGTTTCATCTCATAGTTAGTGATAGTGCAAAATTATTGCATTCATTTTGTTGATGTTGAGTGATGAATTGAAAATTAGCAGCCTCACTAAATATGAGTGATAGTGATGCTAAAAAATTTTGCACTCAAAAAAAAAATAGTTTAATTTAAGAAAAAGCAATCATCAGTTTATTGCAACTTTTTTGCTCTTCACTCTTTTGAGTGCAACTTAAAATTTTGCACTATTTGAACTGAGTGCAGATTTTTGCATTCAACCTTCGTTGATAGTAAAAAAATTGCAATAGTTAAAAAAAATAGCAATCGTCACTAAAGCTGGTAAAAAAAAGACTTCAAACTAATTTATTTGTAGTTTTATTTAGTGATAGTGCACTGCTGATTTAAGTCAATATTTAGTGCACTACCCCCAACTATGATATTTGTTAGGTTTTTATAAATTATCACTTAAAATAGTTTTCTACTTTTATTTTCGTAAATGACTTTTTTGTGCGACTTTATTAATATAAAGCGCCTTTTTGTGCCACTTTTTTTAAAATATTCAACGGTAACCCTGACTGGAATACCCAAAGAAGTCACAGACGAGGTCGGACTTGTACACACACACAGGTATATGCCACCGTCAATTAGATATAGAAGCTGTCAAGCAAATAATGAGCTGAAATCTATTTATAACGATATAACTGGAAACAATTTTTAATATCCCTATGATCCTTATAGGATCTGAAAAGGAATTAATATAATAAAATAATATCGTACCAACTTTTCGGAAAAAGAATCCAAAGATTCGACCTGCCCACAAGCTGTACCAAAGCCGAACTCTGCCGGAATTCTTTTATTGATCCTTTTTTATCTATCTGCAAATTTAATCAGTTAGCCTGGGTGCTAATTCTGCCAGTCGCGATCGAATACTTTTCGATTCGAAAGCAATTTTATTACTAGTTCTTTCAGCCGATACTGAACAATTCGAAATTATTTTATCAGTTTTGTAAAAAATTAAATAAATGCTTTAAAACACTGAAAAAATAATTTCGATTCGTTAAGCACCGCGTGAAAGAATTAGAAATAAAATTACTTTCAAATTGAAAAAGTATTCGATCACGACTGCCAGAATTAGCGCCCTGATACTTAAGGTTTTCTTGCCCACCTCAGTCGGATTCTCCATAAATTACCTGGCTTCCGTTTACAAAGCGTATTTTTATAATTCGCTTATCGTACTGACATTTTGTACAATTTGTTTAGTGCTAGAACTGTAATATTTCATAATATTATTAATAATCGCAACATTAATTTTCAATAAATGAAACGTTTTAAACAACAATAAACTATAAACAAATGTTTAATAATAATAATTAAAAGAGTTGTGAAAATAACTTGTAGAACTTGTATGTTTGATCAAGGTGGCTCGTAAAAATTGGAAATGTCTATGAAATAAAAATTCTACTTACAAATAAAATAATTTTGTTGTTAATATTGGAGTTTTATTAATAATTTTTTAATTACATGGTTTAACGAAGGATTAACCTTCATCTTGTATTATTTGTCAGCATTTCATCATAATCAACAAATACAATTAAAAAAATCATATTAGTTTTTGTTTTGTTTAATGAAATTTAAATTTAAATAAAAACAAATTATTAATTTGAAAAGTATTTATTGTTTCTAATTGCACAAATGCAAAAAAATCTAGTCAAAATGTAACACTTAAATTAATTTTCAATTAAGACGTCAATTGTTAAACATATTTAAGTTTGCATTGTAATAAATAATTTCTGTAATCAGAAAATAAATAAATTATTTTAATTAGCTTTGGAATTATTTACTTATTTCGCAGTCGTTTCGCCATAAACGGAAGTGTTCACTTAGTGGACTTTAAATTTGCTTAATTGTTTCCTTAAATAAATGGAAATAAATTTGGAATTTTACTTTGAGGTAAGATGAATAGAAAATTTGCTTTGTAAATAATTAAACAAATTAATAACGAATAATTTTTTTAAATCAAAACTTTTTGACATCGAATTGAAAATGGCCGCCGTTGAATGAATTTTAAATAAATACAGTCACTTAAAAAAACTGTCCCAGTAATTGTCTAATACTGACAGGTATGAGTGCAACAACAATACTTTTTTATATCTAAATCACGCTTATATTTGCTCCGCTGTCTAATTGCATTCTGGTTCACAACTACAACGACATCACTTTGTTGTAATAAGTTTTGATTATCCAGATGATAAAAAACATGTTAATTATTCATTAGGACAGTTTATTAAGTTTACTTTATTTAATAAAATGTATAACCTTCTTAGGCTTGGTATTTTGTGTCATTGGGAGTAATAACTGAATTTTTACGGCGCGACAGACTATTTACTCCTTTTTGCAGTCCATTTGATTAATACCATTCCATGGCTGAGCCTTAAATTCCCGAATTCGAAATTATGGAATTCTAACTCAAGCTTCTATGCATATCCGGCCTTCGCTAACTAAAACTTTTTAATATGTCATTTAGCCCGGCTTATATAGCTGCTTAGTTATGGCTGTTTTACACCATCACACAAGACTTATGTATTTTGAAAAAAACAACCCTGTCAAGATTAGTTGTTATTATTTATCAGAGATGCATTTTCTTCATAATACGTAAGACTTGTGGGATAGTGTAAAACGGCCTTAAGCCAAGTTGGTGTTTGTTTTACCATAGAAAAGAAAATCTATGCATACTGCATTAGGCGCCTATGCAGAGAAACTTAAGTTAGCGAATCGTGATTTTTAAATTCGAAATTTTAAAACTTCGCGATTCTTGAATTCGGGATTTTGAGTAATGTTAGATCTTACAGCCTTTATTTTTTACTTTTTAATTGAAGAATTCTTCAAAATAAGAAAATGAAAAATAGTCCAAAAAATGTTTTCAACTTCGGTAAAAGTCAACAATCATTACCCAAAAATTAAGAAAAATCGCTCAAGAAAGAAGGGTTAGTATTCTCATATAAAATCACCAAAATTTGTAATGGTAAATTTTTGAGTGATTTAACTATTGGTCATTTTGCCTACAGCCATGGGCCACATTTCGCAGCACTCAATATCCGCAGCCGATTTTTTTGTTTTTCTACCTTAAGGGTGTTAATTTTTGGCGTACGTCAATACCATCCAACAGCTTAGCTTAGAAAGAGCTCATCAGGTCGAAACAAACAATGGGCTCTATCTGAAATATATAATTTTAAACATAATCTGAAGTTATTGCAAATTAAAGTCTTAGCTTTTAAAAATAAACGGCCATGTTCTGGAAATCCAAATCACATGAAATTTAAATCGAACAAAATTTGAAATTTATCCTGTGTTTAAAGTTTATAATGATTTAACGCTGAATACAAACACGGCTATTTTTCAAATCAGGAAAAGATACGCTCAATTTAAAAAAAAAATTTAATTGAAAATATCCAACGATTTCAATTTCACGTGATTTCGATGTCCAGAACATGGCCGAAAATCTATATCCGAATATATTATAAAAACAAGTAAGAGTGTTATATTTGGCTATGCCGAATCTCCACCCTGTTGCGAAAATAACAGAAACTTATATAAATACCGTTACTTTAATATAAATAATTAAACTTTGTGCCACTCCCATTTGTCGGATGTTGTGAATTGACAATCAAGATGCTTGTACCTAATTTGCAAGCCTTGGCCGTTCTCCAGATATACGGAAATCTAAAATCTAATTCCGCGAGAGTCACTCGAGAGTCTCTCGAACCCGTCTCGCAACCCCGGCACTGAAAGTCTAGCTCACTACCAGCTTGCCTACCGGGGCACCCAATGTCTTGTCCAATCCCGTCCACATTTTGTCGAGTGTTATGTATTGATACCCGGGATGCTTGCACCAAATTTGGAAACTTTGCCTCTTGCCGTTCTCCAGATATACATAAAAAAAAAATTAAAAAAAACACAACAAGGAATTTTTGAGAAAAGTAAGAGGCAGTCCTTGTTTATTGTTCATATCTCAGTAATTGTGGACTTAACAGGCTGAATTTCAATAGCAAACAATTCCGGACGTCACATAAATATATAATTCCCAAGTCCCCATCATAAATGAGGTCCTCTGAAAGCCCATTTCAACGAACAGACAGACAGACGGCCATCGTTAAATCAACTTCGCTACTTATAAGGACTCAAATATGAACACCTTATAGGGTCTAACATTAAAATTGTAGAAATGACAAATGGAATGAGAAACTTATATATACCCTTTTACCTTCGGTGCTTGTTTGTTTGTTCCGCAATCACGCCACAACGGCTGAGCCGATGTTGATGAAATTTGGAATATTATCAACGATTTTTTCAAAAATTATAGCAAAAAATACTTTCAGCTTTACTTTTTTTTAATTTACAATGAATATAAAAACTGAAGTCCACTTTCGATCTCTGACATTAGAAATATTTAGGAATAAAAACTTTAAAAAACTATAGCCGCAGAGAAGTGAAGTTTATATTAGAATTTAAATAAATTTTTAAAAATAACTTTTAAAATTCCTTTCCTACAAAAATTAAAAAAAATAGACTTAAGCAATTTTTCTTATTGCCATAGTTTTCTAAGCAAAATTTGTAAAACAACTTAATTCCGCCACCACTAACTCGAACAAAAAAATAAATAAATTTTAAATACTATTAATTGACATTTTAACCAAAATCAACATTATTTGTTTAAATAGGTGTTAAATACTCATTTAGAAACAATAACAACAGCAACAATCACAACAGAATACAAAATGTCTTAAGTTTAAACTTTAAATACGAAAACAGCACATCCAACCAAAAGCTAAACAAAAAAACGCTGAATACATTAAATTTTAACGCCGAATACAAACACGATCTAAATAAAATAAAATCGTTAAATAAACAAACAGACCAAAAAACTATGAACCATAAATACAGTGAGTTTAAAAAATGTACATACACAAAATCTTGTGCCAAAGTTTAGTTAATAAAATTGCACAATCGATGACAAAAATTTATGTAATAAGTAAAAAAAAAAAAAATATGTAAATAAATAAGTAAAATTACATTTATTTTGAACCAGCGACCTAATGTGACACCGACTTAAATTAAAATTTTTCTTTAACGAACTGTTTTGCTCGACATTGCCTTTTTTGGAAAAGTAGTATTGGGAGCAGTGAAGCCAATAGAAATTTAAAAAACAAACCCTAAAATTCACTTTTTTCCCCACAACCAAAAAAAAAATATCCCTTCTCTTTTCCCTAGGTTAAAAATGTACTGGGGCCTGATTCTGGCAGTCGTGATCGAGCGAGTACTTTCTCGATTGGAAAGCCATTTAATATCTAATTATTTCAGTCAATACTGAACGAATCGGAATTATTTTTTCAGTGTTGTAAAGCTTTAATTTGAGTTTCAGAATACTGAAAAAATAATTTCGATTAATTCAGTATCGACTGAAAGAATTAGAAATAAAATTGCTTCCGAATCGAGAAAGTACTCGATCACGACTGCCAGAATTAGGCCCCTGTTTTTAGCAACAGGCAAACAAATACATACTTTGCTAACCTTTTGTTAATACTTAATGCACTTATTAACATTTATTATAAAAGTATTTATTAACAAAAAGAAAAAACCCAAAATAAATACCCAGCCAGCAAAATAATTCGACGTTATCTGAATCAGACATTTCTGACTTCAAATGTCTGACTTCATTCTTAGAGACTTCGTTCAGATTTCTGTCAGACATTGATTATACGTACTGTCTGGCCGCCTTCTGAATCGATTTCGTATGGATATATCGGAGGCAACTTATGTACCGTTATGTCTAATAGATTTCTGATGGAATTCATATAGATGGGTCTAAGTGGTTATGAGTGTTTTTTTTTAATAATTACAATGCCTATTAAGTTGAAAATATTTTTATTGTATATATTTTATTGTTTAAAAAAATGATACGTAAAATTTTTAGTTAAGAAAATAAAAGACTTCTTACAGAAATCTGTACGAATATTCGATAACAACTTTATTCCATATTCTGTCAGCTATCTGACAGAAAACAATAAGAATTTCGGCTAACACATTAGGATTGCCCATGCGTTCTTCATTATATTTCTGTTAGATTTCTATCAGAAATGCCGAAAAAAATTTAGAACTTCCCTCGAAATGTCTGCCAGAATTCATGTCAACCAACCACTTCACAAATTTTTAGGTCAGAAACCCGACAGAATTCGTATACGATTCCGAATTATTTGTCGACGTTTCTCACAGATATCTAGAAGACGTCGGATAATTTTGCTGGCTGGGTATGTACAATGCTATACTGAAGCATATAAAAATTCAACTTAAGAAAAACACTATGTGCCAAATTAAAATTTTTTCTTTTTGGCAAAAACGCATCATATATCCTTCAATCTAAAATCAAAACTAAGTCAAACTGCGTGTTTGATTTTCATTTCCTCATCTTTTGTCTATTTTAAAGGACTTAACCTTTTTCAACAATATATATTTTATATATTTTTTAATATAAGTATCTAATATTTTTTTTAAAGTGCATGTACACTAGGGATATAACCATTTGCATTTTTTTGCAAATATCAAAAAGGACCTATCATAGTGAGATAGTGCATAAAAAAATATGAAGAAATGTGCCTTCCTTTTTTCGCGAGCGTTCAAAAAGGTTCGGCACCGATCGCGATGAAGTTTTAGCTTATAATTTTTTTCAGTTTTACAGGAAATCCATAATTCTAACGTCGAAAGCCATGCTGGTCTTTGCATTTCGTGTTTTTTTTTTAATGAAATGGCGATTCCTTGCATTCCAAAAAAAGAAACCAAAAAACGGTACAAGGGAAGGATACCCACCATAAAAATTTATATTACAATTTATGCGACAAAAATATAACGTAAAAATACATATATTTTTATTAATATTAACTTCTTAGATGTTCCCACAAATATTTTTTGGGGAAGGACTCCCTCCAAAAAAAAATCAATAGTCAAACTAAAAAAACAAACAATTTTATGTAATGTTATTGTACGTTTTCTCCGCGTTATCTGCTTCTGGAGACTAGAGAAAGGGCAGGATTCCCATTAAACACTGGGTCAAGGAGCCATCAAGAATTTTTAAACAGCAGCGCAGCAATATATGCGCTGAGCGGGCGGTGAAAGTTGTTCAAGACATTTTTCCGTTATGTAAATCAACACGAACTCTCAATTTGAAGTTTATAATGTACAACAATAATGTATAAGTTATTTAATTAAGCTTGTTTTAATTGTAATTGTGCATGTCTTTCAAAATTGCTGTTTTACATAAGGTTTATAATATTTGGTCACAAACGTACATGTTAATTGCTTCTGAGATTGTCTTTTCGCAAAGTTATTGCAGAAAGCAAAGAAGTTCTCGGTTTCAAAATGTTTATTTGCGCCGTAAAAGAGTTCACCCATCTTGAAATTTTTTCCCTAAAATCAACGAGACCAATTTAATTGACATTTTGTCAAATGACTTTGAGTCTGACTTTTACAGATAAAATGTTTTAAAGGTAATACACGACATGTATTTATTTTGTAGTGGGATGTAAAATACATGTCGTGTACGGGCACCTTTAGCAAATTCGGTATCAAATATATAAAAGCGAAGGCCTGTAGAATTTTAAAAGAAAATTTACTTCAGTTCCCCTTAACAAAAATATAAAACAAAAATTTCCTTTTCAAAATATATCCTTCCACATCCTTAAAAGTTTTCATTGAATTTTTTAAAAATTTCAAATTGTATGATATTCTTTATTTTAGATTAGAAGGTGTGATTGATTTTTTTTTCTCGGCTATGTAGTAATTTCAGTCATTAAATATTCGCACACATTTTAGCGAATGTAAGTGCGAATGCAAATAGTAGGGTATTCATTTAATCGGGCTTTTGCTTTAATCGGTTAATTGCTCGACTAATTAACCGAGGTTTTGGTTCATTCGGTTAATAATCGGTTAATTTTGTTATTCATCGGTTAACCGATTAAAAAAGTTTTTTTTATAAATAAAGTTATTTCAATAAATAAAAATGCATAAATTATTTATTATTTGGAGTTTTTTAATAAAAAAAACAACAATAACATAATTTAAACATCAAAGTTCTTAAACTAAAACGAGCAAACAAAAAAATAATTCATATATGTATATGTAATATATATTTCTTTAATTAATAAATATTATGAAAATATTAAATAATAGGCTGTGTGATGATTTATTAGTTATTTCAATAGTTTAAGGAGATCTTATAAACTAATCTTTTAGACAAATAATTTGGTTTGAATGTTAAGGATTTATGCGATTCTTTTCTTAAGTTTAGATAAAACTTGACTTGGAAAAAAAATTTCATTTAGAATGAAATCGAAAGCAACCCATAATACAGAATATCTTATTTCTCAGTCCTCTTCCGGGATTTCTCTAAACATATTAAACTTTCATTATGCCATTAGAGTCCTGTTAAATTTTTTTAAATTGTTAACACTTCTAATTGTTTCGGTTAGTTCTTAAAAAATTAATATGAGATATAAAAAGTTCATGAAACAAAAAACTATTGACAGCAAACACTTATTAAAAACGGAGACACCTTCTTTGTTTATATGAATAAATATTTTCTAAACACATACCATAACCGGTTTAATCGTTAATTGAAAATAGCCAATTTTAAATTAGCCGAACAGTTAATCGGGTAGTAATTAATCGGAATACCCTAGCAAATAGCAAAAAAAAAAAATAAGTGAACAGTTCGCAAATGCAAAACCGAATATTCGGCGCCCCCTTATATATACATACATGGTTTTGGCAATTGTTGAAGATTGCCAGGCTGTAAGGGCTTGTACTTAAATGCTATTGTATATGAAAAATTTTAAATGAAATTAATTCGAATATTTACGTATTTTTACACAAAACATATATTGAAAAAGAGATAATATTTTGAAAATTTTATACATTTGCCTTAAAATAAAAAATCGGTCCTTTTTTCCCTACGCTTAAAATTTTCCGCAAAATTCACTTGATTAAACTTTTAATACACTTGATTAAATTTTTAATTAAAACTGATTTTTTGATTAATACTTTAATTTTTTCTGTGTGTACAGAACATATATTCAAGGTGTCGAAAGCAATCAAGTGCCTCGGTTTTTTAAAACGGTGTAAGATATACTTCCCTCTATCTGATCTCCTTCGACCGCGCATGGAATACAACTCTCTTGAGCGGGCCTGTGCTTCAAAGTCTATTTTGGAGCTTCTCGACCGCGATTCTATTGACTCCCTTGAGCACCATCGCAATGCGCATTACAGTGAAAATTCGTTTTTGGCCGGACTGTTCGTATTTCAACATAAATAAGTTCATGTCGAATATTCACAATCCTTCTTCCCATAACATACATATTTTCCTAGTTCCCACACAATGCAATGCATTAGTAGGTGTCCTCCCCTGATTGCTGGTCCTTACCTTGATCCTTCCTTAAAAATAGTAATTTTAAAGGAACTGAAGCGGTACATAATCGAATGACAACGCAAAACAAATTTAGAAGACACAAAAATAAAAACGAGGCTACTTGAAATCGAGGCTTCGTAAACCAAAGTATGAGATTATAACATCCAGAGCTGAAGGACTGAGCTAAGCGCTTCGATTGGGAGCGATTTTATTAAATTTTATTATTAACCATTTCTATTAAAAATTTACTTAATTAGCTCACTGTATTAGCCAAATTAAACAACAAATTTCCGCTTAAAATGACACATGAAATAAAGATGAGGCACACTTATTTACTTTAAACGTACATACTGGCAATGAGTGGCTGTGAGTTTCTTTTTTATGACTGCTCATATCAAAATTTATTGTTAAACAACATTTTACCTGAAGTTTAAAAAAAACTAACTAAATACAAGCCTGCAAAGAAAAAACTAAAAATGTAATACATATATTTAATTTCATTTGAACTTGACATTCAAACGCATCTGAACGCAGGCCGCACGTTGAGAGCTGAGTTGTGTTTGATATCTTGTTTTACTTTTTTGTCATTTATTAAATATTATTTTTGTTGCTTTACAACCTCTACTACCACAACTGGTAATTAAGGGTATATTAAAGTTGTCGTTCCATGTGTAACAGCAAGTACTATTTATCTAAGACCCCGTAAAGTACTTAAGTTGTATATGTGCCCTGGTAGGCTAGTTGGTAGTGAGCTAGTCTGTCAGTACGGTGGTTACGGGTTCGATTTCCTTTAGAGACTCTGGTCTTCTGCAGACAAGTGTAAAGATTTGCGGTATTAGCATAAGAAACATCGAAAGTATATTCTTTAAAATTCGAAGGCATAAATTGAAAGTCCTTAGTTAGGTAATAACAATTGTTTAACCAATAAAATATTATTTCTAGCTATTTGTTAACGATTAGTTAAACCATCAAATGTTTTGGTTAACTACTATGTAGCTAGACAACAGCTGTCGCGTTGAAAATTATTATTAACATTTGTTTTTTTTTTTTTTTTTTTTCATTGATGAAAATTACGATTAGCAATTGTACATAGACGCTGACACGCATCTTCTTTCTTTTTTGCAGTAACAATTTCACATTTTTTTTTATAACATTTCGGTATTTTTTTCATATTTAGAAATAATAAAAATGAAAACAAAAACACTGCTACCAACATTGAAATTTGGTATTTTGATAGAGTTACTAATTTTTGCTCTGACAAAAAATTTTAGTTAACCAATAGTTATCATTTTAGTATACTAATAATTAACTAATGACAGGAAATTTGGGCCTTACTCGAATAAACTTTATCCGTCTATTTGTCTCCTCTCTATAACAAATACGTTCACTTTCGAAACACTCAAAAGGAAAATTATTATATCCTAATAAGTTGGGGATTAATTTCTAACAAAATCGGTCTTATAATGATAATGAGCCCGACAAAAAAAAAATGGTATGAGTTTAAGACTTGTGTAAAAGTTCTTTTTGCCGAATATTTTCTAAATATCAACTGTATATGAGTTTTGGTCATCTTAAAGCGATTTTGAAAGGGTTGCTTATATGGGATTTGTGGTCAGTTCTGGACCTACCAGTACATTGCAACGACATAGAAGCTATTATAAAAGTTATAACCACCAAATGATATATCAATACCAACATATATATGTATAATATATAAGAAAATTTTGGCATTAAAGGCTGTTTTCGGTATTGGAATTTGTATGGGAGCTATGGTCAAATATAGACCGATTTAAAAAAAAATGGTAATTTTGGCAAAACATATTTTTGAGCCAAATTTAATGTAAATACCAACATATGATTAGATAGCTTATGTGCCCAAAGACTATACCGAAAATAAGTTTGCATAGGGGTCATGTGAAATTATGGAGCGATTCTGGGCATTTTGATAGGCTTCGTCCTTAAGACGTATGTACCAAATTTTATCAAATCATCTTTAAAATTGCGACCTGTACTTTGCGCACAAGGTAACATAAACAGACAACCAGCCAGCCGGACGGATGGACGGACATCGTTAGATCGACTTAGATAGAGATATTGAGTCGATCGGTATACTAAAAGGACCAATATTTTTTAATGTTACCACATCAGCACAAACGCATAATGGTGATGTGGTAAATGTGGGTATAACTATGTAAAGAGTGGTCCAACCATAATGCACGATGTTAATTGTGAGTCAGACCTTAACGTCAAGTTGTTGCCCAAAGTTTTAACTTTGTTTGCGAATAACGGTACCATGAATAACATGTTAAAATTAAATACAGAAAAACCAAATATTGTACCCCAAATTTATGCGAAATGAGTCAACTTATGCCATCTCGATACCTTCCCCACCCTGCACCCCCCCCCCCCCCCCCCCCAAATGCCAATGTTCTACACGTGGCAAGAACGCCTTTCCAAAACTTTTGTACGTTTACCTTTAAATATACAAACTTTTATGGCAATTCCAAATTGGGCCCTTTTTCCTTTAAAGTTTTATTTTAAATTAGTTTTAAAAAATTATAAATGTTGTCACTCAATATTGTAAGGATATAGGCCCAAAAACTATTAAGAGTCCGCGATATAAAGCCTTAAAAGCACATTAAAAATCGTAACGTATAATTCTTATAACGCTATTGTCATAAAGTTTAACGAGAATAAGTCTTATGTAATAAAAATTATAGTATTAAAAAGTGGCAAAAAGCAGGGACCGAAAATAACAGTTACTTTGAAATTTTAAAACAAAAAAAGCATATAGAAGTTAATGTCGAAAAACTGATTCAAGTATACCATACTGATCCTTATGAACTTTTGTATGATAAAATATATCAAAATTAAAGTTATTTTTTGAACAAAAACAGTTTTATTTATTTTTATTTTTTCTTAAAAGCTAAGACACAAATGTTTAATAGCCGATGCCTACGGCAAAAACACGAAATATTCTGGCCAAACTGGGTGACAAATGCACAGTTGCTGTCAATATCAAATATGGTCCCTATCTCGGAGGACGTGGATAGGCCAAACACACTCCGAATATCCAGAAATGACAACGCAAGAGCCTTGGAATCGAATACCCAAGGACATCGTGAACAACGTCGCCCCCCCCCTAATATCTGGCAGCGAACCCTAGTAAAAGAATGACAAATAAAACATTGAGTTAAATAAACCTCTTCGCCAATAACCGTAATAAATTGAGAAAATTCGTTGGTGCCCTACATGAACTTTCTTTTATTTAATTCACAAACTTTGTGTATAATTATTATGAATTAATGCAGTAAAAAATGGTACCTTTGAGATAATCACGTTTAAAAGTACACATGGACAAAGTTTAAATTATAGGAAGTTATAGCAAAAATTACTTTCTGCTTAACTTTTATAAATTGCAATATCTCTTAATTTAAAAACTGGAGTCAACTTTCGATCTCTGACATTAGAAATATAAACAAACAAAAACTTAAAACAACTATACCCACAAAAAAGTGATCTTTATATTAGAATAGGAGTACATATATTTTCAAAAATTACCTTTAAAGTTTAAAAGTGCTCTCCTATAACACTTAAAAATTGGACTTGAACGCTTTTTCCTTATTGCCATATATATAACTTAGATAAATATAATTTATAGTTTTTAAAAGCTCCCACAAAAGATCCAATACCTTAACAAATATTAAAACGGATTTAAACTTTATTAAATTTCGTAAAATATAAAGAATTTTACGGCAATATCAGCGATATCTTTTTACTTTCTGAAAAGAATAAAAATAAAATTATTCTAATTCCTGGTGAAGGGTATCAAAGATTCGTCGCAGCTTAACTTAACAATCTTACTGGTGCAAATCTACACTAGTTGTAATTGAAACATGAATTTAAACATAAAAATACATAATTCAAATATTTGTACGTTTATTATTACGTTTATACGTAATATTTTATAAGAAAAAAATAAAACACTTTTTTCGATGTTTTTTTTTGGTGTGACATTTGTGTGATTTTAATTGATAAAAATTTAGTTTTAAGAAAATAAAATACGGAGTCTCAAAACATTTAAAAATCTTATTAAAATTTTTTTATTTATTTATATTTGTTTTTCAAGGGAGGACATGCAAAAGGTGAATGTAATATTTCATGACAATTTTACGGTGTCATATCAACATAAGAAAATCTTAGAATTTGTTCCTGAACTGAGTATTGACAAGAATACACAAGTAATAACACCTAATATACCTCTATTGGTAAGTAAAATCGTTATCTAAAAAAACCCCCGAAATAAATCAGATTTGGAAAAATGTTTCCTGAAATTCGCGGAAAAAATATTTTTAAAATTTGTCTCTAACGGGTATTTGAGGTTTCATTACAGTAAATTTTTCTAACAGCCAGTAAATCGATGTGGCACAGTGGAGAATATAATAAAGGGGAAATAGATCTTTTGTGCGAAAAGTACTGGTCGCAATTTTGAAGATAACTTGATGAAAATTGCTACTAGGATCTAATAGGCACAAGGATCATATTGAAAATGATCTATAATTTCACATAGCACCCATACAAGCTTCTTAGTATGCTGGAATTTAGATTAAATTTTTTTTTTTTTTTTTTTTTTTTTCATTATTTATTTATTGAATCTTCATATATTAAATATGAACTAACAATAATTAATCAAATCTTATCCTAATATTTGCTTTATGTCCTGCCAGTGCCAAACACAAAAGATTTAGTCATCACGGTTTCTGTTTACATATATAGGTGTTTATCGCTCATCTGATTGGGTGAGTGCTGCAGTGTCTCTTCTTCTTAAGCGAGTGTGGCCGCCATAATTTAAAATATTTCTAGCTAATGGATTTGGGTGCAGTTCCAGCCTTTTTAAATATTTTACTGCATATTTCGTTATCATAGTTTTTACTAATGGCACATTGAGATCCTTGTGGATATTTAAATTTTTGACGTACCAGGGGGCGGCTGTGATTATTCTAAGAAGTTTATTTTGGCGCCTTTGAATTTTTTCGATGTTAGAAGCCGAGGCAGTGCCCCATAACTGAATACCGTAGCAGAAGTTTGCAATCGAGACTAAGAACAGAATTTCTTCCAATAAGCCAATTAATTTGGATTGCTTTTAGTTTCATTTGAGTTAATTTCGCTTCTATATGCCATTTCCACGTTAAACGCCGATCTAGATGTATACCGAGGTATTTTACATGCGAGTGTTGGGGTATTATTTGATTATTTATTTTAATAGGGGGGCATGTTTCCCGACGCAATGTGAATGTTATATGTGCGCATTTTTGCTCATTGATCTTTATCCTCCATTTTTTTAACCACCTTTCTAGTTCAAATATATGATCCTGTAGATAACGAGATGCTTCTTGACAGTTTGCGTGTACGCTTAGAAAAGCTGTGTCGTCCGCAAATGTTGAGGTATGGGTGTAGCTGTTTGTTGGCAAGTCCGAAGTATAAATTAAGTATAATAGAGGGCCCAGGATGCTGCCTTGTGGGACTCCAGCGCTAATTGGCTGTGGAGAACTTAAAAATTCGCCTTCTTTTATAATAAATTGACGACCGACTAAGTAGCTTTGTAACAGCTTGTGTATATTTGCTGGTAAGTTTTGCTGCAATTTCAGTAGTAAACCTTCATGCCAGACTTTATCAAAAGCTTGAGACACATCGATGAAGAGTGCTGAGCAATATTTTTTTTCTTCAAAGGCTTTTCTTATGACATTCACTATTCGATGAGTTTGTTCAATTGTGCTGTGTTTTCTTCTAAAACCGAATTGATGATTGGGAATACATCTGTTACCATTTAAAATCGGCGTTAATTTAGACACTAGAAGTTTCTCAAAAAGCTTTGATATATTATACAATAAGCTTATAGGTCTATATGACTCAACTTTTGTGGGATCCTTTCCTGGTTTAGGTATCATGGTAACTAAGGATACTTTCCACTCTTGTGGGTAGTATTCAAGGCGTAAAATAGCATTAAAAATTAGTAGAATAATTTTCTTTGCTATGCTGGGTAGCTCCAAAAGCATTTTGTTACTGATCTTATCAAAACCAGGGGCTTTCTTGGGGTTTAAATCATGAATAGCCTTCTGGATTTCTCTTACTTCAAACCTTAGTGGAACAGCTGATCTAACAGCAACAGGTGGTAACTCGACCGCAGTATCGAAAGATGTATGAGGGGTAAATACGGTTTTTAAATGATTAACGAAAATATTTCCTTTTTCTATGTCATTTCGTGCCCAACGTCCATTTAAGTTTCTTAATGGTGGTTTAGTGATAACTGGTCTTTTAAGATTTCTAGCTGCACGCCATAATGAGTAATCAGATTGAGGAGTTGCATCAAGTTCCTTAAGATATTTTTCCAGAGAAGCCGTTTTTTGAGACTGCAGTAAGTTTCTTAGCCTTTTTGTGCACTCTTTTAGTAAATTTTTAAGTTGAGATTAAATTTGGCTCAAATTTATTTCATTGTAAGCCAAATCATTTAACCAAATTATATTGGTATCGGTCTATACTTGACCATAACTTCAATACAAATACTATATTTTCCCAAAAAGGCTTTTAATACCATAACTTCCTAATATATATTGGTATTGTCATAAAATTTGTCAGCAGTAACTTTGACGATATTTGTACTGTTAGGTCCACAATTGAATACAGATCCTAAATAGTAATGCCAATCGGAACTGGTTGTCGCAAGTCCCAGGATTCGGGATTTCAAAAAATCAAATCCCGATTTCTTTTACGAGATTTCGGGGATTTTCTGGATTCGGGGACTTTGAAAATTAAAATATTAATTCCTTAAAGACAAAAATCTCATATAGATGAATAATATTCGGCACAAATAACCTTAACATAAATATTAACCTCATAACATAATTTTGTTCTGGCGGATCCATAATACCCATGGGACCTTAATTGGATACACTCTCGAAAATGTATATCTAAATGCAGGGGTGTAGGGTATCATATGGTCGGGCTTAACCGATTATACTTTTTAAGTTGGTAGTATAATATTTGTGCCAAAAAAAACACCACCATGATTTATTTGTGACGAAATACACCAAATCGATCCACTATATCATCTATTCCCCATGCAACAAAGTACTTTAATTGAATTCTAAAGAAATTATATTTACAACGAAACTTCTCAAAAATATTCGCTAGTAATTAGTTTTTATGCTCACTACCGTTTGGGAGTATATTTAGTAAAATAATTTGTAACGCATAAAAAAAGTGTCCCGCACTCAACTTTTAGTATACCGATAACTGAGTATAATTAAATTACCACAACATTTTGTAGTCGTAGGTCCATAATTTCATATGGGCCCACTGTTGCCAATTTAGCATTTTTTTAACTCATTTAGCATGAAAAAAAGCTTCCAGCATACACCACTTTTTCCAAAACTTTTCCAAAATGTTTTAGAACTTTGTTAGCATTTTTAAATTTAAGTAATAACTTTTTATTTTTTCCATTAATTTGAAGCTTTTTACTAGATGTGCAAACATGTACATAAATAATAATACTGTTGTTTTTTCAGATATAAAATGATCATACGAGTATTATTTTTTATAGAATCTGGGAATTATTTCTTTTCATAAGCTACTTTATTATATTCAACATTTATTATGTTTCGAATTTATTCTATGATCTAAATTTTAGTTATGTATTTTATAAAGCTTTTTGTAATAGTTCTATTTCTTCAATTTTAAGGAATGACTTTATACACTACCAGACTATTATCTTGTATCTTCTTGTTACATTTTACCTTAGCTATCCTTTGGATAGCAATTAAGTATATTGTATGTACAGAAAAATTTACAATTATTAGACACTAGGAGAATGTAATGCATTTTCCATGGCCCGCTACGACCTTTGTCAGCGTTCTTTGTGTCACACTGGATAGTAATACTTTATAAATTGAATGTATTTAACTCAACTATTTTAACAATTACAATCTGGGAATTATTTCTTTTTCAAAAGTACCTTTATTATATTCAACATTTTTTATTTTTTCGAGTTTATTCTATGAGTTAAATTTCAGTTTTGTATTTTTATAAAGCTTTTGGTAATAGTTCTATTCCTTAAATTTTTAGGAATAACTTTATACACTACCATAGAATAAACTCGAAAAATTAAAAATGTTGATTATTTTTTATATATTTTAAAATAAATTCTGAACGTAATGGAATTTAATTGTTCTAACCAAGCTAACTTTTAAATGTAATTGAATATAAATTTGTTAAAGCTGCGTTATTTTTTTATTAAGTAAAGATAAGTTTTTGGACCTATTTTGATTTATTTTTAATGGTAAAAAATTATGTGTTTTTTAAGCCCTCTACCACTATTGGTGAATGAGGGTATACATAGTTTGGCATTCTGAGTGAAATTTTTTTAATATTCATCTCGATTTGGTCATGTCCGCCTGCCTGTCCGTCTGTTTGAAACACGCTTACTTTTGAAAGACTCAACAGAAATAATATTGATGTCAAACTCTTTATTGTTCCCCAAAGCAGCTTGGGACTGAAATCGGCTTAGTAGTTAAAGAGTTATGATCTTACATGTGGAACAACCTCCCTAAAAAATTTAAATTTTTGCTATAAATGTTAACAAAAATTAAAAGTGGGGAAAGAATGCACCGATTATCATTAAATTTTGGATAAATTCGTTTTATATGACAGGAAATCGCACAAAAATTTTATGAAGATGGGCCCATAATTTACCATATGCCCCATCTAAAGCGTCCGTCGTAAAATCGTTTAAAAAAGAATTCAATTCTAATAAAATTATATTACTGTATTGAGATTCGGTATAATTTTATTTTTTTTTCAATATCACTTTAATGCACTTAATAGTATTTCTGAAATAAATCAGAATATTCTATTTAACTAAGGGAACGAATTATACTACTGTGAGGTCAGGTTTTATAAAGATTGGCTTATAATTTATAGATCCTATAAAGCTCTTGAATTATTCGAACTCACGGTGAAGGGTATTAAAGATTCGGCATAGCCGAATAGAGCACTCTTATTTCTTTGGTTTTTTATTTCCCAATTTAATTGTAAAAGACTATAAAGTACTAACGGCCAATTTCAGCAAGTTCAGTTATAATTAACTATCAGTTATAACTGTCGAAAAAATATCGTTAACTGGAAGTTAAAATAATAGTTAATTTTAACTGAACATGGTAAAATTGGCCGTAATTCATGTAATTTTATACCATGCTAATTATTTAAAAATTAATGTCAAATTACATCGGTTTTCTTTTTGTTATATAAAATATTTTTTAGCACTTTTTTAGGCACTTTTTGGCATTTTTTCACAAAAATCTAAAATGTTTCCTTCCTTAAGTTTTGGCCATTAGCAATTGGTGTAGGGTATTAAATATGAATATTTATTTGTTCGTAATATCATAAAATATTGAATTGATATCATGAGGAAATTTTAAGATTCAATTTCTTTTTTTTTTTATTTCTAATTACAGACTCTCACAAGCTTAAGTCCAAAATTAGGTTATGTACTCTCAAAAACCATATCCGTCATATTAACGGCGGCAAAATTTAAAGCCTTTATAAATGTAACAGCGGATCAGCTGGTGTTTGGATACGATGATCCGCTGGTTTCGTTAGCGCATAAATTTTATCCAAAGCACTTAAGGCCAGGGGAACGAATGGGTTTATTGTTAGCGGTAATACAAACTGTGATATATAACAAACCATAACTTAAAAAATAAATAAATTTAAATATTTTTGCAGCGTAATGGCACCTTATCGGAAAGGTCAACTATAAAGACAGGCTACAACGGCATGGATGAATTTGGTTATATAGATCGTTTAAATGGTTTGGATTATTTGCCTCATTGGCAGCAGCCACCCTGTACTAGCATAACAGGATCGGAGGGATCATTTTTTCCGCCGCGTGATATAACCAAATCCGATATGTTGTACGTATATGACAAGGATTTGTGTAGGGTCATACCTTTGCAATATGAAAAGGGTGTGGTTAAAGATGGTGGGTTATTATAGAAAATTAATTGAATATTTTATTGATTTCTTTGTCTTATTTATAGGTATTGATGCGGATTTGTATATATTACCGGAAACTTCTTATGGTGATGCTGAAAACCATCCTGAAAATCAATGTTTCGATACCAGAGATTATAACGCCATAAAAGGCTTGCAAAACATAAGCCCCTGTCAGTATGGAGCTCCAGTGTATTTATCGAATCCTCATTTCTATCAAGCAGACAGCAGTTTATTAGAATCGGTAGAGGGCTTAACACCTAATGCCTCACTGCATGAGACCTATTTTAAAATACAACCGGCAAGTTTTATTTTTATTATTTTTATTAGTATTTTTTTAATTTTAAAATTAATTTTTTTTTTAATACAGAAACTTGGTGTTCCTTTGGAGGGTAAAGTGCGCATTCAGTTGAATCTAAAAGTAACCCAGGCCCGTGATATTTACCCGGTTAAAAATTTTCGCAATTTTGTGTTTCCTGTCATGTGGTTGGAAGAAGGTATTTCAGATCTAACGCCTGCCATTAGAAGATGGATTTATGTGGCCACAGTATTTGCCCCCACCATTATACCTATTGGCTCGTATCTCATGATAGTGGGAGGAGCTTTTGCCATAGTCTTTATATTCCTGCGTGCCTATCAAAATTACGTATTTGACCGAGACCCAACTTTGGAAATACTCGAAATGGGCAGACGTTCTTTGCGGCGTGGCAGTAGCTTTATAGCCCATCATCAGCATAAATTAATGCATCGTGAATCTTATACTTTACTCAAGGCCATGCCCTCCCCCTATGTCGACGACCAGGAGGATTCACTGCCTATAATGAATACAAGCAACGATTTGTCATAGTATTTGTAAAAAGTACTTGTATAATTTAAGTTTTTTTTTAATTTAATTTAAGTGCAATTTTTGTCAGGCAAAATTGTAGTTTCACAAAAAGTAGTAAAAAAAGGTTTTTAAATCGTTTATGACGAAGTAGAAAAAAAGAGACAACAACAAATTGTGATTTAATTTTAATTTAATGTTTGAATGAACAAGTGAATGTTGTAGTTGATAATTTTTTTTTTATATGAATTTATTTATAGATTTCTTGTTTTTTTAATTTTTGTAAAACTATTGTAATTTTTAAGTACTCTACTCATTTTTTAATTTACTATAAGTAGTCTTTCTTAAGGAAGATTGCAAAAACATGTTTTTCATTAAATTTTTATACCAAAAAATAAGAATAATTACGAAAACAAAATGTTAATTCATGTTAAATATTTTTCGAAATAGCTTTTAAAAGAAAATTTCGTAACAAGACCAAATCAAATTGTAGATATAAATGCCATTTATTTCAACACGTATTATTACCTTAAATATTATACCCATATCACAATAGTGGAGACGGTATTATGCGTTTGCGCTGCGGTTTGTAACACTTTAAAATATTAGCCAACTTTTAGTATACCGATCAATTCAGAATCACTTTTTGAATCGTTCTAACGATGTCCGTCCGTCCGTCCGAGTGGCAGGCTGGCTATCCACGTAAACCTTTTGTGCAAAGTACAGGTTTAAATTTTAGTGATAATTTTATGAAACTTAGAACTTTAGTTCAAGAAGTAAGCCTATTGAAAATGGTGAGAATAGGTCCATAATTTCACATAGCCCTCATGCAAACTTATTTTCAGTAAAAAGTATTTGAGCCCACAAGCCATCTTATTTTGTTGGTTTTTAATCCAAACTTAATTAATTCCAATCTAAATCATCTTACTAAATTTTATTGAAATCGGTTCATATTTGACCACATTTATAAACGATGATATTGACATACAAATTGGCGATAATAACTTTTACGAAAGCTCTATCTCATGAAAAAATTTTGTGCTGGTAGATGCAAAAATTAACCATAGTGCCCATATAAACCCTTTTCCTAAAATCACTTCTGCGTACGTAATTTCTACAAAGAAATATCTGGTCGTATTAGTACCTAACAATTATCTTTACATTACCGATAAACCTATTAAATTTATTTTGGTAATTGCAACGTTTACTTTGCCTACGTTTTGTTTCTTTAAGTTTTCTTTTAAAATATGGCAGTATTTGTATTTTTATTAATTTTTTAAATTAACTATCAAAAATCGATGGTGTAAAATGCACTACAAATTAACCAGTAGGCAAGACATACGTGTTAAAATTATGAAAAATTCTTTACACCATAGATATCTATACACAGCTTGATATATATTTGTAGAAATTACGGCCAAATAAAGGCAAAAGGGAAATTAAGGCAAACAAGATATCTTGAGAATATTATCCAAAAAGAACGTGCACGTAAATCTTAATATAATTTTGGTCTGGTATGACAATGATTGCCCATGGGCGCAATACTTTACAAATACAATTTTAAATACTGTGGTATAGTGTATTATATAGTCTGGCTAGGCCGACTATACCTTCTTGCTTGTTTATGTATGTACTTGCAATGTAATATTTCTAAGAAATGAAATAATCTGGCAACTTTAGCTACTTCATGTAAAATACAATTAAAGCGCCAGTCAACAGTTCCGCTAACTTTCTCTAAATATTCAACCCCTACTAAAAAAGTCGACGGCAAACGGAACAATCAGGTAAATAATATCGTTTTCATCCTGATACAAAAATTTGATGTCTAATACATTTATCTTCTTATTTCCTGTAATTTTATATTTTAAATGCTGGTTGAACTGTGTTCTGAAATTTAAGAATATAATTTAGAAATGGATTTTAAAATCGATCGCAATTCATCACACCTTTTAATAAAGATCGTTTGGAAATCGACCGATTTTCTACCGGAATAACTGGGGTCAAATTACGGCATTCGATATCGATCGAAATTACAATACAATTTAATGGGAATTTCGATCGATATCGAATGCCGAAATTTGACCCATATATTTTCTTAGTCTTTGATGGCAACAATCGATTAAAATTTACAGTCACATGCTATTTAGTAAGGCGCTTTTAAGTCGACGTCGAGTAAAATTGACTCTGTTTTAGTCGATGACGACTCAAATGAAAGTTAAAAACATTTTAGTTAAAATGTAAATCAAGTAATGTAAAAATTTGTTAGAATGTAAATATAAACTTAAAAGAGTTATGGACACAAATTGTTTTAATAACTCTTAAATTAAATATCACTTTACTCAAGGGAATTCACCCCCAAGTGACCATAGCTTGATACGTAACCAACAGCTGATAACTAATCATATGTCAAAATGGTTGTTGATATAGTTGAAGCAGTCAAAATGGCTTATTGTTGTGTTGGTTCTGAGGAATCTTTCATTAATTCTATAATTTTCCCTTAGAATTATGAAACTTAAAACGTTTTTAAATTATTACATTTCAAACAACTCACAATTAAAAATTAAAAACAAAATTAAATGTTTGCATGAATTGTTTACTTATGTTTGACAAAACGTTAAAATATTTTATAGTGTTGTATCCGCTTTCAAAATAAGACCACCTTATATGAATTCGCGTTGACTTAACTTTTAGTTTATTTTTTCCACTTTTACTGCCTGACCAACGATTTCGAACGTTATATGAAAACCACTCAGTTTTAAAAATATTTTCCATATAAAATTCTATACGTACGTTCACGTTCGAAATTGTTAAGCAGGCAGTTAGTTTTTATATTGAAACAAACAAACATAAAACGTCAGAAGAAAAATTATTTAAGGGTGGATTTTTTTTTTTTTTTTTTGATAGATTTTCGGTAACTTGTCGACGTCGACACAACATTCTTATAAAATTCCGAATTAACGTTAAAGTGATTTAGCCGTTTGCTTGATGTGACAGCATCTTCAACTTGGCGTCGACATCGACAACGACTTACATAATAGCGATGATTGTAAGTTTTAGAAAAATTTTAAATATTGTTTTTATCTTAAATGTAAGTCAAACGAGTGAATTTTGCGCTCATTGTCAAAAAAACAGGCAGTTAAAGTCTGAGACCTCTTGAATCTAAATATTTCTCGAATTTAAATTTTTTGCCAAACGATTTAATTGTTATATTCCCGTAATCAACTTATAAAACTAAAAAAAGAATCTTCTATATATTTCCCACTACCAACCTCTTTAGTCTTAAGTTAAAATCTATTTTTATATATAAAAATGTTTGTATTACTCGTATTTTTTAAAATATTTTTTACGTACTGGGAGTTTTAGGTATATTATTTTTTTATTTTTATATAATTTATAAGTAATTATTTTCTAATTTTTATAATACTAAGTTAATTTTTAAAATAATTCACTAGTCATTTTTTATTTACAAATGAAAATGAGAGTAGATTTATTTTTATAATTTTTAGCTGAAAAAAAACTTTTAAAACACAAAAATAATTTTTTTTTTTTAATTTAATCTTAAGGTTTGTCAGTCAAATTAAGTAAAATAAATTATTCTTAGCCACTAGTTTAGTAATTTGTAAATAATTTTTTTCCATTTAAATATTTATATTGTATTTAGTTAATAAATGTATTTTTAATTAAAACAATTTTATTTATTTGCTGGCATTCCCCATATCCTCGACCTCTGCCTCCTTCTTTTCTCGAGATATTTTAGTCAATTTAGGCCTTTAACAGATTTCTTTTCAAATGTTAATAATTTCTTTATTACATATTAAGTAATCGAGATGTATTTTCGGTGTATATTTTTTTTTATATTAATAAATCATTTTATATAAAAATTGCAAATTGTTTAATTCAAAAACATTAACGGCCAATTACACCAAGTTCAGTTATAACTATCAAAAACATATTGTTAACTATAAGTTAAAGTATTAGTTAGTTTTAACTGAACTTGGTGAAATTGGCCGTAAAAGCTGCGTTACACTATCACACAAGTCTAACGTATTTTGAGAAAAACATAAACCTGTCATGATAAGTTGATATATTTTTTTTTTTTTTGAAAATTTTCAAGCAATTATTAGATTAGGGCAGCATTTTCGAAAAATACGTAAGACTTTGTGGGATAGTGTATAACGGCCTTAAGTGATATTTTTGGCCAACTTTTAACCCTGGATGGTTACTGTTCGTAGAATTGACGAAGCTTATTTACTCTTTATCGTATAACTTTTTATATCGTGCTGTTTTGTCTATTTGTTGGTAATAAAACGGTTGGTTTAAAAACTTTTTTTCATATGCATTTAATATTATATTAAAAATTGTCTTGCCTCTACTAAAAAGTTTTACATTTTTCGTTAATACCCTCTTTATGATCAAGTGCGATATGTATTTCAAGAAGTTATCAAAAATATAACAGCCGAATACAATTTAAAATAATAATTCAAGTTACAAAACAATTATTTATTCCTTTTCTGCGTATATTTTTGTTTCAAAAAACCTTTAAGGCTTCAAATTTATTAAGTGTCATAAACAGAAATTTTTAAATGTTTATTTAGGAAAAAAATTTTACATATTAAACGATTTGAAATTAAAAATGCTTACAAAACTGTAAAATGTAAAATTATTTATATAATAACTATAAGTTTAAATTAAAAAACCAAAAATATTTACTTTTATTCATATTTCAAGAAGTATTGTTTATTTTCCTGTTTGAGCTAAAAAAAAAAAAATTAAGAAAATTTAACTCTCTTCCATCAAAGGAAAAAAAAACGTCAATCAAAACGTGTCACAATTTTATGCTTTTTCCTTAAGATTTATATTCTTTTAAGTTGATTTTTCTTTATTTAGTTAAAGGATCTCTAACATTAATCTTTTATAAACAAGTGAATATTTATTCACACATGTGATATATTTGCTTGAATTTAAACTAGTAAGAAAGTACAGTTGGTCAACACACACCCTACACCACTATTAAATGTTTCTAAACTGTTGGATTATGAACAATTTGTAATATTTACATAAATAAGAATTATTTGTGCTGATTTAAAACTAAATACGAACATCAACAGAGCTGATGACTATACGGGCCTAATCAGAAGGCGAAGTCGTGTTAAAATTATGGTCGGCTAAGGGAAAGAAGATGGGACAGCTTGAGGTCGGCTTACAGCCCACTGCTTTCTAAATATAGGACAATTGTTTGTTTGACGACAACTTTTGCCAATTTTTAGGTCTTCCTTTTTTAAAGAATTTCATGCTCATTAAATTATTCCAACATTTAAAATGTAATTATTAAAATTTTTAAAAATAAAAAAGCGAAGAAAAAAATCTAACGGGGTATTCTGCAAACTTTTGAAATTGTGGTTTTTTCATTGTTGCCGTATATGCAAGTGCAATGAAAAAAAAGATGTTGCCATAGTAAAACCGATTCCATACTTTCCATCTTTTTCTCTATTAATTAAATTAGAGTATTAACAACTAGGCTTGATTATTTATTTCTATTGTTTTAATGTAAATTATTTTCTATATGAGTTTTAACGTAAATTGTGTAAAAAACAGCGTAAGACTATAAATGAGAAAAAACATCTGAACGTTTTAGCCGCATGATTCGACGCCGCTCGACTTCGCCCTCTGGGCCCGATTTATGCCATTTTAAACCCCACTTTTCAGAACTTCCGCCGATAGGTTCCCGCATTCCTGACGGATATTCTATTTGAGAATTTTAAGCACTTCAAGAAACCCCACAAAAAATCTAGAATGTGTTAAATTACCAAAACGAAAGATTAGGCGAAGGAAATGCAGCCCCCCGAAAATCAAAACCGTTGTTCCGCGTTAAAGTATCTGTCGAGATGGTCTATTTGGGTCCAGGGCCCAATACTGGAATCACCGTCACATAACAACGTCATGACAAATTTTATTTGTATACCAGCCTATAAAGTAAAATATTGTGTTGTCAGTAGTATAAGAATTATTCTAATATTCGAACAACTTTTTTTATTATTGTTCGAACGGACAAAATGTTTTAATTTAGTATAAAAAATAATTCGAGCAGTTTTTGACGAATAATCGAATATGACTTTAATTACTCTAAATAATCAATAGAAGTTTCTAAATTTAATGATTATATTTTATTAACTGATCTAATAATGTCTATCAATAATGTAAGGAATACTAAAAACATATGAAACATCAACAACATTGAAGATAATTTGAATTATTCGGAAAAATCAAATAAAAAACCGACAAACTTAATAGCTTTTCAATGCTATTTTAACCGTATCACCAGAGTAAACAATTTGTGAAAGGAATATTTTTATTGGCTTTTTTGTTTAAGAAAATAAAGAAAATATTATTAAAAGTATGCACATAAATATGTATATTGCTACCTGAAACGCAAAAAGCTCTTTCTAACATTTTGAAAAATTTACAGGAGAATCAAAAAAGTTACTCGAATAAAATCTTTTATTTATTATTCGTACAAATATGCGAATAAAAGTTCAAAATTATTCGGCTGTTCGAACAAGAAAAAAATTACTAGACAAAATTAGTAATAAATAAAGAGCAGTTTTTGACCGCGACGCTATTGGAATAAAGCTTTATTTAAAAGTCAACCGCTCCTACACACACTCATCCTGCATGAGAAAACGGAGCTCTGTCGACCGAAGTTGAGTGGAACAGCCCTAAACCTCCAATGAATATATTCACTGCACACGGCCCACCTGGAGGCGATGCTGGCAGCCCCAGCTCCGGGCTCGGATGCAGCAGCCCAATCAGTTACACATCTTAAATAAATTCGATTAACTAAACCAGATCAACTTTCAACCAAATTACTATCACTTGATGACGACTCTTAGTTTTAAGAAATGGACATAATTTGAAACATGGAATAAACGTATAGTGATCGACACATCGTGACTAGGACAAGTCTGCAAAGAGTTTAAGGGATACAACGTATCCTTCATGGGTCTCTGTGGTACACCTTTTTTCGAAAACGGCGAACCACCTACAAGTGGCACTAATACTCTGTTATACTCTGAAAAACCTGCTGGACAACCACAAATGAGTGGCCTGGGAATATTGCTATCCAGATCCGCAAAAAACACGCTCTCATGGAGTGGAAGCCATACTCTGACAGAATAATTACAGACACCGATTTAGAACACGCGACAGAAACCTGACTCCTATTCAATGCTACGCTAAACGGCAGGAATAATGTCCGTAAGATCCTTAATGGATAGAAAAGGAATTAATAATAAAATATGTGGACCAATTCCTATAAAGCTTACTAACATGACAACGGTTGCAATAAAATATTTTTCGGCTGAACTTTTTCCATTACCAAAAAAATAAATAATGAAGGATGTTAAAGACAGACCTTTCTATAAGGGGCCAGGTTATATCATGCCCTTAAGCTCACCTTTTTCAATAGGATTTGTCCTTGGGCAAATTCTCAATAAATTGTCTTTAGCAGAAAAGCGACCTGAAGATTGTACTTAAGGTTACAAAGCCAACTAGACGGACGGACATGCTTAGATCAGCTGATAAAGTAATTTTGAATCCATCGTTTTACTGAAAGATCAGTATAGTACCAACATATTTCTATGCTGTACAAACTTAAGGACAAACCCATAATACCGCCCACCCTGCCAATAGAAGGGTAGAGTATACAAATGAAAACTTGAAAAGAAGTGAAATATTTGTATCCACATCCTCATGTAAGAGTTTTTTAATCCAAAGTAGTTGTTGTTCTGTACATAAATATTATTATTTTTTCAGCCTTGTCCATTTGAGTAAATCAAAATTTGTTTATAGTCCTTTTATGTTTAAGACATTTTTAAGACTTCGTAAATCAAAGGAAAACGTTCTCTAATAAAATCGGATGAAAAAAACAGAGAAAAGAATTGTTCAAATGCAAAATAAAAGGAAAATGTAAACATTGTGTTTTTTTAGCTGCAAGAGAACTAAAAATGATAATACAACATAGAAATATTGTTGGAATGAAATTTATTTATTATAATCTGGTAGATTATTTCATAGCATTAATATTTTATATATGATTCCGTTATTTGTCCGCCGCGGCTACAAATTACATGGTCCGTTCGATCAATCCAATTTTTCCCATAAATCTGTCGGTATGGCGTCAAAGGTGTCTTGAATGTTGGCTTCCAATGCTTCAAGGGTTGCTGGTATGTCAGCATTAACCAATGACTTAACATAAGCCCATAAAAAGTAGTCCAGAGGCGTTAAATCGCAAGAACGAGGGGGCCAGCTATGGTTTATTTACCGTGATTACCAGCCTTTCGGTCTCATCTCACAGTGTATCCAAGCAACATGGTGCCCTCCAAGCAATTGGTCGAGTGTTGGTAGTTTAAAAGTAGATTTTACGAAATTTAACAACAACAAAATATGTTAGAATTGAATTATGAGTTCTAAAATTTTAAATTTTCGTCACTTTTAAGAGTTGTTCAGATAGCACTGTGGAACAAATTCAGGTTAGCAAAAGATAGGTCGATTCTGAGAGTGAGGGGTGAAAAAAGAGGCTAAATTAGAAGACCCGTATCGCGGCGTTTGTTTTTGTTAGTTCGAATTTTTTTTTATCGACCTTCACCCTTTGCAGTCAAATGCCGATTTTCAGCATATTGTTTACATGGTTTTTTGCCTACAACTCGTCGACTAATTGATATTTTTTAAATCTTCAACTGAACAAAATTGGTACATAAAAAATGAGAAAATTAATATTAAGCTGGAAACGCATGTTTTGTATTATGATTATTTTCTTTTCAAATGAAATTTATTGAAGAAACTGAGACGCATATTATAGATTAAACAGAAACCAAAAAAGACTTAGTTTTGTGAAAAATATTGTCAAAAAGCATGAAAAACAAATAATATGCTGGAAATCGGCATTTGACTGCAAAGGTTAAAGGTCGATAAAAAATAAATAAACAAATTTAGCCTTTATTTTCACCCCTCACTCTCAGAATCGACTTAACTTTTGCTAATCTTAATTTGTTCCACAGTGCAATTGTAACAGTTATACAATTACAATAAGAGCACGATTGAATATTGAGCATATAATATTGACTTCTTCACAACGATTTGCTGTTTAATAGTGAATATCAAGTACAAAAGCAAAATGCGTTAATTATGACAGTTTGTATTGAAATTGCAATGTGATCGGTGGTACGTGCAGGTGAAATAATATAAATTTATAAAATTATGTAAAAAAAAGTGAAATTTTTAATATTTGAAAAGTGAAATAGTTATAATATATTCAATATTAGGACCACGCTGTATTCATGGACCGAAAGGCGTATAAAAGAGTGCACGAAACCGCCCAAACTTATTCTTCGGGTAGATTGGTTAAATTTTTAATCATTTTTCATCCATCAATTTTTTTTAGGCCAATTAAAATTAAAAAAAGTTGATAATGGTCTTTTTTAAAGAATATTAGTGATATTTTGAACTGTTTGCTTATTTAATGACATTAAAAATGTTTGTGGAAAATTAATGTTTTTATTTAATTTTTCTAGTGAAAATCAACGTTATCAATGAAAAATATTTGTAAAATAAACTTTGTAAAGCATTAATAAAATATGCTCGTTATAATTTCGTGAAACTTTTATAAAGTTAATGTTTGAATAAATTTATGACTGTCTGTAAATTGTTTTTAAAACGTTTTCCGCATTAGATTTTTAACTTTAATACATTCACAGAAAAAATTATTAAATTTCTCCTATTACCAAATTTGTTCTAAATTCATAATATCAAGCAACCAAGTTGTTGATTTTGCACCTATTACCAAAATGATTATATTGATTACTAAAAATTTTAAAATTTTGAAAAAATATTTTCAATAAATGATATTTTTAATTTTAATTAAAAAAGTGATCAAAAAACTTTGAAATTTTAAACAATGAGTTAATTTATTTAAATAAATATTGACAATTTACAACAACAATTCTACATGTTTAAATTATTTTATTTTAAACGAAAAAAGTCAATTAAGATTTTTTGTTATTTAATTAAAATTTTAATTGAAAATTTATTTCAAAACAACTAAAATGTAAATTAAATCAAAATTAAATTTTTAATTTTTTTCAGCTAAAAAAATTATTGATTTAATTATCACATTTATTAAATTAAAATACTTTTTAAACCATTTTTTCAATTGATAAAACACTTTTTTCTGTGTTAACAATTATTTTGATTAAATGTACTGTAGATTGATTAATATTTGTAAAACTTTTACCTCTTTTATGTTTTACTTCACTCAGACTAACCTAATAAAACAAACAAAACTAAACATTTAAACGGCCCACTTTTTATTATAAAGAACAATAAGAAAAAGTTTTACTCCAAAAGAGTACTTTTTAGAGCCAAAAGAGATACTACTTAACTAAATTGATATTAATCGACCAAAGCAATCTAATTCGTCATAAAATATAGACACTAAGTAGATTCTTAATGTAAATATTTCCATAGTGGGACACTTCTTCCCGAACGATGTAACTACGTCAATAAGAATTGAATAGCAAAAGCGATACTGTTTTGCTAAATGGGGACACTAGATTATTTTTCGATCGATATTGTTTGCAGGGTGAGTTCATATTAAGCACTTACCAAATGCCCCTGTGTGAGTGAGAATTCATTTGCACACATAGGTGGCAACTTTGAGTGTATAACTCGACAAAGTATATACACTCGTCCCTTGTTTGAGGATTGGAGCTATCTAACCTCCGCTGCCTAAAAGCCCGAACTTTGCCCGAAGGTGAAAAGTCAGACTTTGACGTGAAGAAGTAACTTCCCGCGACTTTTGGTTTAAACCACAGCCACCAAATGCTCTGCAAAGTATCCCCAAACATTGAGGCAGCGACTTCCGCAAAGACAAACATCTTGGAAGACAGGATGCTTTTCTTGCAAGAAGCATACCTAACGGAGACCTGCAACCATAGTCAGCCCGGTTTACACCGGGGGCTGCTGACTCCCGTGGGTTTGATCAAAGGACCAAAAGAACTTTGTCTTTTGATAGCAGCATTCGCCTTTAATTGATACCCAGCATACTTTTCATTATGGGTAACAGAACAAACATGTTTATCAATATACTAGGATTTTTGCTCCTACATGATCAATATTTGGTAAATTTCCTCTAAATATCTTCGCCAATCTTGCTAGGAAGAGCTTCATGATCATTATGTGTCAAAATAGCCCCGACCTTTAAATCTAGATGTTACTAGCAAGTACCTCGTGGAGGTAAGCCAAAGGCTGTTGTTGCCAAGTTGAAGGCATACCCGAAGGCTTCCTCCTGAACTCGACAACATACCTACCGAACGAGGGGGTCAGTTAAAAGGAACACTTCTGAAAAAAAAGTTGTCACCAAATTCATTTTTCAATAAATCGATTGTTAATATTGACCAAAAATTATCCATCATGACTCGGTAACGCTCGCCATGCACCGTTATGACAGCTCCTTGCTGTTTTCGAAAGAGCACGTTAACCGCACCAACCAGTAAATTTTAATGGATGTTATGGAGATTCGTTAGCGGCTTGAGTATTGCCTTTGCTCTAAATACTCTAAATAGCCATTTAACTAGAAATGAGCTTCGTAAAATGGACGAACTGCTCTATGAAATTCGCGAACAGTTTTTTTTTTTAAAGTATATTTTCACAAGTTGGAAGCGTTTTTCTAGCGTTAAACGATTCATAATGACTTATCAAACCTTACTAAACAGAAACCTTGCTAGTTCAGAAATTAGGTACAAGGAAATTTGGCTCTTGCCGTTCTCCAGATATACAGAAAAAAGAAATTTAAAAAAAACAACAAGGGATTTATGGGTAAAATTAGAGGCAGACGTGTTTTTTTTTTTTTTTTGCTAATATCTCAGACATTTGTAGACCGATCTGGCTGGATTTCAATGTATATCGAAATGTATATCAACCTAGTCCCCACCATTTCTTGGGTCTTCGGAAGCTCCATTTCAACATGCAAACGGTCATCGTTAAATTATCTTCGCTAATCATAAGAACATAATACAGGGTGTCCGCCGGGAAGGTATACTACTTTCTTTTGCCTCCATTTAAGTAAACATTAGTCTTGACAGTTCATATTTGGCAGTCGTGAAGTAGATACGTGGCAACTTTAATATGGAAAAATATTCGCTAAACCAACGTATTTTAATCGTTAAAACATTTTATCAAAGAAATGTGTGAGAATGTAATGAAAAATGTGCTCAAAAGGGCTCGCATTTGTGAGGCTAACAGAGGCAGGCATTTATTTGATATTGTATTCCATACATAATTGCCGACATTAAATAAAACATTTATCAATATAAGATCCATTCTCTTTCATTTAATCAAAAATTATAAACAAACAAAGTAGTATACCATACCGGCGGACACCCTGTATATATACTTTATAGGGTCTAATATCAATATTGTAGAAATTACAAACGGAATGACTAATTTATTTATAACCTTTTACCTTCGGTAAAGGGTTTAATAAATCCACACAAAATTTTTGGTATTGCTTTGTGAATTTCAAAAGAAATTTTTCTTTAATTATTTTCCGCACTTCTAACAATAAAATTACTTTATAACTGTTGGACGCGCTTTCGTTTACAAGGAAAGTATTAACAGGGTTAATCAAATAAATAAAAATATCAATATTGTGTTCCCTATCTACTTATTGGAAAGTCAAGATGGAATTGTTTTGTAAAACAAAAAAAAATTCCAAAAGAAATTGGTATTAACTGAATCCCGAAAAAAATTTTAATTCCGGGACTAGCGATTGTCTGAACTGGCATCCCTTTATAGCGAGCGACAAGAAAAACAGTAAAACTAGACATTCTAGATTTGACGAAGAAGACATGAAAGAAATAATACTGGCGGCCATAAAATGTCTGAAGCCTGTGACATAGTGACACATGTTAATCAACGGGAACAAATTACTAGACCCCCGTAAGCTTTCATTAATTGCGGTTAGCAATGGAACCACACCTAACCTTTATATTTTTTGCATATAACAAGATGAGCATCGGTTCATAATTGTATATTGGTCTCATTTAAGATGTACTTACTTTAGCATCCAGTAAATCTTAACAAAAATCTTTTAAGTGTAATAAAATTTTCATCATCTTTATAAACTCGTATAAAAACATAAAAAATATATAACAAACTAATAACATCTACAGATGAAAATATTCCAATAATCCAACGCATTTACGACACCAATAAAAAGTCATTAGAACAATTTAATAAGAATAAAATAATCATAAAATAAACTTTTCTTCCATATTGTTCATTTTACGGCTCTGACGTTCTCTCTTTTATAAGTTTCTTATTATTAAATATTAATCGCTCATTGGCAATGCACAGACTTACGCACACACGCAAATCGAATAAACATCAATGTCAAATGTAAATACACCTACACATATATACAAACACATGGCGAAATAATGGCGATAACAACAAAAGTAATGGCGGTTTCCAACCGTTAAACGGTATTCAAGGAAAATAAATACGAATAAAATGAAATCGACAATCATAATGAGCAACGAAAAGCTCATTGAAAGTTGTTCAGCGCCCAATTTAGAAAATACGTATCAATAAAACGCAGCTCTCTTTTCGTCTATCTTTACAAACTAATAGCCATTTACAGCAATTGAAAATTGAAGGGAGAATTTGCCCGTTTTGCAGAAAGAAAGCGCTGAATTTGCCCACGTTAATACCTCGTTACTCTAACGTAAACGTATACATTCCGCTGCCCTTACAAACTGTATGTTTAAATAGGTATTCTTCCGTAATAAACCTGATAAAATTTAAATTTTTCTTAGTTTTTTTCGTCTTCAGCTGTTAAAGAATTGTATGTTTGTTTAAGTTTATTATTAAAGCAATCGACGTACACAACGCTTCTTTTATATAATTATACAAAACGCACAAATAGCCAAAGCCAACATTTTGACAAATTTTCTGATTTCTTTTTAACACGTTTACGTATTTTAAGTGACTACCAACTACTGAAGTCGACGACAACGTTTACATGTCCGCGACATTGACGTATAAGTTACCAGTACCCATGTTCTGTAACTGTGGTGAGAACTTCTCGCATCGAAAAGATGTGAAACAAAATATTCCATCGTTTCTCGAAAAGTGAGATAAAAGTGTGTCTGTAATAAATATCATACGTTATAAATATCATAATATTCAACTCGAAGCCGATATGAAGCCGATATTGCAGACGTTGAGAACGCCAGCACACATATCGTTGACGGCGACCAAATTTAATAAAATGGAAAACATTTTCAGTGACGGCGTCGAAAATACAGCTCGGCTACAGCAAATAATGTAGAATGCGACTTTAATTTTTGTTGTTTAAAAAATAGCTTTGAAAACATTCGTATATTTTTGAAAAATGTTAAAAGCAAAATAATTAAGCAATGAAAAAATCAGTCAAAAACAAAATACTTATCCCTTCAATGTTATTATTCATTGCATTTTGCATATTTACTGCCTGGCCCACTATGTCGACAATAACATTTCTTTCTTATATTTATATTGAAAACAAAAACAAATTTAAATTTGTTATTATTGTTTTCAATATAAAATTGCGAAAGAAATGTTCTTGTCGACATAGTGGCCTGGCAGTTAATATATTTTTTAGGGGCAATAATTGTTATCACCCAGTTTTTCTCACCCAGTTCAAAGCGGAAACTTTCTCAGAAAAAATTTACAGACACACTTTTTCTGTAAATTGGCGAGTAATTTCCTTACGTGACAGCTATTATTCGCTAAAAATGTTACAGTCGCCGTTAAGTGGGAAAAACAGTTGTTTGTTTTTTTTATGGCATTTCTGTTTCATTTCTCGCATTTTAATTGAAAAGTTTCTCGAAACGAGAGTTACAGAACACAGGTCTAAAAGGTTTCACTCATTATAGTTGATAAGTCTTCGTCCAGACTTGCAATTTTTGTTGCAGAGATTATTGAGTTTATTGGTGAGAGGGGTGAGAAGATTGGGGAGGTGTACTCAATTTCAGTACTCTGAAATTCTGTTTTGTGATTCTCACACTTTTTACTTGAAGTTGGGTGTAGATGTATTTGTATTTATATATTCAATATAGAAAGGAGAAGAGAAAATACAAGATAAAATTACAACAATTGCAAAACTATGATTTCATAATCAGGACACTAATGCAATTTCCAAGCAGAATTACAATATCGATGGACTATGGCTAAGCAAGTTAAGTGAAAATAGAATTTTGAAAGGGGGAATTCGAAGGATATATGTATTCCAACCTTAATTTAGATATATGCGCTATGTCTATAGTATAGCATTTGATAGTATATATGTATTTAAATACATACCGGGGGGGGGGGGGGGGTGCCCCGGTAAACTAGCTGATAGTGAGCTAGACTATCAGTGCCGGGGTTGCGGGTTCGATTCCCGACTCTGGTCTCCTGCAGACAAGCGAAGAGCTTCGCGGGATTAGAGTAGGAATAAAAAAAAAGATTTCGTTACAATATTTTTCTTCGTTATGAATTTACACGCATTTACTTATTTCTCGGTATAGGCTGACCGATCTTTGTAATTTCATTATCGGTTTAAATAAATTTAAATTATTATTCCTTCATAGAAAAATATTTAATGAAAATTAAATTTGATGAACTAAAGCTAAATTTGGAAAATATCAAAAATGTTGATTAAAAACCACGAAATGTTCAATAAAAACCACAAACTAATTGTTGTAAAAATGCTATGGTACGAGCTCTATGTTTACATTTGGTCTTCAAGTTTTGCTGAAAAAGGTCAACGAAAAAAGAAAGACAAAAAAGGAAAACATAGAAACAACAATTGGGTGATTCACAAGGTAGTCATAAAATTGTAAAGTCATATGTCTTAAAATAATTACAAGAAATATATAAGACTGCTGTGGGCAACTGTAAAAATAAATAATAACATTTTTTTATTTGATTCGAATGAATAAAAATAGATCGAAAAAATAATTAAAAAAAAAAACATTTTTTGAAACACTTTGCTACGATAAATGAACATCATAGAAAAAAATATTTCGCACACTTATTCATACTAGAACCAAATATAAGGGAATTCCAACAAATAATGCCCCATAATTTAAGACCCATGATTTCTTAGGCAAACGTTCTTAGAAATCGTCGTAGATTACGATTTTGAATTAATAAAATTTTTATTTTTATTTACCGTACCAACAAGGCGCCAATTCAGCGCGCTTTGCATAGGCGCTATTGTATAATATTATTAACAAAAAATTGTTCGAAATAGTTGAATGCCAATTTCAAAATGTCGTTGAAGCTTCAACTTGAAAAAATTTGTTTACTTTTCAAGTTAAAAAAAAGTACACGAAAACAAAATAGAGCTAACGAGCTCTTCATATTGATCATTGAAGCTTGTTTTATATATGTTGCAATAATTTCAACGCGCGTTTAGAAGGAGTGATTGTTACACGGAAGGCAAAGACTGCTCAGGTAAGCCAAAAAAGCTTTAAGAAGATTAGTTGGAACAATTATTAGGAACCACAGCAATTTTAAAATGTTTGTTAGCCACATGATTTCCGCTTATGGTCCACATTTGCCCCCTTAAATAAAAGCACTCATTTTGATCGATGTTGCACGCTCTCTCCGTAAAGGGGTCTGTACACGATCAAGCATTTATCATCAAGCGCTATAGTAGTATTAGTGAAAATGTGTTTGTATGTGTGACACCGACGATGCTGGATCGAAAATTAAAAAATTTAGATATGACGGCGAATATTACGTCCAGCACACGTACACGAGTGAATTCGCCTGCATGACAAGCATTTTGATCGTGTACAGACCCCATAACAAAAGCCTATCCGAAATACACATTTTATTTCATAATTTAAAAGAAATTATTACAAGTAATTTTTTATAAAAAACTTATTTATATTAGACCTGCGAAAGTGGGCATGTTAAATTCAGACATATGGGTTAAAAGCATTTCTCAGGGATCCAGAAAATATACGTACAAATTACTTAATTTATTATAAGCGATAAAGTTACATATGAACTAATTCGTCGCTGGTGGTGGTGTAGAGTAAAAAAAATAATTCAAAACAAAAACAAAAGGAAAGAAAAACTGGGAGTTAGAGAACCCATTAGGCTTTTAGCACCATATGGCACATACTGCTTAGACATCTTAATTTAGAATAAAATAAGAATATCCAGAAAAACAAACTGTAAAAATATATTTTTATTATTATTTCACGCACTTTGTGTACATTTAGGAAGCAAGTGGTTGATTTTCTACAACTTAAACTCTCTGCCACATTCTCTTCAAAGGTATGTATAAATATATAAGTGTGAATGTGTATTTGGTTATATTTTTATCGTTTTGTAAAAATATATAATTCATAAGTTATTCTATCAACGCATTTATAATGCGTTAACATAATCTAAGTGGCCAACAAGCTGACGCCAAATATTGGAATTTTTATATTGAATTATCTTGCGGAAATAGAAAAAGCGAACAAACTTAAAAACATACACGTACACACTCACACACACACATAAATCCTGAAAAAAATACACCACTACAACTCACTCACTCGTATACAGAATAACAGCCAGCCATTTTGCAAAGATGGTGGAAGAAAATCTAACACTCTATTAGATTGCCCAAATATAAATTGGTAAGAATAACTGTTTTGATTTCTTTTTATTTGAGTTTAACTTTTCCTAAAAAAAACGACGAAATCAAATAAATATGTATAAAAGGGAAATTAAGTTTGAATATTTAAATTTATTTGGGCATATTAATACAGTAGAATCGCGAAAAAGTTAACCGAAATGTCCCAATGGCTGCTAACTTTTACAAATTATTAACTTTTCTGAGCGGTTTTAAATTCTAAAAAAAGCAATAGTAAGCATGCCTAGATTTTTCGGAAATAACACACTAAATTTATTTCAATAACTTAGTTTTCATCATTACAAAAAAGAAAATTACCCAGCAAAAACTTTACTTACCTGGTAAGTTAGCAAGTAATGTTGGAGAAATATAAGCACTACTTATTTTTCGGCTGAATAACTACTTATTTTTGTTCGAGTTGTCCACAGAATTCAGTAGTTACAATACACTTACTAGAAGTCACAAAATATCTAGTTATTATTTAACTACCAGTAAGTTGAATTGTAAGTACTTACAATATCCTTACTAGAAGCCAAAAAAATAACTAGTTTTTATTTAATTGGCGCTAGTTAACAGACCTAATAGGTAGTTATGGAGCTAGTTACCAGTAGATTAATATTCAGTACTGAAAACCAGACAACTAATAAGTAGTTATTTAGCTGATTATTAGTAAAGGTGCTATCAGACGGGATGTATTTTACATATGTACCGTTACTTTTCTTACCCATATGTAATTCCGTATGTATATCAAAATTTTCATTTTACATACGATTCATAATTTTTGCTATCAAACCTGCTTATGGTTTTCCTTATGACATAACCTATAAATGTAAACAAAAGCTGACTTTTTCGTTTCAAAACAAACCAGCTGTTTTGTTTATGTTTGCCACAGGAAAATAGAGCGTGTTCTAATCGAAAAAAAATTACATATGTATTTCCACCTGTATTTTACACATGCAAAGTTTCATATCGTCGGTCACAGGTTGACAACTCTTAACATGTTTTTTTGTACTTTTCAGGAGAAAAAAAAACGTTATTACTGCGTTACTAAACCGTGTTGGAAGTAAATAAAAAAAACCAAAATTAGTAGGAGATATTTATTGTAAGATG